>JBAMNC010000677.1:2400000-3057304 GCA_037902135.1 Cetoscarus ocellatus | reverse complement strand
CTGCGGTTGATTCCTTGCAGTGATTCATCTACCTGTGCTGCAAATAAGATAAGGAAGGTAGGTGTGGGTTTTCAGGGTCAAGGAATCATATTATGATGGTAACTTTATCAGGGAACTATTGCTTATAGATGTAACAGCAATATGTGAGCTACCTTGGCAGTGGCACTGTATTTTGAAACTCAGGAACCTCTGAGCCCTTTTTGTTCTGTTTCAGGTCATTGTGCTTTGTTGAATTTGAGACAGGGATGAAGCGACTCCCTCTGGAAGTAGACTCACGACTAGGGATGGGGATCGGAAACCAATTCCATTTGAGAATTGTTACGAGTATTAAGTATTGACATCATTAGTGTTTTTGCTTATCAGTTGCCTTGACAGTTCCTTCTCTCTGCATGCTTTGCAAATCAAGGACATCAGGCTGTTATCAGAGGCAGTCAGCAGCGGTTATGACAAAGAAGTCAGAAATCATAGACAAGGGACAGAGGTGGTCAAAATAGTGTATTAATTTTCTTCAAAAAGTTGCGTACTGCACAACTATCAGTGTGTGGAAACACCAGCAGCATTTGTCTGTGCATTATGGCGTTGAATATCAGGAGTGTCCTGCTTGACATTGTTGCCAATGAACACCTATGTAAGACATTTTTTCCCACAACGACAATCAGCAGGAAGTGATAAAGGAATTGGATTGGTGAATAGAATCTTTAACAGCATTGGTGTGAATAAAATCATATCAATTTCCATCCCTACTCATCACCCGTTTCCAGGGAAGCAGAGGTGCACAGAATAAGCTAGTCAGTTTCCTTAGGAACAAACTATCTCATTTTACATTTGCATACAGCCAAGTTCTTATATCTCATAAAAGAATCTGGCATGATTTACCTCATAAAGGTTCAGTTATCCTTGACAACAAGGCTTTGCATTTGACTCCAAACACTTAGCTCAGTGCAGAGTAAACAAAGCTTGGCTCTTTTCCTGTGGACATTAAATGCACAGTGTTAGTGCACTGTTAATAATGAGGGTTATAGAGAACAATAAAGCAGGTTTACTGTTGTTTTTCACCCAGCTTTTCTTTTGTTTTTCTTTGGTTCAATGAGGCCCATTGTTAAAGTCTGATCCTTCATTTGAGTTTATCTCACGTGGATAAATTAGCTGGTGTTTGCTAAAGTTCAGCTAATGAATAGCCTACGTAACATCTGATTAGTTTTGGAGTTTGACCCGAGGGTGCGACCCTGTTTCCTACCAAGTAAGTGGAAAACATTATAGTCTTAGAGTTTGAAACAATGGAAAACCAAGTGAGCTGCAGTTAATATGAAGTTTTTTTCTCCTCCTGACTGCAGCAGTGGCCACACCAGGGTGAGGACTAGACCAAAGGTGCACGCTTTGATAAGCACATTACCGCCATCGAGTCCCCTAATGGGAGAGACATGTTTTTCAGGAGCTGCTCCCAAATTAATCTATATCTGTCCAGTTTCCTCTTCCTGCTCTCCACATGTCACATCCTGCCATGCTGGAGCCGTGATAGCAGACTCTCTCTGCCTTCTCTGCCTTCTCTGCCTTCTGCTTCTTCTCCCAGCCTTTCTGTCTGTCTCACTCACTCATTCAATCCCTGTGACTTCATGTCTCTGTGTAACCTTTATTCTCTCTCTGATCAAAGTAGAGAGTGTCATTCTTTTTTGTGTGTGTAAGGAAAGAAATCACCCTCTTTCCCTCCACTTTCAAATCCTATTCCTGTAAGCGGCTGTGAACTCTTCACCTCATGACGTTGCCCTTCAGCTGCCTCCCCATTGCATCCTGTCTCAGGATAGAATAGACGTCTAGGATTTATTGGAAGGAGATGAGAGCCTGACAATCCTGCAGGTTTTCTCTCCTCCTCCTTGTGCTCTTCTCACAGGGATTTAAAGCCAGGCATGAGGGATGCTTCTTGGTTTTTAGTATGCGTGAGCTAGCAGAATCACTGTATTATTCATGATGTTGAATAGATGTGTCATCTATGTTTTCTTAAGCAGTTTAGCTGCAGCGGTCATTGGAATAACATGAGTCTGAGGCCGCACAGCCACTCAGATAGATGATACTCTCGTGTCAGCAGTTTTGGCCTGTTGATGTGAGAAATAAACTATTAGTGCTCACTTAAAAGCAGTGTTTCCTTAAGAGGTTTATTTATCTTCATTTAGACTTAGACTTTATTGTCATTTAGTATGCAGCAGGTGTATACATAATGAGATTTCGTTTGCATAGGCTTTAAGTTTCACGATTCATTTGTCCTACAACGTTAAATTGTTCCTCATAGACACCCCCTGCTTTCTAAGTACAGTAGGGGGGATTGTGGTTGCCTCTAATTCATTACATATTGTCAATACATCTGACAGCAACACTTTAACGATGTACATAATATATTAGACTAAAGCTTAAGGTATCACAACATTATGTGGAATCCCTTAGATCAGAAAAAAATCAACCCCAGCAGCAACCTTTCACCCAGGATTTTGAAGTGTCGTAGGCTTATGTGCCATGCCAGGAACTACAGGAAGCCTTTGGGACCCATCTTTTAGAATTGGCAGGAAGTTTTGATTATTTTTTTAAATTTAATATGACGTATAGTAACCTTGTACAGCAGCTGAACCTGCCTAATTCAATGTCTGTAATCAGGCAGATCCATCTTGCCAAGCTCCAGTCTACAACAGTTGTGCTCGGCCCCAAGTGGCACGGCCCAATCAGCATCCTTTGAAGCAGGAAGAGGTGGGAGCTACCAGTGAGACCACAGCAGGAAGTGACTGTTTGTAAAGAGATTAGCATAGATGCTATTAGCTTCAGTAGCAGTTTTATCACATCTTTACTGTATTGCTCCACTTCTGACATGTTTTGCTGAGAGTTTAATTTATGGTATGGCTTATTCTGTCCTTTAAACCATGGCAGTAGTGGTATGGAGCGAATGTGATTAGTGAAATTATCGTCCAGTCACCTGCTGGATATGTTTTTGAAAGGGTCTTCCCTCTTGGGGCTCTTTCCCAGATGGACTAGAGAAATATATCAAATGGTCCCTCAGGTGTTTCAGGTTAAGGTACAAGATTAAGATGATTTTATTTGGTTGGTGTGCTCAGTGGCTCAGTGGTGACCCCTGCAACTTTTTTAAAAATCAGCACAAGTGGCACATTTCACCTTGGATCTCAAATTTAGTTGGCACATGTATCATGCCAGGGTGCACTAAAAAGCCCCTGGGAGCCATGTTGTTAAACCAATGGGAATTTTGAACTTTAGTTAATACACATCATATTTTAGAAACCTCAAGAGGTCCTTTTTGAGCGATACACTCCTGAGGCTTGGGTGGAGAATGAGAACAGACTCTTCTCATGAAACTTAGTAAAAGGTTTGCACATAATGTCAAAGTGCATGACTATTCAACTTCTTAAACTTTCTCTCTTTCTCTCTTCATTTGTGGAGTTGGTTTACTTGAACTTTGATATACATGAAGAAGAGGTGTTTGTTATCAAAGGTAAAGGTAGTCCATGAGGGCCTGGCTTAAGTGGTTTCTAAAATGTTGATGACTTATCAAAGCACTTGAATGGGAAATGACCAGAGTTGAAATGGGGATAACTTCTAACCCAAAAGCAGATCTCTTTTAAAAAAGGTTTGGATGCATTTCCATACAGACGTGTAAATCTGGTGCTGGCTATTTTGTTATCCAACTTTAACTGATTCCAACTGTGCACGTACCGCTTCTTGACAAAGTTTTTTACAATGTCAAACACATAAAAATACTTAAATGGAAAATTACTTAAACTCACCGCAATGCTTTGTGTTTGCTGAACAAAATTTCTATGAAGATATAACATCAGGCTGAATGTTTTAATGTACAAGAAGAAACAGAGCTCCGTGTTCAGGCTAATAATGAATGTGACAACATCCTCTGTATTCCCTGGTGTCTCTGCTGCCAGACAGACTAACTTATCCAGGCCTCATTTTATAGACTTTGGACTTTGTTGGTATAGCAGGATTACCAAATAATGTAAATATCTTCAGTGGGTTTAACCTGGATTCACTATTTATGTGCAAATGTAAAGCTAAAAGGCCTTTCTAGCTTTAAAGCCTGAAAAATTGGATTTAAATCTGTTTTACTTCATAGCATTAGATCCTCCTCTTGAGCAAGTAACACTTTATCCTTGGAAAAACATCTTTAGGCATTATTTGCATATGGGTAGGTTTAATATAGTTGAAAATATGCTGATTTCACAAGGGCCTCAGTAGAAAAATAGACAGAATAGGAATTATAAATATTATGCATCGGATGCAGCTCTTTCCAACAATTTCCCAGCTTCCTCTTTACTTTCACTCAATCCAATAAAAGGGAGAAAAGCTCCTGAAATATCTGAGAAATGGTCCTCATGTAGTATGCACACAGTTCGAGTTTTGAAGGGAGAATGTGTATTTAAGGCCTCTAACCAGTCTTTCCCTTGTAAAATGGGTTGCCTCCAGACTGAAACCCCCTCCTACCAGGTTAACACAACTCGGTTATGGAGAGGGTCCTGTGGTGTTCCTCAGCTGACCTGGATGCAGATGAGTGGTCAAAAGATGGAGCGTAAAGGAGGCCAACAAGACTGATGATCCCTGTTATCTCCTGCAGGGAGGAAAGAGGGAGAGACGTGTCTGCTGAGTAATTCATAGACTCACTCTATCATTCCCTGCTTCCCGTCCCTCCTCCTCTCTGTTTGCACTCTAAACCCTCTGATTACAAAGTCATTTTTAGTCCCATTCTGGTGAATAACGGACTGCCAAAGCCCTGGTTTGGTGCAGCCGTTGGGTTTGTTTTGCCTGCTCCGTTTCAGCAAACATTTACAGGGAAGCAAATCAGGCTTTTGGTAGTTTAGCTGGTGCCTCGCTTGTTTATTTTTGTGTGTTTTGAAGCAGGTGTTGGAAAAAGATCCATCAGAGCTAATTTGAGAACTGTGGCTTGAAAATTCCCTGCTTTATTAGAAGCCAGAATATTTGTTCAGCTTATTGACAGACACTGTTGTCATTTGTTATCTGTGTCACCATATCAGCCTCTTCAATGACTCAGTTTCCCCGTGGCGATCATTCAAGTTTCACCTTATCTTATCATTTAGATAAGCAGAAACTTTACTCACTGTATAGGATGCATTGTGCTGTTGGGTGGAAACTGTTGTAATGAGGTAGTGATGATTTCATTTACACACTCTTGTCTACATTTGGCACTGTTTGAGCTCTCATGGAGTAATAACCAGCTAGTAGTAGCTGTGATTCGTAACTTGTCTCTACTTTCTACATGACAAAATTAGGTCTTATTGGATTTAGTCTCTGTCAAACATTTTAGTCTAGTTTTTATTTGTTGATGAAAATGTCAGTTAATTATTACCTCCGCCAAGAAGGTTATGTTTTTGCCAGCGTTTATCTGTCTGTCTCTCTGTTTGTTTGTTTGTGTTCAAAATAACTTGAAAAGTTCTGAATAGATTTGGATGAAATTTTCAGGAATTGTTGGAAATGGGATATGGAAGAACTGATTAAATTTTGGGACTGATCCGGATCACCTTGGCGGAGGTCTGCGCTCTCTGAGTGCTTTTCTAGTTTAGTTTTAGTTTCTGTCAGTGTACACTTGTTTTTAGTTATAGTGTAGTTTTCGTCAGGGGAAAAAGGGTTGTTGACAAAAACTATGACAAAAATAATTAGCTGACAAAATTAACACTGCACTCACTGGCCGCTTTATCACTTTGCCAGTACCGTGATACCCCTCGACCTTTGCTGTCAGAAATACCTGAATCCTTGGTGGCATAGAGTTGACAAATTGCTGGAAACATTAATCAGAGATTTTTTTGTCCATATTAACATGATAGCATCACACAGTTGCTGCAGATTTGTTAGCTGCATATTAGGGCGGCCACTTTTCCCAAACGACATAAATGTTTTTTTTTAGCATACATGCTAATAATCAAAGATATCCAATAAGGTGCCATTGGACTGTCGTGGGTAGAAGGCTGAGAAGCAGGGCACACACATAACCCACACACAGCCAAGTCTTGTTTTTATTTTGCCATCACTAGTGTGAGGCCCAAAGTGCTTTGCCTGTCCTCCATTTTTTTGGATGTACTTTATATAGTTGAAGTCAAGAGAGCAGTTAAGGGTCGGGTTGCGCTGGGGGCACCATCTCTTGGATAGTGGCCATTCACTGCTCCAGCTGCTCTTATGTGCTGCTGAACTGTTTATATTCAATTCAGATGTACCAAAATCCCAAAGGTGCTCTACTGCACTGAGATCTGATTATTGTGGAGGCCACTGGTTTACAGTGAACTTATATATGAGCTTTGTGATATGGCTTGTTATCCTGCTGGGATCAGCCAACAGAAGATGTGATGTGTGATCATTAAGGGATGGACATGATCAGCAGCAACACTCGGGTCGGCAGTGGTGTTTCAACAATGCTCGGTGGGTACTTAGGGGCCCACTCTTTTCTGTGTTTTGCCCCTCTTAAATGACATGACTTTTAACTCCATTTCATCCATAGATGAATGCAAACAGATGGATAGGAGTTATTTATGTGTATCACATTCCTACTATGTTATCCATTAAACATGCATGGCTTCTATAAATACAGAGATGTCATGTTGAAGAGTACAGTCAAAGAAAACAAACAGGTTGGACCTTCAATGGAGAAGAAAACCCCAGCACAGTAACTGGATCACTTAAGGGCTGAAATGTAGCACAGATCTGCAGTTAATAAACAGAAAAGCAGCACCTTAAAAATGCACCCAGAGAACAAGCTTCTAAGTCGAAGAACCACACACTCTTCCATGAATACATGCTGAAGCACATGAGAGCAGCACAAGAATCCGAAGCTCTGCTCTGCTCTGAGGCACACCCTTGAAATATTTATGACCCTCCACCACGTTCTCTCCTCCACTATGGCAGCAGAGCTGCCTCTTTATCTCTGAACTGGACTTTACAGCAGCTCCAGCGGCCAGCTTGCTCTGAGGCTCGACATTCTTCTCTTCTGGATCCTATTACGGGGCTAAGAAGCCGTCAGCACACAGGCCCTTCAGTAATTGTCCTAAATCCTACATGTTGTTAAGCTCTTAATGTACAATGGGATTTTACATTCACTGAATGTTTGTTTCCTCTGAACAATAGGCTGAAGTCTCTGTGTGAGCCCCTTGGATGTTGTCTCTTCATGAGATGGTGGTGGGAGTCAGAGACCACAGACGAATGAGTCAGGACCAGTGGGCACTCATTCCCTGCTCACAGCGGTCTTTCCTGAACAAAGTGTGGAGGCTAGCTCACCGGGGTTTCCTGTACAATCAAACTTTCCAAACTGAGTTTTTTTTGACACTGCTGGTCATCAGAGCTATCCACATGGCCCACCTAGTCTGCAGGCTTATGACCTTGATTACATAATAAGCATATATAACATCACTGTGGTGCTTCTGTTGGAGGAAAATCACACCTTACAGGGAAAATTCTGAGGCTTTTTAAGGATGTAAAGGAAAATATCGTATTACTACATGTGCATTTTAGGAGAGTGGCTTTTCCAACAACACCTCTATAGTGAACATTAGACAGAACTTTGAATGTGTTGCTCTACATTGTACTACTTTGTGGAAACAATAGAAAAGCTTTGTAGGCAGACTTTGGACATTAGAGGAGAAATACAGCTTGTAGCTCGTGGTCTTTAAGGTGGATCTTTGGAGGATTAAACTTTGTTTATAACGTTACTGTAATGTTACAGAGCCATGAAAAGTTGTGGATAATGGTGCATCGATTGTCACCCCCCACCCCCACCCCCCACCCCCCCACCATTATAAGTTTAAAGTAAAACTGTATTTTCATCATGTTTTATTTTACTATAAGACCTAGATAATAAAAGGCATTAGACCTACTCGATATAAACATGTGAGTGAAGCATAAATTTCATCTCTAAAGTCGGTATAACTTTCTTTCTAATTAGGCTTAAACGCTGCTCTTTATGCAGTTTACTGGTGTCTGCAGAATCATGGACTGTGTGCACAGATTTTCAATCATTATGCATTAAGTTTTTTTATGTAAGTTAAATTTAAAGTTTTCAACTAAAAAGTACACCAAGTCGGGAGCGACAGTTGGGAGAGAGGGCACTTTTCCACATTGGATGTTAGAAATGACTTTGCAGAGGTTAGTGATCTCCGGGCACTTCTAGTTCTAATTGAAATTGAAACTTTATTAATTGCCCAGCTCTACCTACATCTATATTGTCCAACCATTTTTTAAAATAAAAAATCTGGATATATCAACCATCCAAATGTAAGAGAGACACACATTGATAATGTCATTTGAGCTTCTTTGTAAAATGTATGACTGATGAAAACTGTCTAAAGAGCAGAGACACACAAATTACTGTATAAACCTGATGAATGAAGCCCCTTTTTGGTGTTTCATTTTTTTTATTGGAAGTCAGAAAATCTGAGGTGGAAGGTGGATATGTCTCTGAGGATGCCTTTAAGGCAGAATCCCACCTCAGAAAGTCTGCAGATCTTTAAATACTTTGAGTTTATGGGCTCGTAACTGGAAGATAGTGAACTCCAGGATGACGTCATTTACAGCTCCAAAGATTGAGATGTGAGTTTTGGTCCATATCATTCAGCCCTAATGCTGATATTGTTTTTTACTACTCTCCTATTAAAAGAGTGAATTTAATGCAGATCATTCAGTTGAATCCAATTCATCCAAACCTAATTTTACAACAACTGACAAAGTTACTGCTTGAACAAATAAGAAAGACCCTCATCCTTTAAACTTTGAGGAGCTTAAGGTTTGTCTCCTTGAAGACTTTTGTTATATATCCAAGCCCACCAGAGACCTGGCCTTTTGCCCCGTTGGAAAGTTGATGCCAGCCCCCAACCAGGCCACCATCCTGTCCATCCTGCTTTAGAAAATCCTCTCTGTGGTTGGTCAGAAGAGGTGTTAGGATGTACTAAGCTATGGCATGACTAGAGGTGCAGAGCTCAATACACATCTAAGGCTTAGTGTATTTTCTTTGCCATAATGAGTGCAAGGTACAGTACACTCTGGGTATGTGGCATTGACAGCATATGAGATGGCATATGCAGCTGGCATCTGTGAGATCTGCTGACCAAACTAACTGCATGCCCCACTTCAAGGACAGATTACAAAATCTACTCTGCTTATTCTTCAGCCCACCTCGCCCCTTTCCCGGTCTCATTCAGCTTCCTGTAATAAAATCTTCACAGTCTTCTTGCCTACCTGAGCGTGTGTCGCTGTTCCCTGACACTTTGCACAAATCTGGATGAGACAAAGAATCACCACGAGCTCCGAACATCAGAGCATGAAGTGCCAGGTAACTGAGTTCACTCTCAGCGCTGTAGAATAAAGTCTATTATTTATGTTTCTTGCATAAGTCGAGTGTGTTCACCACATTGGTGCTGCAGTGTTTTCAAGGTGCTGTGGGGAATTGTTTGCTGAGGATGGAGGAGGGTGCAGGGCTGAGGTCACTGAACTGTGGAGGGAGCTTTTATACTTGGAAAGTCTTTCAAAGCTCAAGGTGAAAATTTATAAAGTGCCATTGCCACATCCCACACTGCTGTCTCTATTCCATTCAACTCACTTCTCTCATTTGATGTTTGATTTTTTTGTTGCACTGAAAGGAAATATATAACCAGAAAGCTACCATAACTGTCCTTCTCAGTACTTAATGGTGCCATAGTTCACTCATTTTCAATAAGCTGCCATAAGTTCCAGATGTCCCTTAAAACAGTTTTGAAAAGTTTTTGCCTTGAAAATCAACCCAGTGATCGGATTTTGGCATGCCAATAAACCCCTCTATTCCAGCCCTGCTCAGAAGAGTGGCTGTTCAAAGTGGCTGCCGGCTGTTTGTGCCAGCTTTCCTTGGGACTGGGTGCAGAGGAGGGAAATAGCCTGGAGTTGTCAGGGAACCAAAATGAAACCTGCTTAGTATTTAGTGAAGGTAGCAGTAAATAAGATTTTGATTGTCCCGATATAAGAATATATCAACTTTGGTTAATTGGAATTTCAGCCACTTTTTCAAGACACACATGGTGAGCTTAAACTGTTTGACACTCTTGCCAAGTCAGAGCTGTCTTTTTAAGATCTCAGCAAGTCATCAAACCCACAATATAAATGAAATAGGGACACCATCAAAAGTATTTTCTCCTCCTGATATTCGAAGCTCTGAGGTGTCATCACAAATACTTTAAAAAACACATTGCTTTAAAATTCAAAAGTGGGGAAAATCAGAATTATTTTATTATTTCAGATTCAATGTTAAAATCTTGTCTGTGTGTTTTCATGACAAACCTTGTTGTGGGAACAAAATTCTATTTTAAAATCCCATATCCTTCCGGCCTTGGGAATCAGGAATTTCTAAATGCTAACTTCTGCTGTTTAAATTTAATCATGCATTTTTCTACGCTGCTTCATTCGAAGGAACATGTCAATGCATGTCTGTGCAGCCATTGTTATAATTAGAGCACAGTGTGAAGGGGCGTGGTCAGAAAAACCTCATGACAACTTACAATAAAACAGCCTGTTTTGAGCAGGGCTAGAACATGAGGGTTTATAGGCATGAGTGGATTTAGGAAAGAAACTACTGTTCAGTAAACCTCCATGATATCGCGGTTCAGTCCCTGTATATTGTGTTTTTTTCTGTAGGACCCATTAATTTTGATATCACATATATGTTCACCATTTTGCGGCATTCTGCAGCATTGTTTATAAATTTAAATCTTGCGTGTCACACTATAATGCCTGCACGTACCGATTCGGCCAATCAGAGTGTCTGTATTTTTTTCTTGGCCACTGATTGGCTGTTGTGTATCACGTGGTTTCGCATCTCGCAGGGAGAAGAGATGCTTGCTTTGTTCTCTCTCAGTTACGCGTCTCTCTCTACAGTGATCGGTGTTCTGCATAACTTTAGTGTTTTGTGCACTGATTTTGTGTTTGTGTGTTATAGATATCCCCAAAGATGCCACCCAAACACCTATTGTCTAAGGCTTCTGGAGAGCCAAAGAAGAAGAGAAAGTTCCTTATATTTATTTAGATAATATTTATAATAGTATTTCGCGGATATTCACTTATTGCGGGTGGGTCTGGAACCTAACCCCTGTGCTGGAGGGGGCACCACTACAGTTTGTTCTTGAGCTGGTGTAAACTTGTTAAAAAGGAGTAAAACGTGAGCTTTAAGGGGATGGTGCTCACTGCTTGTTTACCTGCTTTACCAAGCTTCTTCCACCCTCTACTTCTTTTTTTTACCAGCTTTATTCATTTGCAAGCAAGCTCACATTAATAATAACAACTCTGACAGTTTTATCAGAATAATTCATGCTAATTAATACAACAGAAGTGGTGTAATGATGAACTGGTCAGTGCCATAAACACCTATTAGCTTCTGTTGACCTTCTCCGGCTGGGACTCAACTGAGGTCGACCAGCACAGCATGTCAGGGCTGTGTGGAGTCCATGAACTCAGCTCTATCAGCAGATGGTCAGTGAGCAGCCAGAAGTGTAAAATACGGAGGAATAAAAGCTATAAAATAAATCCTTTTTTAAGAGCCCAGATGGTTTACCGAGCTAGGACGCTAATACAGGGCTGCTGCTTCACTTACAGCAGGAGCCACACTGCTTTTTCATTTTCTCCTTTTTTTCCCAAAGAGAAGTTGAGGTTAGGGCATAAAACATCAGTGCCTCAACTTCATCTTCAAAGAGATGTCTGAGACAACAATAAACAAGATTAGATTTTCTTGTTCTTTCAGTCAATGTGTAGGCCTGCTCAGGTGTGATGTGCACTTCAAAGACCATCAGGGCCCTTTGTAGCAGCAGCGGGCCGCATTGTGAGCCTTCCTGGTGGAAAACAAACACACAGAAAATGTCTGGAATGTGCCGTGACCTATCAACTTCAACGTGAGGAGAGGGTTTTCCAAACCCCGACCACTGCTGGAGGGCAGAGCTCCATGCAACAAACATGCGCACAGCCTAGCAGGTTGTCCCAGGCATTTGGAAAGAACAAGGCAACCCCCCTCCTCCCAGTTTACTCTGCTCCTTTTAGGCATCCCAGCAGAGTACAGGAGGGAGGAGATAAAACACATCTGCAACTGCGTGAGCTTTTCTTTATTGTGCAGTTAAAGTCAGGCTGCCTTTTCTCCAGTCTGCAAACTGGAAAATGTGTTCTTAGCCTGTGTGCTCCGAACAGTTCCAGTTGAGTTCTGCTGCTGTTGCTCTGCAGAGACTTTTCCCACCCGTGTGGACCAGAATATCCAGCTACATAAAACATGGGGCAAGTCAGGACTGCATTTACAGCTCCTAAGGCATAACTGACAAACTGGGAAGTCTGTTTCAACATTTAACAACCACTAACTAATGCTTGTAAGACATAAATCATCTGTAAACAGCAACAGACTTGTTTGTAGGAGACTTTCTCTCCTCTGAGTCAGCTCCTAGTGGTGCATTTAAGAGCTGGTGCACTTTTATTTGAGGCATGTTGGCTGTAAAGAACATAAATGAACTCCTTCCAACCAGGATGAGTCAGTATTTGAGTAGGAGATTAAGGTGCAACTGAAGTGCCTTTTCTATAAATATAGAAACACAGGAATCTGTATTTTTCTTCTAAAATCAGCAGCGTTTAGTCCATACATATTGAATTACTTATATTTATTATATGTACTTGTGTAGATTTTGGCAGTGATAACATGGTTTTGCCAACATTTAAGTTAGCACAAATTGCTCTTTCTGTCCATCAGGTTTTGGATTAGTACTACTAATAAACTGAGAGGTTATGTAACCTAGAAGTTTTGTTTATCAAGATAAATCACAAAAATAAACTTGTGTTTTTTAAGTGTATAGACAGTCGGGGAAAGTGAAAAGCAATTGTTTGGCTATAAACCCTTTGAGACAAAACATAGCAAAACTGGAGGCAAACATAACCACCACCACTGGCAGGCAGACAGACAGAACATGAGTCAAACTGCTTATTTTACACATTAAAATAGATAAACCTGCATTACAGCAACAATTTGCAACTTTTCTCCCTTAAAATAGTCTTTTAAATTATTTTACCCTTTTTATTTTCCTCCTATTTTCCCATCCTTATTTTCTTTTAATTAATTTATACATATGTCCAAATTTTCAGTGCTCCAGTGCTTGTTTTCAGGATGGAGGGACTTGGATGTGAAATTGTCTGGCTGCCATTTTTTTCTCCATTGCATTCCTCCCAGCATTTTGACTGCTTTCGTGTACACCTTTCAAATTCTAAACTATCTCTAATACTAATTTACCTCGTATATTGTATTGTCATTTGCATCTGTGTAAGGCTAACATGCATAGCCAAAAGTACCTTGCTTTTCCGCTCTGTCTTACGTTGTATTTTATTCATAAATGAATTTGTTCTTTGTTCTAGTGGGCGGGATGGGAAGGGTTTTTCTCTTCTTTTATTTTCATTTGTTAAAAAAAGGGAAATAACAACAAGTAACAGTGTACATAACTTATAAGTGCATTGCTCTATGAAAATATTTAAACTAAGAAATAGTAGGTTTAAAGCTAAATTTACAACCCTTCTTGCTTGCTTTTAGTGCCACATAATGACAGTGGGGGCAGTGACTCTCTCTTGCAAGAAAAATTAAGAATTAATGGCTCTAGTTTATACACCAGCCCTGAATTAAATATAAACCAGCTAGCTTGTCTTAATACCGTTTGATAAAATGGCTGAGACTAAAAAATGGAGGCAGATGAAGTCAAGAAGTAGAGATTAAGTGGGTAAAAAATCCTGACACTTAATAGGATTAACACTATTTCCCCTGTTTAAAGCTATTGCACTTGTAAATTAAAGGTGAAACTTCTATTTCAAGGTCAAAAAGTTACGTATTGTTGCTTTAAAAGACTGTCCCATCAGTTAATATAATTTGTAGTGTCCCATCAAGCCAAAAGAAATTAAATTTCTCTTTTTGTTTGTCTAATGTTGCTTGTGTTAATAGAAATTCTAGTTATTTTTAGAGGTATTGGTTATCTGTCCGAGCTCAGTAATCGTCAGTTTTTTTGTTTTTTTTTAAGCACTTGCAGTCCTGGAGAACACGTGACTTAACAATCCAAAGAGACCTGTATTTTGTTGTAGTCCACAGTTGTTGACTGCAAGTCAAAAACAACTTGCTACGCAGAAATGGCTAATGTGTTGGCTTGTTTGCCCCTAGCTGAGTCCTGCCCACTGTAGAAGGGTTATACTACACCAACAACTCTCACCACCTCTAAGTTTCTATGGTTGACATAATGAAGTCTATCATCCCAGACAAACTCTGTAGTCCTAAAGCTCATTCATGGTGCTGTTTAAAGGCATAATATCAAACACCCTTGTGATGTTCACTGTATTCACTGTGGTTGCAGAGGAGGTCTAATAAGGGGATGAGTTGGTAAATTGGTTTAAGATATATTGCTTAACATGCATACAACTTTTTGATGGTCTGAATGCTCACAATGTAGTGCAGAGATGGGCAACGTTGATTACCAAGAGTGCAACATAAAACCTTTTTTCCTGCCTGAGGGCTGCATTGTATAAATAATCAGATGTTCTGTTACTATTTTCACAGTAAATATAGTATAACTAATTGTTATATTCTGATGCTTCATAAAAGAGATTTAGAGACACAATCATTTTAAAGTAGATTATTAGATTACTTGCAAGAAACAAAACATTTCCCAACATAGAAATATTTATATCACATCCTAATTTGTGCATAACCTTATATTGGTCATATTGGTGTCTTAGGTTGATATTGCAAACATGACATGATCCAATATTTTGTGGATCATGTCATGTTTTCTTGTGTCAACAGTTCATTGATTTTTTGGAAATGATTAGTGGGCTCTGTTACATGAGTTGAAGAGCCGCATGTGGCCCGCAGGCTGCCAGTTGCCCATCCCCAATGTAGTGGCTGAAAGACACTGAACAAGATAATCTAATGCGCAGGCAAGGAAATGCTTAATTGAAATGAAACCAGCAAGATTTAAAACAGTCCCTTACAAATTGCTTATGACATCAGGTGTTGACCAGCATGAGATTTTCTTATAAGAAGATAAAAGACACGCTTCTTCAGTCAAGGCAATAGAAAACAGAACAGAGGGATACAACTGTTAAGTACATAAATACTTGATAGATTGTGATGGAACATTTCTACAGTTGACTTTTTTAGTTTAACTTGCAATACCCCTGAGCTTTGTATGAATAAATACATAAGGTTGGGAATGCCAGGAGTAATAAGCACCTCATGTCTTTACCGCTTTGTCTCTTTTTAAGATTTAGATGCGTCGCTCAATGAGAGACGGTTTCTTGATCAAAGCATATTCGCTGCTTTAACTGTATATTTGATCTTATTCAACCTGACCTGGCATCTGAACAGCCTTCTTTCCCTCCCTGTCTTTGTGGATAGAAGATAACTCAATTATCTTTTTCTCTAGATTTAATTTTCTTTCACAGGTCTTTTCATGCTCAGGATACTGTCTAAGGAGATTGAACCAGTCTCCATTTCTAAGTAATGATATATGAAATGTGATTTCTCGTTCTGCGTATGTTCAAAGTCTACAGTAATGATTGTGCTGTTTGTAACGGGGAAGAACGGGGTCTATTCATTTTTATGTCTGGCTTTTTGCTGGTCACCAGCAGAAACTAAGCCTCTGTTTAGGAGTAGAAAACGATATTATGATGATGGAAGATAACGTAACATAATGCAGTAAAAAAACAGTCGTAACAAGCACACAAGACTGCTTAGAGTTGCTGAAGAGTTTGTTTGATGATTGTAGGCAGAGGCAGGCTGACAATACCTATTGACTCCCAGTGTTTGAGCTAAGCTAATTAGCAGTGGGCATGGCATGGTTCTCAGGACTAACATCTTCCCTGGAAGAGTCACCATGGGAACTCCCAACTCGCTGGGATCGTCTGAGCCAGGGGGAGGGAGCTCTGCTGCATCCCTTCCCACCAGGCCTGAAATTCTGGGCCTGGCCCTGAAATGACCAGCCTGCAAAATCTGGAACTTGCAGGCTCAGTAGTTCAGACCATCCAGCATGCCTGAGCCCTGTCAACAAGGCAGCTTACTCCTACCATTGGGAGCTCTTCAGGTCATGGTGTAGGGCAAACCAATTTGACCCACTGAGCTCATTGATGCCGATAAGTCACCAGCAACAATCAGAGGCATGGTTTCAGCTATCAAAGCTGCTTGTGTAGGCAGAAATAGGCTCCCTGAAGATGAGTGCAGCCTTATTTCACAGTTCCTTGGAGGTACCCAAAGGCTCAAGTCATGCAGGAAGTTAATCGTCCTTGGAAGTTAGTCCTTGTGTTGGCTGCCTTACAGCAAGAGCCCTTCAACTGGTTGATACGAAGTGGCTGTCGTTTCAGGTAAAAATGTTTAATGCACTTATGTCTTCAGAAAGAGTTTCAGAACTACAGGCCCTGTTAGCGCCTTACGGGTCAATATTCAATGCACAGCGGCGTCCAGGAAACAGACCAACTGTTTGTCTGCTTTAAGACTCAGCGTTTGAGCCAGCCAGTTTCTAGGCCACCAGAAACAATTCAGCAGGCTTATAGGCAGACTGGTGCTCCAGTACCCTCAGCGTGGCGACATCTTGGGCCTTATGGCGGGGCGCTAGCCTTTCTGAAATTTGTGCCGTCTCCACATGGTAACGTACATCCATCCTTGGCTAGATTTTACAACCTGAATGTTGCTGCAAGCTCGTCCTTCAGGAAACGGGTACTTGGGGCCACCACCCATTAGACCAGAAACTTTTTGCCCCAGAGGCAGCATGCTGGCCTCTGTGCAGTCTCGGGATGTCTAAGATACGGTCAGTTAGCCAAATGAGCTTGGGCTACTGAGCGGCAGTATTACCTCACAGCCTGAGCGTCTTGCTCGGGCTGATGGTGCTTCTGGAGTTCAGAGACTGGCATCTGCTCTGTCTCCCTTGTCTCCTCTCAGTGTGCTCACAGTGTCCCCGTACATATGGAATATGTAGCTGTGGAGAGATGGTCTCCATATAATAGAGAATGCTTAATCAATGTGAATCAGTGACATCTACCCGGCTGGGACCTTTATACCTGCATGGGCCATGTAGTGGTGTGTCTTAAGGAAATGTCCCAGTGGTTCAGTGCCCACACATATAAATATGTAACTGTGTGGAGAGAAAGTCTCTCCACTCAGAGAACCAAGGTTACAATGTAACCAAGCGTTTAAAGCTGTCAACACACCCAAAGATTTTGAATAACCCTCTAAACAGTGTTACTTGTGGAATCCCAGGCGCTCGGGGAGGAACAATGACTCTTAGCTGACTTGTAATCTAATAACACACACACATCATGTCTATGTGCTCTTACTCACTGCATACTTGGCATAGAGGTCACGGGCCTCTGCAGTCTGTGGTCACTGCTCATGACTGCGGTCCCATAAAGAGTGTGTGACCGGCCTCACGATGACAGTTGGAGCTCAGTTGTTAAATCTCAGAAGTCTGTCCCCCATTCCTCGAAACCCCTCCCTGCTGTTCCCTGTCATAGTTTCATACTTGCAATTACTCAGTTCTTTTAGGGGCTCATTTTGCTCTGTGTTGATCGTAATGCTTGATAGTATTTGCTGTGTGGACAAACATATGGGCTGTGATTGTGACTCCGTCATTCCTGTCATTAGCAGGGAGAGGCAGTCAAGTCTGAAATTCCTACAAGTGGCAGATAGCTGCTGGCAGGCTCTCTCAGTGTGTCGTACCCCTGATGACACACACAAACACTTGAGTGGAAACCCCATCTGAAGGCACAATACTACAGCCTTCAACTCCTGGTATGATTTTGTGGCTTATGCATATGGCCTGAAAATGTAAAAGCTAACACATGAGCAAGTTGCTACTTCCTTGATGCTTCCTGTTTTAAAATTAGACTTGATAATAGACTTGAATCTACAGTATATAAAGTACGAATTAATTGAAACACGTATCTTTCTAAAAAAAAAAAAAAAAAAACATTAAGCATATTGTGACTCAAGCTTACTCTGAATACAAGACGTGTTACAAAGTCATGTGGTTCTGTTGACAATGTTTATTTATTGTAAGAGATTGTATGATGTGGCATAGTTTCTCATCTTATCTTGTTGTTTTTTTCCTTATTACATCATATCGAGAGTTACCCTCCAGTTTTTGTCACATTCCTCAAACTGTAATATTTGTAGCTCTTTATGTGCCTTTTTTTTTAAGTATTTAAAAGTCTAGAATGCCTTGAAATAATTGAACATCTAACTTTAACTGTTTTGCTATTGAAAATGTGTAGTTGAACCATCATTTCTGGTAAATAACTGCATAAATGTCAAGTTGACCAAGCTGGAAAAATGAAAATGACAAAGTTAGCAGGGGTTTAGTCTGTTTCCATTTAAAAATAAAATGCTTTTCAACTCCAGTCCAGATTTGCACCACTGCCCAGTTTTCTTGAGGTTAAACTAATTCCTTCCAAGTCAGATCTATAAAGGGAGTTGTATTTACATGTCTGTGTCTAAAGGGTCAGCTGAAGGAGAAGAAAATGGGGAGGATGAAGACAGGAGGAGTGCGAGGAATGAGGAGACAGGGATTTAAGTTTGCTTTCAAAGAGAAAAAGCTGGAGCATATCAGACCTTTGGGGGAAATCATCTTTATTCAACAATATCAACAATATTCATATTACTACTTTCAAAACTGTTTGTGCTAGATGTGAGTGCGCTTGCCACATAGACAAACTCTGGGAAGCCTACAGTGGCAATCACAGGACATCACTTAAGGTCTGTCTTTTTCTGGATGACTTCCTCCTGATTATAGTTTCTCAGATGCGGTAAACACTATATTCAAACAAATACTAACAATTAAGGCTATGCATCCACAAACACTGTGTCCTCATGTCCCCTCAGGTGAAAGAGTCCCTGAGTCTACCATACATAATGAGTCTATATGGTTGTGTGAGTGATACAGTACAATACAAAACAACAGAACACAACATTAGGGAAATTACAATGTCAGAGTTTTAATCTTCTTAATAATTCATGCGGAAACAAACCGATATCATTACCCCTTAATCTCAGCAACAAAAATAGAAATCCCAGGTACACAAACAGGGTAAATTATTGTTTTTACTTACCAGAAATTACAGACAAACTCCAGCTAATTGTCTCATTGTGTGATGCAGATGGTGTGGAGGAGTATGCCTAAGATTTGTGACAGAGCTATACCACTCCTATGGATATGTCTTTTTATGTTTTTATATTCAACCATGTGGTATTGCAGTTTCAACACCCTTAAAAATATGCAGTTCAGTGTGATATGCGCTATAGGATAGGATACAGTATAGTCAAATAAGATACACGCTATAGGGTACATAGCCCATGATATCAGTAATATTAATGATACCACAACAAACTGCTGAAAGGAGACATAAGGAAAAAAAAGACTTTTTGTGTTTTGAAAATGTTTTCAGGTGTAAAGATAAGGGATGAGGATTTATACTACAAAAAGTAGAACTGAAGTACTCTGATTAAAGTGTCCTTCACATACATATGTTTCTCTGTTTGAGCACCAGTTCTTAAATGGTGATATAACCAGGTATTTTTATGTTTTCAGTTATTCCTAAAAAGTATTTATGCTCGGAAAACTTAACAGCTCAGTTGTCTAAACACAATGGCACTAACATTGCAGTAACTACCTTGAAAGTGCAGGGAATTGTCCCACCCTCCAGTTGCCATATACACTAGAGATAAATCAACGAGGCGTGTGCCACTCCGGGACAGTACAGCTGGCAGAAACATACCTTCACTGTTCCTTGGAGAGCTCTGTCCATGCGTCTGTAGTAACAGCCAATCAATTTCCACTTTTCATTTTACCTGTGTGATGGCAGCAGTGCATGCATATTCTCTAGGGATGCACGACATTATCAGCTTGATATCGGTATCGGCCGATATCAGCCTAAAAAGTTAAGTATCGTTATTGGTCAATATTGAAATATTTGCAGATATTTACAGTTGATACATCGACCACACATATCAGCCGCATATTGGCTGGAATATCAGCAAGTTACACAAATGTACAATGAACAACAACAGCAACATGCTACCTGATGCTTATTATGATGTGATGTGGGCATTAAGCTCATAGTTAAGTATCAGGCAAGAATTCCTATAACATTTACAATATCAGCATATTTTTGTGGGGGTACTTTCAGGTGTAACTCAAACTGCTTCCAGCAGAAATCCAGGCATGATTGTTTTTTTCACTTTGCCTTGTATGTCCCTCATAGTTGTCGTGTCTGCTGTGAAGCAGCAGTTATTCCTCCCCTCTGACTTGCTTGTATATATAAAAGGAGAGAGAAAGTTAAACCTCTGTGTCTGTCTTTTACTGTTTCTTAGAAAGCAAGGCAAAACCAAGATGATGGGTAACAGATGTCACACTAAATGATATAAATGCATTAGAGCTGAACAATATATCATTTTGATGTCACAACAGTCACTCATACGAGTGTGTGCATTAATCTCATCTCAGGACATGCTGTGTCAGTCACATGACTTATAGCATGTCATATTGACATTTGTGTGTTATTAAATAGAAACAAAAACTGCACATTTCCTCTATTCTTTAACTATCTTCAGTAAAAGTTGTGTGGTACAGCATTGGTAAGCCTCCTGATAAACGACCAAAGTGGATGCAGTGTTTCTGAGTTTACTGCGTGGAAAATGCACAACCCACAGTTAAGACGACACTCTTGCAAATACAGCAGTGTTACAGTTTAAAGAGTAACCATGTTAAATAAGGACTTGTGATTTTTTTTCTTCTTCGCCTTTTTTTGATCGTAGAAATATTTAATATATATGTGTCTTTATACGTCCAAACAAAGACACATTTGCAATGACAATCTCCATTTTGAAAACGATTTTTCCTGCAGCTGTCACAGATGCTCAGCAGAGCAAAAACTTTACCTTTTAGAAGTAAAAAAAAACACATGGGGATGCTAATGGAGAATTCACTTTTGCAATTAATTTAGGAATTGCAAAAGGAATTGCAGTACACGCAGACAAAGCATTACATTATGACCCCTGACAGATGAAGTGAATAACACTGATTATCACTTCATCATAGCGCCGTTAGTGGGTGGAATTTATTAAGCAGCTGGTGAACTATTTGTCCTCAAAGTTGCTGCGTTGAAAACAGGAAAAATGGGCAAGTGAAAGGATTTGAGCAAGTTTTACAAGGGCCAAATTGTGATGTCTTGACAGCTGGGTCAGAGCATCTCCAAACTACAGCTCTTGTGGGTGATCCTGGTCTGTAGTGTTCAGTATCTACCAAAAGTCATCCAAGAAAGGAACAGTGGTGAACTGGAAACAGGGTCATGGGCGGCCAAGGCTCATTGATTCAAAGTGGGGAGAGAGGGCTGCACCTTGTGGTCCGATCCAACAGACAAGCTACTGTTGCTCAGATTGTTAAAGAAATTAATGCTGGTTCTGATGGAAAGGAGTCAGAATATACATAGCGTAATTTCTCAATTTTACAAACGCTTTTTTGCTTTGAAAATAAGCTCAATTTTTCGGGTGTGTATTATACGCGAGTACAAGCAAAATACTTAAAATATTTAGTCTCGGCAACATCACAATTGCAACACATCCCATACAACAAGGCCGAAATATTCTCTTTCTCTGCGAAAACACAGGGAAGCACAGAGCGCTGCCATCTTGTGAGCAAGGGGACGCAAAATAGCTGTGCCGTGATTGGTCGTAGACATCGGCATGTTGATAGCTGCTCTCTGATTGGTCGGTACACTGCGATTGAGCATGCTCGGGCAGAAATCGAGTAATCGTGCATGTGTGAAGCAAAAGGTGTTTCCGCATGCGTTTGTACGGTATTTGTTGTGAAAATACTGAAATTTCATTGATTAAAACTTTGAATAAAGAAAATTTTTGAGTTGTCTGAGAGAGTAAGGTTTGGGCAAAATTTGGGTGCGTGTTATATTTGAGGAATTACGGTACATCTACGTACATCGCAGTTAGTTGCATATGGGTCTGCATAGGGGACCAACACAATATTAGGAAGGTGGTCATAATGTTGTGCCTGATAGGTGTATATCGCAGGAGGAAAATATATTGCAATATAATTTTTGCTTGATATCCTTCAGCCTTGATGTATGAAAATACTGCATGCTCACTGCGCGAGTAATAAAGTTACTCAAGTATGAAAGTCAACAGCCAGTACTGCAGTACCAAAGTATTCAAACCCACGCCCAATTCAGAATATGTAATGCCCCACAAAATGCACAACTGGCCAACCCAGCCTTTTTCTGCAGTCTGCCTTTGTCTGAAAACACAAAATTAGAAGGTCTGTTCAGAATCTGTGCTCCTTGTGACATTGCAGTGAATCGTAATATTTCTTACACCTCACCTGGTATCTCTACCTACAGGAAACATTGCAGATCTGAAAAAAAAAAGAAATACTGCTATTGTATGTAAGCTGCAGTCCAGGCACACCTAATTCTCCCTTCAGTTTACTGCACTGTCTCCATACATTCATTCACAGCCATGATTTACTCCTTTCAGGGGTCTTCCAAGAGCTTTGAAATCCAACACCTGTATACAGATGAGAATTACTGTACTGACTGTACAGTAATTCTCACTAAACTTTCCTCTTGCTTGTTCAGGAGCCTAAAGATTAATGGTCTTCAGGCCTCAGAGGGTCATCCTTGAGACCTTGATCTCTGACCCTGCGTCAGGATGAGAGCTGCAGGTCACGGGAGAAGAAGGATAGGCTAATGGAGACTTTCAGTAGCACTACCATCAATCTGGACTTTCTCTGTAGGGTGAAAGGAACTGGCCTCTGGCTCTGGAAACCATGTGCTCTCACCTCTGTTCTGTTCAGATGATCACCTGAGACCCCTGACTCCACTCTGTTCTGTATTTTTTTTTTTTTTTTTTACAGCAGGCTTAGTTTGCACAAGTCTGTGTGTACATATTTAACTCCCCCCCCCCCTTCCCTTGTGTCACACACTGTTGAGTTAGGCTGTGGGTTTGGCCCCCGGCTTATGTGTGTGAGGATAAGTGCTAAAGCAGACCCCTCGCTCGCCATCCTGTCTGTCTGTCTGTCTCTCTGAAACTGTTTATTCTTGTTCTAGTTTTTTTTCTTCAAGGAGTGGCTTAGGATCTGGAGCATGAATGCCTTGCTCAGTGAAAACTGCTATTACAAGGCTTAGCCAAGACGTGGGTTTGTTTTTGTCCTGGAATCAGCTCCACTTGTTTTTGAAGTATCAGATAACATCCATTGGCAAAGTGGGACTAGTTCCATGACTAAGGGTTTTATTGTTTGGTCTAATGAGCTGGTATTAAGGATTTTCATCTCAAGGATTTTTAATTTAAAAACAAAATGTTGCAGAGGTTCATGCATTCCTGCAGGGAGTTGGGAAACTGTTGGCAAGATCCTCAAAACTGGTTGACATGTTTGAGGTTTTAATCAATTTAGGTTCACTACTTGGATGTTGTTTAACGTAGTGTCAGGCTGGCGGCTGCGCTAAATTATTGTTCCAGGGTGTTCACTGAATCTTCAAAATATTCAAAGTTGATTAACTGATGGAGCAAAACTTAAGGCTTTTAAGAAGTATGAAATACCACTGATGAAAAATGAAAGATACACACATTTTAAAGCCTCCTTAAAATGTGTGTATTCTTCACAAAAGGTTCAAGGCTGAAGTTTGCCCCTGGTTTTAAGCTGTGTATTAATCATAGCTTTGGGATAATAAATGATCTCCACTGCATATGATATCATTCATGTCCATTTGTGCATCTTTGCAAAGCTCTGTACTGTTAAGTAATTTTGAGTAAATTGTACGTGATACAGTGATTTGTGTTGTCCTGTGCATTAGGGCTGAATAGTATATGGTTTTACCATCCCAAAGGCAATGTGCACATGTGCAACAGTCACATAGCAGAATGTGCAATGTGAGTCACGTGACTCAAAGCTTGGTATGCTGCCATTACTGTGTTGTTTGATGGAAAGCAAAACAGCTAAATGTCTTGTTTCCATGGCCATGTATAAAAAAATGGGTCTAATATCACCCTAGTAGGCTGACCAGAGAACTGACCACAGTGCATACACAACGGGTGTTTTACTTGCACATAAAACAGACAATGCTTATCGAAGACAGTGGTGTTCAGTGTTAATTTTGACAAAACTTTTTAATTTAGCTTTAGTTTTACTCTTCTGACTAAACTATATTTTAGTTTTAGTCATAATGTAGTCATCTAAATTGTTTTAATTTTAGTCTAGTTTCAGTTTATGAAATTTCACAACATTTTAGTCGACGAAATCTAGTCTAGTGTAGTTTTCGTCAGGGAAAAAAAAGGTTGTTGACAAAAACTATGACGAAAATAATTAGTCGACAAAATTAACACTGGTGTTGTTACAGCTGAAGGAGTGAATGAGTGAAAAAGAGTTTGTCAGCAACGCTCTGTTCTTTTGCCCTCTTTTAATGATTATTATAAAAGTAATCATATATGTATTTTACAGAAAGAGACATTTTCTGTCTTAAATAACTATCTTAACTGTGAGCTTTTAGAGGTTAAAACCCTGGGCTGCTTACAGAGAATTCAGTTCAAGCATGTCAGAAATGCTTTACAACATTGGCTAAAAGGAACAGAATCACAAGCCACTATTTTATTTGCAAAGTTTATGAAGAAACATGTCGCACGACCCTCTCTCCTTGTACAGTTGATTGTCTTTCAGCAGGTTGTTACATTACTGAGTGTAGCTCTCATACTGACAGATAAAGCTTGTTTTACTGTTAAAGTTCAAAGTACTTTTGCATATTTTGTTCATTCACTGAATGTTGTTTTAACAGAATACCCTCATTACGGTGCGTCAGTGGCGCAGCTGGTTAGTGCACTTGGCCAGTGATCGGGAGGTTGCAGGTTCAAGCCCAGCTCCGGGCGACACATGGCGATGTGTCCTTGGGCAAGACGCTTAACCCCATGTTGCTCCCACTGCTGTGTCAGTGGCATGTAAATGGGCATGAAAGGGCGTGAATGTGTCAGCTGATACTGATGGATAACTAAACTCATAACCATCAGTGAGTGAATGTGAGAGTGAATGGGTATGAATGGGTAGATGTGACCTGCGGTGTAAAGCAGCTTTGAGTAGTCAAAGACTAGAAAAGTGCTATATAAGCTCAAATCAGGTCTATCCATTATGTACTGTACAATCAAGTGTTTTTCCTGTTATGTCTTTGAAAAAGAGTCTTTCACATTAAGAGTGACAGGGTAGTTGTTATACAGGACAAACTTTGTCTTCTCCGACTGTTTTTATATACCAGTATTAAATATGACTTTATCAGGTATCAGCCAAAGTATTGTTCATCCCTTTGAATTGTCCTTATCCTTTCTTCTAAATGCTGCCAACACACAATACTCTCTGGTTTCAAACACTTTGAAACTAATATAAAGATTTTTTTTGCCAACGTTTTACTCAGGTTTGTTTGTGTGAAACTGCACATAATGAACTCCCAAAGGGCTCACTCGAAACTCTTTAATTTCCCTAGTGAGACAGATGCTTCACCACATCAGCTAATAGAGGCCGATTAGCCCGCAGTGCAGTTGGCAGACAGTAATCAGCTGGCTAGCGAGGGCCCCGTGAACAGTTTGAGCACAGCTGACTCCCTCTGTTTTAGCTCCCCTGTGTCCTGGAAGAGCAGCGAGCCGACCTCATGCTGCCCGGTCCGAGATGCTGCCTGATGTTGAATTGTGGGCGTTTGTGGAATGTGGGGCTGGAAAAAGGCCTGGGAGAGCTTTTGAGACATTTCAGAACAGGCATGTTATTCAGTTGTTTTCGTCCATGTAAGGGGAAGCAGCAGTGAGAGCTGGCAGGAGGCTGCAAAGATGGACCTCAGGCTGTTGTCTGGCAGATGTGAGCAAACAAAAGCCATGTCTGGACGATTTAACACACATTATACATCATACATCTACTGGATTCTTTACCTACACGTGTAAATCCCAGGATATTCATCTGAAGATGCACTTGCAGCTTTCTGACATGTTTTACAAATCAGAAGTGTGTATTTCATTTAGCTCGAGGACATTTCTCTCAGGCACACCATGTCTTGCACTTCGTCTGTTTTGCATGTTCGCCCCACAGATGTTGTGAAGCTGCTGATTCTTTTCTTCTTACAATCTTTTTGTGTAAGTGCACAACTTACCTCAGCTCACCTTATGCTGGAATCTACCGTTTGTTTGCTGGCTTCATTTGTCACTGTTTGCACGTCAGACTGCTCACTGAGACACTCAATCAGAGCTTTGACCAGTGACAATAATGCTTAAGGTTTCAGCAGGACAGATATCGATTCAGGAACCTGAGGACTAACAAGCAAAGTGAGGGCAGAAGAGGAAGATGAGGAAAAAGGAAGGATGGCTGGCAGCGAGAACAGAACATGACATGCAGATATATGGAAGTTAATAATGAGCGGTGTTTGGCATCAGAGTACGACAAACTCAAAGAGTGTGACCAGCAGGGAAAACTTTGTGAAAGTTCAAAAGAAGCTGCTTCAAGGGTACTTATGCTGCATTCCTGAAAAGTGGGAAGTTGGAGTTTTCCAACCTCCGACCAGGAAAAGTGCACTGGAACGCCACTCAAACTGGGAGGTCCTGGTCGCGAAGTCGGAGAAAAAATATCTACCCTGACTTTACCGAGTTGCTTCAGTGACGTCATTCGACAATGGCGACGCCCATGGAGACACAGACCGTGAATGGAAAGACACAATTTACTAGATTATAAAAATATTTTTATCTTTACTTATTTATTTATTATTAAATTAATGTAGTTATTCGACATAACTTCATGTAACACAATGTGATTTGTACTGACTTTGCGCTGGAACACGGAGCTGGCAGCTGTAACCTGAAGTAGCCATGGCAACAATAAACACGGAAACTGGGACTGTCCCGGTCACATCTGGTCACCCTATCAGTCAGTTATTTCCTTTAAAATATTGATGTTAAATTAAGTTTCTTTGCAAATCCATGTAATTTATTCTCATACAGTGAGATAGCTTAATGAACTTTTAGATGATTTTCAGGTTGACTTTCAGCAAGAATGTAACCAAGGAAGGCCGTTTACAGTGTGTGTTATTCACCCCATCCGTCGTTTTTCCTCCTCTGTTTGATTGATTGCGTGAAGGCAGGCTTACTGGAGGTCAAAATGTGTTTTGAGGAACAAAACAAAAAACAGCTTTTTGCAATCAGCCATCTTTGTTTTTTGCATTCGCCTGGAACACTTTGAGGTTGCAACTGGTACAATCCGAGTGGGATAAGTCCGACTTCCCGTTTTTCTGGAATGCAGCATTAGTTTCAGACTTGGAGACATTATTGTTACGACTTTTTTCTTCTGGTCATGCATTTTAAGAGGAAACCAGAACTACTATAGGTTGCATGATGGCACAGCAGGTGGTGCACATGCCTCACAGCTAGAAGGTTGTTGGTTCAATTCACAGGCCAAGCAAGGCATTTTTTTTGGGAGTTTGCATGTTCTTACTGGTAATGTGTGGGTTCTCTCCAGGCACAGACCATAAATGTTATCATTAGTCAAAAAGTTTGGAAATTATTTCGATTGACTGTTTATCCCCTTTAATAGTACCTATTGGCATTGTTTAGCTGTGTTGCTCATCCCATGAATGCACAGTTACAGCTAATGCCTCATTGTAAAAGTGTCTAATCAGGCTTTTGAAACATATAAATACAATACCAGTTGGTATTATCAAAGAGGAGAAATTATCTTCCAAAATAACATTTCCAAACTTATTTTTTTGAGGAGTATCTCTCCCATTCTCTCCCTCCTGTCTCTCTCCTTCTACGCACCAACTTGGTGTTTATTTTCAACTTTACACATACCAGCAAAATGAATCCATTCACTTCTTGGCCCACACCCGCACACTTTTTGAGGGAACACAAGGTGGTGTAGGACTCTAGGCCAAAAAGAAATGGGTGTTTTTAGTGGTAGTGTGATTGGCAAACATGTTTTTCTTAATAATGTGTCTGCAAAGTCTGTAATAAGACTTTAGTTCAGAGTGACCCTTTACCTGTGATATCTTGTCACAAGCAAAGGGGGAAATGAGTCCTAAAAACCTTGACCTGTATTTATGTCATCCTGCAGTCAAAGTGGACATTTGTGCACAACTTGCAGAAAATATTCCTACGTATTTTTAAGATAATGGGTCTGACAGCACAAAAACCATTATGCCTCAGGCACATAGGCATAAAAAGCCTTTAAAAATTTCGGTTGTTTAAGTCCCCTAAAATGAGTGTTGCTAATTTATGATTGTGATTGCTTAACAGTGAAATTATTTTTTTCCTCACCTGTAGCATCACTCTGATCAGCCTTCTTAAAGTACTTACATTTCCAAAGCACGAACAGGACTGAAAAATCACGAAGAAAATTCAAAGATGGCATGCTGCTGATCATTGAGGCTCCTAAAGTTGATGCCTTCAATTGATTGTAAGTCAGTATTAAAACATTTGAAAGCCATTGAGTGGAAGGAATTAATCATAAGCTGGGAGATGGAGTTGGTTAGTTTACAGAATCATAACCTGCTCAATTGAAGATAAAGAGGAGCTTCATTATGGCATTTACAACAACATACGGCCTCTCATAAGACTGGATGACTCATGAATTCCTGTACATATCATTGTACAGTTGATACAGAAGTCTTTGTGTTACATATGAAGCCTTCAGGCAAAGTCAGCTATAGGAGAATCTGTCAGTGTCTCTTTTTCATCTCAGGTGCAGCAGTCCAACAAAGGAAAGTGGTGAGAAAAAACTCTACAGTAATGATTTAAATCACCTCTGTGTAAAACGATCAGGCTGTGAAAATTCTTCCTGTTGGATGGTCAGATTACTGTAACCAGCGGATGTTTGAGACGGCACATTTTGGTGCTCAGATGTTAGGATGCAACAGGTTCTTTGATGCTGCCATCATTAGAATAAGGGTGAAGATGTTGTCTGTCTGCACATGCCTGAAAATAATAACCATTTTTAATACTTTTTTCCCTTGTATTTTTTTCTTTCTGGTGTTTCCTGTCCTCAGAGAAAAAAATCCTCACAGTGATCCTTGTGTATTGTTGGGTATGGGAATTAAAAAAACAGCTCCAGTTGAGAATTGATAGCAACCAGCTGTCAGTATAATTTGTCTTCATGCTGAACAATTCCCATATCACATTCTTCCACCTTGTTCTGCTTGCCCTTAAATTAAGGAAGTTTTGTCTCGTCAGAAGCAGCCGGCATAAACAATAACAAAGAAGTCACCATGAAGTCATGGCAGACAGAAAACAGTTGAGGTCAAAACTTGGACTTTATTTTACAGAAAATGAAACTAATTGCACATCTTGCAGAAGTCGACGTTGCTGCCACTGACAACCGTGTAAGCCAACTTTTTTGAACACAGAAAATTCACAGAAATTGATTATAAAATCAATAAAGAATATGTCAATCAGCAGAGTCAATAATGACATTGGTGTTGATAAAATCTTATCAATTCCCACCTCTAGTCCCTGTCCTATGTCTGTCCTTAGTGTGTCTCCAGTTAGCTGTCAGCACGGGTTTCTTCCACTTTCTCTAGTTTGGCCCTGCTAAGCTGCTTCCTTCTTTATGATTTATATTTCTTATAAACCATTGCTATTGGTCACCTCCCATGTTAATGAGTATTTTTGATTAATTTGAAACCAACTGAAAGTCTGAAAAAAACTTAATCAGGAAAATACAATACTTAATCGGTAGTAAAGGTTTTTTTTCAGCTCCTGAAATATGGAAATTTGAGATTAGAAGTTTGTGACTGACAGAGACGATATCTAATATCTACCAAAAAAGATCATAACATAGATTTTGGCACAATACTGTCTGCCTTCTTGGCTGTGAGCTGTCAAATATTACCCCACAGTTGAGTAACAGACATTACAGTTAAACTGAAGCATTACCACATGGGCCACAACAATAGTAAACAGTATTGATGCTAATGTTTCCTCTTTAGTGTATTGATTATTGAACCATTCAGGAAGCAGCACTGAATTTAAAGTATTGATTTAGGCCTGCTACTTGGGGGGGTCTTATCATAATTGGGCCGTCGTCCAGTTTGTGTCAAATATCTTACCTTTTTGGCTTACCAGAGATGGATAGATGGAAAATTTTGGGCTGTTTAGAGAATTTCTGCATGAATTACAGCTCTCACACACTCAACTTAACAAACAATTTATGCAAGTTTTAGGCAAATAGAGAACAAGAGGGTCCCACAGCACTGCACCTTTAGTCCCAGTGAAATTGTCGACCCCTGTGTGTAATGAGCCTGCAGGTCTCATGGGACCAACGGAGCTCTGATTTTTGTCCATTCAGGCCGTTTGTGTGCTTCCTGTCTCATGTTAAGGCCTTCAGAAGTGCCTTTATCCCTGTGCTTGGACGTGTGACTGAGCAGCCAAGCATCCCTGGAGAATTTTTGTTCCTCCCCTGCTCACCTCGCCAATGCAGCTGAAGTAAATGTATGCATGTGTGAACACAGACTGTAAGTGCCTGCTCAGGCCGACGCTAAAGTGGATGATGTGTGTCCTGTGATTGCAGAGTGGAATGTGTGCTGCGTTAACGTCTGCAAGCAAAGCACAGTCATGGGTCAGTCTCTGTTCGCCCTCCCCTCTTTCTTCCTCTCTGGGTAACTGGGCAGTTTGCCTGAAGAGAGGAGAATTGACGTTGACACCATCCTCTAAGGACTCAGTGCACCCCTGTCCTTATTGTCCTTCATTGTGTACAAGGCTCTTTTTATGGGCTGATGAGTCAGTGAGTTGGTTTGTCTTATGTAATTATGGCATCACTTTGCTGTTATCATTGGAGTGTCAAACAAAGGTTAAGCCAAGACAAGACGGTGTCCGCTGACCTTATTAGAATCCCTTTTACATATGAATTTCAGGCAAATCACAGACAAATTCAGGACATTTAGGTTCTGGCATTTCCCAAAATTGTATTTAATCTATGGTTTTACAACCTAATGCTGTCATCTAGATTTATATCAAGGGCAATCTTTATCGATCAACTTTCGTTAGACAAAGACAGTGCCTGTGGGAGCTGTGATGTACTTTTTGGATCCATGTGTTTTCATGTCTCATTTATTGTTACTTGTTGATTTGTCTGGCCTCTCTTGATACTGTGTGAACAGGTTTTTATTGTGAGGAGGGTGGAGAGGCGTGGTGGATCTGGTCTTGGGCGCCGGGTATAGTTAGGGTAATATGAAGGGCCTATGATTGTGGGGCTGGGGACTTTGTGGACTGTGCCTGCATTTCTTCCTTGAGGTGCCCTGGAGGACGCCGGCCCATGCGTGATGGTGAGGTTTCTTGGTGTTTCTGGTCCTGTGGGTTGGGGGTAGGGCTGAATGATTTATTGTTTTTCAACTGAAATAGCAATTTCAGACAACGCAATCTTGTGATCGCCAAAGCTGCAATTTTTTGTAGCGCTCCTGACTGACCCAGGATCTGTTGTGTCAACTGTTTTACACAAACTATTTTACAAATCTACAGGCGATTTGCTTTGCCGAAGTGCTGGTAATCAGGTCAACAACACAAAGCCTCTGTGTAGGAGAAGAAGTTGGAGTATCCCTTAAATAAAAAGAATGAAAACAGATTATTTATCATCAATATTAGATGATGAATAATGTGTTATGTGCTTTTGATCATTGATTTCCTGACTGTTGTCTAAACTCTTAATATAGTGAATATTGCACTGAAGCTTGATTTAAAGAAGACCGTGAATCGAATCGAAACCACAATATCTGCCAGAAAAATCACAATTAGATCTTTTCCCAAAATCGTTCAGCCCTAGTTGGGGCCTTTCTTGTTTTTTGGACCATGTTGGGCACCTGGGCCTGGATTTGTTGTGCCCACTTAAGGGTGTTAGGTTCTCCTCATTTTCCCTGAAATGTTTCACTTTCGTGTTCACTGTTGGTCTCAGAGACATTAGAAGTTCTCCTGCTCTCTCTCACTTAAGTTGTTATTGTGCCTGGGTTTATTAAACCATTTGTGTGTGTTTATAGGGTTTCTTTGATTAAAATTGTCCTTTTTTTATTTTACTTAGGTCTTTTTGTGCCTTGACTCTTATGCTTTGGTGTCTGTATGTTCCTGTCAGCTTGTTGAAGCAATTTGTCAACCTACGTTTCTTAAAAGTGCTTTACAAATAAAGTTATTATCATTATTAAAAGTCTAACTATATTTCTGTTGATTTTATTTGTCAAAGGTCCATGTACTTTTTTAAGAAATAAATCTTGCCACTTGATACATCATACCAGCGGAGCCTCAATTTATGCCTACAGTCTCCTGTCAGGTCCCCATTTTTATTTGTGTTTCAGAATAGAATTTGTTTTTGGTAGCAACATACAATTAATCATAATAATGATAATTATTATAATAAACAAAACAATAAACATAATAATGCCCTGTGATTGGCTGGTAACCAGTCTAGGGTGTACCCCACCTCTTTACAAGTGTCAGCTGGGCTAGGCCTCATTCACTGACTGTAGAAATAGCTGGACAAAGCTGTGTAACACCAGCACTTTGGTTATCAAAAGAGCCTTTTGAACATTTTTGGCCAATTTGTGAATGCTGCCATAATGAGCGAGCTGTTTTTTTGAGAGGTTGTGAATGAACTTATTTGTCCTCAAGAAGCCCATGCATGAAGTAGAATAAAATCAAAAGTACCAAAAAAGCAACAGTGTGGATACAGTACATTCACTCTTAATATAAAGTAGTAAGAAGTAAGTGGATAGGAGAGTAGCTCATTAGAAAAGAGGACAGATAATCTCAGTATATTCTTTGCACTAATAAATATTGCTAAGCTGTGATAACTGATTAAACATTTTCTGATCTTTTTTCTTCTTGTGATATTGGTATCACAAACTTTCTTGAAGAGTCATGGAATTGTTTTGAAGCTGCTTTACTTACCCGTCGCTTACACCCACAAATATATTCATTTTTTGATGTTTATTAAAGTTACTGAAAGGTTTTGGGTTTGCAGTGATCCCTATTGTACTCTGGCCCTTTTGTGATGTAGACTATGGTCCTGCCGGGTGCTGAAACTACTGTGTGTGGTTACCCTTCTTCTACAAATTAAACCAAACAGTTTGGATACCAAAATCTGGTCGCTCATGTAGCATAAAAAGGAAGGATGAAGGTTACACTTAAATGGTCAGCATTTTTAAGTTATTAGTACATCATAATTAAGGGCAAATCAAAAATACAAACACAAGTATAAAAGCAAGTAAAGCAAGCAGTAAAAAGTATAATGCAGAGAAATGTTAAACAGTATGTTAAATTGGTTGCAAGCCACCCAGAATATTACCTCCTAAATTCATACAAGGCCTCAAATTCCTGGAGTGCAGTGCATGTGTTCAAGGGTTTATGTCTCCCAAGATCATGTAATCAAATGTTAAAAATGTTTGAACATTTAAAATTGGCCAAAATAATAAGTATCACAGCAGGGCTATGCAAGAGTATCAGAAATTAAAGCTAGATTCTCAGAAACAGCATTGTTCATTATAGTTTGTTAATGTGATTCTTGATAAATCACCAAGAATAAGAGTAAAGGCAAAAAACATCAACACCTTAGAGATCAATTATTTAGGATTATCTACAAAGTTTTTCACGCAAACAGGATTACAATAATGATGGCATTACAGTCTGGGTTTGAGGTTTTGCGGGTATTAACTGGTGCCTTCATTCCAATACATATTTTTTAATAGGTTTACCTCTTGTGCAATCCTGTTTTGCAGCAGAGACTCTGTACCAGTCTCCTAGGTATTTTTTTTTTAAACGAACACAAATAAATGTTTCTTGGGTCACATTCGACTTAAGGCCTGTTTTGGTTGGTTGCCCGTGCAGTAAAGTCTTTTTGGATGATAGGTTTCGCTGTGAGGTAGCGGCTGTAAACAGTGTTATCGGGTAGCCTGCAGGAGGAAGTGTACATCATCAGATGAGCGATCAAGACCTCTGCTCTCCATCAGGCTGGTATTTTCAACACAAGGACACCGGACCCTTTTCCCCTTTTGTGAGAGTCCGACGTTGGAGAGGTCATGAGCTGTGTTTATATCACTAGATCTGAATAATGGAATTGCACCACTGAGAGAGGTCTTTCCTTAAGTCTTACATTCATCTTTACATATCTGTTGTATGGCCTTGATAGTCAACTGCAGTGATTGCCAAGTATGTAGACAATTAAAGGCACATTACTATAACTTTCAGAGAGTATTTTCAGTCCAAAGCAGACGTTCCTTTTCTCTCTTCTTCCTCCTCATTTCCTCGCCCCTTCCTTTATGTTTTCTGAAAGTATCTGTGAGATGGAGAGTGGTAATAAAGGGTTAATCAGTATTAAGACACTGATCAAATCCCAAGGGACATTAATCGATCTCCAAGTTGATTTGCTTATTTGTTCGTCATTTTAGGCGAAGGGAAATCTTGTCTTTGGTTTTGAAAGTCTCTTAGTTTTCCTAAATTTTACTCCACATATTTCCCTTTTGTAGCCTTTCGATGAGATTTACAAAGTTGTTGAGTCATGCTAAGAAGTTTTATACAAAAAGGCTAAAGAAATGGTAACAGTTTGGAAATGCTGTTTCAGGTCAACAGTGACATGGACGCCAAAATGTGTGAAGAAATGCTAACATTTCATTATTTGTTGTCTTTAACATAACACAGAACAAAAGACAAGATGGCAAAGCTTACTTATGGCTCCTGACTTTTTTGACCCCTATAAGAGAGATTTATGGCTTTTGACAAATCTTTACAGTCATCAGAAAAGTTACAACCCATGAACCCAAAGCTTTCAGGAAATTTCCACAGCATTGTAAAGGGCGTTCTTATGGGCTCCTTCTAGAAAGTTCAACATTACTCTTTTTGAGGGAACCATCTGTCATTATGCCCCCCCAACAGCATTGTCTCTGAGTTTGCAGGAATGTTTGTCTTCACCGACATTATTGAAGGGCCAATGGTTAGGGGGAGGTTGACTTGAAATCAAGCAAACACAGCTCGACTTAAAAAATATATGAATCGTGATATAACTTTTGGATAACAAATAGACAAGCAGAAGGAGCCACAGTCTGTCTGTGTTCACACTAAGCTAAGAACAACAAACCCATGATGAGTTTGGCTTCACTGATAACCACAATAATGCCAATAACACCATAACCTGTTTTTCTGACATGATTTTTTTTTGACACTGTCAGTACTGATTTTTACACACATATTTTGTTGCAATGCACATGCAAGGCTAAACCAATGCCACACCATTAGCTTGATGCTTCAAAGTACCAGCCATGATTAATAAAAGAAGCATAACAGAGTGATTTGTGTCACAATCCCCTGTCACGCTACCATTTCAAGCCATTATATTGACACCACTGTGATGGTTTTCCTTTGCTCTGTGCGTCATGGAGAAGGAATTGCTCCGTCTCCAGAGGTGGTATCAGAGTAATACTGGTCAGGGGGCCACACAGCCTCATCGGGGGACAGGAGCACTGTAAGTTTGTGTCCCTGCCTTTGTGTGTATAAGGAGCATGCAACATGTACATCCAAAGCACTATTGCACTGTGAATTGATACAGATATTGAATCCTTTGAAATCAATGTGAATATCTTAAAGTGTTATGCATGATATTATAGGAACAGTATCTGTATTGGAAGATGATTTCTGACAATGGATATTGTCAGTATCAGGAAATATGAGCAGTTTTGCAGATATTTATAGCTGTTATTTGAACTGTACAACTTGGCCGTAAATATCCAATGTATTGGCTGTAATATTGGTAAAATGTACCATAATGTGCACTTTATTGCCATTTGTGCCATTTATTCAGAATAAAATGTTTTTTTTTTTTTTTGCTTCATGTCTTTTTTTTTTAACACTAATGAACTGCCATCATGGAAGCAATGGGTAAATGTTACTTAAGTGGAGGATTTGTGCTCTTGACAGAAAGTTTAAAAATATCAGCATATTACATATCACCAAATTTCCAATATCGTGCATCTCAAGTGTAAACCCATGACTCGCTTGATTAAAACCGGAATAGTTCATAGAGGCAAGCTATAATTTTGGTCACATATACACATTCTCTGGTTACTGTGGTCAGCGAAGCTCCATCAATGACAATCTTTCGACACGCTTGCACTGTAAAAGTCCTCATTTGTAATTAAGAGTATGTGCTTTTATTTTGAACAACCAAAACAGGAAAATGTTTTGCAGTTTTTCAAAAATCATAAGAGAAACAAACCACAGACTGAGTTAGTGTTACAACACAAAACTGGACACAAAGAGACTTAAAAAAGGTTATTTTTGTGGTTTTGTGGACACACGAGTTGGTAATCACATCAGTCTTGTTTTAGAAGGTGAGGGGAAATTGTAGTGCTCAGCAAAGCAAATTAAAGTGTTACCCCTTTAAATTATGTAATAGCGCAACATAATCTTGGAAGAGCAAAGAAAATCCCCTGAAAATATACTTGGACCATACTGTCCAGCCCTACATCACAGTAAGTTCACCAAATGTATCAACATTTTCATGACTATAGTGTCATCCTTAAATCACAATACCAAAGCTCCGCATCATATAAATCCAGGGCTGATTCTCACACTTGAACCACTTAGCTCAGTACCTATCTTGTTTTTGTTTGTGGCTGACCTGCGCTGTCCACATGCTAAGGTCATATGTGACACACACACAAGCCCCAGGCCTTTCATCTTCAGTCAGGTCGTCACCTACATGATTATATCTTCAAGCTGGATTCTGCGATGGCCTGAATCCCCTCGTCGCCCTTAAACCAAAGTCGGCGTGAGCAGCAGATGAGCCGTCAAAGTGCCACTAAATTAACGAAAGGTCAATGAGGTCACACCTGGCAGGCGGCCTGGCCTCACAGTATCAGCGTGCGGATGTGTGGCGGTGCATCAGAGCGTGCTTGAGGCTGAAACAGAGCGAGGGGGAGAAGCTGCTCAGGATTAATGTTATTGAATTCTGTTGGAGGAGATTAATGGAACAGTGGTTTCATTAGGATCAAGAGCACGAAACTGTATTGCTGTATCCTCCACTTGAGAGAGGATTGCACTGATTGTATTACAGCCTCTTAGACTCTCGCTCTTATGTCTCCCCTATAGTTCTTCACATGTCAGAGAGCCTAGCCTAAACAAAAGACAGTTTCCATGTCCTCACTTCTAGCTCGAGGTGTTCTGGATAGAGGTTGCACTTGTGAAAGAGGAGTCAAAACTGCCTACAGGACACCTTCAACACAGAGGAACGCTAATTATTTTGGAGATCCTTTGCGAAAGATGCAAAGGATCAACTTTAAGACAAATGGAGTTAAAGAAATACAAGTAGACAGACTCAGGGAGGGAGAAACAAGGAGACAGACGAGTGATAAAGCCTAGTGTTCCTTCTCTTTTGTGTGAAGTTAAACTTGGCAGATCCCCTGGCTGTTTTTGCCCTGATGTCATCTAACATATCTCTGACCTCGAGCATCTTGTAGCACCAAATGATATGGACACCAGATGACTGATTTGCAGAATTATCCACTGACGTATTCCCTTTTGTACGATGGAGCCCTTTTCACCATACATGGTCAGAGTGAGTTATGTGCTGCCCTCAAACAACTAGAGAGGAGAGGAACAAAGAAATCTGTTGGTGTGGTTTGTGACAGAGCATCTGAGGTCAGAAATATTATTTAGTTACTTATCCTGAAGGTAATTCAATTCACAAGGCCAGCACAAATAAATAGCTCACTTTTCCATCAGGCAACACTTTGTTAGCACCAACCTCAAGAGCAAAGGTAAACAACAGCGTACAGTGTTGTGCTGCGTGAAGCGGTTACATAAAGAAACAATGGATTTCATGGGTTCAAGCTAACCTTGTGACAATTATGACAAATCTCACTGCAAATTGGGAAAACATTTTATTAGATTAAATAGTTTTGTCCAAGGTTAGATACGAGCCCAGCAGAGTGGAGACATTAGTCATCCATGTCTGTTTGAAGTCAGTCTATCAGTTTTTTCATTGGTATGAGCGATGGATTAAACTCCATTTTCTAATGGAGATCGTATGATAGGATCAAATGCTCAACTGTTGCTGCAGGGTTCATCTTAATTTTGTTGGCAGCTTTAATGGAAAAAGCCATACTTCTTAAATCTTCATATCATGCTCTGCTTAAGAGGTTCTGTTTCAGACAAACAAACAAAACATTTTTAATAGAAGCAGTTCAGTTTAATTTCATACAAATGAACTTTATCAGCAGGAATGTTACAAAACAGTGTTTCCAAAGCATTACATGAAAATTGTAAACATAATATAAGCTTAAATAATAATATAAATCAAGTGCATCCCCACTCAGTTCAAGTTAATTCAGTTCAAAAGAGCTTAATGGCATGTTTGCTTTAGGACATTATTGCCAAAACATTAGAAAATGATATAAGAAAAAAAGAATAAAATAAATCAGAATCATAAATCCTTCATAAGTCCCCTTGGAAAATTGAGTTTTTCAAGCGGCTCTTTTAAACAGTATACCAGTAGGAACACAACGATATAATTAAGATACAAGTTTAATCAGAAATGTAAATAAGCCAAAAAATTACAGCTGAACGTTGATTACAATGAAATAGATTAGTAGTATTTTCATAGTAAAGGCGGAAAAGATAAATACACTTAAAAAGGGATGCATGTGTTGTGTGTGTTTGTATATGAGTGATTAAATCTTTATATACATAATTATATTTATGTGTGCTCAGTTTCCACTGGTCCTCCCACAATATACATTTACATTTAACTGCAATAATCTCACAATTTATTCTGAGATTTTACCAGTATCAGCTGTACATGTAAATTCTGTGTGTGTCTGTGTGAGTGTGTGTTTTTTGGGGATAGTATACCTTTCTCATAACCTGATAGTCAGGACAGGATGTGAGGGAGTGTTGCTCTGTCTCTACATGTTCGGTGTCACAGTAGGAGCAGAGTCTCTCTGGGAGCTAGCTCTTTTTTGATGACCGATCTCTTTAGCAAATCTTTGCCCCCTTATTCTTCCATGTCGCAGCTTCCATGTCAATTTCAGATATCAGCAAGTTGTAAACATAAAGGGGACCTCACAAAATCTGCCAAAGAGTTTTCAATACAGCATCATTCATGAATCATTTGACCATGAAAAAAAATGCTTTCATAGTTTTTGATAACTTGTGAATGCTTGTTTGTTGGAGGAGATAAAATGTGTGATAGCCTGTATTTGTTTAAGTAAAAATACTTTATCAAGCATAAATGTGCATTTGGGTGGAGATAACAATGGCTAGATAATGTTCAAGTCATTGCATCAAAAAATAAGCTTCAGTTAACTTTCATTCTGTTATTAAGTAAGTGATGACATTTAGTCTGACTTTTTGCAAGAGGGTTGAAAAATGTTGATGTTGAAGTATAATCTGGCATGATCAACAGTATACATATGTTGAGCTCAGTTCAGGAGTTGAGACTTGGGACTGTTTCCCATTAGCCTAAGAATTTACAACGCTGCAACATTAAGGGATGATGCATCGTCCCCACAAACAATGCTGTGCTTCACTTTTTCTCCCATGTACATGCTGGCCTTGTTGCTGCATATTCTTGTAGTGTAGAACATATGAGGACAGTGATAGTAATTTACTTTCTACTGATGCAATCCTCTTCCTGACAAAAAACGGACAAAAACAAAAGGATCCAGACCTCTGAGCCATAGCATGTTCTCCCTGGGCATGCTTGGGTTCTCACAGTGCACTCTGGCTTCCTCCCACTGACCTAAACATTCTCATTAGTCTAATTGGTGACTCCAAATCACCCTTAAGTATGGATGTATGGATGTATGTAAGTATGGATGATGATTGATAGTTTTAAGATACTCATGGTATGTTTTCACCATTGTTCCCTTTTGTTTAAAGTTGTACATCGGCTCAGTTTTATTGTTAGAAAAGTTGCATTTGCAGTTCCCTACAGTTTTCTTGTAATGCAGGTGTTTTTATTAGAAAAAAACAGCTCAGCACTGTCTGCATTTTGTGATGTAAACAATGTTATTTTCAGTAGCAGTAACTAGATTTGTGCTTCTAGTTCGCACTTGCAGTCAAGTCTTATCCTTCCGTCTTTTATCTGTGTGTGTTAAATGTGAGGGATGCATGTTGTGTGTATTGTCTGAGCTTATAGTCTTACATTGGCCATGACTTGGCCCCATGTTTCCTGTTGTAGGCTAAACACACACAAACACACTGACTTCACTCTCTGTCTCTGTCTGTTTATTTAGTGTCTCTCTGCTCTCAGTCTTTGCCATCTTCTCGTTTTCCATCTCCCATCATCCATCACGTCTCTCAGCCTAGCATTTACCTTGTTCCTTTTTTATAGTTTTTTTTCTGTGTCCAAACTTCTCTGTCTATTTTCCTTCCGCTCTCTTACACACCCTTCATTCGTCCTGCCTCCTGTCGTGCCTACTCTCGTTCGAGGGCTATTCAGCTAAAATTCCCATTGTAGTTGATGAAAAGCATTACAGTTAATGTGCGCACAGCATGCCCTGCAGAATTGCTGCAACCTCAACCCCAGTCTGTTGGACCTTTTAAGGGAAGAATCCAAAGAGCTTCAGCTGCCTGAGGGGGATGTTTTGCTGATGATTTATGGTAATGCCTCCCCCAGTCTATCTCATTCTGGGGTTTCATTTTTCCAGCACATAGCAGATCTTCATGATCTGAGTCAGCATTTGTGTTTAGAGACTGTTGTTCTTCAGATTCTGGCCAGCATAACTTTAACAGGAAAAGTCTCTTAATCCAAAAAGTAAGAGGGGATGATGGGGGAAGACACGCTGCCAGCTCCACCCATATCTGCTGTGTGCTTGTTGTTCTGATTAAGAATTGCATTCCATAGAGTGTATTTTCTAAAAGATAGGACATTGTTTTTTCATGCATAATTTCCCCTTAATGAGGACTGAATATGCTTTTAAAGTAGCCTCCCAGGTTTGTGCTGCCAGCTTTTCACAAAGCTTTAAAATACTGAAACCATGCTGTTCCTATAAGATACTACTGATGCTTTTTTTGTTCCATAGCATCCATAGGTAGTCCAGTGACGGTTGCCACTGACTGAAGCTAAAGGATTTATCAATGGTGGGAAGCTGTGTTACAGGTTTAATAGATTGTGTCCTGTGATCATTAAAAATAACCATAAAAGGTTAAGTTTTACTTGCTTGTACATCAGTGCCAGTATGCATCCACAGTGGGGTTGGTGGGGCCTACAGGGCATCTATTTGGTAATATGTTTGGTTGCACTGTCAAGGAATAAAGGAGTCAGGAAATGGAGTTACACTTTATTAAGCTTAGATGGCAGAATGTGGAGCACTACATGTAACTAAGATACAGAAACAAAATGGCAGCCCCCAGAAGCAATTTGCTCTTCCAAATCTAGCAGTCATTGTGGCAATTTCAGCATTTTTACATTATTGATAAACATGTTGTTTCTTGTCATGGTAGCTTTGTTAGGTGACCACAACAATCACAAAAACTGTTGTAACTAAAATACTGATGGTCTCCCTGAATTTAAAGAAAGTGAACATTTGAAATTTTTATCGAAATGTCAGCTAAAGGTGTAATATGTGTGCTGTCAAAATCAGCTTGTTAGTAAGGAGTTAATACAATTCCATTTACTGATACAACATCTTTGTTGGACTAGTGCAAGTACATTTTGTAATGATGAATGACTGCTTGGCCTGTGCTTTGGGTAATCAGGTAGCAATGCTGCTGTAATTTTGAGGATGACATGCAGATGGATTCAGAGAATGATCTTTTGATTGATAAATTATGCCCAAAAGCACTGCCAGTTGTTAAAATAACAATTACAACATTTACAGTTGCTGGAAATTTGATGAGTATAACGCCTGACCATGTCGAGGCACAGGTACAGCAGATACAGAGGGCATCCCCTCCAATCACCGAAGGCAGACTGTGCTGGACTGTATATAAACATAGCATGCAGCTAGATGCTTCTAACCTTAGCACCCCCTCTAACACACTAATATAGAATATGGACCCTCCTTCTCTTCTGGATCTTTCACCACAGATTAAAAAAAAGAGCTGACAGACAGTTCAGTGGTTAAGTCTCAGGTTTATCCAGTTTATTCAGCAATGATATCAAACATTTCATTATTTTTTCATGGTTCCTTAAGCTATTTTATTGCTTTTCATCAGCAATGGGTTGTTTTACACTGTAGTCAAGCTGTTGGAGAAAGCACTTGAAGTTTCTTGTTGTCCCCCCCAAAAAAAGCAGATTTTGCTCAAACAAGAAACAAAGTACTCTCAGTCTAAGTCAGTAAAAATTCAAGAAAAGACAGTTTGTTGATGAATGCCCTGTCTACATTGTTATCCTTATATGGGTTACTCGGACAGACAAATAATCCAAAGTGGACCTGTGACATCAACCAAGGATGAGAGAAAATCAGTGAGTAATTTTAGGTGCATGCACTTCTGCATATTTCTTCAACAACACTATAACTGGTGTAATATGCACATAGGAGTAGGTCTGGGAAATATATTAAGTTTTTAAAAAATAGATCTATTTTGCGCAAGATATACATTAAGGCACTATAGTTTGTGTGAATATGGTTGTAGATACTAAGTTAGGCAGTATGGTAAAATGAAAAATAGTAGCTCTGTGTTTAAGATCTCAAATGAGCAGAAGACTATTGTTTTTTCTGAAAATGCCAAAACAGGTTGCAAAAAATTTTGAGCATGACAAATCTTTCCCCACTTTTACATTAGCAATACAAAGTACAGTGTGCTGACTATATAAAATGTTGAGCTGCAGCCCCAATCTTTAGGCCTTTGCAGCCCTCTGCATTAAAACAGTCCATTCAATGAGTTTCATTAATCTGTTTTAAAAAAAAATAACTTTCTGGAAAATCAAGATATATATCCAATATTTCCATTCAGCAAAATGGATTAATTACAGTTAACAATAAAAAATGACAGATTAATCCCAATAAATAAAGATAAATAACATTAAAATTGTAGTTGCTATTGATTTAGACCTTTAACTGTAAAAAATAATCGAAATATTTTACCTTTAATTGAATATTTCTCAATGTGGAAAACTTAATCCTTTTGCTACGATAACAAACGTTATTAACCATCCCAAAATCAGAGTTTGGACTGAACAGATGAAATAATCAAGTCTGTCAGTGGAGCTGCTAGACCATGTCCTAAATCAGAGAGAGTATGTTTACATTAGTAATCCTTCCAGCACAATGGATGTGTGTTATCCAGTCACTCATCAGACCTGGACAGTGTGCTGCAGAGGAGATAATACCATCTGAGTGGCAACAGCTCATGTTTTAATAGGGATCTGCCCCATAAGCTGCATTCAATGTAGGTTATGTCTTCATATCTTGACAATCTGGGTGGATTAGGAATTAGGATTAAGAGATTGTATGTCAAACTTGTCTTTACAGTGTGCACTTATGTCCGTGTCATGATATTTTTTTTTGCTTTTTTGAGTGAAAGCATGGTTTGTAGAATCAAAACAATGATCCTAGCATGCTTCAAGAACACTAATGCACTGATGTTTGTGCATGTGTTTTTAAAGGATACTTGCAAAGCATGAGAGCGGACAGGATTGCGGCGCTCACTTCTCTCCCCTTTTGCCCACTAGCAAACACAATAGCTTCAGTGGGATGTGTGCAGAAGGCCACGTAGGGGAGTGAGCTCTGATTCGACAGCAGTTGGCTGCAAACTCACTCAGCTGGTTTTACTCTCAGCGAGGAGTGGAGATATGGGGAGAAAAACACAGCCAAGTTCACAGGTTCACAAAAACAAACACAACTCCCATTGATATCTGGAGTTAAAGAAGGGTGGGGGCTTTTAAAAATGACATACAGATCTCAAGCACTGTGCAAATATGCATGGAGACAGACGCAGATGTGTGTGTGCGCTGATAGAAACAAAAGAGGAAACGGTTTGTGAGTCATAGGTCTACATTAGGATCAGGTCAGGATGTGTTTTGGAAGGGAATCCCAGCATGAAACAAAGGATTAGGGCCTCTTATGAGTGTGTGTGTGTGTGTGTGTGTTAGTTACAGTGTTAATACATGCTGCTGCTAGTGCACAGTTGTGTGCAGATGTGTAAGTGTGTGCGGATTTTTCTGTAAGGTCAGAGAGTTGAGGCTTTCAAAGGACTCAGAAATGATGGATGAATATTCACAAGCTCTCTAAGTTCTGGCTTTATCGTGCTTTTTATCTTGATGTTTTCCTTAATTCTCTAATTCTAGTCCTTGTATTAAGTCTATTAAAGTGTTGCCTCTTGAACAAGCTAAAATGTCAGGCTCTATGTTGTCATTTATGCACAAAAAAGTTGTATTTAAGTAGAGATGAATGAGTATGAAATGAGGATAGATCAGCAGCCCTTCTGCTGTTGTCCACAGCAAAGGCAGCCCAGGTTCAAATCTGACCTGTGGCTCCTTTTTAAGAAGTAGGCATGATTTTTTTAATTGAAATCACCCAAAGCAGAAGGAATTGATAGTGAGTTGTTTATCAAACACAAACTATATTGATCCCTTAAGCTAGCTGTTATTCTCAAAATGAATTGGTTTTCTGTTCCTTCCCACCAAGAGCAAACAGACACGGGAGCCCGGTTTGTATACAGATGGAGCTGCTTTTCTAGACTGACTCTTGGCTGGGCTGCGGCAGGTCTGTGATGGGATCTGCCCTCATAGCTATCATGAGATCACTTGCGATGATATGATAAATACGCAACAACTGGTTAATGATTCCCATCCCTATGAGGAAATAAGGATGTGATTATGTCTGGATAGACATTCATTCATTAACAGTTGCAGAGCAATGGCAGCAGCAGATCCTGTTTCTCTAGAGGAAAACAAAACATTTCATAGTAGTGGTGGTCAGTTTAACGCCATTGTGCCCGTATATTTTTATTCTCTTTGAGCCTTTTAACCCCCAGATTGCAAATTAAGGTGTCATAAATGCCAGCTTCACAGTCCTCTGTGTGGTCAGAGTAAAACCAGAAGACCTGTTTGTCTGTGTCTGTGCCAAAGTTGTTTCTAATTTTGCTAACAGTGCTAACCCTATCTTGTAAACCCTCCAGCATAGAACAGCAAACAGACACAGGAACCCTTCTTGAATTTGGTCAATTACTTAATGGTGGTACAAACTATTTCCATATGAATATTATTACTTTGCTTCACATTAAAAGCAATATAACCTATATTACATTAATGATGGTGATGTTTAAAGCAAGACAGAACATTGATTAAATTAAAACTTAAATGGCACATTTGAGCTTAAAAGAGACAAGTTTAAGAGCTAATAGTTAATAAAGAGCATTTAGATAATCGCACAAAACACTGTCTGGCTAGTTGAGTAAGTGTTCATTATTCAAACTTAATTTGTATTTTTACCAGTGACTTTGAAATGATAATTACTGTGAATAACCATCCCTACTCCTTTCCTGCATGTCATTCCTCACACTTATTCCCCAGAGCTCAACTCTATCCCCTGGCTGCTCTCTATCCAGTTTAAGAATAACATCCTAAATGTACATTTTTATTTAAAAAATGTTTTTTTTTAAATGATAAACTCAGCTCAAGAATGTGTATAATCACTGTAGTTTGTGTCTTTGTGAGCTCTCTAGGGTCTGTGTGTCTGTGTGTGGTCCTTCAGCCGCTGTAGTCCCTCGACTCTTCTGTGTAGCCTTCACCCCACACTCTGCCTCTTTGGCGTTCTGTTGTATTAAGGTGTTGCCTTGTAAGCAGCATGTGCAAACAGCCATTTGTGCGTACATGTGTATTAACTAGTTTGTTTACATTTCCCACACATTGTTTAGCATGCAAGAGTGCACACTGTTGAAGGGAAGGAGATTTGTGAGGGTGTGTTTAGCAGCGTGTGTGTGTTTGACAGAGACATAGCCGGCAGGGCAGGTGTCGGGTGGAGTGACAGGTGGCAGCTGGGAAATCAGAGGATTTCCTCTTTTTAGTAACGGCTGATTAACTCCCACTATCCCCTGCCATGTCCATTCACTTTTAGAATTCCAACAAGTAGCCCTCTCTTAACTTTAAATGCTGGGATTTTTGTTTCCGCAGTGACTCATTATTACAAATAACGAGCAGGATTAAGATATTCAGCCTTACTGATTAAGCTGAAATAATTAAGAGTGCTAAATGTGTTGGATGTGAAGAGACCACTTTGAAAGTTTCAGAGAATAATTTCTCACATAGATAAGTCCTTGTGTCATCTGCATACAAAGAGAGTTGGGACCATTGAAATTAGACAACAAGATTTTTAATAATGCTCACTTCATCCACACAAACTACTGAAAATGGAATTTTACATATATGAAATAAAAAAGTGAATCTTTGTTATAAATAAGCTTTTTTTGCTTTGATGGTAGAGTGTTTTTTGTGTTAAATGAAATACTGAAGACTTGTGTGATCTTTGCTTTATAAGTACATAATTCAATAGACAAGTTTTTGTTCCACATACCTAAAATGTATGCTACAAGTAAAACACTTACAAAGGAGGTGATAAAATATGACTGTTTTATTAAGAAGCATAAATCTGCTTACATGTTGTGGTTCTACACTGGTGCTATAATGAAGTTCTGAAAACAGTTAAAAAGTTGTGTCTCTGTGTGAATGCACGTTGCATTTTAGTGCTGAAAAATGCTAGAAGGAGCACAAGAAGCACGGTCTGTGAGCACACAGTGGGAGCTCCATGTACACACAGCAGATTGCCTTGTGGGAAAATATATTAACCTGAGTTAAGGCACAATTTGACCTCTTTTGTTTCTTTAACACCTTTCTAATGCAGCTCCAAGTCATGATACTCTCTAGGAATTCAGCAGCCAGCGGTGTTTTGATTTCTCATTCTGTTTAAGACCGGCTGTGCTGCAATGTGCACATTTTATAAACTGTTTGTGCTGAAAATTTTAGAAAACTGCCACAAGGCGCTCATCGGTGCTACCCACCTACACAGTGATGCTATGATTGGTATAACAGAAGTGCTCACAGTAACAGTAACAGAGATAAGTTTATTTTCCATGTTGTGAAGAGTTTAGTAAGAAAAATTAGCAAATGCAAACATCTGAACATTTGATAAATTTGATGGCATCCACTGCAAGTGCTGTGCTCTCCTTAAGGTGCGTTCACGCTGAACGTGACTTTGGTGACCTCGGCGACCTCGGCAACCACTCTCCACGTACAGCTGCAATGGGGCGGGGCTAACCCTCCCGCGACGCAATGGCTGCGATCAAGGCGACCTGGTAGCTCGTCGCTCTGTCGCCAGAGAGAAGAAGTTGATCTTTTCAGGCGATATCTCATGTGGCTGTGCGGCAACAGCCAATCAGCGTTGTGTGGGTGTGTGAAAACACCCTTGACAGACTGTTTTTATTCCGGTTTACAGAGTAACAATCCATGTCCATGTGGAAACATTAGATAGTGAGTACATTAGTTTCGCCTAGACGGACCGCAGAGAACTCACAGACGATGCTGCTGCAGGGCCATCAGCTGCTGTGTTTTGTGGTTGGTAGGTGAGTGAAAAGGATACGGTTGGAATAATGTCAGCTAATACGTCGTATTATATGATATAATATGATAGCGGTGAAACTCGAGCGGACGTGACATCACTGAACGACAGCGACGGTGACCAAACTGTGGTATTTATGGACACGCGACGCAACTTCAGTGCGATTATGGTCGCAAAGTTGTGTTCGGTATGAACGCAGCTTTAAGCTATGTTGGAGTAGGCTTCTATGAGCGGACTAGGGTTGATGAACATTTATCAGGATATTGAAGACAAATACTGAGGCTCTTCTACGAAAGTTTGATACCACATAGAGATGCAGAATTAACTTCTTATTGGTGGGAATTTAGTTTAAATGTATTTTTATTTGTTCTTTTAGTTGTTTATGGTGCTCTTTTTCATTATGCTGTGCTTGAATTGACTACGCCAAATGATAAAATCAGTTCATTTCCTACATTGCTCCCAATACTAAGCTTGCTGTTGTTTTAAAGTTAATTGTCTAGCTTTGTGTGGTTTATCTGACTTATGATGTGGTTTATGCAGCACTTGGTGGATGCCCTCTTCTCGCTCCATCTCTGTCTCTTTTTGATTGTTTATGTGTGTGGAAATCTAGAATAAAGATGTCCGTCCTTCACGCGCTGGAGTGGCTCTTGTGTGTGTTAAAATTTATCCTGCCAGCACCATTCATGTCACTAAAACTGAACAACTTTGTCACACCTCACATATTTTTTTGTATTCTTGGTAGCATTTTTAGACTCTTGCTATTTCCTAGATGCCAAGAGGAGGTGACAAGGAAGATTAAGCAGAAGACACAATGAGAAGGAGAAAGATATGAGGGTAATGGAGGGTTTAAATAAACTGTAAGGAAGAGGGGGCGGGGGGCTGTGTCGTTTGTTTTCCACAATGGTCCTTTCTGAGGGGATAACCCCCATGGGAAAACACTTTTATACCATCAAAGAAGAGACTGATATTGTACAACTCCCACCCTGTTTCTTCAGTTATCTCCTTTTATTCTTTGTCATTTCTCTTATTTTTATAGGAGATTGTGCTGCAGAAGTCAGTTCCCGGTTAAATCTGATTCAGTCACAGATCAATATCATCCCCTGGTGGGCCACTCTGTGTGCAGAAAGCTTTCTTAGCCCTTTAAAAATCTGTCCTTTATGTGTGGAGTGTGTTCCCAGTGGCTCTCACACACATGCTCTCCAGCCCCTTGTCTTCTTGTCATGTGTTGACCCCGAGTCAATCAGGGTCTCTTGACCTTCCATCACCTCCTCAGATTAGTTGCCATAATTATCACACTCCATTAAACTTCCATGAACAGCTGAGATGGCCAAGAAGTGAGGGGCCCAGCTGTCTCCTCTGTAGCCTAATCTGCACATCCTCATCATCCTCTTCTGTCTTTGTGTGCGAGTGCCTCAGGTCACAACACACACACACTTAGACAGGCGAACACGTCAGGATCATGCTCCAGATCAGTGTCTGATCTCTAGCTTCCATGTGTAAACACAATCCAGGCCTACATGAACAGTACTTCACACCAGTCCTTCTCACTCAAATGGACACAATGAGGATTAAAGCACTCCAAGTGATTCAAACTAGAAGGAGGAACAGAGAAAAGTGGGGCTAATTTCATTTGTTTTGCATTTTTAGCTGTTTGCAGAACTGATTTTGTGTCAGACTCTTCACTGAAGGAGACTGTGGATGATAAAGCTGAACTTTGTCTGATGTCAGCTCAGCTCAGCTTTGCAAAAGCCATGTGATATCAGTGTGACATTCTCTTTTTATCTTAATTTGGTTGAATGAGTTAAAAATCCACCGAGAAGTTAATAAAATCTTAACATGATGACGGCAGATGTATCCATGTTTTACTGAGTAACTTCTGATATCCAAGTTAGAATGTTATTTCCAATAAGACTCTTTGCTCACTTCTTAGAAAAACAACATTTACAAGGAAATTTTATAGACCTGAACCCACTAAAACTCAATAAATCCATGGTAAAAGAATCCAAAACATATTCAGTGGAAAAGAAAAATTTTCTCTGGGACTTGAGGGACCAACTCTTGCCAATAAATAAGAGAAATGGAGCATATTTGTGGCAAAAGATGACTTTTTACTGGCAGTTTAGTTTTAGTTTGAAAACACTACGACAACAGTCCAGGGTCGGAACCATAGAAAGGTCACTTACGGAAATATAATAGAAAAAAAACTGACAAGCAGATAAAAATAAAACGAACAAAAAAGACTAAGCACTTTTTGCTACCTGCTGCTGAGACAATATTAGCATTAGAGTTAGCATTACAATGTAGATTATTCATGTAGATAAACTGCATATCCACTTTCTCAAAAATAGAGTAAACATTTGCCCGTGGAGAATTTTGCATTTTACCCCATAAAAATACTCTCTTGTTTCCATTTCCCGTTTGATTAGTTGATTCTACGATCTGATCAGTTCACATTTTGTTTGTACAGGCCCTGGTACCCATCATTTTCTCCTTTTTTTCTGTCTTAGTTTATTTTGATGTTTGTTGCGTATCCCTAGTTACTACTATATATTAGCCATAATGTTAGCAATGCAAAGAGAGGAACAGGTAGGCTGTATACTGCAGTAAAGGCGGCTAATGGCTCTAAAAAATCCAATATGCAAACCCTTAAATCATAAAGACTTTTTGACAAAACCAATAGTGTTACCAACAAACCCTGCTATGCTTAATGTTTGAACAGCATCCTGGGACAATTTGACAGATATCGTCATCTTTGTTTCTTGTTTGGTCTGTTTCTTTAGGGGCGTCTCATGTCTTATCTTTAGGACAGGATAAGAGAATAAGGGCTGACTATTCACCACCCTGGAAAAATAAAACATTGTGTAATGACACTGAAGATTATGATAACAAGAGGCAACCATGATTATACTGAAAATGCTAATTCATGAAAAAAAAACCCACATTGAAAGTACTTGAACTACTCCCAAAAGCAAAAAGCTCTCATGTGGCGTCGCATACTAATGGGACATCCCTCTGGTTGGCTACAAAGATTTCCCTTTGCTTTACACTATAATTAAAAAAAATTATATAATTATTAAAAATTATGGTGTTTTTGGCCACCTCATGTATTTTAATTTAATTTTAACTTGTTTGTACCCTTTTATAGGAGTGAGTTGCTTCCTAAATTTATGTACTTTACCAGTTATAGAAAAAAGAAAATTGAGATAGGCAGAAATAGCAGATTAATGCTGTCAGAAGCTCCATGGTGGATGTTAGGAGACAGCAGCCAGTAGCCCTGAACAGATCTCTCATGATCCTGCTACCTGATGTTGTAATCTTGGCCAAAATACAGTATAACTGCCTTTTATTTCACATAACTGCCTTGTAACATTAACTAAAAGTGATGGCTGTCAGTGATCCTTGTGCTCTATGTGTACAGTGCTTAAGGAATGTGTTAAACCACCTGTCAAAAAAAAACTTAAATACTTTAGAAATCTCTCAAAAACTAGTTTAAAACAGAAAAAAAGTTGTTTTTATTAGACTTACATTTTGAACAGGAATTTTGAATTTTGAATTTGTTAAGCACTGTATATGTTAACAATCTAATATTGTCTTATGGACAGTCACCTTTGCTCTGATAACTGAGAAATCCCCTGTCCACTTCAAACAGCAGCATTTGTAACCCAAACATTTGGGAAATGCATAACTCCTGCTTATTTTAAAGACTTTCATCCTAGTGACAGTGTAGTGGGGAAGATTCTCCACTAAAACCATATATAAGCATTACTGAAGTTAGGTTCTCAGGACTTTGATATTTTTCACAGTTTGGATAGTATCCTAGCTGCTGCATAAGGGCTCAAAGTGGCTAAAACTTTCATTCAAAATAATATCTCATATCTTCTGCGTTTGTCAGACGATCAAACATGTCACTTTATTAGTTGGTGTGCCCGATGAAGAAAGCCTTGTTCCTGAATTATTTTCTGCACTGGTTCCATGATCAAATGCCATCAATAAGGTTTATGGACACAGAAAAATGCAAAATTGCGCCTCATATGCGTCTATTATTTTTCCCCAGTTATGTTTGAAACTCACTGGGACATCAGACAGCATCACAGCATGCTTCCTCACACTTCCTTCTTTCCCCTTTTCAGTATTTCTCTCCTCGGAGAATGCACCCACAGAAAAAACACTCCTGCCCTGCTCTATCAGTCTTGTGAGACCCGGCTGTGATTGGATGATGTCTACCTGCCGTTCCTCTGCTCTGCTTGAATCAGTCTTTCTGCGTCTCTCGTGTTTGACTCCCTGCTCCTTTTCCTCACTGTCCTGTCATCTCTTTTGTTTCCCTCCTCTGACCTGTCTGTCCAGTGGAACTAGTTTCTCCAGGTCTTGGTGGCAGCACATTGACCTTTCTCTTTTCTTTCAACGATGTGTCTGTAACGTTTGTACCATAAAGCTTATCTAGGCAAATGGGAACATAGCTTGAGCATGCAAAGCCAAGAGTTACAATGTTTTTTACATGACTGCAAGGTCAACCAAAGTGAAAGTAGGGCATAGCATGGATAAAGAGGAGCATGCATTAAAATAAATATAAAACACAACCAGATAGTAGAAACAATATTGTAAAATAAAGCCAAGTGTCTATGAAGGAAGAATATATTTTCCTTGAGGCCTTTTGGTTGGAACAAGCTCTCACTATGTAATTGTCCACAGATTTATAGGCTGACAAAAAGGCGTGCAGGAGTGTGATATTGCTCTGGCTCTTTAAAAACCTCACACCGGATCCAACAGTCTCAGCTAAAAGGAGTGATTTCCATTTTAAGCAACCCTAAAACAGGACATGAAAAGGCAAATTTAAAACTTATGAGGTGAAAATGTGACAGAGCAATAAGAGATTTATTCCCCTTATTAACAGGATATACTTGTAACCTCATTTAACCTTAAACAGGGAGATATGCTTCTTCTCTGCACCACTAAGTGTTGATCCTGAGTCTGTTGTAACACTGAAAGATAAAGGGGCCAGATTTTAATCTTTTTCAGTGATAAATTTGCAGGTTTCTGGCTATCAGCCACGCAGGGTAGATTAAGCAGGGGATGGATGGGATATTCTGACCCTCAAAAAAGACGACCAAATTTCCAGGGGCTATTGTGTGTGTGTGAATCAATAAAGAGTGGTAAATAGTGCTGGCTGACAAGATGTATGTTGTAACTGAGTGCCGCCTGCCATTGGTGATTTATTCTGGTCCCTGATGGGTCGTGAAACTGATCAATTAATCAGCAAGGATCAGGTGTCTAAACAGATGAGATCTTTAATGTTGGGCACGCAGCTGCTTGAATATGTGCTGGCATTGCTCCATCTGTTCATCCGCTGAATCTCAGCTCTTTGCTATTGTGTGTGTTTCTAGCTTGGTATGTTCCTTAGGGAATGATTCACTGGGACTTAAAGTTAAATGTTAAATGATTTTCAACTGACCAATTAAAAAATACAATAATGAGATGGTCAGTTATAAATATTAAAACATCGAGGGCCCTATCACATACACAGCACAGAGTGTTTTGGCATGAAGCTCAGGTGTGTTTCTTAATTTCCACCTGACGAAGGAGTCATTTATATGCCCAGTGCTCAGTAGTGTAATCAGGACACCACAATATTAATTCATTCAGTAGAAGATAATTTTGTAATTTCCTAAAAAGTAGCAATTTTTGTGATATGTATGTGTACATCAGTGACGTTATGTGCTTTCCTAATTGCAAGACAACTGCTGGTTAAAAATATGACCGAAGATCTAAATCTTACTATTTTGTACTTTTTATTATAATTATAAATTAAAATGACAGATACTGTGCTGTCAAGTAACAAGATTTATTGAAAGTATTGAAGTATTAAACATCTTGATCAACATTAGCATGGCTACTTAGATCTTCTGGCTTCACTTGTTTGCTGCTTTGTCCATCTTTTTATACAGCCTGTGATTTCCAAGAGCAAAGGAGCTCCTTCCTGGTTACTTGCAAACACGGTGTGTGTTTTCCCCCTCCTTTCCACATCCACACACGCATTCTCCCCCTCAACACCAACAGGAAGGAGAAAGGAAACAATGAGCCCACTTCCTGTGCGTACAGCCAGCATGCTACACAATGAAACAGGAAGAGCCTGGCAACTGTAAGAGAGGCTGCAGAGTGTGAAGGAAAGATAAAGTGGTCTCTCCATCCCCCCCTCTTATGTCTGTCATTTTCCAGCGCCCTCTCTGCAAGGGCTTGACCTTCTCCTGTGTCTGTTTATTTTATCTCCATGTCCTCCTCATGAAGAATCAAACGGCTTTTGTTTCTCCCACAGTCAGATTTCTTTTAATACTTCATGGCTGACATTCTTTCATCTTCTGGTCGACTTTCTGTTAATCTGCTTTCATTCTCTCCGTGAACAATCAATCTTTTTCAGCGTGGTCCGTCACGCCCCATGTCAGACGACTCTCTGGAGCACTGCCGCTGTCACCATAGCGACCTTTACTTAGGATGGACAGTCTTGGACAGCAGGGGACTCTGGACTCTACAGATGCTGAAAGCCTTGCTTTAAATCAAGACTGCTGGCCTGTCTGGGTCACACAGTGACAAAAAAGCTTGTAAAGCCAAGCTTCAAGGACATGAATGTGGTAAAGACAAAAAAGAGGAAAAGTTGCATTACAAGGTCTGTTCCTGCTCTTTTGTTGAGTACAGTTTGATAGATTGAACATGTACAGACACTCAAAAATAGAGGCTAAAAGAGATCCACTACAGCAGGTATCCAGCCTGTCATGATTCATCTACCCCTCGAACGTCCACTCTGTTTACGATCCCAGGCTCCAACCCTCCCCTGGCGTTCCTCTAGGGAGACAGGTCTTTACTCTGCTCAAAACTTCAAAGTCTGCCCCTCACCTCCTCCCTTTCCTCCACCAACTCAATCCCTCTTTTCCTTTATTTGTATTCTCTGTCTTCTCTCCATTGTTCAATCAATATATTTCTCCCCCATTCCCCCTCTTTGCTGTCCTCTATCTCTCAACTCCTCTTCCTTTTCCCTTCCTTTTCTTTCACTCTCCATCTCCAGTAAATCCCACCAGCCCCATTACTTCAAAGGCATGTTGTCTTCCTCTCTTGTGGTGGTAATTTACTCCAGCGGCATGAGGGTTTTATGCCAAGGCCAGGTCCCCTCAAGGGAAGAATCTGGAGCAACATGGAAACTTTCACAACTAGATTGTTTGGAGTTGTTCAGAGAGTTGTGAAATCCCTCTTCATTTTGGACATACATAAATACAGTCACTGATCTCTGTTTAAGGAGGGGATGCCTCTTTACTCATGCACCTGCTAAACAACTAAGCAAAGATTTCTTAAAAGAGGTGGCCCCAGCTCGCTTCCACTTGAACCCTGGGGTGTGCTGTTTGAAGTGAGAGCACAGTCAACAAGTAACAAGACAAACAGGCTGTTGGGTTGTCTTATCACATTCCTGTTTGAGGCTTTTTGCAGCAGCAGTAGTCGTAGTAAAATGGTTACAAGGCATTTTGATTCCAGTTAAAGTGTAATACCAAGGTTTAAAGAACCTGCAGCCTGACAGAGTCTCTAATAGGAGTGCACGCAGTTTACCTAGCTAAACGGTCAAATTCAGATAACTAATTGCAAGCATCAGATTTACAAGTTGATCAAACTATTTATTTTAATTTTTTTTCAATGCATGCCAAAGATCCCAGTTAAATTTCCACTCCAAAAAGTTATATGAGGCCACATAGCTCTGCTTAATGCCTCCCTGTTGAAATGCCCCCAAACCAGGTGTAATCAGAGGATGCTACTTGAGCACAGCAAACAAGCACATAGCATCATCTGCATCTTGCAGGATGAGAATTGTTTAGCTGTATTTTAAAGAGAAAACTTTAGGTCTTTAGTATTAATAATAGTAGTATTAGTAGTATTAAACCTGTGTTGGTTTATACTCATATGTAACCACTCAACTAAAGCATTAAGTGACCACATTCAGCACAGAAATATGGATGTTAAACTGAGAAGAGGACCAAAGGTGATAGGTGATAGCACTGCTACCTAGTGTTTGGAACTGATAAGATTCTAATGATATCAATGCTATTATTCAATTTGAATTTTGATCTAATTCTTAAATTATTCCCTTATTGATTTCCTTTGGATTTTCTCTGAGGACAGAAGTTGTCCTAAACAGGTTTCCAATGCAACAATATCAAACACGTCTCTCTTGTTGTTCAGTTGGAAGTTGCTGGTGTTTCCAAAGGTGAAGGTTCTGCCATAAGTGTCTTTTTTCAATATTAAGCCTAATTTTTTTTGTATGTTTATTTTTTGGGCACTTTTTTGTACCTTTGTTGACAGGAGAGAGAGAGACAGTGGATAGGCTTGTGAAAGGAGGAGAGAGAGTAGGGGGAGGACACTCTGCAAACCGGCCACAGGCTGGATTCAAACCCGGGCCGGCAGAAACATATCAGGGTCGAGCCTGGTTGCTTACCACTCCACCAAACCAGCCCCAATTTCACAACATCTCCCCTTGTTTGCATGATTACATCTTAAACTTCAACATTTTTGCAGACTACCCCCAATGTGAGCCTGACATCCTTGATTTACAAAGCATGCAGCACAAAGTGAAAGGGATTGATAAGCAAAAAGACAAATGGTATCAATCCCTTAAGCTGTTAATGATTTTCAACTGGAATTGGTTTTCAATTTCCGTCCCTACTGCTTACAGTAGCATTAGCTACACTACACCATGCAACCATTCACCTGCTCACACTGTAATTATGTAATAATAAAGAGCTCAATTTGTCTGTTTTCTGGGTGTTTTATAAACTTGAGGCTAGTCCAAATGTGTAACCAGGGGACATGGCATTTGTTCAGAGCAATAGGAAAGTTAGCCTGTGACCTAACAATGTAAGCACAGCCCTTTGTTGGCTTGTGCTTTGGCCCACTTTCCAAACAGGATGAACAAAAGCTTGAATAGGAGAATGGGACAGGGACTTAATTTTATCATTAAAATCAGACCAGAGAAAATAATCTGTAGGTGTACAGGCACACTCATTATCACTCTTCTTATTTTCTGATGAAAGTGTGGAAAATGTAAAGGCCTGTAAAAGAAATTATGTCATAGTTGGTGAAATGCATACCAGACATTGTAAAAGATTTGACAGCAAGGCTATAATCTAGAATGACTTGCATCTATTTTCCTGTCCGTCTTCAGGAGTATTTTTAGAGAAGCTTCCTATTTTCCAGGAAATGCCATAAAACCAGACATCACAGTACAAACGCCTTCACTGAAAGGCGCTGTGTGGCATCTATTTTAATCGCTACAGAACTCTGTACCGCATAATATCTCCCTTCAGTGAGGATTGTAGAGCAGGCATAACTACACGTCTCCACAATGACATGCCTCTATTATCAAATTTCCTGCTCTGCTGCTCTGTCATTCCTTCCATGAGAGGATGTAAGTGCCGGTTCTGAAGTTAAAAGAAAAGTCTTTGCGACTTTTCTCTACTTTCTTCAATGAAGACACTAGAAGCAGTATGTAAAGCACTGAGTTTATTTGATGAATTCTTCAACTGATGTTGCCTACTGCATGGATGTGGGTTTATTAGTCACATTTAAAAAAACAAAGAAGAGGTCCAACATCATCTTTCCATTTGGGAGCTACTCTGAAAATGGAAGTGGTTAAACTACTTGCATCAGATCCTTGTCTTCAAATGTCTTCACCTGAATCATACAAACCTAACAGACATGATTCCAGTCATACCATGATGTCGAAGTTGCCGCCTTCAAGGATTCCTTCACAATATGGTCATCAGTGAATGGCTTCTTATGCTTAGGATGGGCATTGCTATGCCAGGGTGCCTCCATTGCTGTGCTGTTCTTCTTTTCCTACTTTTCCTCCATAAGCAAGATAAAAAAACAAGTTCTCAGTGAATTTCCATGAAATTTTAAGGGAATGTTGGTCACATTACAAGAAAAAAGTGACAAGATTTTGGTGGGGATCCAAATCTGGATGTAACTCGTGGAAATTTTCGAAAAGAAGTCAAAATTGTGATATTGAGCAGTTTTCCACATTTCTGCAAACAGATCAGCTAAGAATATCAGAAGTGCTCTGGTGGTGGTTTGTGCCCTTTAAGCACCTCTAGTTCACTTTATAAAAGAAACAGTTTTACTTAGCCCATGACATGTTCATCATTAAAGCATTTAGAAAAGTCATCAAAAACTTTGTTAAATTTTATAAATGCAGTCACAGTTCAACTTGACATCTGAGCTCTATAACATTAGGTGAACTAATTAAAATGGAAGAGGTAAGAAATAATAACTGCCTTCATACACTAATTATTTTTACTGCAAAAGACAGTGTTCTCTTTTTGAGTTCAGCAAGATAGTTTCAAGTTAAGGGATTTACAGTTGTATATGGAAACGTATGCACCTTAAGTACTGATGGATTAGTTGTTGTATCATTGCAACAATAACTTATAGCTCTAAAAAGTCCCAAGACACACAGGAGGCACTTCACTGTGCCCTGCCAAACCATGATAGGACCACAGATTATTATCAGTGATGTTTGTTTTGAGACATTTTTCATCATTGAAACATCAGTGAGGAGTAAGCTGACATTATCTCATTAATGATATTTATCGATAGTATCAGGATCTCTGTCAACTGTCACTCTCAGTCAGAGTTTTGAGAGGCAGTAAAATTCTGATCAAGAGAGCACAAAAAATAATGGCAGGATTAGAAGAAGTCTGTTTGGAGAAACTGTCTTAGTCACACTAACAGTATTAATCCACTTTCTGCACTTCTCTGGGTTTTCTCTATAGTAATGAGGCTCTGTAGAAGTGCATTTACTTTAACAAGCATGGTTAGTACATTTAATTGAAAAATAGCAGCCTTTCATTCAAAAAACAAAAATTAACTTGTTTAAAATGTGTGTTGGCATTGGCAAATGAGAGCAAATTTCTCCACAGTGTAAAACAGGGAAGCATTTCTCTCCCACCAGAGGAGCGTTGTTAGAGTGTGAGATGTAATGTGAGGGCTATCAATTGACTCGTATGCTCTTTTCTTTCTTTGATATTTAATGGAATTGAGGTTTTTAAGACAATATCAAAGACAAATGAGAGCTTTAAATTGATCTAAATTAAAGATTATCCAGATGTAAAAATTAAGACTCCTCCTTGAGAAACAACGTGCATTTATTGTTGCTATATTGCACTATATGCACAGTCTTGGTGCTACTGGAAGCTCACAGGTGACATGCTGTAGACCCCGCCATGGGTGGCTTTGTTGCTGTTATCATCTCCTTTCAGATTAGGGCTGCAACCTGCATCCAGAAGCATCTCCACCCATGAACGTCACTTGTTAGCACAAACATGTCACCGTCCTCCTGTCTCTGTTCATTCACCAGTGACCTTCAGTCAGAGGTAGCGGATAAATGTCCAGGGTGCTGCACAGATTAGCATGAAGTGAGCTGTACACTCTCATTAGCAATGTAAATCCTTTTGAGGGTTGGTCACAGACTTTTATTACTCACTCAAAGATACGCTGAAGAACAGACACCTGTCACTCACTCTTGCTCTGCTCCATACTTAGCTCTTTTAACCTCAGAGCTCCTCGGTCTCTGCCCGCAGTGTCCCACATCTGCATTCTCAGCAGTGTGCATAAGGGACACTGCTCATTCATAGGGAAGTGCTTTAGTGCCTTTGAGATCAGTCCTGCTCTTTATGCTCAGAGGTGAACTCTGAAAGTCTTCCAGGATCAAAACTATTTTATCAGTCCCTAGACAGTTCCAGCTGCTCTGATACAGAATATACACTTAGGTTGATGCTCAGTTTGTAATCCACTTTAGATGCCTTGTTAAAATAATGATTTTATGCTGAAAGTTTATTAAGCTGCTGTCAGTTTAAAACAAGTACAAGTCCAGACTAACTTCACTGCAACTTCAAAGACCATTTTTATTGATAATCTAAATCTTCTCTGTGCTCATACAGAATGTGAGCAATGGTCAAACTCATCTACAGGATAATATTCCCATGTTTTATTACTTTTCAGTTTTCTCTGCTTCTCGATGCCCTCAAACCATTTCTTAGAATTACCTGCCTTATGATTTTGGCATGATCATAAACTCCTCTGTTTCAGTCCTGCACAGAACAGGCTGAATAAGTGTCTGTAGCTTTAAATCCAAAAATAAGCTGTGTCTAACCAGGACCCTTTCCAAAAGTGAATGTGGTTTTGGCTTTCGAGCACTGTGCTTGAATGTTTACTGTGGATGCACAAACAAGGGTTGACATAACAGAATCACCCTGTGAGGCAACAAGCACCTTACTCAGGAAAGTTTGTCATTCAGGGGTGAGGTGAAATTTTTCCATCACCTGGGGAAATGGTATAAACGCTGTAAAAATAAACCTTTTATTTTGAAAAGTGGAGCAAGCAATAATAGATTTTTCTCATTTGATGGGATGGTGTAGACAGGCCATGGACACATATTTTTGTATAAATCCACTTAAATGTGTTTTTCCATAACATGGGAGCTTGGGACGTTGGTCATTTAGTTTGGTCGTACACTCTACCAACAATCAGAAGTTTTGCAGGTTCAAGCCTAGCTCTGGCTGTCACATGTCAGTGTGTCCTTGGGCAAGACAATTGACCCCAAGTTGGTACGACTGCTGCATCAGTGGCATGTGAATGGGTATTACAGGGTGTGGATCTGTTAGCTAAGTTAGTCCAACTTAGATAAGTGTGTTATATGGACTGAACAGAGTAAATTTAACATGCAGTCATTTAGTAGATTAAAATAGTAATTCTGTGTAGCCTATACTAAATCAAGAGTATTCTAAAGTAAGTTATCAAGTACACTCTACTTGATTGTTTTAGTTGCTTAAACTCATTTTTAAGTGTACTCTACGAAGGAAGTGCTAGTTAGTACAACTTAAAATAACTAGTTCTCTTTACTTGTTTTTTTAAGTAATGATTACTAATTGGACTTTACAGTGTACTGATGGAAACTTAAACCATTATTGAGTTAATATAAAAACAAATAGTAGTGAATTGGTAGATGTGACCTGCTGGGCACAAGCACTTTTATTAGTCATAATGACTAGAAAAGTGCTACATCAAGTCCATTTACCATTTTAACACAAAAATATAACAGATGCAGTGAAACAAAAAAATGCATCTTATGGTGCTAGGAACACATTATTAGCTTGTTCAGATCATTCTTCCCCATAGCTTTCTGTTTTTTTTTTTCACTTTTTCTTACAATGCAGTCATGTGTGTTGAAAATAGATCCAGATCCAGATAGAAAAAGTCATTCACCTTTCTCTGTTATTATAGAAACAAATCATTTTGTGCAGTTGTAATGGTGGCAGCTGCTCCCTGCCCGCAGCAGACTGTCAGCAGATTAACAGATTTTATCTCTAAAAATAATAGAGATCATCCTTTCAGCACTCACACTGCAGCCCAGATGTAAACACCATGGTGTAAACATACATCTGTACAGAAAGTAGATACACGCTGCCTGTGTGGATAAAGAGCTCGGAGTGGCTTTTTGCTTTTGCTGCTGAAGTAAACTGATTGCTTTTTCATAGCTTGTCCTTTCTTGAAGAGAGACGATTACACAAAAATCAGTCTCATTAAAAGTGAGAAGAGCTAAATGTAGTACTGTCTCCTCATCCAAACACACACTAAAAGCAGGGTTTCTTCAGTGCTTTGACTCATTTTTTCAGTAGTTATATAGTTGTGATCCGTCTGGGGCTGCAGATCCAGAATGCTTCATACACTCTTCTACTTACCCCAGAGCCAAAATAGAGTAATATTTTATAGCTTTAAAACATTATGTAATAGTGTTAATTTTTGTGAATTTTCATGGCAGAACTTCAGTATATTAAAACTATATTTGGATTATTTTTATGTAAGAATCAAAAGACCTTTAAAGATTTAAGCCAAAGTCTTACAAAAACACACATCTAAAAATCTTCTAAAAACATGATTAATTGATACCATTTTAGTGATTATTTTTCAAATTCTCACAATTAGTATTTTAGCAACTTTAACATCATCAACAATTATATGAACAACTTGAACAATAGCAACGAAAACTTAATCAACAAAAGTAACCTTTCAAAGAACTACACCAACATCAAGGGAGACTACTTCAATATCATGAACAACTAGAAAGCACTCGGAGAGCGCAGACCTCCGCCAAGGTAGGTTTTTTACCAAGTGCCCTGACCATTTTTTTGCGGAGTTATATGCAAAAATGACGAAAATGGTCCTATCTCGCAATGTTAAAGAGCCCTTTACTGGATCTGGATGGTGATCCAGATCAGTCCCAAAATCTAACCGTTTGCTCCTTTTCCCATTTCACACATTTCCTGAAAATTTCATCCAAATCCGTCCATAACTTTTCAAGTTATCTTGAACACAAACAAACAGACAAACAAACCAACAAACGCCAGCAAAATCATAACCTCCTTGGCAGAGGTAACAACAATATCAACAAATAGGAACAACTTACACAATGACTACAACATTACCAGCTACGTTAACTACATCTAGACGAAGAAATTAGACAACGACCTCAGGGTAGACAACAATTTTTATACTAACAATAACAACAGCAACTTTATCAACTTTAACAATAACTTTAATTGCTAATTACTACATCAACATCTAAATCAGCAGCAACATCAATAACAACTTTATGAACAACTACTTCCACTACTTTTAAAACAGCATTGGCCCTTACAACACCAACTGCGAAAATACTGCAGCAAAAACAACAACTTTAATAACAAAATACTAAGTTCGAAATCAACAACTTCACAGTCTCATCAATAGTGTGAACAACAGGGGTTTTTGAAAAACAACTTTTACCACAACGAAAATGGCAGCTTGAACAGCAAGATCATAAACAAATCAACAGAATCAACAAAAATTACATAAACAATGACTTCTACTTCTTCAGCAACACTGGCTCTCATAACGACAGCAATAACAACAAAGACAACGACATTAACATTAGCTGCAGCAACATCAACAACAACAACAACAGCAACATCAACAACAGCATCAACAGCTTGAACAAGACGACACCAACTTCTACAACAACAGCAACTTCTCTATCAACTTTAACGACAACTTCATCAACAACCACTCTAAAAACATCTTAATTTAGAAAAATACCTGACATCAAAATCAGAAACAAGCACATTTACAACAACCTCCGCACAACAACAATTACAATTATAATTTTGGCAACAGCAAAACAATCATCAACAACTTTAACACCAACAGCAACTGCAAATTAGAGAAATAACTCAACAAAATACAATTATAACACTCCTTCACTGCTTTGACTACAATAATAGTAATTATAATGATGATGACAACAACAGCCACAAGGAGAATACAGTGTTATAAGACAAAAACAAAGATGATGATTAAAGTGTGTAGAAAAGACAATGACTTATGCTTATTGATACTTCATTAAAATCCCATTTGAAAAGGAGGACATTACAAGCAAACACACACAAAAAACAAAAGTTAATAAGAAAATAACATTTTTTTTAAAATTTTGAACAGGAGACAGAGACAAAAATGTTTGTTAAGATTTAAGAATAATAATATTCCTAAAAACAAACTCAGTGCAATCAGTGCGATCAGTGTTTATCTAAAATAAAAGGGGTAGGATTTAATAAGTTTGGACTTTTTCCTACTCCTTTCTGAGCATGAAGACTTGCTGCACATGCAGGATGTCGTCAGCTGTCTTTGTTTTCTTTTGTTGTTATGTGCATGTTTGTTTATGCAGACTGCCTATTTTTGTTTTTCTATTTTTGCATGTTGGAAATAAAGCATAGCATTCAAAAGGGCAAACCCAGAGAGATCAGTGACTCCGCCTTGTTCAGGTGTTGATGCTGTGGCAGGGAAAGAAAAGGCTGGAAAACTTTTGTCAGATAAGGAGACAGGAGGACTTCATTTGATGACGGACAGTAAGAGAAGTTTTGCTGCAAATGACTATCCGGCTACACGTTTCTCTAGCACCCTCTGTTGGACACATCCAACAAAAGCCCACCACTCTCCCTGTCAGCGTGCACCCAGCTGAGGCTGCTCTAGATCTTATCATGTGGCATGTAAAGAGTCTGTTTGACTGATGGAGCTGCTTTCTCAAGCTGCATCACAGCTTAATGTATGTGTGCTATTGGTGAGGGTTTGAATGCTGCTTTGGGGTACAGAAAGCCTCATTATGTGAACCTGCCAAATTTGAATATGTTAAAACATGTGTGTGTTTGTGACTGTGTGTAAGTAAAAGTGTGTGTGGCAGCAGTTGTGGTAGATGTCTCACTAAGTAATGGACTCATTAAAACAGGAGCTGCACATGTGCTCCAGCTGGACTGTCTCCTCTCACCACCTCTGCTCTCATTATTGTCTTGCCTGCTGTGTGTGTGTGTAATAGAGACTCTGGGTGAGTGGGCATGAGGCTTTAAAGTTTGTTTGTTAGCTATAGCAGCAGAAGACCTAAAATGAATGTGTATGTTTGTCTTTCAGGTAAAGGAGCATTTAAGGCTAAGTTTGAAAGGACCTGTTTTGCTTTTTAGTACATTTAACACATACAGTATTTTGGGCAAAAAGGGATCAGTGGTAGACTCAGTTTTCTTTTGTCTAGAAGGTTGGAGGTTTAATCCTCCATTTCCTGAAATGAAATGGAGGATTGAAAGTGCAGACACAAGGCCAGTGGTAAATACCTTCACTAAGTGCTACTAGTTGCCATTACATAGAGATGGTTGCTTGAATCACCAACATCTAAGGATGACTAGAGTACCATAGTTAATGAAATACACTGCATGGAGAGACTGTCATTTTATCTAAGACTGCAATCTGAGAGCTTTTGAAGAAATGGACTGTAACTGATGTTCAGGTTTTTGTGCTTGTATTTTGTATGTATATTCTGAATAAAAAACTCTTATAGAAAAAAGAGAGTGTAAAAAAAGGGCAGTGGCAAGGAAAGATATTTTTATATGTAGTAAAAGATTTTTGTAAAGCAAACTGCAGTAAATATGCTAATTTTCTCTTAAAATAATAATAAAAAAATATATATGAATTCTGTAGGCTTAAAGTAACTTTTGCTTGTCTTTGGGGGTTGCAATGAGACAGTGGACCCACCGCTCCAACACTGGTATTTGGCTAATGCTGACCGACAGCTATATAGCAACCTCCAACGTCAGTGTGTGAATGTGTTGTCACTGTGTGTGAATGAGTAAGTAAGAACTGCTATGTGAAAGCACTTTGAGAAGTGCTGTCAATGGCTCTATAGCCCAAATGATAACTTAAAACATAAGAAACAATGACTAAACAAAAGAGTAAAGTAACATAGTCAAAACAAAAGACCACAAAGACCTACTGTACATATCTTTGTTTTTTGAGGTGGGTTGCTTGAGGCCCATGTCCCTAGAACATATTACCAATAAAGCAACTGGCCAGTTCTGCCCCTGAGGGAGGATAGCCAGGTAAAGATGCTAGCCGATGCATAGCAGTCAATGGGCCCACTGAAAGCTTTGTTCACCCCACTTTTAGGCTACTTTGGCTCGACAAGACAGAACAGTAAGATTCTTTTCAACGTTGCCCTTTTTCGCAACAAAGCTTCTGTGTTTTGGAAGTATTTTGTGATGCAAAATATGGGATATAGCTACTTTATCCCTTTAGCTACTTTGGTTGTGTGGAAAGGTTGGATGAGTTAAGAAGGACATCCAATCACAACTGCCTTAGCTTCATGGTGGCGGGATCCAAGTGTAAAACATGACTTCAGAAATTCAAGGAAACATAAAAAATGCCTTAGACTTTACACTTCGTATTTTAGTCGACTAAATTTACAGTAGATTTTGTCGACTAAAATGTTGTGAAATTTCATCAACTAAAACTAGACTAAATGAAAACAATTTAGTTGACTAAATTATGACTAAAACTAAAAGATATGTTAGGCAAAAGACTAAAACTAAAACTAAATTAAAAAGTTTTGTGAAAATTAACACTGCCTGGACAGCTGATGAGAGGAGAGCAGAGTGTTGCTGGTTAAGGGCTTCGTAGCCCATACTGTATGTTGCAGCAGGAAATCGTTCCAGAAACAGGTGCTTTGCTTGGAGAAGTGAAATGATGTAAAGAATCTTACTGTAGCATCGAGTTGAGCCAACATTGTCTTTGTGTTTTTACCTGAAAAATTTAGTAATTACGAGGCTTTTGGTGGCAGCATTTCCTGCTATGTGTCAGCTAGCATCCATACCTGGCTATCTTCCCTTAGGGGAAAACTGGCCAGCTGCTTTTTTGGCTGTTATATTTACTCGCGCTCTGGGCCATGAGTGACCGCACTGCTAAAAAACAGAACTATCCCCTTAACTCAGTGGTCAGTGTATGTGCAGCACTTCTTCTCTTTACCTCTTCTTTTAAAGGTCTTGTTTTAGAGCAACCAGATGTTGCAGCTGGCCCCGGTCATGTTAACAAGAGCCTTGGCCGTGTTGCGCTATAGTGTTAAAATTTAAAAGGCTTAAGTCTGGCCTTGAGAAGCGCTATCACAGCTTCATGTAATTGCTCGGTGCAGACAGAGGAGCACAGCTCAGCCGGATATGTGACAGACAAAGTGAAAGTGCCAGCATCCTGAATTACAGATGAGCAGTCGTGAATGCACAGGCTGGAGAGTGTGCATATATGTGCTTGTCCTGCATCTTTCCCATCAACGTATGTGCTGTTGAGGAAGACCGGTGCAGCATAAGAGGTGACTGATCTAGAATGAGGCATATATCATTATTAATGTAATGGAAACAGTCGGAGAATAAATGATGGGAAACTGTGCTGTGACAAAGATAAGGGTATGTGGAGATGTTATTATGCTGAGAGGTAGAGCTTTAATGTGTTAAATTTTTTTGTGGTGTAAAGAGGTGGCAAAAGGAAAGAGAGGAACAGATGGTGATGGAGAGGAGGCGAGGTTTGTGGTCGTTCTGCCTAAAGCCTGGTGAGGTTGCCTGTTGTTCTGTGTGTGTGTCAGAAAAGGGGAGAATTTGCTCTGAGCAGTGTTTTTGTTTTAGTGTAAGCAAACAGAAGACAGCAAAACGCCTCGCTTGTCTCTACTATGTGTAACCCATGTAAAGCTGAGTTGAAACCTCGGTATTTTAATGTCACAGAAATGTCAAGTTGATTTATCTGAAAGCCATGTCTCAGAAAAGAAAAGACAGTTTCCGCTGGCTGATCACAAATCATGAGCGAGTTAATCCGTCTGAATTTTCAGTCTGAACCCCCACGTACTTCCTGTGATTAAAAGCATTTTTAGTAATTCATTAATCACTCTGCCAAATCAGCCTGAACATTTTTGGTAAGAAATTTAGTCATTTCTTGGCATTTAATGAGCTAGGACATTTGATGTGATAAACAAATAATTGCCTTGAGTAATAAACTGATATTTTTAATTATGAATAAAAGTGAGCCTAGTCACAGCATTTATCTCCTGATGTCAGATTTTTATAGTCAATGCAACCATATAAAACCTTTTTAAAGCTCCCTTTGGGGACACTAAGGGTATTTTTTACTCTTTATAGCTGATTAAGTGCTCAACACACATTGAATTCTTTCTTTGCTAAAAAACAAAGCCTGTTCCCTCCAACTGTCAAATATTTATTTCATTGTGTACATTTGTTGTGATATACATAATTATTTTGGCATCATGATGCCTATGGCTTCACCTTGCTCATACCTTGTGAAGCAGAAGCAGGGTTCACACTACATGACAATTGGCCAGACCTACAGTTCAGATCCCCGCTTCTGACCAAAGTCTGCAAAGGCCTGATTATCTGGTGATCCTAAAGATAGAGTAATTATATCCTGGAAGAAGATCGGGACACCCAAACTTGAAATCATACATGTTAACTGATATAAATCTGTCATATTGCAACATCAGTGATATCGTCCTGTACAGAGAAAGCACAGTTCTGAAGTATTCCCCCATTTGTGCACAGCCTTTGTGTAAAGAACAGAAAATTCTTGCCTCCCCCAAGGAGGTTATACTTTTACAGGCGTTTGTCTGTTTGTACATCTGTCCGTCTGTTTTTCTGTCTGTGAGCAAAAAGTTATCCAAAGCTTTTGACGTTTTGGGGACATGTTGGTCATGGCATAAGGAAGAAGTGATTAGATTTTGTTGGTGGTCCATATAAGGATGCAGGACCAGTTGACTTGCAAGATGGGGCAGTTTTCTACATTTTTGCTGATCACATAAAAATTACCAGCAGATTTTGATTACATTTTTAGGGATTGTTGGTCGTTACACAAGGGATAATTGATCTGATTTTGGTGGTGATCTGGATCTTTATCCAGGAATATTTTTTACTGAAATGTTTTTCACATTTCAGTAAACAGCTCTGCTAATAATGCCGGAAATGCCTTGACAGAGGTTTGTGTGCTCAGTGCACTTCTAGTTTGGATAGAACTTTATGGTCTGGAGATATGTTGTCCCCATTAGCTTATTCTTTTATCTCCTCTCTGTTCTCTCCCCTGTGGTAGCTAGAAGTGCATGTATCCACTAGAGCTTTGCTGTGGTGTCAGCATTGACAAAAATTACCCCAAAAGAACAATTGAGAGATTTTGTTGCACTAAAAAATTGTGCTTATTGACCTCCCAGTAAAACATCGTCCAGTTTTTGCTCTGTAATGTACATATTGTTATTACGTTTAAGTTTCCTTTAAGTACAGAAATATGATCATTTAATTAAGAGTAGCATCACTCTGCAATCAAACCTCACCTTTATAAAGAACCTACCTTAAAAATATTATTTTAAGGAGGTACTGTAAAATATATATTGTTGCTTTGTGTAGTCACAGAAGTACTTGATTTTATTTTTTTGGATCATGCATCAAGACACCACACAGTTGTCATGTGTATTTTGTTGTTCTGTCTGCTTGATTTGTTGAACCAAACTGATGTTATGTTATTCTTTTACACATGAGCCACACTTTCCTTTTTTAAGAACAAAATACATTCAACCCCTCAAATTTTACAAAGCAGTGATGACAAGAAATACCGTTCTTATGATATGTTTGTGTTGAGGGTTTAATAATATTCACACACTTAAATGTTACTGCACACTGATGCTGGACTCCCCTCTGAGCCTCAGTCATGACTCACAGGCGGAAACAAAAGCCGTGCCTTATGGAGCTGTGTTTATTATCCACAGCCCTTGACATATAGATATGGATGCAAAAACACACTCACGCAAACTCTCAGCTGGGGGCTGTAGCCTGCATCTCCTCTGCCACGAAATGTATCAGTGGTTGCACACTTTAATTGGATTGCCACGGTGGCCATGTGTAGATGTTAAGCTGTTTTGTGTTCTCATGCAAAGACCCCGACTTTCTCCCACCCTGCTTCTGCTTTCACTATGGCAAAGGTGTTTATGTGTGTGTGTGTGTGTCGATGCAAGGGGTTTAATGGTTAAGCCTGTGTCAGGCTGGCAAAAACATGCTCATTCATATGGTAATAACCAGGCAAAGAAAAAGACAATCAATCACCAAAACATCCTCCGAGACTGGAGGAGAGGAGAGCGGATCTGTCTGAGCTGGAGCTTCAGACGGGACAGCAGCACATATCGCAAAAACCAGAGACCTGGGCTTTTACTTCACTAAGCTACAGCTGGAAGATATATTTGTGCCAAGACTGTAGCTATAGTTAGCCACATTAGGTCTTCATGAGGGCTGTAGATTTAAAGGGATAATCTGGTATTTTTAACAGTAGCAGTTAGGGCTGTCACGATATCAGATTTTCACTTCACAATTATTGTGGACAAAAAATGTCCCGATAACGATATTATCACGATATCAATAAAACTTTAAATAATAATGGGACAATCAAATTTATTTTTAACTTTATTTATGTTGTATTTTCTCTTTTGGCAGATGAATTACACTCAAAATTCCTGTTTGAGGAGGTACTGAGACAATATGAAAACAGTGCCTGAATGAAGTAAGCCACTGATTAATGATGGCTTCATCCTGACAGCCTTCATCCAGGTGCTGTGCTGGGTGCAGCGGCTGTGTCGTGTTTGTGTGTGAAGAGGAAGGTGGAGGTGTTGTTGGCCTGCTACAGGAGGGAGACAACGCAGGGCGGAAGAATACAGGGGTGAATGTAGAAAACAAACTGTGTTCAAGTGGCACTGGATCAAAACATATGCACATTTTTAACACGATAATGAAATTTTGTTTTTAAATACCATGATTATCTAACACTGGTATACCTCGACAGCCCTAGTCGCAGTATACTCTCAATATAAATAAGCTTCAGTACCAGCCAGAGAGGCCCTTTAATCTCCGGGTATGCAGAAGATTGTCTTCTGTGTGCTCTAGTTCATATACTCTTATATCTACTGTAAATGGTGTGTCATAATAACAACAGGGTTTTTCACAGGCATATGGAGTAGTCAGCCAGAAGTTGCTCACCAGGAGATTCAGCAGTCTACACTAGGATACCAAAAAGGTCCAAATAACGTTGAATTCACAGTTGTACTCATGTTTGACGGACTGAGCCCCTGCAGGTCTTAGTGATGTAAACCAAGGCTTTGAATTGTCAGGTTAAACTTCATTGATTCCCCTGGTTGTTTTTAATGCCAGTACAATTAATGATACTGCTTATCATCTGATTCTTTAACAATTTAACCAAGTTGGCCTACATTCATGTCGGTTCTCAATGATGTCAAACACTTGACGCTCCTGAGATTCAGTGACGTGCTGTGTAGATTAATGCCTCTGCAAGTTGCTGGTGTTTCCACTCATGGAAAATTCTGCAGTATGTGCCTTTTTAGTCAAAAATGAAGCCACAATTTTGACCACTTCAGACCCCTGTTGGTGGAAAGAATTGAAAAGAGAATTGACAATCAAAAAACTAATGATATCGATTCCTTGGTGGAATTGTTATATATATTCTCAACTAGAATTAGTTTTTGATTCCCATTCCTACTGTTAAGTAAAAACACGTTATGGACTGCATTTTAGTTTGAGAAGATTTCTTACAAAAGGGTGAAAGTGGGTGGAGTTGAGAATTGCTATGCATAATAGCTCAAAGAAAGTAACTATCACTGATCAACATGTTAGCAAAAACATTTGTTGGATTTGTAAGGAAGGGGCAGGACTAGATTAGCTTGCTGTTTCATTGTGTCTCTCCTCAAACTGTTTTTTTTTTTTGTTGACATTCATGTGTTTGTACTTATGGTTTTTTTTGAGGGACCTGTACTGTTTTAGTGTACATGTGTACTTTTTGTATTGACTTTTTTAAGTTTGAGATGAATGAAAAAGAAAGAAAGAAAGAAAGAAAGAATCGAATTGAATATATCAGTATTGCCCTGAGAATATTGATACAGTATTGCACCACATAACATCATGATATATTGGTATAAAGATGTTTTCTTACACCCCTATTATTATTTATTGTATTATTGTTGCTATTATTGATGTTGAACAGAGGTGAAACTGCTGTACAGCATTTCAGGTGTGACAAAGCCCCAAACAGGGTTTTTAAAACTCTTACCCCAGCAGGAGTTTTCCAAAATACACATATTCAGTGATGTTTCGATGTGTGCAAAAGGCAAAACTCTTTAAAATAGCTTGGTTTTCAAAAATACCCACCCTCATGTTGACAAGACTTTTGCTTTAAAAAACTAAAACTATTGGATTTAATACAAGTCTTTAATTGGTGTTACAGGCTAATGCAGGTGAATGCCCAGTTCTGGTCCCTCTAGTCTTCAGCACAGCATTTGACACCAGACCACAATGGTTTGGGCTTGGACGATGGATGGCTGTCTCTGGAACAGCCCCTGATGGGTTTTTCTAGTATTTGTCAGACAGAACTTTGTCAATTTCTGTTTGCAAATGTGTGCTGTGCATAAAATCTTGTTCTGTGGTGTCCCTCATGGTTCTGTCCTTGGCTCTATGTTGTCTCGTTGTTTTCTCATGTCTTATGGAGGTTTTCAAAGATGTTTATCGCTTTTATGCAGATGGGTGACACTTATGCCTTTTAGACCTGTAAATGTTTCTAGATTACCTTTACTGCTTGATTGTATCGACTGTGTGAAAGCCTGGATTATAGGCATTTTTAGCTGAGCATGAAAAACTAAGATTCTGTTCTCATTGTTTTGAGTTTATATTTAATTAGATCAATTATGTGGCACATGATGCTTACTTTGCACTGTGGTACAGGACCTTGCTGATCAGATTCTTATGAAGCTCATGTTCTTGCTTTTATAAAGTACGTCATAAAACCACCTTAAAGAGACTAAGTTATGATTCTTTTGAGTTGCCTTGTTTGTGTCTTATGGTCAGAAAAGAAATAGAGGTCATAAAAGTCTGGAACGCTTTTGGCACACATTTGCACGTCACACTGCATTTTATGACAATGAATGCCACATTTTTAGCACACACAAATAAAATATTTCCTGTTTTAGTCAGAGACTTGCTATTATTTTTTTTTCATAGATTATTTTTACAGGTCCCTCAAGGGTAGTAAACAGTCTGATGCAAGCAGCACGTTTGACTTAGCAGAGTGTAAAGCATCTGGACAATCACACAAGATTTCCCAACAGGGCAGTTCATAGGAGAATAGAGATGTTAAGCCTGGGTGGAGGACATTGACTTCAAATTTGCTTCATAACACGTCTCATGAGTAACTTCTTTTCTCATGGTTAGAACACTGGGACTAAATCAGTGTAAGAATGCTGATTCTAGCTCTTGCTATTAATAGTACATGCTTGAAAAAGCAGGTTTTGCATGTTAGAAAGGTGAGCTTCAGTATTTGAGTGCACTATTCAGACATTATCTAGTCTTTCCATTTGTTCCCACCACTGAACCTCTTTCTCTCTGTAACTACACCATCAGTGCTGAAGTGTTAGCCAAATGACAGCAGCACACAGGATTTAATGTGGCTCAAGTGTGATGTTCAAGCTGTCACCACCAGCAGAACAGATTTATGGGCATAACATCACATAACTGAGCCAGCGTGAAGTGCAGTTAGGTTGGCACTTGAAGGCTAAACATGTAAAATACAGTAGTTAGTCTATGAAGTGTGGCTGGAGGCGGCGGCTGTGCTTGTTGGCTGTGATCACATTCTCATGTTTCAGGCAGAGTCTTTATTTGGGGGCTCCCTGTCTGGTCACGCCTGTCACACAGATGTCTTGCTCCACATATCACATACTAACTCAAGACTCTAGTCTTTAAGTTATTTAGTGTATTTAGGACAAAATATGGATACAGCAATATGCCATTGTCATGACTCATGCGTTACAGTTCTCAATGTATTAGTGTTCTGAACAGCTGATTTGACTCACCACTCACAGCTGGAAGGGTAATGTAGCAGTGGTCATTTTTTAAAGAATTTGACAGTGAAATCAGTAAAATGAGGACGGCACGGGGGTGCAGCAGGTAGCCTCACAAAGAGAAGGTTGCTGGTCCTATCCCTGTGTTGTTTTGGGCCTTTCTGTGGAGTTTCCATGTTCTCCACATGCATGTGTGGGTTAAACATGCTCTGGGTGGTATGAGTGTGAGCATGAATGGTTGTCTGTCTCTTTATGTGGCCCTGCGTTCTGCTGGCAACTGGTTCAGCGTGTACCCTGCCTCTTGCCCAATGTCAACTGGGATAGGCTGCAGCCACCGTGGCCCCAAAAGTATAAGCGATTTAGATAATGGATGGTTGGTACTTCTGCATCAGTATATAGCAAAGGGAAACACTTTATCACCTGCAAGATGAAAGTTAAGTGTGTGAAAATTTGTGAAATGAATCAGTTGAATTGTTATCAGTTCAGTATTTACTCCTCCATACTTGTATCACATTTTATCACTGTATATAATCTTATCCTTTTGTACTGTTAGGTGTTGCATACAGTAGGTGCCCAGATTGAACATGGATCAAGATTGGCCAAGAATTGTTTAAAGAACTTGATCACTTGATCAAACATAATAACTGTAGTCACTGTTACTAATCACCTGTAGATTAACCCCATGCTACCCTGTGGGATATCCGTTCATCCACTTGTCTGTTGCTCTTTCTTCTCCGTCACCCTCTTAAATAAACTGTAGTAAAATCCCCAATACATTGTTTTTAGTTCTTTAAGTCAAAAATATTTATGCAGTCCGTGTTGCAATACACACTGAGATCAATAGTATAAAAGCTAATGAGCTAAGCTAAGCAGGCTACACAACAATGCTATGTGATGCTTTTAGGTTGGCTCGGTAAAATGAGTACTTGATGAAGCTAAGAACACGATTTGTTTAAATTGGGGATGAGAAAATAAACCAATGCATATTGATACACAGAAATGAATTGAACTGAATTAAAATCTAGACCCACGTTAACAAGTGTTGCCGTTTTATACTCACAGTTTATGCTTGGCTGCAGTTTGCTGCGAATGGATGGTCTTGTGAAGAATTGTGTCACATAGAGGTTTGACTGAGTGTGAAGCAGACTGAGGGTGTTTTTGTTTTATTACCACAGATAAGCTATAATTGTATTAAGCTATTATTATTTTTGTTTTAAGACTGGTGTTTTATTTTCAAAGCACCATGACTCTGCTAATGTTAGTTTACATTATTTCAAGTCTGTCATCAGTAATGACGGTGCATGTATTTTTTTATTGTTTGTAATGTAGAGTTACTCACATATTTATTTTCTTTACAATATGAAATAATTATATCATTTTTATCACGTAACTGAGATCATATTTAAATGTATCACTTTTTATTTTTAAGTCTGCACTGTTTTTGCTGTTTGATAAAATGAGTAGTTTTTCAGTTTGTCAGTAATTTTATTTATTGGTATTAGGGGTGTCCCGATACAACTTTTTCACCTCCGATACGATACCAATATTGCAGCCTTAAGTATTGGCCGATACCGATATAGATCCGATACGATATCAGCAGGAATCATACACACTTTTACTACTTATTTTGTAGTACGGACTGTAAGAAAAGGCTTGATCAAGTGAGATTACTCAAGCAGAGAACAGTAGTCAGCAATAGTATGTATGAGAAAACCTAACCCATTTTTTATTAACCAATGGTTTAAATAAATTTTAACCTCAAACATAAGAATATACTACAGTTAAATAAAATAAATAAAAAATAAATTAGAAGATCCTGAAAAGTAACCTCAATAAATCCAATAAAAACAAAAACATGTATTTTTAAATTGCAAAATAACCACTGTGTTTAACTGAAACATAAGCATATTCTACAACTGAATTAAATAAATAAAAAATAAATTAGAATGGACTGCTTGTATCGGAGATTTTAGATGCAGGTCGATATTATCCGATATTTGTTTTTTTGCTGATATCGGACCGATATCCGATATCAATATTGGATCGGGACAACCCTAATTGGTATGTTTAAAACGAGTTATAAATGAGTCATTACATTGGGTAATTCAGATGTTCCTGCTACGGGACACTTCATTGTTTTGCTTTATCTTTTTATACGTCTTTGTTGAGCAACTACTTGTTTAAAAAAAACACATAAAATGATCAGCATCGGCCAATCTTAGGTGAATGAGGGTCAGCATCGGCTAAAAAATGCTTTTCTGTATATATCATATAGACCTCTCATGGTGAATACTATGAAGGAGGATTCCTTTCATTTTCTGTCTTTTTGTATTTGGTTAGTGAGGATTGATTTGGCCATATGAACAGAGCGTGGTGTTTGATTGGATGGTGTGTGCTTCTGTCCATGTGGGATGAACCTATGTTTACACCTCTGTAGACCCCTGGCTGACAGCCAGAATAGCAGCACATGGCTCAGTTTCTGTGTAGCCCTGTGCAGCTGGAGTATCCTTTATCTAAATGGAGCAGAGATTAATATGTTTGGACTAGAGCCAGGTCTCTCACAGACTCATTTGTGTTTTAACCCATTGACAAAATGCCCTTTATTTCTAAACTGAGCTGTTGTTACTCAGATTTCCTTCCCAAAATCCTGAAATAGAAAATAAATCTGAAGGCTATCCAGTTGTCCCAGTTGCATATTACATCATATAAAGCAGTTTGTCAGTAATACAGAATTAAAACTGCACACACACAAAACAGGAGACCAGTCCGTTCTCTCATGTGTGGCGTGTGTGTGTGTTCATGTGAAGTTGCTCGATCCCCCATCTGGATATTTGCTCTTGAGTAAATCTGCATCCGTCTCTTTGTTAGAGCTGGTGTGAACATGCCGTGTGTGTGTGTGTGCGTGTTGGTGTGTGTGTTACAGTATCAGTGTTTATTAGTCTCTCTTAATTACAGCCCCCCCGCCATGTCTGCTTCCCATATCAGTACACAGCTGCAGGGCCCCGCGAGTTAAGCAGCGCTGCATCTAATGTCTTATTATTCACACTGTCTGTCTGCACAGAGCCTGGGGGATGGAGGGAGATTTTGGGCTCTGTGTGTGTGTGTGTTTGTTCATATGGGATGAGGAGGTTATGGTTTAGCAACGTGGTAATGGAGGGTTTGCTCTGTCTCCTGATTCGTTGGCACTGCTTAATTAAAAGCGATGCGACAGCGTGATTGGGGCGGTTGATGGATGGAGACCGAGAGACGCCCAGGCTCTCTAGGATTGGGGTATCAGTGTGTGTGTTTGTGTGAGTGTGTGTGTCAAGTGAAAGGAAGAGGAAGTCATTACCTTTTAATGATATTCGTCTTTATTCCTTATCCGTTTTTCTCTTTTCCTCCCTCATCCCCCCTTTTTGTCTCTAAATTCTCCCTAAAGTCTCCCCGTAGTTTGCTCTGCCCCCTCCATTTCCCCAGCTGGTTCTCAGTGTCAAGCTCCTTGTCATCTTCAATCAACCCCTCTTCTCTTACCCTTTTTCCTACCGTCCCAGGCTGTCTTTAACCTTCTAGTGGGATGTGTGTCACAGAAATGTTTCCATGCTGTGAAGTCATGTTATTCAGTGTGACTGGAGTTGTACAACGGAATGAAGCTGCAGTCAAATAATGTGTTTGTTATGGCCTTGACATGTTTTGGCTGTATTGCGAGTAACCGTATGTCTTTGTGTAATTTGGCCTGAAATCAAACTATCATAGTCTGCAGCAGCTGTCATGCAGTGTGAATCTAAAACCACTTCGACTAGAAACCTTGTAGCAAAATGAAGCTTTTGAATATGATTCTGTTATGCTAAAATAGAAGGTGTTTAAGGACAGATTTCAGCCACATCGTGATAATTGAGCATTGCAGCCCAGCACTTACCCACAGCAAAGCCCCTAAATGCCAAAATACTTTTTCATTACAACTCTACAGAAAAAAAACTAATTCCCTTAATCTAAACCAGATCAGTTTATTACCTCACCCAAAAGGGGTTGTGTTTTTGCTGGCATTTCTCTGTTTGTCTGCTCGCAAGATAACACAAAAAGTTATCAACAGATTTTGATTAAATTTCAGGGATTGTTGGTCATGGCACAAGGAAAACTAATCAGATTTTGGTAGTGATCTGAAGCTGGATGCAGATCCAGGGACTTTTACAGTAAATGATTTGTTAACACTGCGAGATAAGGCAGTTTTACACATATTTGCTAATAACTCCAAAACTTCTCAATGGGCTGTGATTACATTTTCAGGGAATGTTATGCTTGGTATGAGGCAGAAGTGATAACATTTTGGTGGTGATCCCAATTTGGATCTGGATCAAGGATTTTTTTTCAAGGATTTGTTGACAGTTTGAGATAGGGCATTCTTGACAGTAGCAAGCACTTCTAGTTATTATTGTTTTACCATTAATTAAACTGTCCCAGGGTTGTCTCCGATGTTTGCATTGATTAAGCTCTTCTCTCTTTGTTGCATTCTAAGGTCTCTCATGTTAAAACTACTTGAAATGCTGACGTTCTGAAGTAGTTAAACTCTGGTTTTGCTGCTAATTTATCCTGTTGTCAGGTTAAGGTGATGCTTCCAATAAAATAGAAGTTTAGACTGTATACTTAAACCTAAGGATAGCTTGTTCTCATTTGGTTTAAAGTTCCACATTTTTAGCAAGTTTATAGTAGTACTGGATGGCACCAGAACTTATTTTTTAAGTTTCCTGCCTTAAAGTCTATTCAGGTAGATTTTTATATGCCTATAAACTCGGGGTGGGAATCACCAGAGGTCCCCCAATACTGTCATGATACTTGAATCTTGATTCTTTTTAATTGCATTCTTTATATTTTCTGATATGCTACGTATTGTGATACTTAACATTGCAATAAACTGCAATTTATGACCTTTTTTTAACTGCATTTACAGTTGAAAAGAAAAAAAGACCAAATTTGGTTGAATTGATTAAGAAACATATCTCAGTTTATTCACGCCACTTTAGTCAGTCTTAATAAAAACAGAAGTTTTTTGCAGATATTTCCAAAGCCATCATCCCTGATACCAGTATCCATATCAATACTGATTCTTCGTGTCAGTAGCACAAAGCCTCATGTTTACTAAAATTGACAAAATCCTTTCATGGTTACAGTCTATTTTTGTTAGAAACAGATGTGATGCAAGAAAACAAGATTTTTTTCTTTAATAAATGATGCTTTTGATTTATTAAAGTGAACATTCAGTGATGATGAGGTTAAACATCACAGCACATTGTTCTTTTTGCCAGTATTACAGACACTTTATTGGAAATTTATGGCCAATCTGTGTGGTCAAGTTGTTGTCTGTGAATATCTGCACAGATTTTCTTATCTGCCAATAAAGCTTTATTGAATGTGGAAAGTATTTGTACATTCATTGAGGAACAAGGAAGGAGGGAGACTGGAGAAATACTGAAAGGATTTTCAAGTTTTCTTTTCGTCTTTTTCTCACTGAACAGAGCTTGTTGATTTGTTAACACATTGGAAAAAGAGGAGCATTCATGCATATCTGTGGTTGAAATTTTTTACTTTCACTTTCAACACAGGGAGAAACTTTTTTCTTTTAAACTGTAAAACCCTTAATTCATCCACACATCAATATAAAACACTGCATGTCCTTTTCTCCTCTTGCAGAATAAAAACACTTCTTATACTGTTTGCAAGGGCAGATACAATTTATGCCATAAAAAATAAATATTAAACCACAAACAGTAACTTTTTGAGAAAATTTAGATTTTTTTATTACTAGATAATTAATAGATATTTACAGCCACATGTCAGTCACACATACCAGCCTCTTTTATCACATATATCATACTATCGTCAAAAGGTTTGAATGTGTTTCACCTTTTCATCACAGAATATCCTCTTTTAAAACAATGGAGGATCATGTATTAGATAATCAATTGCTGTTTTCCTTGTTTCACATCTGTTCAATACTAATACGCTATAAAAACCAAAGGAGTAGGTCATTTCTGGCCAAGCTAAAGTAGAGACTTTATATTCATAGGGCTGGGAGATATGACTCAAAAAATAAAAAGCTCATATATATAGATATATATATATATGGATATATCTATATATATCCATATATCTATATATCTATATAGCTATATATCTATATATATTTGTTACATATTGTTTTACAAAACTTTATTTACTGTTTTAATCATTCAAGAAAAAGAACACCACATGATGCAAAAAAATCATAAAAAACATAAGCTACATCCCAAAGTAAAGTGAATTTCACTCTTATAATTAAAGTGCATGCTGTAATTTCGTTATCGAATGTTTATCATGTAGTTTCGATGTAGGCAGGCTTGTCTGCATGAACACTGAAAGCTGCACTAGTTAAATAATTTATTGCCATCAAATTCTCTTATATCATTTAATCTTATTTAAAAACAGATGCAAGCCTAAAAAAGGGCAGCCTACCATTATAAAGGTATACATTTTCAGTACTAATTTTAAAACATTGCCACATCTTACATGTGTAGTAAGAATAAGTAAAATCTCGATTTTTAATTTCTAAATCTCTAAAGATAATTTGAATTACTCAATATTTCACCAAGCCCTAAGTTTTGGCTATAATACATTTGGATTGATCAGCAAAAACCCAATGTCCTGCATCCCTGATCCAACTGTATTATCAGTGGTATCAAATCACACATTGTATGACTGGCTTTAGTTTTAATCCTCTCAAGAAGAAGATGTGGCCTTGACCTTCCAGCGCTGTGCTCTAATGTTTACTGTGGCTGTTTAGACATGCCTAGACATGGAGCTGGCTTCGGGCCAAAAAAAATAAGTTTTGGGAGGGTCACCTATCCAGGTGGAATGACAATATAAAGAGATTTTCAAAGGGGCTGTTGGAGAAAACGTTTTTTAAATTAAGAGAGAAGAGGATGTATTTCTCTTAAGTTTTGAGGGTTTGAAGACAGACCATCAACATTTGTTTCAGTTCTAGCATTAAATACTGTATGAAGCACAACATGGGGACCCTCAGTCCTGTAATATTATATCTTTACTGTGGGAAGAATAAGAAACTGTGACAAGTTACTGTTGATCATATCACGCAAACATGAATGATCATGAAAGCTGGCACATCTATGTCCTCTCTCCTATCCTACATAATTTTTCCTCTTATTTCTCACTTCACATCCTGTTTTACATGTGAATAGCCTCTTGTCATGTGAGCTCATTTCAACACAAAAGGTGTTTGACTGATAAGTTCAAGGTGACTTGTAGTTCATCTCAGGAGATCCATGGTATGTGTGTGTGTGTGTGTGTGTGTGTGCGTGTGTTCATATGGTGTGTATGAGTGGTTATTTTCTCATGTATTTGTGTGTGTGCTAGCAAGCAATAATTGAGCCTAATGTTATGCAGCTATTCATTCAACCCACTGCCAAAGGGTGAATGGGTCTCTAATTTCTAAACTGAAACAGCCAGCGCACACACACTTACACACACATTCGCACACTCAGGCGATGAGCCCACTGGGACATCTGTAGTACTGTATCTTCAACCAGCCTTAGCACACAGCAGCGTTTTACTGCACTTCAAAGGGCTCCCTGCACACAATAAGCTAAATCATACCCCTAGAAATCTTCATCTTTGCTTGAATGTTTTTTACACAACAACTTCAAGGGAGATACTAAAGAAAAATTACAGCCATAAAGGGTCAAAGAGAGTGTACCTGTATATTATCATGGCAGCTTCATATCCATGTATGCTTAAATCCCCCATAAAGGCAGCGAAACAAGCTTTGTGTGCTCGGTAACTTCACCTTCACAAACATGTTTTAACAGGCTAACAAAGCTGCCTCCATAGTTCTCCTTGTACAGTTTATATGTGTGTGACACTGGTATGTGGGAAGGTGGTGGGGGGCAGGGGTCTGCTTTTGACACCCTAATCCTGCAGCCCAGTTTTGGCTTTGTGCTGAGACCTTCGCTGTGAGGAGAGAGAGAGGGGAAGAAGGAGGGGGTATCAGGGGCAGGGTGGAGGGGCAGGAATGAGAGGGAGGGGAGTGATGGGGAGGAGAGGACGAGAGGAGATAGGGTTCGTTCATTCTGCTCTTTTCTCCCCGTGAAAGGAAACAAAGGATGCTGAAGGGCCTGACCTCTGTCAACTGGACTACTTGGACTGTCCTTGTTAGCGTATTAGCCTGTTAGCGTCTGCTCACCTGTATGCCTGTATTCTGCCACCATCCATCTGTGCGTCTCCCTCTCTCTCTCTCTCTCTGCTGAAGACATTCCCTGGCTTCTGCACGTGAGTTATCCTGCTTGTGTCCATGCATGTTAAAACTATTTCAGGGGTCTGCTATGGTCATTTCTGCTTCTCAGTTTGTGTTTTTGTCATGTAAACATTCTAATGAACCAGACATGTGGTTTGGCTTGTGGTGTTCAGGGGCTTTTTCGTTGTCCATTTGTCTCTGCCTCCTCTTCAAATGTCTCTTTTTAATCCCTTTTGCAGTATCAGGTACTCTTTTGGAACTGTGAGAAACAGTCAGTAGAGCAGCTATGCATGCTGGATGACATGGACCATAAATCATATAAAAATAGCTTTAAGCTAAGTGACAATACATCATATACTTTATACCTCAATGTCTTTATAAATAAATAACAAGTTGTTGACAGAAACCATTATTATAACCTTTCATTTGAAAATTGCAAACAAGTGCAACAACCTAGGATGCAAATGCAGCCCAATGGTCACTTAATTAGGTGCCAAAGTCAACTTAAAAAAAGCCAAATGAATAAATAATATCATCAAGAACACTTGGCAAATAATGCTTTGGAAGAATTTACCCTTTGTTGCCATTACTAAACCGTTCAGAAGTGAAGTTACACTCGTTTTTTACTTGGTTTGGTTTTCTTTAACGCTGCACTTGGTCAAGCAGAACAGAGTCTATCAGGTGTTTTGTAATATGGCCACCAGGCATTAGTCTGGGCTGTAGCTCTGGCTTTTATTCTTGCCATCCAGCCTATCGTTGCACTATGACCTGGAAATACACAGCTGACTTGGAGTTATAATATTGTTTAGCTGGAAGCAGCTGGGCCTAATTTTTATTGATAAATTAAAGATAAAGTTGTATTTAGGCTGCTGAGATGGAAGTGGTATATTTTCCATGGTGATTTGTGATGGTACTATGCATGAATATTAACCTATTTAGAGAATCAGAGGCTAGCAGTGCTAGCATTGCCCCGTGCTAACTATCACTTGCTTGATATTGTAAGTGAAGTTCTTGCTAAATGTTGTGGTATTCAGCCAAATTCAAGCCACAGAGCCCAGCTTTCTTGGTTTACTTGCCTCATTTGGTCCTTGTTTTGGTTTTGAGGGCTTTCCCACACACCTTGAGCAAACCTCTGGTTTGCTTGGAAGCCAAACAAGTCCCCTGGTTTTTTTTTTTCTGATCAGAGTTTGGTCATTTGGTACGCTCCAAAATTCACGTGAGCCGTCTCACCAGCCCAAACACTCAGACCTTTCCAACAAAGCAAACCAGAGTTCATTTGGTCCAGACCAACAGTGTAAAATGTGAAAGCAACCTTATACATCTTTTCAACAACTTGAATACCCCAGAATACACTTTAAACTTCCTTTAACAATCCTTCCTCCTTCCTTCATTAACACTCCTCTGTAATATTGAATTTTAGCCAGCCACTAACCCTTCATCTCTGCCAAAAAATGCAAAAGTGGGCTTCTTGGTTGGTGGTTGCCCATATGGTCAAAACTATATTGTCAACATTTCCAATATCAAAAGTTTTGCTCTTAAAAAAATGTGTTTTACAACTATAAAATACTTTTTAAACTGTTATAGTTTTATCAAAATACAAAGAAATGCAATGATCTCAAGTAATATTTTCAACCAAAATAGAGGGAGCACCATAAATGACTCCGATATGATGGCAGCATTTGTTAAGACGGGTAGATTTAAGGAGAGAAGAGTAAGGCACCAGTCTGACCAGCTTACTCTTCATGTTTGTGAGTGCTTAACCATTGGAAGGTCACTTATTAATTAAAAGACACTTTTTAAGTATTAATTTTCAAAATGTGTGTCCAAGGCTCTTCTACAAAAGCCTCAAAATTAGAAAAATCTTTTACCTCATCTTGTTACACCTATTAGAAAATGTGAGCTCAAACAGTCTGTTTAAAAATACATGTTACATCCCCTAAAGACTTCATCAGGGGATGTACCATCTCCCCCAGATGTCAGTGCTGGATAGCTGAAGCAGTATCTGCTTCTTAAGAGGGACTGCCTCTTAAGAACTGCCTGTTCTGAGCAGGGCTGAAACAGAAGGGTTTGTAAGCATGTTAAACTCTAATTTCTGAATTAGATTTTTGAGAAAGAAACTTGAAAAATATGTTCTGGAAACACAGTGGACCGGTTAAGGCTTTTTTAGAATTAGTGTTATATGTGATCTCTAAAGTATTGAAAGCAATTGCCACACAACACCTTTTTTCATTTCCTGAAATGTAGTATACCTGAGAAAATTAGGTTTAGCCTAAAAGCAATAATAAACTGCATAGAAACAAACAATCCTGTCTCTATGTCTGTCTTTATTCTCATTTAAAAATAAATAGATACACTGGAATCTTAAAAAAATTGCATAAATGGGTAGCCCTGCTTTTTTTCTCTTTGATGGATAAATGAGACACATTGCTGCAAGTGACCATGCACACCTGAAAAACATCTTCTCAGGTCATAAATTCAACTGTCCATATCAAATATTCTCAGTTCAGAGTAAAGCTTAATCCAAATCTGCAAAAACCTGACATGTATTTTTGTCAGAGAGCTAATGCTAAATGACAGCTTGCTACATCTGCTTTTGTTGGACCCAGTCGACACATGAGCCTAGAGAGCAAACGTGCCCTAAATATTTAGTGGTGGTTTTCTGTGGCTGAAGGGCAGACGGTTTGGTTGCTGGCTTGGCAGAGGTGTTGGCACATTCTGGGTCAGTCTGGCAAATGAACTGACATCAGGAGTGGGTGGGGCGGGCTCTCAGCCTGTCTATCATTTAGGAACAGAGGGCTGGCTTTGTGGCAGAGACATTAGGGATTTTGTTTCATGGAAAGGATTTTTCCATTAGAAGTGGCTGGTTTTGACAGAATTGATTGCAATTTTTCCATGATGTTTTTATTGAAATGTTTATACTACAGTGGCATTTCTCATTTTTCAAAGATTTCTGTGGTTTGGGCTCATAGTCATTCATTTGATGGCTGAAGTTACTAGGGCTGCCCTGATACCAAAATGTTAAACTAAGATATGCTAGCAGTAATGAAACAATACCAACAGTAGCGAACCATGCCTGTATCTTTCACATCTTTTCTTGCAGCCCCTTGTGTGCTCCTGTAGCTTTAGGCTTCCATAAAACATTGCATTTTGCTATAATTGCATCCAGGCACACATTTGCAACCCACTGAAAACAGCTCTGCTTCCCACTTTCGGATCCTGAACCACTAGTTGGGAGACACTGATCACTAAAAATAAAATCTTAACTAGTTATAAAATAGACCTTTGGAATTGCAGTTAAATGCCTCTGGCATGCAGTACCTTAATGTGAAATTACTACAACACAGATATTCTGATAGCCCAGGTTGTCTTGAAAGAGTTGAAGTTTTAGATTCATTAAAAAAATCAGCAAAAGACAAACAGCAAAACTGTCTTAGGGGTACAAGGGGTGAACTGGATAAATTAGTTGCTTTTATTTATTGATTTTTGTTTATTCTTAATGAAACACTTTGGCAACAGTGCCCTACAACATTCATGCCAATAAAGCAATTTGAATTGAGTTGAATTATTTGTCTTACTGAACCAAGCCTCACACCCTACATTAATTAAGATTGACTTCCTCATCCCTATTCAAAGCTTCATTATCTGTCCTTATGTGTTTGTGCTGCCTTGTGGAGGAATGTGCTGCTTCAGTATTTCCCCCCTTATTGAAGAGCTCCGTCTGAGCAGTTGTAGGGTAATTCTCTAATGGGCCTCAGTGGAGCAACAGCTTCACTCAATAGCCATCAGTCAATTACACTCAATAGCCATCAGTCAATCGTATAGTCAATAAGACAGAGCGGAGGACAGCGGCCTCTCTCTGCTGTCACTGGTCAGAGTGTCACAAGATTGACTGTGTCCCTTTTTCCAAATTGGATTCAGTGCCGGGTGAGAGAAATGTTTACAGTGTCCGGGAAATAATATCCCATTGCTCCGTATAGATGGCAACTACAGCGTAAAACAAGCACTTATACTCTTCTAAATATGGACGTTAGCCTTGATAGTCCCTCTGCTCTTTCTATCTGTTCCCAACAGCAAGATTCTGCTGCAGGTAATTAAGGAGAAAGGTTGAAAGATGACTGGAGTGGTTAGTATGCAGGGGACAGTGAGCCCTCAAGGGTTTAGAGGGAGGGGAAGAGGTTACACCGAAGGGATGAAGGCATTAGAGTAGGTGGCTTATGTTAAAGGTTAATGCCGTCATAGAGACGACAGCCCAGCATTCAACATGAGCTCCTTCTGTCTTATCCTTCCTCTCTTGTGGTTTTGCCTTTTCTGTCAAATATTGGTGTTTCTCCCCTTTGAGTGTGGCAATCAGCAGTACAAAATGATACAACACAATTTCATACAATGTGATACAGTACAGTATAATGCTATACCATAAGATGCAATGGATAACATCAATCAAGACATGACACGCTACAATGCTAAAGAAATAGTAAAGTGCAGTACGATATGAAATGATGCAAAAAGGATAGGATTGATTTCAGTATGATAGAATCTGATCCAATATACAGTAATACAATACAAGCAAAAATGAAATAATGGAAACTGTAGTACTGGGTTGCACTTTACACTTTGACAGTTAACAACAGAATAATGGTTCATGATAGTGATTGACAAAATACATTAACCGACTGAGCAGCAGCTCTATTCAGAGAAACCTTTATAAAACAGCAACAGAACAAAATAAGATATGGAAGCCTCATGGATTTCAAGTAACTCAAACATAAGGTAGGCCGCTAAAGGTATTACTTGTAATACATGAATATAAGATGGCTCTCACTGTTAATGGGCCCAAATTAAGCTCCTAATCCATGGCATATATGTCCCTATTGTCAGATAACTCCAACTTTTCTTCAAAAGTAATCCACAAAATGTTGTTGATTTTAGGGCTGAACTAAAAGTTGATTATTTATATCAGCAGATACTGAAATCTCTGCTGGTATTTTGATAAGATTAGATATTCCTTTATTAGTCCCACAGGGCGAAATTCCAAGTAAGGTGATATATCAGCTGCATATATAGGCCATTTGTTTCCTGTATGTGTGCTGTAATATTGTCAGATTTTATGAATGGACCACAAGTTTACACCTTACTTAATGTCTACATACAGAAAACTATGGTATGAAGTATTAAAGAATAAAATATTGTTTTCCTTGTAGCACATCTGTTTCTTACACAAACACACTTTAACAATGAAAGGAACATGACAGTTTTTATTCAGCAGGGACTTTTTACTCTTGACAAAACACATTGGTAAAAGTATCAGGTATAAAAGGGTCCTGAAATATTAGTATATCAGATTTCCGCCAAAATCCAATATCTTGCATCAGTAATTGATATAAATCAACTGCATGGTCCTCCTATGTAAAAGCAACATTTCGAAAGTATGCTAAATCAGTAAGCTAAAGCAAGATTTATTTCATTGGACCAGGTAAGCCCGAAAGTGGAAGACATTCACTGAAACAAAGCTCACTCACTTCGAAGGGAAATATGATTCGTCAATTAAACTATCATTTTAAATTATTCTTCCTCGAGCCATAAAATCCAGAATACAAGTTGCAGTGGTATGTAAACTGCAGTCGGTTTGTTTCAAAGAGAAAGGGGTTTTTAACTGTCTTTTTTCTTCTTGATTTTTATTGCGACTAAAATAGGATGGCAGCAGTTTCTGTTTCAGTACAGTGTAATACTGAAAACAAAACAACACCATCTTTATACTTTGGATAAAAGAAATGCCAAACCATTGTTCCTACAAGATGCTATACATCCAAGAAGTAAGTGTGCTCTGTTTACATCGGGGTGAAGGAGCCAGCAAGGCAGTATCTATTAAATGGAGCTACAGTGGTTACTAAGCTTTGTTACAGTTTAGACAGAGCATTGCTCGACGTTGTGTTACTGAACTGATGAAATATATGGAAACTTGGAATAAGTGACTTGTGCAACTCTGAGTTATTTGGTTTTGTTATTTCAAGACAGCAAATTGAGCACCCATCCTCAATAAATGCATTATAATTACAGTATGATAAGATAAAAATAGTGCTACAATATATGCAGTGTTATTATAATATTAGCCAATATGATTCAAGAGGATATAAGCTAGTTAATGCGTGGCCTACAATGTTGATATCAGGATACAGCTGTTCCACGCTAGTGTCACAGGGGTCATAAATACCTCATCAAAATATCACATTTTAAGTGCAAATGAACTGCAGGACCATGTATTCATTCAGTGAAATTTGGTGTTACTTACGGTCACTCTTAATCTAGAAACTTCTTTTCTACTGTTGCCTGGTAGAACGTCATCGTCAACATCTCTTGGCCAACTAACAATGTCTAGCTATCCTCAATCATGTCATAAGTGTCACCATTAGGAGCCTAGAAGTAGCAGGAAAATGATGCAAGAGGGCTGTTTTTTTAATTGTCACATTGCCTTTGTCATGTCTGCTCTTTGTTTTTATCTACTCCTTCCCCACCAGCCCCTTTCTACTGTTCTTCTGATATATACACCCATTCCCTTTTTATGTCACGGCTCTATTACATTGTGGAGCCTGTAGTCTGTGCAGTGGGTGACAGAGGTCAAATGAGGTGTATCTCTCTGTGCCGTAAATATGCTGTAATACTCCATTTCCCCTGTGACTGTGTTATTTGAAACAGGTGCTAAATCTTTGGCATTCATCTATCTCCCTGCTTCACACCATTCCCTCTCACTTCTTCTATTCCCCAGACAGCAGGCCACATATTGACCTTTGAATCACCTGTTTTTCCTTAAAAAGGCACTCCAGCTCAAACAGAGACTGGAAATAGAGTGTCTGTCCCTGAATGCACAAAAAGACCAAACAAATACTTTTGAGTAGGGAGATGCACACAAAAACTATAAATGAGGAAATGTAGAGCTAAGTGTAGGCCTTTTCTGCCCAGGTCATTGTTTATTTAATGTCATTCCTTGTATTTAATGACTAAACCATTTGTTCTCAGATCAAAAGATTAGAATCACTGAGACATAACATGATGGATCAGTGTGTGGCTGCTTTGCCACCGAAGCCTCCAGCCAGAATTTGGAGCCGGCGGGGAAAAAAGGACCTCTATTGTTTGGTTGTCAGGCCGGCTGGCTGCCGTGGTGCACATACTCAAGCACGCAGGGGCACACACAGACATACACTGATGTACAAGCATAACAAACAGCGACACTTATCACCAGAAAGAGTCAGTGTCAGGGCAGCCGGCCCGGCCTGTGGACAGCGCGGTATTGTTGTTAGCCTGCAGATCTCCTGGACATTCAACAGTGCAGGCATTGAGCTGTTGGTGGTGACTCAGGAGCAGCAGGCAGCACGGAGACTAGTGTGACCACAACACCTGCCTTTACACTAACACATTGTTGTGTTCAAGAGGCTTGAACTGGTCAAGACAAAATCAGATGTATTGTCATAATAGTTTTATTATATGCAGAGCAGAATTGTTAAAGAGGCAATATATCATTAATAGCCCACTTTTGGGCATGATTGCTTTATTTTGGTATCAATCTACTAACTTACAAAATGTGAAATATCCCATCCAGGTCTTTATTTGTGGTTTACATCTGCAAATCTGATACTGAAATCTGTTCAGAATCTGGAGCTTATTTGCATGAAAGAAGACAACAGATTATTCTTTGAAAAGCTGTTTAGTGCTAGTTTATGTAGAGTCAGAAACCTTAAGTGATCTGTGCTGTATTTTGACTAAAGCATGGCACAGGAATTTCATTTTAACCAAAGTTCACTGTGTTTATTAAATGAAAAGTGTATGATATATCTCCTCAGTAGATAAATAATATAATTTAGTAAGTAGAAAGAACAGTGTCATCAGCATAAAGCTGGAAATTGTTTTTATTTGAGGAAGCAGGAATGTCATTGATTTCGTGAATGACAGTGGTCCAATGCCTGATCCTAGGGGAACTCCCTTTGCTGTATGGAGAGAAGGTGGCTGGACATTGGACATTGGATACACGCCACAGCTGATTTTAAAACTTATCTTCAAACTGCATGCAGCTAATGCTAACAAAGTCTAACTTCTGATGTTGTTTTTAAAGCAGTAAGCACTCAACTGTGTCGAATTCCCATCATACAAAATCTGGTAGTGCCCACAAATGTCTTATTTCTTACCTGCGCCAGCCCTTTTCAGTGTCTGATGTGTATCGTCTCTCAGTTTTGACAAACATTGTCCAACTAATTTTGCTACATGTGCTTAAGAATTAAGCACATGTAGCTTAAGAACTGTGTATGAAGACATGTTCTTCATACACAGTTCCCATATTATGCAACAAGACTTTTAAATGTTTTTTATATACATATAGCAAAAAGTTGTTCAAGACCAGTCTTCAGTAGACATGAAAAATCCCTCCTCTTCCTCTGTTGCTCTCTGCAACTTCTAGAAAATGTGTCTCAAACGTTCTGTGTGAGAATTCCCTCAATGATGGCATTAGGATATATGCCAGCTCCCCTAGATGAGAAACTCCTCCTGACTCAGATGTTTGCTAGTTAACATTAGAGCATAGTTCTGGGAAACAGATGCCTTATCTCTCTTTTTGATAAAGGTCTAGTTAGACATAGCTCATGAGGATTTTTGCTAAAACTGTCTGTCCTGTGCAGGATTGCAGTGGAGTGTGTTCCAACATTCAATGCCTGAGTGTTTTTTGGTTGAAAACATCTAAAAAATTTTTTAAAAAAGTATTCATTTGGGAGAAACCTGAGACCAGTGCAAACTTGCTGAAGGGCAGGATGACCATTGGTTTGTTATGTTACTTAAAATAAAGGCATTTTGGACAAACTACGCTACAAAACTTTACCAGAATACAGGAAATAAAGTTTTTGATCTCTGTTCTTCCAGGAAAGACCTCCAGAGCTATTGTACCATTGATTACTCAGATTACAAGGATTCAGAAACACATTTGATTAAGTTTTTGGCTAAGCTAGTACAAACACAGCACACCATACCATTACTGCCTCTTTCTGAGCCAGGAAAATCCCTGATTGTTAAAGTCCTTGGTTAAATCAGTTTGTCTTAGAGTGCTGTGGCAAGATCATTTTGATGACAATAGAAGTGAAATGAATTCACATACAGCCCATTAATATGTCTAAGCAAAAATATGTATTTCTTTATTGCCATGGTTGACTGAAGGAAACACATTGGGAGGTTTTAAGTCAATGTATTCAGAAAGTCCTTTTGCTTTCTCTTACTTCCCCTCCACCCTAATGACACCCACAGATGGAGGATACAGATTTCTCTGGGGGACGCAGTGGGGTTCTGTTATGGTAACATCCAGTGGAAAATCTTACCTTTGAGCTGTTGGCTTTTCTGAGCATTTCAAGCTTCCTACCAAAATAATGTGTCATGTCAAGTGGCTGTTTGACTGTGACACTCCTCGTAACCCGACTGTTTTGTTTGACTGGCATATTTTCCACCAGGCCCCTTCGTCTTCTTCCTCGGCTTTGTTGTTGGATTTTTCTAAATCTTTTTGAAGGGGTGTTGGGGCTTGTTTGAGAGGTCAGATGGAGGAGCACAGAGTTGCTGTCAGTCAGTCCTCTATGAGTACATCAGTGTGTCTTTTGTCTGTGAAATAGTGAGCCCCTCATCCCATCTGCTTTAGCCTTCAGACATTTCTGATCTGCAGAAACACTGTGACATCTTTACTCCAAATTTAGCTAAAACATCAAATGAAGGACAAACTTCACCATCTATTTGTCAGTTATAATGAGCTTGGGTGTGTTTGACCTCCTTTTGGCATTTTTGGTGGGAGTGTAATTTAGTCATGAGTTTAGTTATTTCTTTCTTCTCAGGGAAAAATGCAATCAAAGGTCAGTTTGTGTAACAGTCCAACTCTGAGATTCAAAGGTTTCCTCTTTCCTAAATGTCAAATCTGAAACCTCATCATGTTATGCTTAATCACATAATTTCCATGTTTGTTGTGGTAAAGCCAGGGATTGCTTTGGTACTGTTTCTTAATTTGAGCCTCAATGTTTGTGAATTGACTGGGTCATACTGTCTCTTATTATTTCTCTAACAAATATGTCTTTTTCACCCTGTGTTTAAGATTAGTCTAAACAGTAGGGAATCCCATTTGGAGGATGGGGACATGATATGAAAGATGGACTGGGATATGGGTGAAAATTTTAGGTTTGTTTTATTTGTTGTGAGTGTGTTGTGTATTTCAATTAATATACATACTTGTGTTAAACATCAGTGTAAATATTCATTGGGGAAATTTGTCAAAAATATTTACAAATAAATAGAGTGTAATGTTTTTTTTGCTTTACAATTAAATCAGCATAATCTTGGATAGTTTAAGTTGGTTTGAATAAACATACCAGCTCCACACACTGGTTAGTGTTGGCTTACAGTCTTTTTGACACATTGGCACTTGTTACTTGACTTAATACTACCGATTTTCTTTCTGTGTGCAACCGTAGACCATATGTTAAGTGGGAGGATGCTATGAATGCTGCAGAAATAAGTTGTACATACAAAAACATATGCCACATTAAGTTAATGTCAATTAACTGTTGTAGCAGTTGTTATGAAAGCAACTTTGCAATGTGAGCATAAGTCATTTTAGTTTACGATCATACTGGTCCAGATTTTTACTACATGGACTGGACAGAAAAACAGCTGGAATTGTGTTTTGAGTTGAATGTTTTTGGTGTTACGTGGTTTTATTTCTTTGGCTTTGATACTTTTATATCTGTCCTAATTTTCTCCACCTTTATTTTAGTTAAAATCTAGCTTGAAAACTTGTTTACCTTGATATTTCTCCCAAATTGGGACATTAAAATAACATTCATGTTGATCGTTTTTAACAGCCTACACTCTAATTATGTGTTAGGAGACGAATGAGACAGATTGAGTTCATGCAGACATCAGCAGAGTTTCTACTTCTGGTGAAACTGCAGTAAGGGAAAATGTTCCAGACATGCAAGACAAATGATCTTTTAAATGCCTCTTGCTTTGCTTACGGTATCATTCAAGTATGCAATATAAAATTCACAGAATTGCCACATTTATCATCAGGCATAGCTATTGCAATGTCATTTCCTGTGTAAAGGTGAGAGAGAAACACTTAGGGAGAGAGGGCTGGATATCTTCTACCACAAGCCTCCTCTGGTGCCCTGTGGTGCCAGTGTAACCATCCTGAGGCACTCGCACACACACACACACACACACACACACACCCAACCCTCTGCCATGGCACAGCCGAGCTAATGACTCATCTCTCTGCCCCCCCCTTTCTCTCTCTGTCTGTTCCTCTGTTTTTCTCCGTCTCTTTCTGAACAGGGGACATCACTCAGAAGGGCTATGAGAAGAAAAGGAGCAAGCTGTTGGCGCCGTACATCCCACAGATACAAGGTAAGGCAAACAGGCCTGCAGAAAAATGTGCTGTCCAGAGTATAGCAGTATTTGCTTTGGCTGCATGTTAGCATAGCAGCTAGCATGGGTTCCTTAATACAGCAAGAAAAAACTTTGAGGAAAGGAAAGAAAAATCCTATAATCCTACATGAAGAGACAGTTTTAAAGCAAATCAAAATGAGAAATGATTGATTAAAAAGTTCATTCTTAAACCAGCAAAGGGATATTAGCAGTTTTTTCATATGGCATGAAACATTGGCATAAAGTTGAAGGATGCTGTGGAGAAATTTACACATCTCGTTTGATATGTCTGCTGGTGTGTCTTTGTTTCTCTGGACCAGGACTCTTACCTCGACCCTGTGACCCTTGGGTGTGTTATTGATGTCACAACCCTAAATCAGTTGTATGTCATTTTGTTTCTAAAGCCCAATAAATATTAGTGCTAACCATTCAAGTTGAAAAAGACATGCTGTAATGGTGTCATAAATATGGGGTTTCTCTGCTGTAATGATGACTGGTCTAGACCTTGTCTCTTTATTACTGACTGCATGTGTGCTGCACTCCTTATGTGAATGCCCATGCTCTTAGTAGGAAGCAGTATTTAATAAAATTATGCCTACCATGAACTTTTTATTCATTGCCCTTTTTGTATTTTTGTATTTTTTTCTAGGGTGTTAGTTAGGTGTTGAGTTTCCCTGCTGGAGGGTTGTTCACACAATATCATTTCAAACCATATTATAACTTTAAATTGCGACATGATTCTAGTTAAATCCGAGCACTATCTATACTTGTTTTGGTTACAAAACAATATATGACCAAAAATCATAATTGTGTTGGCTGGGAGTAAGCAGTACTAGTGCCTCCTTTCCTGGGTAGGAGACTCTCCCTGAGCCAGGCTTTTGGCCCACTGCTTGCTCCAGTGGGAGGAACATGTCTGGGCATGTCTGTGTAGCTAATGTTAACATTAGAGCACAGCACTAACTGCTTCTACATCCACTTATTTAGAAGGACATGGTTTGTCACAGTTCATAAAGATTAACACGAAAAAAGCCTGTTTTAGAGAGTGCTCTGTTTTGAGGCTGCAGACTTTACTTTCTGAAGTTGCTATTGTAGCTTTGAAGTAATTGTGCATTGTGCATTGATTTCTTTAGTGTGCTTTGTCAAGGTAGCCTGGATGATTCCCAATTGTGTCTCTGAGCAGTGATAGCGTTTATTAGAGTTCTTTTCAGCTAAGCTGAATGCCTCTGAAGAGCAAGGGGTACTCTCTTTGGCATCGATCAGCTGTTTGGCAAGTGTATCTTTTTTTGTTTGAATACGATCAAGACATTACAATATGTATGGCAATCAAAATAATAGTTTGTGAAGTCCAGTCTGAATGTCTTCCAAGGGAAGTGCTGAAGCAAAGGGTTTAACTATCCTGCCATCTTGATTACGTCAGCTCCGTATTCAAATATTACTGATATGTGTTGTTGTCGAGACTTTTCATAGTTGTGTTCTGTCAACATCTGGGACCAATCAAAACTATCTGAATTGAAGTGAAATGTGTGATCTAAGGTGATTCTGACCTGAATTTTGAGTTAGGATGGGAGTTGAAGACCAGTTCCAGTTAAGGATTAATACCAAATAGCTTAAGGAATCAATGTCATTTGATGCAGCATTCCTGCATCAATACCTTCCACTAAGTTCTCTGTGCCTTCCAAATCATTGAGGTTATGCAGTCATCAGAGACAGTCAGTGTAAAAAAACACCCAAAAAGTCAAAGATGTATTTACAGCAAATAAGAGAATGAATCAGTCAGATGTGTAGCTCAACTTTACACAGTACAACACAAACTGCAAAATGTCCAGTGTCTGTGTCCGTGTTGTTTCAAGCAAAGGTGGAAACACCAGAAACTCACTATTTTCATGAACAGTATTAAATATCAGGGGCCTAAAAACCTGTGAAGGCCTGCTTTTTTTTTTTTTTTACAGAAATCCAGAAGAATCGATAAGGGAACCAAAAAAAAGGAATCAATATGAAGAATAAATAATGGCATTGATATCATAAAATCTTGTCAATTCCAATCCCTATTTAAGCTAGGATAGGTTTTGTTTGCCTTGTAGTCTGCAAGAGGACACAAGAGCTGATCATTGCTCCATCAGCTGTCTGACCAGTTGGATGAATTTTTTGCATGACTAAAATTTTGGTCATACTAATTTCACTGTGGAAGCTGGGCCAAGAGCTGATTATCCAACTACAAAGTTTTTTCTCTGAAATCACTCAGTGAACCATGTCTAGCATCCACTTCAGAACCAAACTCCGTGCAGTGCATGCTGAAGCACAAAAACTCAGATGTAGTCAATCAAAATTTCTGGAATAAGTAGGATTCTCAAACATGACTGTGGGTGCAACTGATAGTGTTTACTGTAGATTTTCTTTTCCGTTTAGGGAACGTTAAGGGGTTTGCTTACAGCCTTTGATTATTCCGAAAGCACACACAATTAAGCAGAATATTTAAAACTGGATCCAGTAGAGAACCATTTCAAGCTTGTTTTACAAACTGACATAATTTTCCTTTATGCTTGACAATTCCCTTATCAGTTCTTTTTATTTAGTTCAGAGTGCCCGTGAATTCAAGCTCTCAGCAGAGGCAGTGATCACGAACAACAACAAGGAGGCAGTTGAGTGAACAGGTTACAAAAGCAGTCCAAAGAGAGGCTTAATCATGCATTATGACACCAACAGTGTAATTAACAGTGTCTGTGTCTATGTGATATCAAGCAATAGTGGAAACACTGACAACATGCTGAAGCAGTTGTTGTCATAGCATGGCATTAAATATCTGAAAGCTATGTGTTGTGCCTGCGCTTTCTACTTTTTCAATTTTGGAATTCCAGAGAAATCTGTGGTAAAATTGGTCAAGAATTGTATTGATAAGCAGAATTACTAATTGCATCCATAATCTTATCAATTCCTACTCCTGTATATACAGTAGGGTGCTTGCAGTTAAGTGATCCTGGTGAGGCGCAGAAGTTGTGGGGGAGTAAAACATATTGATTGGGAATCAGTGCAAATGGAGGAAAGTGACTTACAAATTTATTTGCATGAAGCATGGTCAAGATGACCTGCTAAGTTCAAACCGAGCATCAGAATGGGGAAGAAAGGCGAATTAGTGACTTTGAATGTGGCATGGTTGTTGGTGTCAGATGGGCTGGTCCACATATTTCAGAAACTGCTGATCTGCCATTTTAATGCACAACCATATTCAGCGTTTACAGAGAATGGTTTGAAAGAGAGAAGATATCCAGAAGGAGTTCTCTTTGCAAAAACTTCTACAGATGCAGCCAATACTGTGCTCACTGACAATGGTTTTCTGTGTTCGGTTACCATTGGAGATACCAGAGGTCAGAGGAAAATGGCCAAAGTGGTTTGAGATGATAAAAAGGCAACAGTAACTGAAACAACCAATCATTATAACCAAGGTTTGCAGAGGACCATTTCTGTAGGTTCAGCTCCTCAAATCTTAAAGCAGATTGGCTGCAGCAGCAGATGACCAACCCTAGTGCAACTCTTGTCAGCTTAGAGGAGAAAATTGAGGCTACTGTTCACACGGGCTCAGCAAATTACATAACAGGAGACTGAAAAAAGGTTGCTTGATTTGATGAGTCACAATTTTTGCCGTGACACTCGTATGATAAGGTCAGAATTGACATTAAATGGATCCATCCTGCCTTGTTTTAACAGTGAAGGCTGGTGTTGGTTGTGTAATGGTGTGGGGTATAGTTTCTTTGCACACTCTCTGGTCCCTTTGTACCATCTGTGCTTTGTTTAAATGCCAAAGTCTACCTGAGAATTGTTGCTGACTATGTCCATCCCTTTGTGATCACATATGACCTCCACTCAACAAGCCCTGGCCGTCTTGAGCAGACTATGTGGTTGCATTGGTTTGTGGTGAGTCCCAGCACAGATTTATTGTCCTCATGCCATGCCTTTCCGTCCTCAATCAGAGGTCCATGGAAGTCTTTGGTTTGGCTTGTTATCCAAACTCCAAGCTACAGTGGAAACCCAAGTCTGGTGTGGGACGCTCTCTCAGTGCTTTCCACTGAAGTTTGGACGCCTGTTATTTAGCTCGGGTGGATTATCTCCTTTGTTCTGTATCATTCTCTTTACTCCTTGTTATCCTGGATTTATGTGCCTTTCTCTCACAGAGAAAGAAGGGAGGTGATAGATTTAGAGCTGCAATAGATGGGCTTTCAAGTGGGTGCGATTCTATATATACAACACATGCTTTCAGCGGGATGAATACATGTGTTGGAAATTAATGACACATCCATCCAGAGCGATGAATCAGTGGCTCAGGCCTGAAATAGGAGACTAATAGAGCTCCATACAAAATTCCATAAGCTGTTCTATGGTTTTTATTTCACAGTTGTCATACTTTAGAGCTGTGCTTGAGCCCAGTAGAGAAGAATAAGTGCAGAAGTCTATTAACATAAGTCAAAGGGTTGATTTAGTAGGAATCCTCAGGTTAAAAATTGTTAGGATGTGTAAAATTTAAATAAAATTGAACACAATCATCAGCAGATCCATTCAGTCTATTTCCCTCAGTACCTTAGTTAAATACAACACAAAGGCATGATATTAAATGTATAGATTGATAAAGTGGACTCTTTTTTAATGAAAATACACCAACAAGCTTCAAAAACAGTTGGGACAGGACCGCTATGTTATGTTAATTCTTCTTCGATGAACACTCTGTCTGGGGACTGAATACACTAGAAGTATTGAAAATGCAGTTCTCTTTCATTCTTGCTTAATGTAATCTTAAGTTGTTTATCAGAACATTGTTTCCATTGTTGTATTCTCAAAGGGAAACAAGTTTTACTCATGGAGATCGTGAAGAATTTGGCTTGGCATTGTCTTGTTGATTCCAAGGTTGCAGGTTATGCAAAGTATAGTTTACAAAAAAAAAGCCATGAAGAAATCCCTTTTTTCCCTCAGAAGCTTGCTCCGCTTTTCGGAAAATATATGCTCAAAATGCTTGCTTAAAAAAATGCCACTTGCTTAGCGGCTAGCAGGCACTGACACTCCTCTGTAGACAATACTTTACAAAATGCCAGGATCAGTGACCAGCGCTGCTTCTTGATGCTGTTCATTTTTGTCTATCGCTTCGGTTGGTAGAGTCCTATTTTACATTTGTAGATGCAGCACTGTACTGTTAACACTGACAATGGCTTTAGTATCCCTTATCCCATGTTGTAATATCCATCGTAGAGAAATGCTAGGTTTTAATGCGGTGCTGTCTCAGCAATCAAAGGTCCAAGGCAGAAAGGTAGTATAGAGTTTCTGAATCTTAGGGAATCAATATCATTAGTCTTTGTGCTTATCAATTCTGTTATTAATTCCTTCCACTTTGTTCAGTATGCCTTGCAAATCCAAGATGTCACAGTCCCATTAGAGGTAGTCGGCATAAATGATAAAGAATTTAAAAAATCATGCCATACAGCAGGCAAAAGTGGTCGAAAATTGTGTTTTAATTTTCAACAAAAAGATGCTTCTGCACAACTTTGTGTAAGTGGAAAGACCAGCGACTTGCAGAAGCATTTATCAATGCAGCATAGAATTAAATATCAGGAGTGTCATGTGTTTGACATCATCTCCACTGAAAGCCTATGTTGGCCAACTTTTTCCACCAGAAAAGCAACAGGAATCGATAAGGAAATTGATCAATCACAGAATCGCTGATGCCATTGTTATCAATAAAATCTTATCAGTTCCTCTCCCTATCTGTGATTGATTGCGAGTGGTTGAGCTTTTCTGGAGTGCTTCTTTTATACTTATCATGATGCTATCATCTGTTACTAACCTGAGGAACCTGATGATCTTTTTAGCCCTGTCCCGGCATGTTTCAGGTATGAAATTACAAAAGTGTATCTATTAAACAAACAAACAATATAGTCTATAAGCTATAAAATTATATATCTTTTCTTTCTTGTGTGATCAATCGAATATAGGTTAAAAATCTATTTACAGGTCACTATAATCAGTTTAAATTTACATTTTTCACAGTGTCCCGACTCTTTTGAAGGGGGTACTGTGTTGTTTCTGTGTTGTTTACCCATAAACTAAATCTATCTTTTGAAGGTTATCCCCTTAAGTCAACTATTTAGGATTTTTATGCGGTTAAATATGTATGATTTTCAGCTTGTTTGGAGGAATCATTTGCTTCTTTAGTTTGGATGTGTAAGGGCCACAAACTTTCACCTGATAGTTTCTTTAATAAATGCTGCCATCCTTTATAAAAATCAGGCTCGTGCCAAACACACAGTCATGAGCTGTGCACTTCATAGGTCACTGACCCAGACAACACTAGGAAGTAAGACACTGAACACATTCCATGAGCTGCGATGCTGGTTAAATATTGGTGTAACACAGGTGCAAAAAAATTGCCTGGGCTCACTATTAACCTATAACAACATCTGCCATGACAGAGCATGCTGCTGATTGGTTCATTGTTGGCGTGTCTCTGTAGTGCATTCTGCCCAGCAACAGGGTCTGGTGTCCTGGCTTGTTTTATAGACCTGTCTCCCCTGGGAGCACGGGTAACACTGTAGTGTGACAGGGCTGTTAGAGCAATATACGGGAGCAGCATACATTGGTGTTTGTGCACGCTTCGAGGATGCTGTGAGTGGGATTGTGTGTATCAAACCCCCCCCCCCCCGCATTATGAGTCCTTAAATGTCCTCAGGCTTTATTAAATCTTGTTTTGAAATTCTTGTTTTTAAACAGATTTACTTAAAGCCTGTGAGAACGTTGCTCAACATTTCTGTGTGTGTCTGAGAGTTGCTGACTGTGTGGAGCTCGCTGATCCTTGCTAAGCTGTTGCTGAAAAGCCGGCCTGGCTGATGGCTGGTTTGCTGGCCTCTGTGTCTGACTGGCTGCTGGATCCAGCTGGTTGAGAATGACATGGTACAAGACTGTCCTCAGAAGGCATTTCTCTAATGGGTGTGCTTGAAAAGGGCAGCCACTCTCTGCGGTTCAGTTGGTCACAGGTCAGCAGAGGTTGAAGCATCAACCTTTAAGCTTTCCACAGTCTGGTCACAGAGTGAATCCCAAACTCCACACCCACAGATTTGCATACTTGGATCCACATTCTCAGGAAATGTGTGTTCAGTAGGGATAGGAATTGAGAACAGGCCCCACTTTAGAGCCAGATCCATCTACTTTAAGAGCAGTAGCATTTGCTGTTTTACTCAACAATTCTCTTTCAATACTTTCTTTTTAGTTTTCCAGGCCTCGCTCTCCCAACCCAAAATGCAGTCAGCACAACCAAACAAAAAAAAGAGTCAGGGAACTCGACATGGTGGACAGGATAACAAAAGGGTCTAAAGTGTGGCCTTTTTTCAACAGTTTGATGCCAAAGTCAAAGGGGGGATCACAAGTTATTATTCATTTTAATCAATGTCACTGCTTTTCAAGAGGTCATATTATGCTTTTCTGAGTTTTACATATACCCCCTTTTCTATGTGCAAGACAACAAAGTCCATGGCATTAGGATCTCTACTTCCCCTTTTTAAAACCCCTCCTGGGTTTCTTCCAGCCTCCCGAATAGATCTACCAGTGTGACATCCTGCCGTTGTTCAGCAGTTCAAGCCATTGGCTGGGCGTGGCAAGCTTTTTGCAAACTGCAGCAAGAACCCAGAGCCATTGAGAATAGCTGTATCAGTGGCACTAAGTATATAAAAACTATAGGATTTTTTTTTACCATTAGCGATTGTGAACATACACAGGCAGTTATCAAAACTGAATATATGAAGCAGGTTTAAGGCAAAATATGCGAACGTATTGATAGCTCCTCCTATATTTGATGATTTGGAGGAAAATCAAAGCAACAGTGAATTCAATACATAAGTGGTTTAAACTGGATCAACTTTTGTTAAGAAAATAAATGAAAAGGTTTTGATCCAATTTGTTGTATTTATTCTATGTTAAAAGAAAAACACAAGTGTCAACTTCAGAGAATGGTATTAATACGATGTTTTTGTCAGAAACTAAAATGTCTTTTCTTGATGTAACATTTTAACACATATTCCAACAATTTATACCCTTAACAAGAAGCCATTTTTCAGAGCAGACCCTGATTACATCATAACGTAACCTGATGTTCATCTATAAAGGAAGTAAGTACTTTTTCTGCCAGTTGCCATTAGAGAAACTGGAGTGACATTTTCAGCCTATTGTACTTGTCACAAAGTTTGGGGGCACTTTCATAACCACTATGAGTGGTAACGGAGCAGATTTTTAAAGTAGCAGCCAGTGTTGTGTGTTAGTATGCTGCCTAGTGCAACAGTGATTTAAGGTACTGCATTTTGGTTTAATTTGATGCACAATGATAATTTACTCTTATCTTATGTCCCTCCCACAAGACCTGATGAATATTTTGTGTTTAATGAAGGCTATGTCAGAGGACCCATGGGACTTGAAAGCAGTATTGATTAGCTCAAACTCGATTGATTCTTGAGTTTTAAAATACACAAAGTGGGGGTCTCAGCTGACCAAGGTCAGCAGTGTGCATCGTCTGTAAGATTTCAGGCAAAAATGGAAACATTAATACAGGAACACCATACCAAAAGCATTCCAAAGCATTTGTTGATGCAACACTAAATATCAGGAATGTTGTGTATTTAGCCTTATTGACCTTTGCAAAACTTACTTCACACAGAAAATTGTGTCTACTGCTTTTCTGCTCAGGGATTGTGTACTTCTATAGGCCAACCCAAAAGCTGGCATCATGGTGGTTACATTAACAAAGGGTTTTAACAGTGGGGTTTTTGGATCATTGATGAAAATAAGCTCTGTGGCGAAAAATGAAACTTTCCTACATTGTTCATCCAGATAATCTCCTAAAATGAACACTACTTTCATAGTTTTTCAAGTGTGAAAGCAGGCCAGCAGGGAAAAGGGGGAGGCAGCCATGCTCAGACAGATTACGAAACAATAATGCCTAATGTGAGAAAAGATAGTTGTTGCACTCACAGGCATAGCCTGAAACATGAAGAACAGCCGGTAGTATATATATCCATCCATTATCCACACCCATAATCCCATTCGAGGTTGAGGAGGGTTGAAACTTGTCCCAAGGGAGGGGGTACACCCTGGACTGGTCACCAGCCAAATCCAGGGCTACAAAGAGAGACATTTAACCACCCATGCCTGGAGAAAACCCGTGTAGGCACAGGGAGAGTGTACTCCAAACGGACACAGGGAGTCAAAACAGCAGCCTTCTTGCAGTGAGGCACGTGGTCTTACCTGTTGCCCACCTGCCTGCACGTAGACAAAAAAATATTATTTGAAGCTCCTGTGCACTGATTTTTAATTTAGTTTGCCTTTACTGCAATATTGTACAGCATCTTTGCATGTTTGTCTTATGTCATACAGGCCATTCTGACACTCAACTTTAACATTTCTTCCAAAAATAATTGTCATCTGCAAACAGAAATAAATGTTTAGAAAGTCTTCAGGAGAATCTTTTTCTGCTAATACAGGGGACTTGAATTGTGCAGCAGGCATAAAGCTTTGCCTCCTTCCATGGGGAGTTTGTAGTATTGTCACTAATATGGTCTTGCATTTTAATGAAACAGCCAAGTTTGCAGATAAGAGCTTGAGGGTTCATCTCTTTATATTGTGGCATTAGTGTTCAGTGAGCTCGTGTAAATGGAATGGCCCTAAACAAGAGACAATAATTTACAATGACTCTTGTGTCATGTCAGCTAAGCCTGGAGGCATTCTGTTTATGGGTTGTCAATCTTTGAGTCCTTCTGTCTGTATGTCCTTCTAATCCTTCTGAACATAATATCTCATGAACACTGAGGAATTTCCCTCAAAATTTGCATGAATGTCCCAACTGGCTGAAGGGTGAACTTATCAGATTTTGCTAATGGTCAAGTTCATGGGGCCTGTGAAAACAATGTCTTGAAAGTGTTTTCTGCAAATTTATTGAATTTTGCAGGGATGTTTGCTCCTACTAAAGGGTGTTGTCTTGCATTTTGAATGCCATAGTTCAAAGGTCAGGGTTATAGAGCCCTATATTCATTGCTTGCCTGTGAAAACAATAGCTGTGTTCAAAATCGTTCCTTAACACGGATATAGTGCACTACATAGTGTGTTCGCCATTTTGTGGTGTTGCTCGAATTCTCAGCGATTAATTTCATTCACTATATAGTGCACTATAAAATACCCACAATGCACAGCAAATGTGAGCGTACATACGATGTACCCTATATTGTACTCCCGTATACCTCAGTGCAATGCAGTCGTGTTTTTCCAGAGAGGAAGAAGAAGAAGAGAAAAAAGGCTGCTAAGGCACAAATTCGCACTGCTTTCGTTTATGAATGTAAGAAACATTAAAGTATCTTTAACACACTTGTAGCGTAGCTTTTTTACGTCTTTTAACGGCTGTAAACAGCTGCAAAATTTGCTACTTATCCTCCAGAGTGCCGGGTTGTTTATGTGATTCTTGGGGTTGTTTATGTGATTCTTGGTGCATCCACTTCTGTCACAGGAATATCTGGCTAATCTACTGACGCTATGACGAAGTGAATGAGTGGACGGTTTCAGACACAGCTAATATCTCATAATTGCTTTGAGGGAAATTCTTTAAAGTATGCCTGAATTTCCTCCCTTACCAAAGTGTGACATAATCGGATTTTGAAGGTCATAGATCTAGATGAAAGAGGCTTGTGTTCATCCTGTCCTTGTGAAAGCAATTTCTCAAGAATACTGTATTATGTTTTTAGTTTGCATAAATATCCATTGTGATTTAAGGATGAATTTCTAGATTTTTAAAGGATGTCTTAACCCCGTTAATATGGACTTGTCACTGAACTATTCTGTCTATGCAGAACAAGGGTGCAGAAAATTTTGAAATTGGTGCCTCATAGCCCAGCAAATTTCCCAATGCTTCCAAATACCTTATCACCCATAATGCACTGTGCTTGCTGCCTTTCCTATAGGATAGGTGCAGCCAGCAGGTAGGTGGTGAAGTGTAAACACAAGCAGGTGAGGTGTCCTTATGTTGACTAGGGTGGGAATTCCATACATTCATCAATGTATGAGATGTATTTTCATTTAAAGCCTATAAAGTTCTTAACTGAAACATAGACATTTTATTCCAGACTCAAAATCCATGTCATTACAGTATAAAAGTATAAATGTTGGTTATGAAATAAAATTATTAAAATACACAGAGACTTTTGCCCCAGTGTTTCCAGTAGCAAGAGAAATATCGAGTATCACTTAATGAAGGTTGAGTCAGTGACATCAAAAGTTCATTTTCTGAAGCAGTTAATTGGCACATAAATCAATACATTACATTTCTGAACACAGCATGAAAAGTGGGGACATTACAAGTGACAAACAACTCACTCGCACTCGTCCATCTTGGCAATTTGAGAACTATTCTGAAAGCATCATTTTAAGCCACCTGCAACTTTTTCATTCTGGCTTTGCTGTATTTAGTCCACAGATGAGCAGTATACAAGGGGGTACAATAAGCTCCAAAGAGCTCTATTTTAACATTTTCTGTGCACATTGAAAATTTTCGTGCTTGCATATTAGCTTGTGCATAAAGTTTGCAGCACTGACGCTGTATATCATCACTCAAATCACTCCTGATAATGTGCCCCAGATACTAAACCTTGTTCCCTACATTGAGAGCTTGTGATGACAAAAGATGGAAAACGAAGCTTCTAACCCTCTTTGGCTTTCACTATCATAATGACGCTCTTTTTACTGTTAAACTTAATATCATATTTTACACCATAGCTAGAACAGACTCTAAGAAGTTGCTGTAAACCAGCGCTATAGAGTGACAGGACGACCAAGAAAAGTTTTCCCTGGCATTTACTTGAACCCTTGTTTTAATTGCAGCTGAAACATGATTGATTTCATAAGTGTGTAATCCCACAGATATCGTTTCACATCTATAGGAAAAAGGCTCTGAGGGGACAGTTTGGTCTTCAGAGCAGAGCAACTGTTGAGAAATTATAAACAGGGTCTATAGCCATGTAAACTAGTTGGCCGTACGGGAGATAGAATCAGAATCATCCCATTTAGAAAGAATTAAAGGGATTTTCCCATTATAAAAAATAAAGTAAAATAAAAAAATACACCCAAGGCCTTCCGGACGTAACGGTCAGTTGTCTGTAAAGTAAGTAAATATTGAAATTATAAAGATGCATGGGGCACATATTTTTGTATTTACCTTGTTTACTTTTTGTGTGACACCGAGTGATGGATGACTGTGTTCTTCAAGAATTATCTCATTGTTTGGGTGCTGATTTCAAGTCTTTCATAGTAGTATTCGTCCCGTGATAATGCTCGGAGCAAACTAACATTCTTGACTACTTCTTGTGGGGTGTTGGGATCAATGTTTAGAGCACTTAGCCATTGTTTCATCCGCTCAGGATTTCTAGTTGGAACTGAGTGAAAAATAAGATGTGACCCTGTCTTCTGCTTGTTGTTGCAAAGCTGAACAGCACACGTACGAGGCATCTCTGAAAAGTTCTGATTTATAAAGCTCTCAAAAGATTGTTACAGTGTCAAATAAACTCCTACACCGGTCTACAGCATGAGGGAAAACTCACACAATTGCATGAAATAACTGCAGGATTCATGGCAACAGCAGTGTACCTTACCAGCCGTCTCAGCTTGCTCTCCTTAAAGGTACAGCGCTGTCGGGAGTCCATTCATCCACCTCACTGACTATTATCAACTACCTCTGTCAACCCAACTTCAAAAATACTAAATTATCCCTTTAAGTCAGTTTTACCTTGTGTTTCATCTGTTGATGTTGTTCAAGGCCTAAAGAGCATTTTAAGGGACTCTGTCAAACTTTACAAGAATGTCCTCTCTGGCTGAAGGATGAACAGATGAAATTCAGAAATAGTACTTTAGAGGTCAAGGTCACCAAGCCTCACCTTTTTCCTCAGATTACATATTTCCAAAAATCCTACCATACAAAAGCCCTTCATTTGGACCTGTTGATGTTCTTTGACTGTTCATCACCAGCATAAAATGTCCTGGCTGCACTCCTACAAATGTAGTTTAATCTCCTTGTTGTATATAAGAGACATAAGAGCTCTTTAGATGGGGTCTTAAGTTATGCATTATTTAAAACACTGAACCTTATCCTGTACACTAAAGTAGGAGTAAGAAAAGCATTTCCTCGCAATAATTAATGGGTGAGAAGTTAATATGTGTGAATGTGTGAAAGCTCAACATAATTTGTATATACATTAATCCTTTTTACATTCTTCAAATACATTTCAGGAAGCATAGGGGAAATGAAGTGGAAGACTACAGATAGAGCTCAAACCATGACCTTCCCCTGGGCTAAAGTCTTCCTGGGTTTTCCCCTCTAATGCCAACCATAACTTTTTTTAATGAAGCTAAAATGAGAATTGCATAAACTAAAGGATGAATCACAGCCTGCGTCACACAGAGCAAAGAGAGGTTGATGAATTTGAATGCTTGATCGTTTTAGTGCGCTGTAGTCAGGTGATGTTGTCTTTTTGACATCCATGGTGCCTAATAACCTTCTCTCTCCTACCACTGTGTAATTTGCATTTGGTTCCCCTTGGAAAGCTGGAAGGCGTCAGGAAAGCTGTAAGAGATGCTGGATTAAGAAAAGTGGACACCCCCTCTCAACTCCAAGCTACAGAATTAGAAGAAAGCACTTTAAATAGGGATTACCTATAAGCTTTGAGATACTTGATCTGGCCGTACTGAGACACAGCACGATTCTTTGCACATTCTGCAGAATATATTTACCTAAATTTGTGACTTGTCTTTAAGAGTGTCAAATCACTGGCCTGTGGTCTGGTACCAAGCCATTAATTGTTTGATACCTGGTAGTGCAGAAATATTTCTTATTCGTTTCTTTCCAATTTTTTGATGAACTTAATCTGCAAGATGTTTGAAAAAAATGACCAGATTCTCTCACATCCACATGGAGGTCTTAACTGTCAGAAAATGACTCAGGCCCATTGTCTTTGCCTCTGATGTGATGGCCAAAATAGTAAAACTCATGTACTTGTTTAACTGCATCATAAAAGTAGCTGTTATTAATAACTCCTGACAATGTATGTAACTGGTTTATTCCCAAGATGAAAGAGAAAGCACAAGCTGTATATAACCACCTGATGTGCAGGATGAAAACTATAATTATTATGTCTCTGTCCTGAACTAACACATGAACCATAAAAAACAGTAGTTACGTTCAATCAGCCCCGACTTTTGACCAGTGTACAGAAAACATCCTGTCAGAACCATATGCATGCTTTTACAACATTTCCCCCTGTGCATACATGGACATAACATCCTACAGTTATGGTGTAATGAGTTGTTGTGTTAAGTAGGGATGGGCATTTTATCCGATGCACAATCACTGCATCATGGCAAGGGTCTGTGGTAAATGGCATCGGTTGGAGTGGTGTGCATCAGATTAGAAACTGGGCTGAAACCATGATGCATCGCCTTGTAAAAGCTTTGCATTGGTAAAATCCGATGTCATGTTATTATATGTATATGTTTTTAATTATTACTTTCAGTCAATTCACTTCCATAATTATCTCTCAGCTGTTAAATTCTCACGAGTCCTCACTGCTTAAGTAGCCTTCTGTAGGTGATCTGTCTTCATTTGTTACAAGCTTCTTAATGATGATAAGTATGACACTGCTTATGTTCTTGAAGGAACAATAAAGTTGAGCTGAATTTGCACAGATTTGCATTGTTATTGCATCGTGATTGCATCATGGTAGGAAGATAAATCGTATCGTCCTGAATTGGTAGATGCTTCATGTAAATCATTAGTGTATCGTACCGTAGCCTACAGATAGAGATGCATATCGTATCATCCTGGGGATGGAGATTTCCATCCCTAGTGTTAAGTGGTGCCCCTTATTTGAACGTGGTGCTGGATGTGGTTGTTACAGCAACTGTCGGTGCCCTGTGGGACATCTCTTTGTTAATTACAGTTCTCAATTTTATTCTGTTGTTCCCTGTTCTGAGAAAAATATGCTCCCTGCCTTGCTCTCACAAAATCACTGATCAGGCAACATTAAGATCTTTTTAAAGATACAACCAGGCATGCAAATACTGATTCCTTCTTCAAGTAAGTAAACACATATTAGTAGAATTTATTTGCCCTTTTTATCTCCACACATTTTATCAGCTTCAAAAACTAACATGAGAGGGTCTTGTAATACTGTAACCCTGCCCTATCTGAAAAATAATTAAAAAATGAAACTCTCATGCACATTTTGCTTAAGAATCAAATCGAAGATATAGATTTGATTTTGAAAAGAAAATGTTTCATATTGAAGACAATAGCAGCCTGTTATTACATAGCCCACTTTAATGTTAATATAAATCCCACCTCTTATAAGGCAAATAGCCAATCACAGCGTAGAATTTTGGATTGGCACCTGGAATGGCCAATCAAAATTTACAGGGGTCCAGGCCTGATTATCCACACCCCACCTTTTTGCCACCCCCCTAAGGATAGCCCAGAGAGGGTGTCACCCTCTGAGAAACACCGCTGTAGAGTTCACACCGGGGTGATGCCATCTTGTGATACTTTTGTAAAGTGACTCATTAAATTGTAACGTTATTTTGTCTTTAAATTGCAAAGTTTAAACTCTTTAAAATTCTGTCTAAAGTCCAATTCCCAAAAAATCAGATTTATAATAAAACTTGGCATAGATACAAAATATTGAAACACATGTGGCTATATTTTAATTGTGTTAAAAGTAATACATTTTAGCTTGATTTATCTGAGTTTACTATAAATAGAAACATAAACAAAAGTGTCTCACTTTTAACAAACAAAAAGTACTGCTTCATAAAAAATAAATCCAGTGTTACAAAAATAGGCAAGTGGTTTGGATACTTAAAAGTGGTTGAAGATGTATAAAACCATATTATCCAACGTGGAAGGTTGTTTTATGGTAAGAAAATTAAAGTTACGAAAATGGGTGCGAAAGCTTTTGGTGTGACATCAGCTGTATGTTTTTTTTTGTTTTGTTTTATTTCATACTTAAAAATATCACATTAATTTCAATTTTTATATGAAATTCTCTTTAATGATTTCTTCCCCCTGATTTCTGTGTGTCAGTGTAATGACTAATAAAAAAAATGTCACGTCGAGGTTGTTTACAGCAATCACAAGTCACTAGTTTACACAGTCGCTGATTTACTTTATACACCGACATGTTTCCATGTAGTTTTTCAAGGGACAAACTTACAGTTCTCTGAGCCAGATTTATAGTGGTATGTATTTATTAAGTACTATCCTTGTTTTTAAGGTTGTCGTCTTGCCCCATGAAAGCTGACTCATGAAAATATTGTCTTACATGAAACTCCTCTGTAGTGCAAAACAGGTTGGGGGATTGATGCTGTAGAGAACGTCTTCCCTTTCATTCATGTCCTGCTCTAAACTGTACTTTCTCCTTTCTTTGGTCCTGTCTCTCCTTAGGTGTAGATCCTTCACTGCAAATTGACAACAGGATCCAGTCCTCTTCACAAGCAGTTCTTCCGGGTTCCAAACACAACAAGTCTCGAGCCGCTAACACACGGGATGAACGCTTCAGATCTGGTAAACTTAATATCCGTGAGGGTTTGAAACGCCTGCTGCCATTTTTATGCTGTAGATCAACTGTGTTCATGTGCTCTCTTAGATTTACACACAGAAGCCGTCCAAGCAGCTCTGGCCAAATACAAAGAGAGGAAAATGCCAATGCCCTCAAAGAGACGATCTGTGTTAGTCCAGTCTTCGGTCGAGGCATGCACCCCGCCAGGTGAGACCTCTGCTCCCACAAACCCTGCTGTTCGCCAAGGGCAGACTTTGTCCAGAGCACACACAGCCTGGGTTTATGCTCACACCAGCTTGTTTACATGTGTTCCCATGAGCATCATAGCGTAGGTCGTGACACTCTGTTGTGTCCAGTGATTGAAGGTGATGCTGTTGCCATTGGAAAGAAATGTGAAGTTTGATGAAAGCAGCCATTCTTTTCACTATAAAGGAGTCCTTTCTCAGTTATGTGTTCCCAGGCAGACCGTCCCACATGAGTTGCATAATGGAGGCATAATCAGATTTTTAACATTGCGATAAAATGTTGACATTTGCTTGCTTTGAGACAGTGTTGATTGTGTGGGACATCTTGTTTAAAAGGAAAAACATGTTATTTTGTATTTTTGGCTCATAGATTTTGGTATCCCAAGCACTTACCATATCCAAAAGAGGGAAAGTAAGCCAAATCAGCCGTTTGTTTGTGGTGGTCTTTTGTCTGAAAACATGAAATCTAATGGCCTGTGGCTCTTTGGGAGATTACAATGAGTCAGTATAATAATATCTGTCCTTCATCTGATGTCTCCTCCCATGGACATCCACCCACAGGCATGGAAGCACACAGCTTCACTCATGGCACACGTCAGGAAGAGAAGGGTGGGGTCAGAAGTAGCTTATTTACATTTAAAGAAACACCAAAACCAACCATTTTGAGAAAGGCTGTTTAGAGCTAATTTTAACGGTAAAGAACCTCCTATATTGATTTGTTCCTATGATATTTTAATCACAACATAGCTATACTTCGTTTAGATTACAGGTGACTGTATTAAAAGATAAAACATGGGTATTATGTTTTCCCTTGAAACACTTTTTTATTTTCATTAATTTAATGATGGTGAATTGACCAACAAATTGCTGTAATGGAGTAATTCTGCCCAGATTTCTTTACAATGTTAGATCTTCTCTGTTAAACTCAGTGTGGGATTTGAAGGGAGTCAACTTGCCTGTCTCTCAAATACTGCAGTGCCTTTTTTGGTGTACAAGAGTTAATTGGTGGGGGGCCTCAGAGCCTCATGCTCTGTGTAAAGAGAGAGGACGCAGCGGTGGACGGCGTAACCGGATTAAAAGCTCAGACGCTGGGGTTTGAACGGGAGAAGGAGAGGTCGCCGTCATGGTTGTTTTTAGTCTCTCTGCTGGATCTAATGTAATCTACTGTGAAAAGTGCAGATGTATGGCTGAAAAGTTAAATCACACATCCAATTTATTACAATAGGGGTCAAATCCAGGCTTATGGCAACTATATATGTAACTAAATCTTTAAAAATAGTGACTTTTTATAATAATGATTTGATTTTAACAGGCTGTCTAAGATTTCACAAGCTTTATTTTAAACAAGTTTTTAACCTGGTACGAATAACAAATGTGATAATAACAGCTAATGTCTTTGTTGAAAAACACTGAGTGGGGGCCTTTTTTAAGAAGTTATCTATTTTCATAATTCAAGTCTTATAATTTGCATAACAGGGGTGGACTGAGTTTGAGTCACAGGTAAGAATGTTGTGGCTGTTTAGGGAGACCAGAGACATGACTCAACTCCAATTCCCTGCCTGAATCTTGCCTTGAAGTCAGTTAAAGATAGCACATCTGAGATGGTGTTTTTCATCACATGGCCAAAACTCCACAGCAGAAACCAATGACATGATGACATCACTGAGACTACACCCATGCTTTGTACAGTCTTCGGTTTAACCGTGAAGTTTATAGAAAGCTGGCACTGATGAAATTTGGTACAGAGACACAGAAAAATCAAAATACATACTAAGCTTTTGACTCTCATCTGGTAGAGTTCCTCTCAGGGATTTGCTTGGTTACCTCACTAGACACTTGAACTCAGATAACTTAACTGCATCTACAGGATGGTTTAGCCAATTACTTATATTTCTAAATCAGACAGGCCAGCTTTCTTTGGTAAATGCTCAGTCTCTACTTCTATATTATCAAGCTGCCCACCACCACTGTTGCTCTGCTTCATAGCAGCTGGTTTGGTGCAAAAATGCTCTACAACCCAGATGTAATCAAAGGGCATTAAATAGTTGCTGAGGAATAAATGGACAGCTTTTGTCGTGTTTCATAGGAACAGCCCTATATAGAAGTTTGTGTTGTTGTGGCAGTGCTTCAGTACATGGTACAGTCTACAAATCCCCCCACCAGCACCATACTGATCAAAATACAGTCTCACTTTCATTTTGTTAAGTACATTAATATCATTACATCCCTAAAAAGGATAGGTAAATTTACACATTTTTAAAGATTTTCCCGACCAAGCACTTTAATTTTGTAGTTTTCTTATCAACAAACACATCATGTTTTTTCAGCAAGTAAACTTACTGTTAAACCATGGCTTGTATTCTTACAATACAATAAAATCAGTTCAATCGATCAATCAATCAATCTTTATTTGTATAGCGCCAATTCATAACAAGTGTTATCTCAAGACACATAAACTCTTCATTTTATGGATACACATGCATAGATACATATATACATATATAAAATACACACATACATAGATATACAATATATACATCCATCACCCAACATGAATCCATATAGCCAATCATGAATCCCTCCATCATGGCGGCAAGAAAAAACCCTCTGTTAAGCAGCAGGAAATCTTAAATGTGGATCCCAGTCTCATGACGAACAGCAAATCCACACGATCAGTTCAAGCCAAGTACTTACTTTAAAGATAAACTTTCATTCAGCTCCTCTGGTTTTTCCAAAGAGTTTTTAAAATTGTGAATCTAGTTCGTACATGTACGCGTGTGTATCACAGCAGGGAAGCTCTGCACGATGAATAATGAAGGGTGAGAAAAACACCCTTCATTATTTTTCATGGCCACATTCCTATTTCATCCAATTGAAGACATAAGCTCAAGATTTACACACCTGCATCAACACAGGTTTCTCCATTCATCCATTTCCCATAGCAGATGCCTCTGTTTTATCATTCAGGCCTGTTGACTCCTTTTCTACTGAAGTTTTTTCCTGTGTGTACTCCAGCGCATACAAATATTCCCAAGTGTTCAAGGTAAATGGCTGTCATAATTGTTACAGAAATTGCTCATTTCTGGTTTGAAAGCAGTTGTTTCCTCTTGTGAAGCCTGCAGACTGTAGCTGGTTGGGGCACTGCCTGCAAAGGGACATGTAGCTGGTGCCATGCGCTGAAGTAGTGTCAAAACAAAGCAGCTTGGTAGGAAAAATGTAAGTTGCTGTAAATTGTGTTCAATGTGATGTTCGATCACGTATGCTGTTTTTGTGGCTTGTTTTAACTAACGTCTTTAAGTAACACAGAATGGTGGTGGCCCTGTATGCTGCAATGTATAGCTCTAGCTTCAGTGCTGGCTCTCTCTGAGGCTAATGTTAAGACTAATGCGGCGCTTATTGTACCACTTCACACCAAAAATCCAAAACTATCACTTTAATTTACTTTAGACTAGTCATGTAATGTTAATATACATTTGGCTTGATTGGGGATTATCCACCTGGCAACATCTGTAATTTTTATCTGGTCCTCAGTAGTAAAGGAAGACTTAAAGAAAAAAAATAACTGGTTAATTTTAAGCATATCACTATGGTCTCAGGCAGCATTAGCAGAAGGTCCATTCTTTAATAACAGAAAATGCCTAATCAAGTGATCAGTGTAAGTGTTTTACTTTACGTGCACAAGTCAATAACAGATTTAAGCTCGTCATTTTTATTGTAGGTTGTTATAACATAGTTAGAAATAGATAGTGGCATCAATAATGATAATTTTGCTAAAGGCAGGGTAGATCAATTTACTGTTAAAAGAAAAGAGAAGCATTTAAAATCCCTCTTTCTCTGCCCGAATTAAAGATTTAATCCTTGCATGAGGAGAAACTAAAATATTTGCATCATCTTCTGTTTCTACTGAACTTTCTGCTATCAAAACTCTCTCCACCTCCACCATCCTCTATTCCTGCCTCTGACTCACTCTCCTCCATGTATTCCTTTTCATGTTTATCTGTGACTAACACTTCTTTCTTAAAATCAGATTCTTTCCTGTCCTTTCCACCGCTCTCTCTCTATTTTGCATTTTTGTCTTCGACCTCCCTTCCTGCCTCTCACTCTGCATCTGTGTCAAGGTTACCAAGATGTGAAGCTAGATTGTAAAGAGACAGGAATAACAAACTGAATCATCAATGCGAGATAGCTCCCATGACTCTGCTGCTTGTAGAGACATTAAATTTGAGGGCGTAATAGTCAAACCTCCTACCACCTTCATCTGACAGCCTGAGCAAGGCCGTGAGTAAAGCTTGAGGAAAAAAGGTGATTTTAGTAGTAGCCTTATTGGTAGACTTCTCTTGTAGCTTCGTAGTGAGTGATTAGAGCCTTGATTTATCACATGAAGGCTCATTAGTTTAGAGAATATCAAGCTGATCACCAAATTAGGCTTAATTTCTTTTTTAACTGTCTCCCTCACATCCTGGACTTGAAGTGGATTTTCTCATTCCGTGCAGGCTTTGTTTTTTAGAGCTTGTTCAGTATGTTTGCTGTTCAAGATATTTGAGCCTCTTTTGTGGTTTGCTGGAATAATGCACTTCTGTTTTCTTCGTCATGGGTGAATACTTGTTGGAAGCTGCTGTTTTTAATTCAAGGTATTCATTTTCTCAAGTGCATGAAGCCCTTTTATTAGACTCATTTCTCAGTGGACTGCAGATCTTAGCTCATATATAACTTCAGTGATTCAGTCTTAAAAACAGATATTTCTGGGAGTTTGCTTGATGAAGTGGAATGTTTTCATTTTGGATGATCCTCACCTTGCTTTGAAGTTGTTCCCTTTTGGTCTATTTTTGCCTCGACCGACTGTTCATATATGCCTCGAGGGAGAGACGGAGTCATTTTTGACTTGATTTACGTCTAAGCCTTAAAAACACATGTATACATACACTGTACTTAACAAAGTTTGGCTTTTATAGGGACACTAAATAGGAAGGAAATTAGTGAATATCTTTATGCAAGTGTGTACTATTTGTATTTTTGTTTTTATTTCTAACATACTTTTTCACTCAGCAGGAATAACTATCTGTGAGATAGAAAGGGACTGTGCCAACATGTTTTGAAGATGGAGACCCACCTTAGTTTTAAAAATTCATATTGAAGCTTTAATTAAATGTATATAACTGATCAATCTGCATGGCTTGCCTGTATTTTTTAGTAAGACATATTTTCTTAAAATTGGAGGATTAAAACCAGAAACACTTGTTTTCAGAGCTTCTTTTCTTGTTGTATTCATTTGATTAAGCTCACAGTTTAGTTTTAACATGTGAAAAAGAACATTTTCCCAAAGTGTACAAAGTACCTTCTACAAATAGAGACAGTCTTTTCTTCAGGCTTTAGACTGTCAGTGAAATGTCTGAGCTGCTTTATTACGCCTTGGTGAGACCACACAATTTAAGCAGGATTGTAGCTTTACCAGACAGATCAGGATTTTTTGGACCAGTCAACCCTGAGAATTGGTCATTTCATCTTGTGTTTTGTGTCATAGTGAATGACAGTCAAGACCCTCTGTTTGACAAAGATTCATGGCGTCCCGGCAAAAGACCTACACTTTTATTTTTTTCCTGCCTCCTGTGATTTGTTTTGTCTCATTAGAGACATTGACCAGTGAGACCACTGAATAGGGGTTGCATGACTTCTGAATTTATACATCAACTTTTGTGTGATGACTTTGATTAACTGCTGATGGCTTATTTCATGAATACAATCCTGGACCAAACAATAGTTTGCATTTGCAAATCACTATGAATATGTTGCTGGGAGATGACATTATCCACACATTTCTTACAGAAAGTACAAGCATCAACGGGACGTATCTTAGCCACAGTATTTTATGCAACAATAAGCTGTGTGTAACAGCATAGACTTAGCTTTTGATTTTTGATAGTGGTTTGTGAGGCAAGGACATCAACATGGGCCAGATCAGGGTTTGTTTCTGTCCAGTGATGGTATTGGACCTGTTATGTCCTAACCTGCTGTCTCTCCATGTTGACTAGGTCTAATTATTTTATATGCACCTAGTCAACTTTAAGCAAAAGGAGTCATCACAAAGCAGGAATGTCAATAAAGCAAATGATGGATGAAGTTCTTCCCGAGATAGAAATATTGGACAGGAGAAGTTCGACACAGTGTTGTAGGGGAACTACCATGATGAATTGAAAAAAGAGAACTGCTAGAGGGAAATAGCACCCGAATGAGTTACTTCCATTAGCATTTAGCATTAAGCCATCAAGTCCTTAATAATTCATCGCTTCTCCTTCTTTAAATCAAAACACTGGTTATAATCTATTTGCAGGTACAACTGTGTAGTCTGTCATGTCATGGCGTTACAGTTCTACAACAGCCTAATCTGATCTGACAGTCATAACAGACAAAGAAGTAACATAGTCAAAACTTAGTGTATGTATTGCCTTTGAGATTTACCAACAACTTGTATTTACACAAACACATCTTGCAAAGTCATAAAACAATCGAGAGCTAGCATTGTTCATTATTAAAGTTCCATCCCCATTAAATCATCTGTTCATCCCATAATCTTATATATACTCTCTGCAGTATGTATAAGCAGAATAATGCATCATCAGCATACTCACCAAACCTCAGTCATTTTCTTGATCACTTCATGGACCTCCCCATGTTTTTACACTTTTGTGACGCTGCGCCTTCTTGAACTGTCAAACGCAGACACCTCCTCAGCGTCAGAAGACGAAGGCTCGCTGCGCCGGCAGGGACGTCTGGCCACTTCCACACCCTACCAGGGCCACGGCCACCCGGCCGTTGAGCACTGGTTTAACCGTGTCATCCAGGGTTCCTCCACTTCATCCTCCGCGTCATCCACCTCATCCCATCCAGGAGGGAGATCTGTCACCACCACCAACACCACCACTGCCCACGCAGCCCTCAACGCCAACGCCGCCGCAACTGCTCTGGCCGACCTCATGGCACACACCCACCTAGGTCAGTGACACACATGCAGACTCACACATTGTCATATCTTATGAGATGCAGGAATCTCATCCAGTTAGTCTAGAGAGGTTTCTTAAACTCAACTTTTTGCTACCCCAAGCTATTCTGGGAAAATTGAATTGAATGTAAATTGGGTTTGGTCAAACTTGGCTGTTGTGGATCTGAAAAAAACAATTTAGTCCAAGCAAAGAAACTGCAACGAAAACTTGAAATTATGCCCCATGATTTCATCCTGATAATCGACTTTGCTGTGCAAAAACCTAACTTAAGTGTCATTAGGGTAACTGTGGTGTGAAGGACACACATTTGCCAAGATTGCAGAATTGTGACGTATAGATTATATAATCTACATTTAATCATATATAAGTGTTGCACTTCAGATGTAACCAGAGGCTTTGTGTATTCTCCGCATGTCAGTCATATCAAAGAAAGACTATTTATTCTGTTTTATTATGTTGCTTAAACTGATTTTCTACTTTTGTAACATCCATAGCTGACAGACAGTTCTTCCTAACAACACAAAGGCTTTTGATAAAACAAGACAAAGGCTGCCAGAGACAGAGTTTTAAAAATGTCTCTTTAATTAGTTGTCTATGTCTGCCATCTTAAAATCATTCAGTCATGTGAAAGGGTTCACAGCCACTTCCTCATCAAAACTCCCCGCTCCATGTCGCCATCGAGTGTCACAAGCTAAGTTAATGAGATTCAGTGGATTTATCTCCATCCGCCTCAGCAACAGCAAAGTGAGATGGTCTCTTGCTTGTAAATGTGTGTCTGTTTGTGTGTCTGTGTATTTTTGTATGTCAGCTCCTGTCACTGGCAGAACGATATCCTAATAGGATGGAGCTGTCTGATTTCTGACCAGCTTGTCTCCCCTCAAGGTTGCTGTCATAAAGTAGCAACTCTGACTTACACTGAATGGAGCTGTAAATAATTCTCACATATTATCTGGTGGCTTAGCCTCTCAAACTTTGATTCTTCCTGTCATTCACTTCAGCAGTTGACCATGACTAGCGGGCCATTACACATGAATAGCAGTTTTTCTTTATGAAGAGGGTGAAACAAAACAACCCTCGCTTAATAAAATCTCATTTTACTTGGTCTATACCTTACATGTTTCATTTATTATGGGCTTCTTAGAGAGATGTTTGCTCTCATATGGTATTACATTTTTCTACACCCAAGATTTAAAGCAAAAAACTAAATATTTCAAGTTCAGATGTAGAGTTTGTGGTATGTAACATTAGATTGCCTATTCCTAATCAAAGGGCAAATGTGAAGCATGATCACTGTTTTGTTAGTTGAAAGAAAATCTTTAATCCATCTTAGTTATCTTAAGATGTTATCATAGCTGTAAACAGCAGTGCTATTTATTGCTATTCATAAATGTTATCTCCAACATGGTCAGTAAGTTGTTTTGATGTTCTAAGCATTCATCTACATTCTTTTCCAGATCAGTAAAAATAAAACAAAAAGCAAGTTTATTAAAACATTTGGATATATATGGTAGGTAGTTAGGTAAGTAAGAAGGGGGAAAGGAAAGAAGAAGTGAGGAAGATAAGTAGTTATGAAGGTACATCGGTATGGAATAAGGATGGTAGGTAGGAAGGAAGGATAGTAGATAAAACAATAGGGAGATAGGTAGGTAGGAAAGAAGATATGTACTGTGCAAAATGAGGAAGGACTACTGGGTTAGACAGTTGTAAAACAAATAGCTAGGTAGGTAGTTAGGTTGTTGGTAGGTAGGTAAGTTTAAAGGAAGGTCAATAGATAGGTTTGAAGGAGGGTAGGAAGGTCATTAGGAAAGTACTCAAGTAGGTTCATGTAGGGCTTGGACATATATTAAGTGTCTGAAAAAATTGATTGATATATTGATATATTTTCAAACAAGACATTAGTTTAGACAGTATCGTTTAACATCGATATGGTTGTTTGTGCGCTAAAAGTGCATTAGGCAAACCACCATTTTTGGTATTCCTCTTGACTGTGTGTTTTGCGCTCCCTACCTTTCCTCCTCTCCACAAAAGCAAAATTTATAGAAATACAATAGCCCACCCCATCCCCTGCACTCACAGCAACAGTCCTGTCAGCCGCTCCAGCATGGAGGGAAAGAAATATGAGAGTAAAGCTACCAAGTAGGAGGAGGCTGGATGGTAAAATATAAAATTGTGGCTCTATGATTTTTTTTCAAGATCTCACATGAGCAGAAAAGTTGTGTTTTTTGCTGAGCATGCCAAAACGAGTGGCAGAAAATGCTTGAGCATGATGAATATTTTCCAAACTTCACATAAGCTTTACAAAGTGCAGCATTATGACCATGTGAAATGATGAGCTGCAGCCCCAAATCGTAAGCTTTCGTAGCCCTCTGCATAAAAACAATCCTACTTTAAGATTCATAAACCTGTGTTTTAATATTATTTATCTGAAAATATAAATATCAAGATTTAAATTAAATATCAGCATTCAGCTAAGAAACAATATTTAGATACAAGTTTTGGTCCATTTCATCCAGCCCTGGGTACAAGTAGATTGATTTTGACAATTTTGGCCAAAATGATAATCCAGATAGTTTTGATGTATATTGAAGTTTAGATTGTTGACTTACATAAAGGTTTTTTTATTGCTCAATTTAGAAACATGTACATCCTTGGTAGGTTGTCGGTAATAAAGGTAATCTAACAGGTAGTTAGGTGAAATAAGTAGGCGGGGGGTATTTAGGTTGGTATGTTGGTAGGTTTATTAGTTTGTAGCCATTGAACTAAATTGGTAGTTGACTCTCACGAGGAAACTTTAAAATATGTGAAGAAAAAAAACACACATGGGACAGAAAGTAATTTCAAGGTTTACTATTAAGCATAGCGCAAGTGTTTTTATCTAAATTCTATGAACTATTTTGGCTACACCAGCATTGTGCCTTCTTTGTTTCTGGATGAGGAGAATATGTCGGCACCGACAAAGAGATTTATTTATTGAACTGGCAGGTGGTGGAAATGGAGGTCAAATGGAGAGCGCAATTCAAAATATACCCATATGCAGGTATAGACTCTGCACCTGAAAATGATGCAGTGTATTTTCAGTCAATAGAAAAAGTCCAAACGAAAGCCTGACATTTGACCTTGTCACCCCCCCGACACCCCACTCACCACAGATAACCACTCAGCGCCCCCTGATGTGACAGGGCTATCGGAGCGCTCCTCCTTACACGCAGAGCGGCCCCTGGTGGCCTCAGTGCGAGGCATTTCCCGCGGCTACAACCACCACACCAGCGTAATGGAGACTGCAGATGGTGAGTTTTATGCTCAATCATACACACACAAACACACACACACACACACGCACATATAAACCCAGTCACCTCCCTTTCCCTGTCTCCCCTGCTGTCTGTCCCTCTGTCTTCGTCTTAGTCAGTCTGCCTCAGACTGGCACAAGCTACTGACTGACCCTCCTGTGTTACCATGGTAACACCGCACCTCTCCCATTGCCCCCAAGAAAAGAAGTGTCGACGTTAATGCTTAATAAATCATCGACACCAGCACCAAAAACATAATTGGTAATGCTTATAAACATGAGTGTTAGGTCTTCCAAAGAGAAAACCTCTCATTAATGCAGAGCTGTAAACCACATCATAACAGGTGATTCTGGGGCTCACTTCCTGTCATGTTGTTTGTGAATCAGTGCATAAAATGAGCAGCTCCCCCAAACATCATTCATCATTCAAACAGTGCTGTCTGCTGTGCATGAGAATTGGGAAATGGGAATTAGATGTTAAGTTGTGCATCAAAGGGCAGGATGTTTCATTAAGGGGCTGAAAATAACCGAAAACATTGTTCAAAGCTTCTATGGATGAACAACTCTTTGTGCACTTTTCTGTAGTTTTTGAAACTAATATTTTTTCATCACTTTATTTTGCATTTGGGAACTACAAAATAAATAAAATGAAAAAACCGGACTGATCAAAGCTGTTCATGAGCTTGTTTTTTCACAATACCAAAATTCTGACTTTGATACTGGTACCAAGTTTAAGTATCATGATACCGAAAACCGTACTTAAAACTATTATGAACCAGGTTTGACATCTGATACCTAAGTGACCAGAACCAGGCTGTCCACAAAGGTTAGTGACATTTCAAGATAAATGTTTTACTATCAGCATTAAGAGAAAAAAGCTCTTGAAATTACGTTTTTTGTACTTCATATTTAACAGGGCATATTGCCAATCTTTAGGTTGTTTCCAGATGACGTGATGTCACTATTGAGAACCCCGGATTGGAGGCAGGAAATAATATCTGCAGAGAAAAGGTCTGCAGAAACATCATGTTCCCTGAACAATCAAAATAGTATTCATTTTTTAAATATTTAGAGATAACAGTATCTTAACAGATGCCCAGAGGCAACAGTTAAACAGAAACTTAAACCTCACACTGACAGACGCGGCTCATGTCAGAGATTAATTGTTGCAGCTAAGGCTACACTAAATTTCGTACATGAACTTGGACCTGACGTGGGATTTTAGCATTTCCTGCTGCCACATTAAGCTTGATGAATGCCAACCTGTGCGTTGAAACGACTGCGTACCCAGTTTTCGGTTGTGCACAGTTTTGATAAATGAGGGCCAGCATGTTTATTAAAAACCTTGAATCAGAGAAAGAAAAAAAATATAGTTTCAGAAATAATTTTCAGTGTATAATGTAAGAAAGCAGGTCAAATTATTACTCTATGGTTGTGTGATGTTGTTGTAGTCAAATATTGATAAATATCTCTAAATGATATTGCAAGGCAAATGGTTGACATTCACATACACAGCTGGATGCCTGTCTGTGTGCCTGTCTGTCTTTAACAGGACGCTTATGTTTTACACCAAGCATGGATCTACTTCATCCAGTAACTTTGTATAAGAGCCTTCTCTGTTGCCGCCCCCACCCTCTGAAACCCACTACCATTACACATCCGAAACTGCCCGAACCTGTTCACATTCAAAACCCTCACCAAAACCCACCTTTTTAGAATTGCTTTTAATGTATGACTACTTTCATATGCATTTTTTCATTTTCTTATTAATCATGTTTTTATTATTGTGTTGTTTTATATGATGTTCTTAGCCTCCGTGCAGCGTCTTTGAGTGCCTAGAAAAGCGCTTTATAAATAAAGTTTATTATTATTATTTATTATAAGTGCTTCTTTAAAAGATTTAGGGTGAAAAGTCAGGGTTGCAGTGCCCCTCCCTAGTCAGTGCCCAGTAATGTCTTGAGCCTGTGGCAGCTGCAGGTGCCGTGCTTTTCTGTATTGAGGTTGGCCACTGGCACACCAGATGTGGAGGGGGAGAAGCAATGTGTGGCGTTTACAGGTGACTCTTATTTACAGTGAGCCAGGCATACATAGTAATGATTGAGCGTGAGTCTTGAACCTTGAGTCTCAGTCGGGTCTGACGTCTTTAAGGTGCAAGTCCAAGTCAAGTCTGAAGTCACCTTTGAGTGCAACTCCAGTACGAATCATCTCTGTTAAAAGGCATGTAATTTCAATTCAGCTCATTCTACCAAAGTTGGTATTCATGCTGCTTGACCGATGTGCTTTTCTTCTAAGAGTTGCCATAACAATTGGGTCGAGCGGTCTGTGAAGCAGCGCCAATCTGTTCCTGTCATCCGTCCATCTTCATTCATTCAACATCAGAGCTAAAATGCTGCTTTGAATTAGAGTCCAGTGTGTTAAAAAGCAACCAACTGAAAAACAAGAACACAGCTCCAGCAGGGCTACGTCTCTCCTGTCATCCACCCTTAGGAAGATGGTGCACATTTTTGGGAGGTTCAGTGCTTATCAGTGCTGCTGTTATTTTATCACTGTTGTTTTCCTGCTTGGTTTTAGGGTGTTTCAAGCCCACACTCCTTATGTAAGTGTTACTGTGTGAGTCATAAAATATGACTAAAACCAGCTAAAATCCTATGTATGCTGTCATGGTACAACAACAACAGTCTGTGTCCTCTTGCTGCTGGAAGACTTTTCAGCCACACATTCACACACACACACACACTCACACAAAGTCTGTAGGACTCTTTTCATTAATATCCCGATGTGTCTCTCCTCTAGGCTGTGAGTGGAGAAGTGAAGGATCCCTCAGTTTAATGGATGGTATTTATAACTTATCCTCCAGATCTGTGGCAGTCTGCTGTATGTGCACTCTGCTGTTTGTGTTTGTGTGCTTCACTTCATCTGCCTCAACTCTCACGTCTAGCTTTAGCTGAAACTCTGTAAGGCTTCAGAAAATATATGCAGAGCTACAATGAGCTGTTTCATTATATGCACTGTCTGTGTGTTTATGTATAACTAAGGCTGCATTCAAACTGAAGGAAAAAAGTGACCTCAGAATGATTTTTTTTTACCCAGATCTGATTATCAGGAGATATTTTGAATAGCAAGGGGCAGGGGGAGATTGATCTTTTTCATTTTTGCCAATTCAAGGTTCTACATCTTTTACAATCTGACATCAGTCTGAACAGCCATGTATGTCATCAGCAGGTGGATCTTTTTTTACAAAGTTTGACAGAGCTGTGATTAAGAAAATAAAATTAAGACTTTACGTACGTTTACTTGCTTAAAACTAACACAGCTACAGCAACACAGCAGGAGAGACTGACAGGAAACGAGCAAACTGAATATTTTGACACAGTTTCACAGGGATGTCCTGATACCAACAAAAAGCGTCTGCTCAGGGCCGATGTAAGGATTTTCTAATCAATCAAGGATCAGAATTTAGATACTGTAAAATACCAAATAAACGCCGAGTTCCAATTAATCGCTGAGTCCTAAATAAACGCAGGGTGTAGCAGCACATTTTGACAAATAAACGCCCGTTCCAAATAAACGCCGAGTCCAATTTATTAGGCACGAGCTATGGTCAAAGTTACAGTAGGCTACACACCTGCAAACGCTGAGCTACCAACTGACAGCTGACGCTTGAAAAGTGATTTATTCAAATAGAAACATGATCAGACTGTACCTTATCAGTGCGCATAGTTTATTTGTCTCTCGGGACGTCCTGTCGGCTCGCTTCGCCTCCCTCTGTATTAGTGAACAAATGCACGTTGGTGTGAGGCGTTCTGTTTTACAGTTACACTCAACGACCACTATGTCTAGGGCACTAGAGAGCTGAAAGCCAGAATCTTACATACTAGGGCTTTAAAAATTCAAAGAAGAAGACGTCGTCACTGCTGCTGCATGTCGTTTGTCCTTAACTAACGTCAGGAGGCCAGCCACATCAGTTACCGGTAGCGATATTTTTTTCTCTAGGATGAAATCGGGAAATCCACACCCCCAACCCATTTGATTGGTTCCTGCAAAGTCTCTCACTTCTACACGCTTCTACCTCGGATCCGCCCCCTCCCCTAACCCTAACCCACCATCAGCAGGATTACACAGAAGAAGAAGAGATGCTGCAGGAACCAATCGAATGGGTTGGGGGCGTGGATTTCCCGATTTAATCCTAGGGAAAAAAATTTAGCTTACCGGTACATTGCTGCTGATCGCCATGGCCCCGGTACAGCGGAAAAAGTAAGATCTTAACTTAACTAGTTCCTTACCAGTATTAAGAGTGTTTAGAGAGTGCTGAGTTGAAAGAAGAAGACAAAAGTATAACTATGGTACTGTAATCTTGCCTTAAAAATGTAAAGGTGATATTCATACTGGTGTAAATAAATAATATGATTACATTTACCATATCTTTTCATGTTTTGCTAAGCAAGATTTTTGTGTGAAGGAATTAAACGCCACTTCCAAATAGACGCCTGGTCCCAAATAAATGCCTGGTCTGCTCAGTGATTGAAACAAATAAACGCCCCGGCTATTATTTGGTATTTTACAGTAGATCATCTCATCCTGATTGTTTATGTCAGTTTCCACAAGTTGAGCACACTTTACAACAGGCTGTAGATAGTGATGTTGCATTAGCAGCCCTGTGGCTAACATCTTAGCAGTGTTGAAACTTTAATTCATACAGAAAAGACAGTCCAACTGCGACTTCCAGTCTTTGGATGATAAAAAGAAGGATAAATATCTTTGAGACAGCTTCAAGGCCAAGCAATAACAGAAAAGGTGGTTGAATTCATCGCTTTGGACAATCTCTGTGTTTGAGAATGTGGGTTTTTGTCGACTTTTGGAGTGTTTGGGTTTACGGTTTTGTCCTGCCCTCTCAATGCTTTATTGCAGACATAGCTCTGTTTGAGCAAGGTTCATCACAACATACAAGGTGATCGAAACCACAGTGGGACTGCTGTGAGTCTCAACGCAGACAGTTACTGCTCTGTTTGTCTCTTGTCATTGTTGAGTCTCACTACACACTGGACTGCTCCACTTTCAAGTTAAAGCATGCTTTAGTGCATGCACAACAGTTTCCATGATCTGATACAGGCAAACATGTCAACCAGGACAAAGAGGAGACACTAGGTACATGAGAAATCAACAGGTTCATTGGATTCTGTGTGACAATGCAAGAAATATGATATGGCAATAGGTGATACGGGGTTCAAAGTGTAGGCTGCACTGCACACTTGCTCCATCTGTCTGCATCACTGACTCACTTACCAAGCGCAAGAAAGATTTAAGGCCGTTTTAAGCACTCGCAGCAGGCCTTTTCACGACTAGAAGATATACAAAAAATATTAATGTGCCAGTCATTCAACAGTCACATACACCATTCTAGGTCAATTTTTTAATACAAGTTTTTTGTCCTTATTTAATTCCACAATAGAGTTAAATAAGGACATTTTGACACTTTGTATGCTTAATTAGGTTAACAAGCAACAGGAAAAAAAACATCATACAGCTGTATTGTCTGTGTAAATGTAAGTATTGGATCAGGACTTGATACTGTCAGGTAATCCCAGATAATCATATTTTAAAAATTGCATCATGATTTGGCACCAAAAAGCTGATCAGGACACCATTATACTGTATATTTTTCTTATCATATCTAACAAGTCTGACAGTTCATGATTCATTTTGTTTTGAGCACCTCTGTTGGTATATGGAGATGTATTTTGAAAGTGCAAAGTATTGTAAGCAGTAAGTACCCTCTCATGAGTACAAAAAGATGGTTTTGTTACGTTGGCCCTGTTTGAATGATGCAGAAACATGGACTAACATCGGTTTTGAGTTGTCAGATATGAAGATGACCGTGTGCGATCAGGCAATACTTTATTTATACCTTTTCAGTAATGACCTGCAATCAGAACACATTGCTTTTCTCTCTGTATGCTATGTGCAGTCTAGTACAATAAAAGGGGCAAATAGTCTTGAGCCACGAAGAGCTTAGCAGTGCTCTCTAACAGCATTTTTCCTAATTCATCATAAAGCATGTAAAACAAAACAGCATCTTGGGATTAGACTAATAAACTTTGTGGAGTGCTATTCAGATTGAAATGACACCATGAAAGTCATGTGTTGTTTGTGAGGAAGTTGCTTTTGGGGTTAAATCGTTTGTGTGATGAGAAACAACAGGAACATGAGAAAGTCAAATATGTACCAATGAAAATAATTCTGAAAGCTAGAACACTGGCTCTTTTGGCACACTAAGCCAAATGATCCTGATCTAAGAATAGCTTGAATTCCCATCATCTTGAGAGCAGCATGAAGAAGGTGAATCACTGCATTTTTTGCTGTCATTGTGCTCTATTCTTGGGTACCCCACATCATATTAGTTGACGGAGAGTTGTTAAATGTTTACTAAACCCACAAACGAGGAAAAAAATGTACTAGCGTTTTAGGATCCCACCTTGTATGTAGTCTGAGGTATCAGCAGTGTTGGTCAGTAACTGGCTACATGTGACAGAACTAAAGCTAACAGAACTATTACTGATGCTGTGGATACATACTGTTATTGTCCATCGGTCTGACCTGCGACCTGATGATATTGTCCTCTGTCCAGTGCGTCATGTAGACTCATCAGATACATACTTATTTGACCTGCTTGACGTTCAGAGATTTTTGTCACACTGCTTATCTCACATTTCTTGGCATGCAGCAAATTCAGTCAGTGCTACTGTCAGAATAGAGGGAGAATTCTCTTTAGTCAGTGTTTTCTTGGTATATTTGACCTTTAATTGGATAATTCATGAAATTTAAAAATCTTACAGTACATTTATCATGACAAGAGGATCTTGGTTAGCTGTAATACTGTTGTCCAAGATGTTTGAGTGGGTGGGGTTAGGGCCCTCAGATGTTGTCCTGTGTGTCTGGGGTTTTCTAATTGGCCCATCAGGTGCAGTGCTGACCCACACACATCCACTCCCAGTGCATCTGTGCCTACACAGGGAGGCAGAGTCTGTCTGAGCCCAGCTTATTGTAGTGGGATGATCAGGAAGGCTGCGTGCAGCTGTGGCCTGTGTCTCTGGAGGCTGTCTGGAATGTGTGATGAAGACCACCCCTCCTAAACTAAGTATGAAATCATATGGGGGAAAAACGCCCAGTGATAATTATAGTTTGCACATATGCTGGTCTGATGTTTTAACTGGACTCTCCCCTTAACCAGTCTTTGTTTTTCAGTCTCTCTTGACTTAAGTCAGCACCTGTGTGTGTGAGCTTTTGAGTTTTTACGGTCTGATTCAGCAGTTTGATATGCATGTAAAATATTTTTACTCATATTTTGACATTTTTTGACTTTGCTAGAGTTGGTTTAAAACTCTCATGATCATGATTTTTGCAGATCTTATTGAAACAGATATCTCTTGATGCATCTCATGAATCACTTTATGCAAAAAAGACATCTTTGTTGCTAGGCAGCAGGAGAGGAGGCTCCACATTTTCTGCTTTATTGTACCTGCGAGGTTTTCCACAGACTGTATCTCCATTACTGAGTGATTTTTCTGTCTACTTTTGTTTATATTTGATTTATCCAAACTTTTTTTTCACTGAGGGCCACATACAAAAAATACAAAGATGACTGGGCCGCATAATTTAATATACCTTTACTGTATTAGTTTGCAAAAACAACACAATTTAGGTTTAGAAAAAGTCTTAGCCAATGAGTGTGTTCATAGAAAAAATCATCCTACGCCAGAGCCTTCCATTAATGGCTTGATGAGGCAAACAGCCAATTAATGATAAGGATTTGAGGTTGGGGGGTGCAAATCAGGTTTCAGGGTCAAACCTGTTTACCACTGGATCAGCCTCTCGTCAGGAAAAAGATAAACGGTGATGGGCTGGGGAGCGCTGACAGCTCACCTCTACATTCAGACACAGGATAAGGGCAAAGCGTGAAGCTGGCACACTTGGTCAGAGTGTTAGCTCTATATTCTTTGTAAATCAGACCATGAGCCGGAGCAGATACCACAGCAAATGATCGTGATTTGTGTTGCCATTTAATACTTATATGGCCCCAGTTGGTCCCCAGGCCATAGTTTGGACACCCCTGATTTAAACTAGCTACCCAAGCAAATTTCTGTAAGCTATATAATTGTTTTTGACTCATGTAAATGTACTATCTATACATTAATTAGTACTTAGATGCCATTATTGAAGACATTTTGCTTTACACAGTGTTTCTCTGTTGGCTAGCTTTTGTCTATATCTCTTCTCTGATTGACACCCTTATGTCTCATGAAAAAGAGTCACAGTGTGAATACAGCACCTCAAAAGAAGATGCAACCAAAAAGTGCCATCAAATTTTCCACGTTTAATTTTTTTTGTACCATCAATTTTAACTTATTTAATTCCTGTTCATGGATGAAAAAAAAAAGCACTTTCAAAGCTTTGACCCTTTAAATGACCAGATAAATATACAATTTCACCACATTTTTATATAACAGACAAACTAAACAAAGTTCTGTTAATAAAATAAAAGGAGTGAAATCTTTGAAATTATTAGCTGTGTAGATGTGTCAGTGGTTGTCAGCAAAATTGATTTAGGTGTTTTTTTTTTTGTTTGTTTTTTTGAGAGTAGGCATAAAAAAGTCACTCTTACGTTATTAAGTCCCAAAAGTGGACAATAAATATTCTTGTTACTTACTACATCAGACATTTTAGCCAGATTAGATTTTATCAAGAGAAAGTATTGATATTTCAGAACTTCAAACCTTTATTGATTTATTTTTTATCACTGACTGTTTTATGAAAAAACAGTCAGTGATAAAAAATATAAGGATGTTAAATGGAATAATAACCTCAAAAACAAAAAGTGTGCATGTCTCCAAAAGGTTAAAAACTATTTTTTAAACCCATAATTTCTTTTAAATGATTAAAAAAAGAGAAAGCCCATTTTTAACAGCACGTTACTTGTTCTGTATTGGTGATAAATCAAATGCATCTCCCCAGGAGACACTGGAAATATTATAACTTTTGAATGTCTTACAGCCCACCCTAGTCATTTTAACCCCATCCTGACGGCTTAACGAAAACAAAACAAACATTTTGTCAGGGTTTTTGTTATCCTGTATTGTTTTTTGGGAGATTATAGCCTTTTTTTGCCAGGAACAAAGATAATTTTCTTACATTTTTAGGCATAGTTCTATCAACAAAATTTGTAAAGTTTCTCGAGGTCGGCTTTTTTGTTGTCTTGCTACAATGTGAGCATCATCTGATTTTACTCTATCTTGTCTTATTTGAGGAATAACCTGACCTTTCTCTTTGTCTTATCTCCTCTTCATCCATCACCTGCTCTTTACTTTATCAACATCGTCCTCTCCTGCAACCCCAACAACTCTACCATTACATCTCTCCTCCCCTCGTATCATCCTCTCATCATGTCTCTTCTTCTTTGTTTTTGTTCTGCCATGTTTATTTCCCTCGACGCCCTCCTTTTCATCCCCTCTTATCTCATTGTGTAGGTGTTCCAGTCAACAGCCGCGTCTCCTCCAAAATCCAGCAGCTGCTCAACACGCTTAAGAGACCAAAGCGACCACCGTTGCGAGAGTTCTTCGTTGACGACTTTGAAGAACTTTTGGGAGGTAAGTAGGCCTTGAGGAAATAACTTTTCTCCTCTTGAATCAATAAATCATGAAAGTATTCCACATTGTGTGTTGTGATCAGCATACAGAGCAGAGAGCCTGGTATTTGAGGATGAGGTTCATGAATTACATTTTCAGGGGTTCTTTTGGATCTTCTTGGGTTTTAACGTTTTTTTCTTTATCATATTCTAGTTGAACCTTTACAAAAATGGTGCACTGGCCTTGCCACACCTAATAAATAAACAGATAAATCCTCTTTTGGCTTAGTAGTTGTTATTTTGTCTCTTACTGGAGCACAGTCCACCAGGTGTGCCAGGGGAGTGGTTACTGAAACACTGGGTACAGAAATGTGCTTAAAAACTCAAACACACTGAGGGCCAACCCAGTGCAACCATTTCCTCCATTCCAAACAGTCCAGTTGTGGCTTTTATGGGTGGTACTCTGCCCGGCTGAATAAACACTGAAGAGGCAGGAATAGTAGTGCATCAGCAGGTAATTGTAAAGCCTCCCTGACTTTGGCACATTTAACTGTGGCATGGCAAAACCTCAGTGTGAGCAGAAAAACACACAGAACCGAAAATGACAGCCGGCCGGACTGGACCCCATCTATTCCTGAGATAGATAGGGTGTTTGATTTGGCAGGGACACCTCACCAGCTCAGGTAAACAGCTCTGTTTTTTACTTTGGAGAGCTAAGAAGGGTGTGAAAGGAAAAAAGATATGGAGAGATGCAAGTTCAATCTAAGGAGGGTTTTTGTAGGTAAAGTAAAGAAAGAGAGTGAGGGAGGAAATGTGGCCTTTTTTCGTGATGAAGTTCCCTTAAAAAATGGGACTTAAGACTGATTCTCAAACCTTAACATACATCATAGGTTTGTGTAGCCCTGAACCTATTCATAACCTGAGGTGCACCTCCTCAAAAATGTAACCACGAATCACAAACCCTGTGATTGTTTGCATGGCAGCGCTGGGTGACCTCTTGTCTCTGCATTATGTCCACAGGCATATTAACCTTCATTTTTATGAAATGGTCATACAACCAAAGACTGATCTCCACACAGAGATCAGTATTTATCAGCCTGAGCATGAGGATATGTTCAAATCCCACGTCAGACTCATGTATGCACATTTTCATTCAGTGAGGACTGTGGTGCAGCAAAGGAAAGCTCTCAAAGGAAGATACAGTTTTAGTGCTTGTTCTGACTAGTTTACAGATTTACAGTTAAATTGTTATAGAAGAAATTACATCTTGAGTGTATTTTATATTCCCCTTTACTTAAGCAGTCCCTGTAGGCTACATAACTTTTAATATTAGGTTGAGCAGCACAAGCTTTAGTTGGTTTCTCCATGTTCATTTATTGAGTGCAAGTTCTTGTTATTGGTTACTTAAGAATATATAGGCTGCTTTCAGTAAAATCTCTGCAGCAAATATGGTGGGTGAGTCAGAGGAATATATTTTTTTGTTTTTGAAGTGGGGTTGTATGAGGTACATATCAATGGTACGTACATCAGCAGTTGGAAGTGGTGATTGTGGTCTTCTTTGGCCTTGTCAGGAGAGAGCCAACACAGAGGTAAGGCTACAAATTGATGCAAATAGAGCCAAACACTCTGAGTAATCGAACTAATTTTGGTGAAAACAAATGTAATTTTCTGTGTGATGCTACGCTTCACTTGACACATTTCTAATGATTTACTTTCTGCTAGTAAACCCCTTTGTTTTTGTACTACTTTGCTCCAGGCTGACGATGAGTTTTGCCAAAGTTGTTCCAAAACAAAGAGGCTTGCTACCAGAAAAGTCAAGTGTTGTATATATATTCAGCAAAAAGTAGGATCACCCCTCTGCAGTTTTTAAATTTGTTCTCATCCAGTATTCACTAAATCACTTTGAGCTCTTGACACCCTCTGCAGCAACGTACAGCCTACCTTCCAAGCTGGTTGTCTTCTTACTGTGGCAGAGCTGATGAGAACTGCTGAGGCCAATGTATTCACTGTTTTGCTGACTTTGACTTGATAATAAACAACTAAAATTTAGTGTAATTTGACCAAAACATTATGAGGAAACTAAATTGCAGTGAAGCCCCTCTCATCTCAGCTGTTCTAACTTCTTCAATAAGAGAGTCCTTTATTAAAAAACTTCACTTAATGTGGGTTAGTAAGACACATTATACCACAGTTATATTAAAATGCATGCTTTTGACATGGTGTTTGTCTGTCAGAATTAACTTACACCATTCTTAGGCATTAACACAGTGAGGGTGAGAGCAGTCCATGGACATATCACCATGTGGCTGCAAGAACTTGACACTTGACCCTGTGTCCACTCCTTTGAGGCAAACCTGCCACATTGCTGTTTAAAGCACCCTCTGCTGGTGTAGGAAAGATTGCAATGCACATTTTAAAATCAGTTGAAACTGTCTTTATTGATATCTGTTTGAAATTCTGTCACAAAGTATCATTAAATTTACAGTACACTTAAAGTTGTATACAAATCTTATAGGTCACTTCCATTGCTTTTCCCTTGTTGCTTCCCTAAATAACTTCTTGCAGTGCACCAGGAAGAAGATTGACTTTTTGGTCGCCTTTAGAAACTGATGTCCTACGTCTTTCCTCTTGTTTCTAGTCCAGCAGCCAGATCCCAACCAGCCAAAGCCCGAGGGCCAGCAGATGAGTCCCCTAGAAGGAGAGCCTCTTTCAGGGGTCAACAAGTGGCCGCCCTCCTTACCAGCAGCCTTACAACGATGGGGCACCACTCAACCCAAGAGCCCGTGTCTGACAGCACTGGACAATTCTGGGAAACCTGTTTACACACTAACATATGGTACGCTTCAACAGGTGGAAAGCCAGCTCCTGTTATATTCTTTTTTTTATTTCTTTTTGCAGATAAAGTTGAAAAAAAGTGAGTATACACCATCCGTATGTTTTCTCTGTAGGCAAACTATGGACCCGCAGTCAGAAGCTGGCCTACACTCTTCTGAACAAGCTGAGCACCAGAAATGAACCTCTGCTCATGCCTGGAGACAGAGTAAGTCATGGGATCAAACAAGGGTGGTCAGATGTTACAGATGCATTATCAGCAAACTGCGACCTCATGGACGTCAGGAACACACAGCTGTATGGGGTGGTGGAAAAAAAATAGAAGTAAAAACTCATTTTCATTCTACACAGGGCTCACCAACCAAGGTTATAACTATTAGCTTTAACTAATAACGAAATAAATCTGATCGCATTAATTTGCTTTTATGGAAGAAGACAACTTAAAGAAGGTAATAGAGGATGATAATAATAAATAAAAACATGCATCAGGACAGCCCGTAGAGAGCAAGCATCCATACATTTAATTTTAATTCTCCTGAGATAATGAAGCATGCTTTTTAAATGATGATTTATTTCTACTTTTTCTCAATAAATCAGTTCATATCATTGTGGATCAGTGTGTTTATCCCGAGTGATTCAATGTGATTAGTTGAAAACCTGAGAAAATAACTCAAATTTACACATAATCACATAAAAACTAAACAGAAATTGATAACTAAGAGTTAATACAAGAACAATCAAACAATGAAAAAATTCAACACTTTTGTTACCTTGTCAGAACTTACTCTGTTACTTTAACAGGAAACAGTCACAGTTTGATGATGTGGTGATGTCCTCCTCAGTACACTGACATAAAATAACACGATATATCTGTGTGCTGCACCTGCAGGTTGCACTTGTGTTCCCCAACAACGATCCAGTGATGTTCATGGTGGCCTTTTACGGCTGTCTCCTGGCAGAGCTCGTACCTGTGCCTATTGAAGTGCCGCTGACACGAAAGGTAAAAGACAGAGGTACCCTTATTTATTGAAAGCTAATGATTATTAGGCAATTTTCACCAAAAATAGGTTAGGTGAATAAAATTACAACTTCAACAATCCCATCACATGCTGGCTATTTGAGTATTTGAGGAAAAACAGCTTCTTCAGCTGTTGACTTCAAAACAGCTCAGTGAACTCATCCTTGCTGATGCCGGTGGTGAGACAACACAATGTTACATTATGATGTGTGTAAAAAAAGTTGGTAAAACTACTATTTGGTGCTGCATTTATGATGCTGTTGGTGAAATGACAGCAGATCCCTTTAAAGGCTTTACACGTGCTTAATTTTATTTCAAGAGGTCGTATTATGCCTTACATTTGGCTCATATTTTTGATTTTGATGACTGTAAGGTACGTCCACAATCACTGATGTCCAGAAGCCCTTCAGATTTTCTATACTGAATATCTCTGTTCCACCTCATTTCACACTGTCTGGGACGCTCTGTTGGAGCTCCTGTCACTGTAAGGCCCCATTCCCCATGTGGGCCCAGTCAGCTCTGACTGGTTGACCAGTTCCCCCAGTGGTGTGTTTGTTTTGGTGGAGTGGGGCAGCTGTTTCAGGCCGGTGTAGCGCTGTTCTCAAAGGGGAAGAAGTCCTGATGATGCTGACTTGTTGTCAATGCGCTATCGGTCTGAAGAGACATGTTAAACTCACTCAACAGTATATAAAACCTGAAAAAGGATAGTATGACCTCTGCCTTCAAAGTCTTAAAAAGTCTAAATTTCACTTGTCAGTGGTGTTAAAATTAGAGGGCACTGTGACTAAGACGTCTTTATAATATCTCATTCGGGTTATTTTGAGGACTGCGTCAGAAAACCCTGGAAACATGAACTGTAACAGGAATGTTATGCTTGTACAGAAACCATTTAAAAGTTCTCTGTCCGTATGAGTCACATGCTTTCTTGTGACTGCCTCTCTTACGCACTTTTTGGAGAAAAGGCACCTTGATATTTTACTTTTAAGCTCATATTTATCACCCTGGCTTGTTGTGTAAAATTGTTCTTCCACAAATCAGCAATTTAGGCTGTGATAGACTGAGCAGTTACTTAAACTACACCTGTGTTGATTGTTGTTTGCTCTGCAGTGGAAGAAAAATTATTCTCAGTAGAGGTCCTGAAAGGGTCATTGGAAATTATAAATTTGATTTTAGAAAGAGAGAGCCATGTATGTAGTGTGATTGGCAGTCCGTATCAGCTGATCTAACTTAAGCAGGGTTCCCAGGTGTCCTGGAAAACCTGGAAAATGATTGACCAATTTTCCAGTCATGGAAAACATATGGAAAATGAGGGAAAAAGTAAAATGTCCTGGAAAAGTTTGAATTGTCCTGGAAAGTTTTTTTTATCTTCCTTCTACCTTTTTGGCGAACAGAATCAAACATAGGTAATAAAGTAAAAATGTACTTGGTAACTAATACACACTTATCCATAAACAATGAGTAGATAAAATAATGCAAGTTAAGGAATAAAATATAAAAACTCAAAGCAATGGTGACAAAAAGAAATGATAAAAAATGGCAAAATAAAGTTTTGCTTCTTAAACAGTAAATCAACAACATCTATTTATAAAAAAGCAGAGTAAACAAAGATAAAAGATAAGTATAAACCATAAATTTATAATGATAAGACACTACATAAAAGCCAGAATTAAAAGATAGTTAGTAGACAATGTTCATTCCAGAGAGTTAGAAAGAGTTACTGTTAAGGGTAAATGGTATTGACAGCCAGAAGTCTGATCACTGTGTCCTAATTAAAAGAAAAGACAATCCTTTTCCTTTTGTAGTAATATTGGTGTTATTATATTAAGGGGATATCATAAAATTTGCACCCTTTTGATATTTTTCAAAATTAAGCCTTTTCCAATTTATGTCACTTTGCACAGGAATTTGTGTCAGCTTCCAGCATCATGACTGGCCTTTGTGGATGCACTTATCTCTGTAAAAGTTTGTCAGTTTATTTTCAAAAAACATAAATCCATTTATTACTATCAATATACCTCTGCATTGAGATGAAAAATACAGAAAAATGCCTTCAGTTCTTGCTCCTTCCTCCACTGTTCACCTTTAAACTTGAATTTTTCTGCACATCTCCATTATGCTAACTGTTAGCACTGTAAGTGAATTAAAGGAGTTTTTACTTATATTGTCAGGGTTTGGAGGTGGGTGGAATAGTTTGATGGAGTCAAACAAACTCTAAAGATTTTTTTCTTTGAGCTATTAATACAGTGAGGAGCAGTAGTGACCTCTGCTGGACATTTGACACTTCTTTGTTTGACAGACTAACTTGTGCAGTTATTTCTGTCCCCATTTATTTAAAGTCTGTTCCCATCCCAGAATAAATCAGAGTATGTTATGAACTATTTATGTTTCTAGCAAATCTTTCTGCTTAGCTTGAACCAGATTGATCCACATTAGTTACACAAACTGAATGCTAATGCCTGGTCTTGTCTCCTGTTAGCACACTGTTGGCAGAGTCTGTGCTGTAATAAATCAGATTTGAGCGATGTGAAATGATCTGTAGCTCCGGTCAAAACATTAGATCACAAGCCAACTGTTCTCTTCATCCGTCTGCCTTTTCCCACTTTCTTTTCTGTTTCACTCCGTTTCTCTCTTAAATTCCCTCAAATATCTTTTTCTGCTCAGCTTGAGTCCGGTTTTATTTGCAAAGCCAATCAGATATGAGTGAGAGTGTGTCAGATCACAGGCTTTGATGCTCAGCAGTGGAGTTTTTAATGGTGATTGGCCGTCACTCTGCTTCCTCACCTGCTGCTGCTTTGATGTGTGATGCTCTGAGCTGGGGTCTCTTCTTCTTCTTCCTCTTCTTCTGTCATCGCCCTTTCGTTCCTCCCCTGTTACTATTCCCACTTTTTTTCATCTTTTCATCAAAGTTTCTATGCTCTGAATTCATTGTTCTCTGTAGTCGGTTGTTGGCCCTTGCCAAAGTTTTACTCAATTTTTCCTCCTCTTCGGTCCCTCAGGACGCAGGAAGCCAACAGATTGGCTTTCTGTTGGGCAGCTGTGGTGTCACGTTGGCGCTTACCACTGACGCTTGTCAGAAAGGCCTACCCAAAGCACAAACGGGGGAGGTAGCAACATTCAAAGGTACAGCCTGGTTAACATTTTAATTGGACTGCCTGTATTTCTAATTTGATTATGTCTGAACTTAGCTGTCATGTCTCACAGGCTGGCCACGGTTACTGTGGTTTGTGACAGACGGGAAACATGTCGTGAAACCTCCAAAAGACTGGTATCCTCCAATACGGGATGCAAGCAATGATATAGCTTATATAGAGGTACGTATTTGATCTTGGATGTTACAGAAAACAAACATTAATGTAGCACTTTTTAGGCCTCTGTGCTGGCAGCAGCTCAGGGCATTGCCATTATGTTTTTGGTTTGTTCTTAATCTATCCTTATGAATGTTTGCACATGGATTTCAGGATGGACTGATGATTATAGTTCAGGAGATTATTGTGCAAGATTATTGGACCTCATGTTTATTACTTAGCTTTTACAGTATTTATGAATCACACCACCATGAAAACTTCCCTCTTGATTCACCACTGCTCTTTTGCTGTCTGCTGCTTATGACTTGAGAAATCATTAAAACACTGGGCATTGTTCTTTGATATCTTTATTTTAAAGACAAAATATGTTGAATTATTGCTCTGAAATTCTAAAGTACTTCAAGAAATAACTTAAATGTAGCTTATGGTTTTTAGTAAGCATTAACACTACCTCAAGTATTTTCTAAGGTTTTAAAAGCCAGAGACATTTTAATTTGTGTGTCTCCAACCAGCTGACTAATTATAGCAGCTACCATGACAGAGAAAACTTGACAAGACACACGTCTTTTCTTAAACTGCTTTTTACATACTGCTAACAGATGTGGTATATACTGCATACTGTATTTGGGAAAATGACCAGTCATTCACTTTCCAGAGTGATTTACTGTATGCTCACGTTTAGTTCATGTGGTCATATATACAAGTGTTCAGTTCATTGGTCATTAGAAATTCAACAGCGTAAGATTTACACATTCATGTAGCACGCTCCAGCACTTCATTGCTCTCCTCTCTGGAGGATGTATTCACAAAGCTCTGAATCACTTGTGAAAAAAATCATGAATATATTTCACATAATAAGGGAGAAAAGCTGGTAAAAAGTGGTCTTACTTTTTAGCATTGTGAATAGACCTGGACATTTTTCCTGTTATGTGAATTTAATTCTTGATATAAAAGGTGGTTATTGTAAGATAGAAATAGATTAAAGAAGGTAGAAATTACCAAAAGCTGAATCCATACATGCCATGTTTTGTGATTGCTTTGTCTAAAAGATCATTGACGATGGACCCTAGCTGCTGTTTGTTTGAATGTTTTGATGTGACCAATTTCAAAGTACCGCTGTCATGTAAGTTCTCTATGATGCAAGTTAAAGTTTTTTTTTTCCATTCAGTATAAAACCAGCAAGGAAGGAAGCACCATGGGGATCACAGTGTCTCATTCAGCCATGCTGGATCACTGCCACTCTCTCACACAGGCCTGTGGTTACACTGAAGGTGAGTATAAGACTCTGTTTTCCTTCAATTTGATTTAAGTCTGAGTTTTAACACTACTTTCTGATTTCCTGACATGGAGAGGAGCAGCACTTTCTGCAAATGAAAGAGAAAATATCTTTGCTTATGCTGCAGTATAGGTTAGATAATGCTAAGGTATTACATTTTGTAATTGAGGAAAAGAAAAAACTAGCCTTGCCTGTGCTCTCATTTCCAAAGTATAATTACAGTCTAGAGTGATAGATGCAGCAGCTGGGCTGGGTGTGTTTCTCTCCATCAGACCTGGGTCAGTTCTACTTAAAAAGAAACAAAATAAGGCCTCTTCTGCCTCTTCTTCTGTGCCCCAGTTTCCCTCTAAATAACTCCTCTCAGCACACGCATCCCTAAGAGACTCTCCAAGTTTGTCTGATACTGACTTTGTAAAACTGAAACAGTCAGCGTTTACTTGTGACAGCACTTATCATATATCTAGAGAAGTAGGAATTCATTGGATGGTTTCAGTGAAGAATGTCAAAATCATAGATCAAACCTTTATAACCACCTAACTTGTGCAAAATTTCTTGTTTGATTTGCAGCTGAGACGATAACGAACGTCCTGGACTTCAAGAGGGAAGCAGGATTATGGCATGGTGTTCTTGCTGTGAGTGGACTTGAAGCATCATTAAAGCTAAAAGGAAGGTTATGTAATCTGAAATTGAGAGGAGATGTTCTCAATTTGCTGATAAAATGTCTGATTATTTTGACTGACTCCTTCCCTCTGAGGGTTTTAAGTATATTAAAAAATTCAAACTAATGAAGTCACTGTGGGTAGAAGCATCTTATCCTCACTCAAGAGTCTAAAAGCTGCAGAAATATCCAGTTTCTTTCAATTTATAATATTGTAACCTTGATGATTTGTGTTAAACATACTAAGGAATTTTCCTTCCAGCACCTATATGACCTGCTCTTGCATGTTTACATTCCTAAAATGGCACAGCAATTGAGCAAACATGCGTTATTCAAACTCTCAGCAGTAGGTGCTGAAATCTTGTCACGGCTTGCAGCTTGTTTTCGGTGACATCATGTGGTGTTGATACTCAGTGACATGACATGTTTTGGTGTTTATGCAATGCTTGTTTCCTGTCATGGCAGAGTGTTATGAACCGGATGCACGTGATCAGCATTCCTTACTCGCTGATGAAAGTCAACCCCTTGTCATGGATACAGAAGGTTCATACATATAAAGGTGAGACAAACTTGACATTTGCCAGTGTCTGCTTTTTAAATCTTTAATGTGCTTGGGACAATTTTTGACTGTTTACTTGCCAGAGTCGCCAACTAAAAGATTATTTTGTTTTTGTTTTGATACCCTTCAATTCAAATAGGCTTGCCTGAATCAAACATAACTCTTGTACAGGTCTTGTAGTGGGCTTTGACTTTGCTCTGATCATTATTTCCATTATTTATGAAAAATAATTTCGAACATGTGGATTTGAGTGAGGACAAAGTCAGCCTCCTTCAGAATACATACATCTCTTTTTGTTTTATGGCTTTTGGACTTACAGGCACCAGCCACTTTATGGCACTTTAAGATAAACCCATTCAACTGGTTGTTAATGTAAATAGCCAATTAGCCAATCACAAGGTAGCAATTCAACGCAGTTAAGCATGAAGACATGGTCAAGACAACCTGCAGAAGTTAAACTGAGCATCAGAATGGGGAAAAAAAGGTGATTTAAGTGACTTTGAATGTGCCTTGATTGTCGATGTTGAATTGACAGATCTGTATTTTAAGAAACTGCTGATCTACGTACAACCATCTCAAGGGTTACAGAGAATGGTCCAACAAAGTGAAGTGAGCGGCAGTTCTCTGGGAAAAAAAATGCCTTGTTGAAGCCAGATATCAAGTATATCAGGTAATGGTAACTCAAAGAACACTTGTTTCAACCGAGGTACGCAGAAGACCAGGCAGATGGATGGAAAGAAGAGAGATTTATCCCCATACTTCTGCCAGCCACATGGCTGCAACTAAGATATTTCGGCTTCTTGTTTCTCGGGCTATCATGTCCATTTTTAGATTTGGCCTTAACATATTTGTACATTAATAAGTATTTGATATTAGTGGGGGCATGAACATTCAGATTTGGGGGGCTGCTTTAATAGCTGTAGGGATTCAATTGAAAAATAGACCCTTTAAACTACAATATATGTGTTCCTCCTCACTTTACCTGAGATTGAGCATATTGGGGGACCAGATGAGAAGCTTTGGGGGGCCTGATTTGGCCCTTGGGCCTCCAGTGTACAACCACATTCACACTGCCATTTCAAGCCGTAGTATTTAGTCCCGTGATGCTTCGCCTCCATTCTGACAGTTGAGAGATGAACTGGGGGGAATAAGTTTACCCCCATTTTTTCCGTCTCCAGAGGTAGAATCAGAGGCGTAACACTGGAGAGGAGCAGGCATGAGGATCAGTGGGAGACAGGAGTGCTGTGAGTGTATTCTCTTGTATGAATAAGAAATTCTAAACTGCCATAACTGAAAAAACGTCTGTTCAGAGGTTTGAGCTTAAATAAATGCTGCCGCAAATTATACAGATATAATTGTTCATAGAGAAAAAAACAAAACGGGAAAAAGTGCTGTACTCTTTTCTTTAATTTAGGTAAATAACCTTTTTCTCTTGCTGCTTTACATCAGGGACTATAGTCTTGCTTACACTCATACAGAAAGGTATAGATTTTTTGCCCTGAGTGCACCTTGAAAAATTACAGGAGGAGCTTGTTTGGTAAAGAAATGACAAATGACCCTTCTTTTTGTCGAAACTATGCTACTGCCCTAGAGAGAGTCTGCCTCTTGTAACTGTTGTGATTTTGGCTGGAGATTTGACAGACCCTGATGGATTAAAGCAATAGTTTGTTGGACTTATTGACTTCTGGTTCATCTGTGTTAGCCCTGTGAAGGTTGAGGACAGCTGGCCTGCTTTGCTGAATCAAATTCACGTTCCTGTCTGTGATCTGAGCCGTGCTGGGTCACCTGTTGGCAGCTGAGACCCATCATGCTGCTCTTTACTGTCAGATTTCATGCTCTGTGGCTGACTGTCAGGCTGGATGACAGAGGTGTTGATTGAGTGATCTATTGTCAGCCTGTCTCTTTGTCTTTGTGTCCCCCTCACAGCGCGCGTTGCTGTGGTGAAGTCCAGGGACATGCACTGGTCCCTGCTGGCCCAGAAAGATCAGAGGGACATCAGCCTGAGCTCACTGCGCATGCTCATTGTAGCTGACGGGGCAAACCCATGTGAGTCCACCAGCAGGTTTTCATTTAATAAAAAAAACGTAACCAACAGCCTGAGGCCTGAAGAGATGAGTATTGATTTGTTTTGTCTGTGCTTGCTTGTATATCTGTTTAACAGGATTTGTTTGTGAGTAATATGAGTGTGTGTTATCACAGGGTCAATATCCTCCTGCGACGCCTTTCTCAACGTGTTCCAGGCACGTGGGCTGCGACCTGAGGTGATCTGCCCATGTGCCAGCTCCTCAGAAGCCATGACTGTCGCCATCCGGAGGTGAGCAGCTGTAACTGCAACTTAGTAGATCAAGCACAGATCACATGAAAAGTGAGCTGATACAGCAGGGAAGGGAGTTACAGTTGTGCTCTTTTTAACATATGATGGTGCACAGTGTCATCCTGAATACTTATTATGGTAACAACAAAAATCAAGCATTCAAAGGTAAACTGGCCCTTTAAAAAAAAAAAAAAAAGAAGAAGTGCTGATTACTATGCTATTTAGCAAATGGGCACCATAAATTCTGTTCCCACTGCCTAAGGGCCACATTGTCAAGCAGTTATAATTAAGTCTTATTTTATAAGTTACAACTTTATGAAGAGAGTAAATTGACGGATCACTGGAGCCCCCCCTTCCCTCCATACAGGAACTGTACCCCTCCAGAACCAGAAAGAGGGCAGGGAACATCATTAGAGACTCACTCACCTCCCTCCACTCTGGCAGGCGCTACAGAGCCCTGTGCATGAAAACCCCCGAGTCAAAAACAGCTTCTTCCTCTTTGCCATTTTCTCATAAACACCCTGAACTATTCCATCATGACACAGTTCTTTATGTACATAAATGTAAACACAGTCCCCTGACTGGACACTCATTTACTTGCACTAACTGTTTTTTTGCACAAAATGTTTAAATGTAAACATATTAGTTTTATCTTCTTATCTTTATTTTTCATATGTGTATATATTCTTCATTATTTATTTTATTCTATTTTAATGTATACTTTTGTTTTCTATTCCACAAGAGAGAAACAAACAGAAACTAATTTCTTGCATGTTGTGTATGAACTTGGCCAATATATCTGATTCTGATTCTGAAATATAAAGCTTTTCTTTCAATAAGTCATACCCAGTGTTGCTTAGCAACTAGTAATTTTTCTTATATTACTATAACAATATACACTGCCTGGCCAAAAAAAAAGTCACCACCTGGATTTAACTAAGCAAATAGGTACGAGCCTCCTGTTGGACAATTACTGCACGTGTGATTATCTTTCAGCTGACAACAAGTTATTTAACCCCAGCTGATGCAATGAGTAGCTTCTCATTTCTTAAACAACCATGTTAAAGACACACTGTGGTCATGGAAAAGATGTTAGTCTGTTTAAGAAGGGTCAAATCATTGGCATCAAGCAGAGAAAACATCTAAGGAGATTGCAGAAACAACTAAACTTGGGTTAAGAACTGTCCAACGCATTATTAAAAACTGGAAGGATAGTGGGGAAGCATCGTCTTCAAGAAAGAAATGTGGTCGAAAAAAATCCTGCATGATCGTGATCGGTGATCACTTAAACGTTTGGCCATATCAAATAGAAGAAAAACAACAGTAGAACTCAGGGGTGTGTTTAACAGTGAAAGTAAGAGTATTTCCACACACACAATGTGAAGGGAACTCAAGGGATTGGGACTGAACAGATGTGTAGCCTCAAGAAAACCACTAAACAGTGAGGCTTACTGGAAAAAAAGGCTTCAGTTTGCTAGGGAGCATAAAGATTGGACTCTGGAGGACTGGAGGAAGGTCATGTGGTCTGATGAGTCCAGATTTACCCTGTTCCAGAGTGATGGGAGCATCAGGGTAAGAAGAGAGGCAGGTGAAGTGATGCACCCATCATGCCTAGTGCCTACTGTACAAGCCTGTGGGGGCAGTGCTGTGATCTGTGACAAATCTTGTGACACTGCAGAAGCTTATTGAAACAATGACACAGCAAATTTGTGCTGTAATCAAAGCTAAAGGCAGTTCAATGAAATATTAGAGTGTGTGACCCTGTTTTTTGGTGGCACCTTTTTTTTTTGGCCGGGCAGTGTAGCTATTTTTTGTAACTTGTAAAATTAGGGATTACTTTTTTAAAAGAAATAATATTACATTTACTAATCAAGGTAATACTTAGTTACTTTTAACAGCAGGTGGCCTGTTATCAGTATTGAATGTGCAAGCAGTGACTACTCACATAAAAGTCACATAGATAATGAGAGGGTAAGAGTAAGCTGGGATTTCAGCAACACAGAGTAATATATTTATTTTGAGATGGTGTCTGTGCAACAACATTATTGTTCATTTTAAACTTCATCTTAAACCTGTTAAAAATAGTTTTTTAAATAGTTACTATGTATAAATAAATTACTAGTTGCTTTTGTTGACTTATGTAGTCAAAAACGATTTTTTTTCTTTTTAAGCATTAGTAAGAAATAAGGTATCTGTTATAATGTCTGAGTGCCTCTGGCAATACCTTATTTACCAATATTTATATCTTCAAGCTTAAATGCCAATGGCAATGTTATATTTAACAGGTAAAATATGGAATTAACATGTCAAGCTTTTTCAATGAACTAACTTAACAGCACTTTTACCATTTCTTTACAAGTGCATGTCACACATTTTTTTTTGCAAATGTTTTCAGGGATTTTTCATGATAGGGTTTTTCAGAAAAACTACAGCCACTTATGTCGGTTGATTTCCAGCAAAGAGGAAAAAAAACAATAATACAAGATTTTATGTAAGTACAGTATATCTACATCATTTGTATGTCAGTTCATGCATGGTCTTGTAATGGCATCTTGTTTTGAATTACTGTAGTTATTCACAGAACCAGTTCAGCCCTGTTTTCTTCAGGTTTATATCTTGTTCATACTGTATATAGAATTAAATAATGGGCTGCAATAAGTAAGCAGGAGGGGGGTTTGGCTCTGGGCTGCTGGTTACCCATCTGTGCAAAAATGTGCCTCTATTTTTTTTTTTTTCTGTGTCAGTAAATATGTTCATTTCAATCGTGTCCTTACAATTATATCTGCAGGCCTCCAGAGATGGGAGTTCCTCCTCCAGGGAAAGCGGTGCTCTCCATGGGAGGCCTGAGCCACGGTGTGATCCGTGTAGACACAGAGGAGAAACTATCTGTCCTGACTGTGCAGGATGTGGGACAGGTTATGCCTGGAGGTAGAGTACATTACCTGTACATTTTTTCACATTTTTCAACATTAAAAATCATCAAAAACAATATTTGCCTTGCACCACAATGTGTCTCCAAAGTTGATGTTGGGGTAGGAAATAAAGTTTTGAAGTTTGATCACAATATTTTGAGAAATTTTGCAACATTAATGTGTCAACTTGCAATCTGATTGTCCAGCCCAAATTCTTTAACAGTAATATGCAAAAGTGAGATATTTATAAGTAGCTCAGTCAAACTTTAATTTTTTTTTGTATGTGGCCCTTAATTTGAAAAGGTCTAACACGGCTACTTGAATTGAACTTGTATAACTCCTCATTCTGATGTTTTCCTTGTGTCTGCAGCTCTGGTTTGTGTTGTCCGGGTGGAGGGGACCCCTTACATCTGTCAGACAGACGAGGTTGGAGAAATCTGTGTGAGCTCAGGCAGCACAGGCATGGCTTACTACGGCCTCCCTGGTATGACCAAGAATGTCTTTGAGGTACGTGATCATCTCCCAAGGGAAAGCATGTTGTTGTGCTCTAGTCTTATAATGTGTTTGTAACAGTGTTGTGTCTTTTTATAGACAATCCCAGTGTTATCCTCCGGGCTTCCAATCAGTGACAGACTGTTCACAAGGACTTCACTGCTGGGCTTTGTTGGTCCGGTGAGTTCAGCCTTATGAAACGAATTGAACATAACATCTTAAAGACCCCCTGGTTGTCAAATGTTGTAGTTTTACATAAAGTGCAAGTAAAGTAGTGCTTTTTTGCACAAGTTGAATGTAGAATGAACCAGCTGTAGATAATGCTTTTGCATTTTTGCCCTTTCTGTGAGATAGTCTCTCATCAAGTGTGGGGTCTCTCTCTGAATCATCTAGTGTGTTTGTTTGGAAGATAATAAGTTAAAAACTAATTTGCAGCTGTCCTTGTTTCTGAATATTATTATTAATAGTAGTGTGTTTTACATGGCTTCTCTGCCTGATAGAGTACCTCTTTGCACAAGACAAAAAGTCTGTGACATCTAGACTTCTCCCTTTCCCCCTGTTTGCAGCACCAGGAGCTTGTTCCCCCAGCCCCAGGGTACCCAAATAACCAACCCTTACCATCCCACTTTTTGGCACCCCTCTGAAGGGGCTCCCAGCATACCAAACCGACCCTAAAAGTTGGAGCTAGGTGCACTACAGCCTGTTGATTGGTCACAGAAATAATCAATTACCATGCCATAGCAGCAAAAACATAAACATACCTCGCCATGTTCAAACAAACTCTCTACTCCCTGTTGCGATGTGATGCATTTACTTAGCTGGTGTGACCCTCTCCTCCTGGTTCATATCCTCGCCCTCAAGTAAAGGAAGAGCTGGCGATGGAAACACAAACAAGATCAGGATTAATGGCTCCAAGCAGAACTGAGCTGTACTGAACCAAACCAAACCACTCAGGAAAATGAGACTATAGATCTACCAGTGTTATGCCCCACCATTGTTTTGTCCACCATTTAAGTCCACTGGCTTGGAGTGGCAGGTCCTGTGCAGAGCAGACTGTAGAAGAGCGCATTGTTGTTGACAACATGATGCTGAGCAGTTACCACAGGTTAGACTGGACAAGCAATTTGAGCAGACTTGGCCCACATGGGAAAGGCAGCCTAGAAGTAACAGGAACTTGAAAGGAGCACCTTAGATAGACAATAATACATGTGGATCAGGGGTATATGAAAACTAGGAGGATTTATTAACATTAGTAGCTGGAAACATACTCTAGCAGTCATTGATGCTGAATATATGAACCTGAGTGAAGGCAAAATATGGACTCTTTAAAATCTAGAAATCCTCTTAATCGTTGCTTGCCAGCCTTCGTTTGGGTGCTCATGAGTTTTGATTACTTACTCCCACTCAAGTAAGGAACAATTTAATTTGCAAGAAAGATTTCAGAAAGGCTTTTTTTATACTCCAGATCTGTAGAGGAGGAAATCATATTTACACAGCTGGTCATAAAAGTGTCACAAGCTCATAAATCAAGAGACAACAATAAAAAACTAGATATTGGACCAGACTAATCTTTACTTAACAAGTAGTGGATAATTTTCTTCCTGAGCTAAAACAGAAAACTTTACTCTAAAGATCTTAAAGCTGAAGGATAAAAGGGTGACAGATCAAACCGTTAAACCCTCTCAGGTCATCAATTGCGAATGTAAAGTCAAATCATGCTTCAGCGGTGTCGATGCACACTGCACTTTCAGATCAGGTGAATTTGAAGATCTATCCATCAAACAGTTTTTATTCTGTGCTTTCCAACAGGACAGCCTTGTGTTTGTGGTGGGGAAGATGGACGGGCTGATGGTGGTTAGTGGGCGGAGACACAATGCAGATGATGTAGTTGCCACAGCACTGGCAGTGGAGCCCATGAAGTTTGTGTACCGGGGAAGGTAAAAAAAACTAAAGTCTTCATTTATTTTCAGATCTGCAATCTTGTGTTAGCGGGCTGTTTTGACAAAGTAAGCTCAGACAGCTAATCATGTTTTTCGTATTTGTGTTCTAGGATAGCAGTGTTTTCAGTGTCTGTGCTGCATGACGAGAGGATTGTTGTTGTGGCCGAGCAGAGACCAGACGCTTCTGAGGAGGACAGCTTTCAGTGGATGAGCAGAGTCCTTCAGGTGCTCACTGCGCTCCATCTTTTTCACAACTTTATTTAACCTTTAGGTGTACAAGAGTTGAGGCACTCATTAATAAGTAGGTCAAGACTGACCTGTTATAGGGCCCTGATAGTTTGTTTGTACACATATTTGTCATTTCATCTCTCCTAAAATTCTGTATTAAAAAACTGAAGGGGTGATAAGGTCTTAGCCTATATGCCAAACTCAAGCTGTGTTCTGCTGATGCAGTATTTTTTTGAACAAAGAGAAATGTGATTTATCTGAAAAAAAAAAGGTTCAACATAAAGGAGAGGGTCTCTGGAGTCTTTCCAGTAGATAAACTGGACTTCACATAACATAAGGCTCAGGGATGTTTTGGTGTTTCAAACAGTAACAGACCTCTTCAGATTTCTTTTTTTGTGTCTCCTTCCAGGCCATAGACAGCATCCATCAGGTTGGGGTGTACTGCCTGGCTCTGGTGCCTGCCAACACACTTCCTAAAGCTCCTCTGGGTGGGATTCATATATCTGAAACCAAACAGCGCTTCTTAGAGGGCGCATTGCACCCATGCAATGTCCTCATGTGCCCTCACACGTGTGTCACTAACCTCCCCAAGCCAAGGCAGAAACAACCAGGTACCAAAAATGTTTCCTCTGCACGGACAAGGTGTAGAGGCTAATGCCATAAATAGGATTGTTTTTTACTTGCTGGGTACTAAGGGTAGTATTTTAAACAAAAACTAACTAAATAAAGACAAATGAATACCAAAAATAATTTTTTCCAGTCAAAAGTAGAATAGAATTCATAAAAATATCCATCCTATGGCAAAAAGTAACTTGGTAACAGAGCTTTACTTTGATTGGTAAATGTAAAGTTATATTATTTTAAAAGTGTAATCCTTTGCACTTCTTAACTCAAAAAAAATTCTGTAAAAAGTAATATCACCAGTAACTATTACTGCACAATACTAACAGTGATAGGACACTAGCACTGAAAAAAACTAAATTAAAACAAATAATTTTCATGCAAAAGACAAACTAACAAAAATCTAAAATGAAGTAAAGTGTAAAATTAGGAAGTCAAAATAAAAGAAAAGTAAATATTAAAATGGTTGTAGCCCTGATGTCCTATATAACTATAATGATTTGAATGTTGGCTCAAAGTTCATTTTTGTTTTGCTGCAGAGGTCAGTCCTGCTTCTATGATAGTGGGAAACCTGGTGGCAGGAAAGAGAATAGCACAGGCCTGTGGGAGAGACGTGGCCCAGCTGGAGGACAATGAACAGGCAAGTAAAGTAGTTTTAACTCTTTTAACCTCCACATACCTCCAATTTCCTCCTGAATACACATGTCAGGCTCTAATAGATCTGGCCCAAAGTGTTTAGATTAACAAGCATGTGCTAATCCAGACTTTTTTGACTTAGTTGCCCAACTTAAGCTTTACAGGAAGCATGAGGTTTGAAGAAAACAGTACATTACCTGTAAGCGTTTTAAAAAATCTTGTTAAGTGTTATAAATAGTTGAGGGGAAGGAAGGAAGGATGAACTCTTGTGAAGACCTCTACTTGACACTGGCGTCTGAGACCACCCCTAAAAGTTCTCATCCTACATTGGCCTCTGCATGTTTAAGACTTTCTGTTAGCTTCACACTGAACGAAAGTTAATGCTGGTTATCAATTCAGTTTATTATCGATTGTTCTATTCAGCTTTGAAATGCCTGTGTTTAAACATATTCACCACTCCTCTATTACAAACACCTACCTCATGCCTTCTTGCTTCTTATTATTTGTGCGTTGAGTACTCATGATTTTCTTTGCATTTGACATTTGTGTTGATTTGAAAGTAGTTAAACTTATGTATTTTCCCTCCCCTAGTTCCTGTACATACAAGATGTGCTGCAATGGAGAGCTCAGGCCACTCCAGACCATTCTCTCTTTCTTGTTCTCAATGCTAAGGTAAAGACTTGTTTTTTTTTTCATTGGCAATAATTAAAATGCACTGGTAGAGACCAGAAATTGTATGGGATAAAATGTAGGATGGGGATGCTGTTTATGATGAGTTTAGGTCATTCATTACCTGACACCCTGTTGCATAACTGTCCAAATAGGCAGATTCACTCATGGTCTGCAACATGCCTCCAAGTATCAGAAAGCAAAAGTACCCTGATACATAACTCAATGTTGATGAAGTAATTGAATGTTGAAGTATAAGCACAGTTCTTATATATATGTCTGCACATGGGACATACATTTTTACAAACTCTTATTTTTGATGTCCACATTGTTACATATTCATTGTTTGGACAAATGTTTGACACATATCCCTATATTTCTCTCCATATTTCTCTTTCATATTTATGTATTGTTTTGCATATCGTTCTATACATTAGTGACATTTTGCATATTTCCCTTGTAGTCATGTTTACAGCCTACTGTAAATCTTAATGCATATATTCTGTAAAGGAGAAATGGTGATGAAAATTGTATTTTTAAAATGTTTATTTTTAACAAAAATGGTATCAGTTCCTTATTGTTTTGAGATGAATAGTAATATATCTGAATTATTTTATGTAAGGTTTTTAAGATAATTTTATTGAATCAACACAACAGAGCTCCCAGCTTCTGAAAAATGTAATGTGATTTTAAGCTTCATCTCTTTTGTTAAAAAAAAAGTTAAGCATGCAGCACTTATGTCTATCATTTCCACACACTTTTTAAAAGTAAACTTAAGACTTTTAAGTATCTTTCAAGACTAAACTGAGACAAATTCAGACCATTTATGGACTCTAGAGCAAATGGTCATTAAAGAGTCCGTATTATGTTTTTTTTATGAGTTTGTATGCTCTTTACTGTGTTTCCCATGTCTAATCTATGTGATAGAGTACTTCTATTCTCAAGAAAACAAGCTCCCACCCCCCCTCATTATAGCACCAGTAGCTGCCTGAAACGGCTCCCTCCCGCCTCCCCTGACCTACTTCTTTTACATCCTGCCATTGCTCCTCTAAGTCCTGTGACTGGGGGCTAGAAAGATCAATGCAGAGCATAGACCACAAGAATGTGTGCAGAGTTGTTGAGAATATGAAGCAGAACAGCACTGAACTCACCAAATACCCTGGAGCTGAGAGGTCAACCAGTCAGAGCAGACTGGGCCTGCGTGGGGCCAACAGAGATTCCCTGACAGACTGGGAATATGGCTGGATAAGAGGCACGCAGTATATGAGAACTAGATGTTTTTTGAACATGAGTGAGTTGAGACAAAATATGGGCTCTTGAACACAAGTGTTTTATGTCATCACATTATTTTATCATTATGTGCTAAACTGCTGATTTGTTATGGTGAGATACTTATTTTACTAAAATGTAACAAGCCAATTTGCTTATAATTAATATATGAATATGGTATCAAGTTGCCTTGCTTATTTCAAAGATGGAAAGTGATATCAGACATTAACGAGCTTGAAGAGCAGGTACATACTTTTGTGCTTTGTGTGCAAGCATCAAATTGCTGCAGCAGTTTTTTTTTCCCCTGAAGCATCCCTTAAAAAAGCACAAAATAGATTTGATATCATGCAGTTTGAACAGATTTTACACCTTTAATACTAAAGGAAGGAGGAACTGTCAATTGGTGTTCATTCTGTAGTGCAAAAGTTGGTAAATTTCTCAGTTCTGGTCTGGAAAAGGTCTCAAAAAGGTCTTTTAAGGTCTTGAATCTGATTTTATTACAGTGCAGATAACCTTTAATTCTGTCTTTCTCAGAGTCAACATTGAAATAATGGAGATAAAATTGTGTGTAGGCTGTGTAAACTGAATTGCTGAATTGTGCTCCACTAGTTATCCCTCATGCTGTGGTTATCTTTCTGACATCATTAATACTTATCTTTTGCTCCTCAGGGCACAGTGGCAAGCACAGCGTCCTGCCTGCAGCTGCACAAGCGGGCGGAGCGGGTGGCTGCAGCACTGATGGGACGCCTCAACACTGGAGACCACGTAGCACTTGTCTACCCCCCAGGTAACACTTACTACATCTACAGTTCCTCTTGTACTCTCAGTCCTGTTCTGAAGTGTCACAGCTGTATATATATATATATATATATATGAACTCTCTGTTCAGGAATCGACCTGATAGCCACCTTCTATGGCTGCCTGTACGCTGGCTGTGTCCCCGTCACTGTCAGACCCCCACACCCCCAAAACCTGACAACCACCCTGCCCACTGTCAAGATGATCGTAGAGGTAACGGTGTCTGCTACATTAATGAGTTTATTCGTTGTTTATTTATAAGTCTTTTTTGGTAGATTGTGATCTGTTCATTTTTAAGCCATTTACTGACCATGGGTTCAGTTCATTGTGGAGACAGAAAGTTAACTTTGTGTTTTAGAGGCACTGAGAGCTCTGCACTGTATTCAATGGTACCCAGTTAGCGTCATGCCAGTTATTATTGTCTACTTAAAAGACAATAACCTAAAGGAGTAGGTTTGCTTTGTCAAATTGGATTACTTTCTAAATACAGAAATTATGATTATTTTCCTTTCCAGGCTTCACAAGCCTGTATTTCTTAGAATTGTTGCTTTGAGACGTTTCTCTGAGACATAAATAGGCCTTACAGCTTTTTAATCACCCACAAACTATAAATAGACTACTCTATTTGACACACAAGAGTATGCATGCTGTGTAATTTTATTTTGTGTGAGAAATTCTCCTTTTTTATGATCTGAATGGGCTGTCATCTGGAAATGTATTGTGGAAAAAAGAGGAGAGAAAGCTTCTGGTCAAGCCACAAAGACACATACAGTAGTGCTCTTGCTGACAAAGATTTACAGACTTCTTTGAGAAGCTGTCTTACTTACCAAGCTTAAAGATGAGACCCTTTCTTTAGCCGTCCCTGCACCATCATTAGAACCATCAGCATCGATCCATCGAATGTGGAAACAGATGCATGACGAATTTATTGACACACATTTGCTACAAAGACGAACAGGGGTGCACCAATAATAAAAAAATGTAATAATAATAATAATAATAATAATAATAATAATAATAATAATAATAACAATAATACCCTTATTTATATAGTACTTTTAGAAATGGAGTTTTACAAAGTGCTTTAACAAACACATCAAACAGTCTAAAAATACATCACAGTAAAACACAAGAACCCAAACAGCAAACAGACCCACTGAACATAAATTACCAAAACATGGAAGGAAAAAAAAAAGTTAAATAAAATAGAATCAAGAACACAAAAGCTCAGGCAGTACACAGTTGTGTAAATCAGACTCGGAAAACCAGAGAGAAAGTTTATAAAGACAATAAGACATAAAACAAATTATATTAAGGAAATACTGAAAAGAGTCAAAAGATGATTTACCGTTTAAACGGAAACATTTAGGGGAGCTAAATCAGGAAATGGTATATAAAGCAGTAAATAGTAACTGATAAATAAGTTAAAAACAAGTCAATCAAGTAATCTTTATATGGAAATAAGTAAGAATACGTTTACTGATAGCATATAGTGTAAAAAGATTAAAAACAGATGAAGTAGTTTGTAAAAAAAAAAGGTTTTGTCATTTACCGTTACAAAATGAGTTTGTATCTAAGAAAATAGAAAATAAAATATTACAAGAGCCAACAAAGAAATAAATAAAACTGAGAGTCCTAAATAGAATTATTAAAAAGGACAACTATTATAAATATACAAATAGAAGAGACAAAAAAGAGTGTAAACAACAATATGTCGAAGGAGGAGGCGGGGTAAACTAACCTTGGATTTATGAAGAGAGGGACAAGAAGATCGCATGCACACATAACATGAGAAACATGTATTAAAATTAATATTTCATAATATTTAAAATTAAACATATATTCAAGACCTCCTTATGTGTATTCCATGTCTTGAGTTATTGTTAAATATCAAAAATGGAAGAATAAAGTAAAAAGAATAATTCATAAATCATGGTAGTTTTCTGATTTTTTTCAACCATATAACAGAGATGTTAAACCAACTAAAAACTAAAACTAATTCTGTTGGTTCGTCTCAGGCCTAAAACAGTCAAAGTAAATGCTTGATTGCTTTTATTTTAAGATAATCTGTTTCTGGAACAGTTATATAATAAAGTCACAAAGCTATCGAGTGCTGTCTCAGGATCTCTGCTATCCTCTCTAAAAACTGATAATAATGAAAAGATGTGGACTGTTTGTAAACACTAAGGTAATAACTTAAGAACACTAACTTATGTGAAATATTGACTCGTGCAGTGTTTCTCTAATATTCAACCTCTCTGTCTGACTTATCATGGGAAGCAGTTGTTATTACATGTTAGTTAAACACATGTTTGCACTGAATCTGAGGTCCAAAGGCCAAATTTTCAAAACAAATCAGTTCTGATAATTTCAGATATTAATTTTAACCTGATTAAAGCTTATTATTTAAGCATAATTACCTTAATTTGGGTAAAATTTGGCAGAAAATGATCGCATAAAGAATTTGCTCCACAGAAAAGGTAGAAATAAAAACAGCACCAACAACAAAAAATTAAAAAAAATGGACTGGTTCATTTTTGTACCATGAAATTGATTTAAAGTTGTAAATTATGAGCCGTGAATGCAAACTAGTCACTCAAGTGTGTGAACTGAACTTGAGCTGGCTTTCACATTGCTAATGAATGTGCTTTTCTTGCAAATGACATTTTACATAAAGAATTAAAAGTAACATTAATGTAATAATGTGATATCTATATTTCGCAGGTCAGCAAGTCGGTGTGTATCCTGACAACACAAGCAATAATGAAGCTGCTGAAATCCAAAGAGGCAGCTGCTGCTGTGGACATCAAGAGTTGGCCCATGGTGCTGGACACAGGTCAGTGTTATGGCCATGATGTTAGAGTGACCTCAAGAGGTGGCCGTGATGCACCGAACATAAACACACCATCTTTGGCACAGTCAAACGTAGCCTCTTATTGAATAGCTTACCATATGCGGTCAGAGGATGTCCTTCATACAGCATGTCTTGGCTCAGGAAAAAGGTTGATATAGTCCAACCAGACTTGCACTTACTTAGAGGAGTACTGCAGATAATGTCTTTGACAGTTTGTGTATTTAATGATGCATCTCATGGGCAAAAGTATTGATGCGTGTATGGTATTTAATGTATTTATATGTAATGCTTATTGAGGAGATTGTATTCATCTCTTTACTGTGTTCATGAGACATGCAATTACTTCTTTCTGTGCATTTAGTTTTATACATCATCTGTTTTTATTCAGTAACTAACAGGAACAATGGACAGAAACTACTGTGTATAATCTGCCATTTTTACATTCTAGCTTTGTCCTACCATTGATCATGACAAAGCCCTCAAATAAACATTATTCATAGAAGAGCTGATGGAAAAAAACCTCTCCTTTCTCTTTGTTTTTCCTTCAGATGATCTCCCAAGAAAGAAGTGTCCCCAGATGTACAAACCCCCTACCCCAGAGATGTTAGCTTACCTGGACTTCAGTGTGTCAACAACAGGCATCTTAGCAGGAGTTAAAGTATGTCTGACTCTGAAAATCCTCTGATAATATGTTTCCTATCATCATAAATTGACCAATAACAAACATTTTCAGATAAATAACAGCTTGCTTCAATTAACCTGTGCCTCTTTGTGTCACATGATTCTTCTAGATGTCTCATGCTGCCACCAGTGCCTTGTGTCGCTCCATTAAACTGCAGTGTGAGCTTTACCCTTCCAGACAGATCGCCATCTGTTTGGATCCGTACTGCGGCCTGGGTTTCGCTCTCTGGTGCCTGTGCAGGTAAAGATTAACCAGTGTAGACCCAACATACATCAACTAGCTCTAAAAGATGGAGGGAGTTTGGTTGGAAAAATTTGACACGTTTTTTTATAACACCAAAAATTAAGATAAACAATTAGGTCAACGGCAATACTGCTGGAGACAATGTGGGCAACTGAATGCCAACCACTCTCTTATATGTTGGTCATGTATGAAAATACAGGCATTTTGGGACGGGGTTTTGAGAGCCATGGGCGATTTTTGGATGTAATATTCCTAATGATCCCCAGTATATATATCTAGGACTGATACCAGACAATGTAATAGGTTAAGAAGACGTATACCAGTTTAAGATCCTATCTCTTGTGGCTAAGAAAGCCATTACAAGAACTTGGCTGAGAACTGATCCACCTGGACTGAGTCACTGGTTGGACATTGTAGAAGAAATCCAATCAATGGAGCAAATGACTTACAGTCTACGAACTAAAACAGAGCTGTATACTGTAAGATGGACAAAATGGCATCTTTATGTGACAAAGTAGAGTCTGTCCCCTTTGTACTTTTGTTCTTGTGTTTTTGTTCCTGTTTTTATTAAATGGAAATATAAAGTTAAAGAAAAAAGATTAACCAGTGTGAACAGAAGTACGCGCATCAGTGCTGCCCTATTCAAAATGTTAAAAACTCTGCTTTTGGAGCAGGATGAACCAATGACCATGCCAGGACGTACATAAAAGCCCCTTAAATCCAAAGTGTTATTTTTAATCTTTTTAATATCACAAGTAGCATACAAAGTGCCATTCAAGAGCTCTTTTGGAAATTTAGTCATCTGAGGTCTGGGGGAATCAAATCCTCTTTAAACTTACTGGTCAGCTAAAAAAAACTCCCACGCTGTTCTTACTGCATGTTGCATTAAATCACCCTTGATTTTAGTTTGATTTTACTTTTTTTTCCAATAAAGACATTGGCATGCCAGGCCATTTTGTCATTATGCCACAATCTTAAAGCATTCTTCACACCAAAGTTGACAAGTGTGCAAGGACTGGTTTAGTGAGCTTGCAGTTTCAGCCAAAAATGATCATCACTTTCAACTGGAGTCTGTTTTTACTGTCTGACACATTTCCTTCTCTGTTTACCTTTTTTTGGTTTCAGTGTGTACTCAGGCCACCAGTCCATCCTCGTCCCCCCTCTGGAGCTAGAGAGCAATGTGTCGCTGTGGCTCACAGCGGTCAGCCAGTATAAAGTGCGAGTCACCTTCTGCTCGTACTCGGTCATGGAGATGTGCACTAAAGGCTTGGGCTCACAGACAGAAGCACTGCGGGTGAGTTTGTCTCTTAAAGTTTAAAGTGGTGTCATGAGGAAGGTAAAACTGCAGTACTTTACTTTACTGAGTATTTTCTCCAATTAATCCTTTCTAGCACTTTTCTTGAAACACTCAGTTCAGTTCAATTCAACGAGCTTCACTGGCATAAATGTTGTAGGGCATTATTGCCAAAACATTGCTTTAACATAAAAAAAGAAATAAATTCATTGAAAAGGAAACAAAGTTCAATTTAGAATGATGTAGATTAGCAGTATTATGATAGAAAAGACTAAAGAATGAACACAGACAAAAAAAGGTTTAAAATCAAATATATATGAAAAAATCAGGTGATTTTAATAAGAGTGTGGATGTGGTTGTGTGTGCATCTGTAATTGTGTGTATATGTTGTGTATAAGGGGGGTTAAAGGGGAAATCTGTATGGGGCCCAGACACTGAGGGGGGCCCATGGAATGGAGGTCAGCAATAACATGCTCCAGTATATCGGTGCAATAATAGTCAAAACATAATCAGGTAAAATGTCCCATATAAACCTAGAAAAAGCACATTCACTTGAATGGTATGAGCCTGTCATGATGTCTCTCTCTTTTTTTTTAACACTAACATCGTGGCCGTCCCAATGAGCTTAACTGTTGTGCCAGTAATGCTGGACTGATTTTAACAATCCCAGGACCTGAACATGAATAAGGATGTCAGTAAAGGAAAGAGACGAAAAAGAGAGAACTGGCAAGGGCTTTTGACCCAAACGATAACCGTATGAAGTAGTTTTTTCAGTCATCTTCAAAAGCTGATATGAGCAACACACAGGGGCCAAATTAAACAAGGAGACCAAAACAAATGCAACAGAGGAAGAAGCAGCAGAGGCGGCCCTTTCCTTGTGCCTCACGGGGACCCAGCCATTTGCTCTGGGGGGGCCCTGTGAATGTTTCTAGGTATAAATGAGTGTGCTGTGGTTGTGTGTGTTCAGGTTCCTCAGGTCCTTACACACTTTGACATACTTGGCCACTATAATCTCACAGTTTTGCATTTCTCCCAGTTAATTTGGGACTTTCTGAGAAACAGTTGTATATTCAAGCTCTGTACGTGTGTTATTTGGGGACAGTATTCCTCTTTCACAGCCTGATATATAAAGAATTGGAGGAAGTGGGGCTCTATAGCTAATCTGTGGTCACTGAGTCTGTAGCTGTCAGAGCTTTTCTCAGTGAAGGGTCTTTTACAGCACTCAGGTAACCTGCGTATTTGTATTCTCTGTTTTGGGCCAAACAGTGTTTTCATTTGCTTTGTTTCTACATTGTTTATTCACAGTATTTCACTTAAATTTCTTTTTGTGAATTGATAACTGGATTTGGTTCAATTTGTGGGATGTTGGAGTCTTGGGTCCGAAAAAAAAATTGTAAATCAGTCTTTACAAATCATGTTTTGCCCCAAGAATCTTATTTTAAGGGAGATTTGTTAACATAACTAACCCACAGAATGTACATTCAGCAGCCAAGGGGCTTTTAATTAAGCCAGTAAACAGATGATTCTGGTAAATAAAGACTGCTTTACTTAACAGTAATCCTCTATTTTCATGGATGAATTTCATTTAAAGAGGGTGTAAAGCTGTTTAAATGTGACCTACCTGGTTCACACTGTGGGTTACCATAATCATGCTGTCATCATGCTAATTCGATCACCTTCTCTCCCCTGTTTCTCCCTATGAGGAGAAATTCATTCATGAAACTAAAAGATGTCCTGGTTTTTTGATTTTGTTTCCTGTTCTAACTCTTTTGTTCTCCCTGCTCTAGTTGCGAAATGTGAACCTGTCCTGTGTGCGTACATGCATGGTGGTGGCAGAGGAGAGGCCCCGTATAGCACTAACTCAGTCCTTCTCAAAGATCTTCAAGGACCTGGGGCTTTCACCTCGTGCTGTCAGCACCACCTTTGGCTGCAGGGTCAATGTGGCGATATGTTTGCAGGTAAGCAGCAGCTGGTTGAGGATAAAGAAAAGCTTGAACTTGTGAGTGTGTGCAGCAACAATAGAATAGGCCATTTCATATGAGTGAGCAAATCAAACAAACCTTTCTGAAAACCTTTAATGGAAGTTGAGTCAGGTTCAAACTGCTGTGTTTTGGCTGCATCTTTCTACTGCCACAGCTCTGTCCCTCCATAAATTTCAACTCACTAAACAGTTCAGATGAAAAGTTTTGGAAGAACCACAATAAATCTTCCAATAAGTTACTGGGCTCATGAACAACTGACCAGGAAACTTCTGAATAAAAGCACTCTGTGTGAACAAGGGGAGTTTCTCTTCATAAATGGCAAACTGAACCTCAACCTCAACAATTTCTATCTTGTCTGATATATTCTACCACTGTGGATATATATATATCTACTAAAACAAAGTTAATTTGACACTCTGTTTATCTCTCTCATGTCTATTTTGGCCAAGTACACAGTGCGTAGCTCGAGGTAAAGTAGGAAAGCCTATCAAGGTTTTTGGTGCAGCACTGTGAAGAAAAGAAATCCAGAAAATTCAAAATTTCAAGGTAACTATCTGCACCAGATTTTGAGTTTTGGGTCGAGACTCAAAATTTTGAGTTGAGAAGACAACTTTTTTAATAAATACAACCCCTGGCGGGATTCATACCCAGACCCATTGCGGCATGTTTTTTATGGTGTATTTTTGCTTACCACTGCACCAGTCTGGCACGCAGTGATGCTGCAGTGAGCTCAGCTTTGAAGAAAGAATCTGAGACATAACTTAGCTTAGCTGTTAGCATCCGTGCTTCACACACTGGAGCAGGCTCTTTATTGTGTTTAATGAACAGGACAGAACCGGGGCTCACCCACACAGCAGCTCTCACCTTTCACCGATTAGCGGAGCAGTGTCTCTAGGCTCTGAACATGGCACAAAATGTGCCCCGCCTGGTAACCACAGGCTTCACCCCACATGCACACACAATGACACCAAAACCACAAAAAAGAACACGCCCCAGAACAATCCCAGGGTCCATTTAGTCTAACGTAACTGTTCAGTTCATAGTGAGCACTTCCTGTGGGTTATCACAGTATTTTGTCTTTATATGAACCCTGTGCTCAGAAGTTGGCCTGACCTCGCCTGACCACACCTGACCTGAAACTAATTGTTTTAAGTTTTGCCAAATTAAGTTAAGCAATTAGCCCAACTTTACATTAAAAATGTAGTAAGGATAGTTGAGATAACTCCTTTGATTTAGTTCATAACATGGCAAAAAATATTTTGTTTTGTTTACTGGAAAATTCATTTAATGCCCATGATTTTAAATTTTCATTATTACAGTGAGGAGGTGAACCTAAAGCAGCCAGTCTGAAAGCTCATGCCAAAATGAAACTATGCGCACACCTCAGCTGACACACATGTAAACACATCCAGTGCGAAACATCATTTGAGATGAGCAGCAGTTCAAGGATTTTAGGTGAAGATGAAAAAAAGTAGCATTTTTTTTATCTTTAACAGAAAGATGTTTTCTAATGATCCAGTGGCTTTATAGAATTGATCACGAAAAAGTCAGACTAGTTGGTATCAGAACAAATAGTTAACTTTTGTTAAACAAATTCAACTTAGTGAAATTTTAACTTCTGTTTATTTATGCATTTTCAGAAGTTTCCAAATACTTCATGTATTGTCTGTGCAGGATCTTAGTCATTCAGGTCATGGTTATCTGAGGTTTCTTCTAAAGTTGTCTTATTTTCTTAAAAACTTTTCTCCTCTTCTCTAAAAGGCTTCCTCTGTTCTAAACGATGATTGAGCCTAGAACTGGTGTATACAGCCTAATGCAAATGATCAAGGTGCCTCATGAGAGTTGTCAGCTATGAGAGGTTGTCCCAGTGATTTTCCATTTCCTTGTTGTCACAAGAGTTAGAAGATTTCTGTTGGAGAGAGTCTGGAACTGCATTATAGATTGGTGGTAAATGGTTCACCGGAGCGACTACTCTGTTTAGAGATGTTTTCTTCCAGCTTGGCATAGATAGCTTCTTTAACTCAATGTTCAAATCAAGGCCCCTCCTTGGCCAGTGTGTAGACCTTGCTCTTCCAAGGGATCGTCCAGTATCTTTAAAGCAGGGGTTTGTAACTCGGATGAGACTTCAGTGGAAGCAACTCCCCCGGGTTGTGCTTGTAGCTACACCCCATCCGTTATGCACAACCTGTATTTGTGTGCCTTTAGCATAATGCCAATGGTATGTATTTGCAGCCACAAACCACAGGTACCTTCATAAAATTATCATTACTTGTAGAAGCTAAAGAACAGCTCATTCAGATGTAACAAGCACATTTACCTTAGTAGAGGATCTGAGCCCTGATTGGCTGAAAAGTGGGTGTCCCTTGCTAGATTTTCTAAAGTCATAGTACAGAGCATGGAGGGGGTACAGATGTCTAATGATCTCTTATGTGGCTCCAGTAATAAGATGTTGGCAGGTAATCATATTTTTATGGGGGCAGTGATAAAAAAAATAAAGTACATACTGCAGCTTAAAGATGTAAATGGATGTCCTAACCTGTGAGCTGACCCTCCGGTGTTGCTCCATGGAGCTATTACATCCTTCATTGCATTTTACTGCTTACATAAAGGTCATCTTTAAGAACTAAAGAAAAGGCAAAGTCTCTCCAGGAAACTTGGCACTTGAGATAAAACCTTAGATAGGTTACACATTCTTTAAAACTTAACTTGACTGTTGAATTTTTGTAAACACGAGGTGCAGGGAAACTTATAAGCAATATATTACAAACAGTTTTGAACAACAGGAAAAGTAGTCTGATATGATAGAATTTTTTTCTTTCTCTTATGATTCTGTTTATGTGGGATCATGTGCATGTCTGTCCACGTAAATAAACATATATATATATATATATCTTATCTGTCCTGCCCTGTCCCATCAGTCCAACAGGTTAGGGAAACTGGCTGAGCAGGTAATTGTAGGAGAAAAGTTGCTGTTTGCTCTCTGGGCTGCTGCTGGGTCTCTGTGTGTGTTTGTTTTTTTGTTTGTCTGTGTGTTCATGTGGGTGTTATTTTGTCTATCTTGCATGACTTTTGAAGACGGTTAACATTTTTCACTGATTCTGTTGTTTTTCTCAGATGAGCTGTACTTGACCTGCTTTGCTTTATGGTTCTAGGTTACATGTAAAGTGCTGCTGCTGCATAACATAAGCCAGCGTCTTTAACTGTGCAGTGTTTTTGAGTCATTAGAGAAAGTGTTATGAAGTCCTGTTATTTAAACACAGAAATCTTACTCGGGTTTGTTTAATGCTCTCTTTTACATGACCAATGCAGTGCCTTTTACTCGTTTGTAAGATAATTAATTCATTGCATGTTGCCAGAGGGAAATCTAGAGCTTAAAGTTCACATAAAAAACAAAATACTAAAAGCTTTATTGCAGAAAAAAAGTGCCTAATGTATTTATGTCTTCATACTAATATGTCTCTATGGCTTGTCAGGATGAAATTTTGCAAAGACCCACGAAGTGACAGATAGATCTTTATTTGTGACTCTATGATCTAAATAAATGCATCTTGTAAGAATGTGGGTCTTGTCATAAAAAAAGCTTTTGCTTTGATAACAGCACAGGGAATGTTCCAGAAATCTATAATTCTGTCTTGAAATGTACTGACAGGTCAAACATGATGCTTACAAGCTGCTGTCTCATCCCAGGAGGCATGAACAGAGAGCACAGAAGACAGGTGTAATTCTGAAGCTTCTCACAATTCTCCTACGCTTGTTTTCTACAGTTTCTTCTTTCAGTTCCTCAACAATCTTCTAATTTGGTGAACACAGCAGTGTGGGAGTGCTGTTGAACCCCATTTTTGCCTCATCTGTCATCCATGTCCAACTGAACCTTGTAGGAAAAGTTGACACTTTGACATAAACTTATATGAGAAGAGCTAAATTTAAAAGACAGACTCTATTTTAAAGAGGCACATTTGGCATACACTTAGAGCAGGGGTGGGCAACTTTAATTACCAAAGGGGCTCATAAAACTGTTCTTCCCAGCCTGAGAGCCACATTGTTGCAAACTTTCGGATGCTCTCAAAGGGAAAAAAAATGTTTGATTAACAAGGTATGCAAGTATAAAGTAGTCATAAAACAATATTCATGCATAATAATACAAAAACAAGTTATTATGCATAGTCATTTTCTAGCTAATTTAGCCAATGTACATGGAATTAAAGTTAATTTAAATCAAAGAAATGCTGTTTTTTTTTTTAATTTTAAAACACAAATATTTAATTTCTGCTCTTTTCTAAATAAAGTGTTGAACAATACTTAATATAATGGGCTCTAATTTCGTAGACCAGGCGCAGGCGGGGCGCACCTACCCTGCACTGCGCCTGCGCCACGCCAACGGGGTGTGTCCAGGGCATTTTGCAAGTTTCATTCACGGCGCAGTCTGGCGCAGGGAGACGCACCCATGCCTCCGTCTCTCCCACTGGCGCAAATGGCAGAGAGGGAGGAGAGTAGAGTTTAACATAGCCGAGTACAATCTTCACCAATCAAATGAATGCCTCTCCTTGCCTTTAAATGTGCCACAGGCAAGGCGCAGTGACAATTTCACCTCGGTGGCGAAGAAGGTCAGAGCCGCTGTCACTTTTGCAGCAACTGGGAGAGCGCAGGGGCCACCGGGCCGCGCATCGGAGGACACGACGCGCGTCAGCGTGTGGACCACCTCACAGGACAGATGTAATATGTTCCTGTGTCATAAATATGAGTACAAAATTAAGTGATAATTACATTTAAACACAGCAGCAGGCTAATCCATTCATCATGCTTGTGATCCACCCGCATTCCTGGTCTGTCATCGCCAAAAAGCAGCGCCTTAGGTGAAATTATATCTCGTCCTCATCCTCCTTGCAATAATGTAGGCTACTCCATCTTTTTAGATCACATTAAGAATAAAGATTAACACAGAGAAATATGGGCAATCGCAGGTAAATCCTTAAGACCGAGTGACTTACATTTATTCAGCGAGCGTCTCTCTCTTTTTTCTTTTCTTTTGAATTTCATGAGATGAGAGAAGCCGGATACTCCGTATCGGATGATGTGGCTGTTTGTGGCTGGCTTGAGAGATGTGAACTCGTTAGTTATGACAAACGTCTCTGATCTGACATCAGATGTGACGGGACAATTAATATAGATACAAAGTTATGTGCTGGTTCAGACGGTTACATTAAATAGTGGTTGCTGTGATTGTTTATTGCATTGAAATGTGCCTGACACTCTGGATACCTGCCTGTGAGGTTTTGGTGACGTGTGCACACTGTGCGCCTATCAGCCAAATTACCACTGCCCCGGGTGCGCCCTGCCTGCGCCGAGAATAGACCAGGTTGGAGCTGGCGAGCTTTCAGCGCACCTTCCTTGCGTTTTTTTGGCACGAAATTGTCACTGCACCAAGCTGAATCTGTGGACACCTCCCCCTGGTGCGCCGTCACACCCATCCCAGAGCAGCCGGTCTACCAAATTGCCAAATTGGCTGCACACGGCGGTGCGCCAGATGAAATTACCACTGCGGGGGGTGCGCCAGGCTGTGCCACCCTGCGCCACCCTGAGTTGCACCAGGAAATTAGAGCCCTAAGAGTGTATTTCTCATTTGGCCTATCCTATAGCTAGTCAAAAGGGGGAGCTCTGAGTGATCTGTATTCAATACTTCAAATCATATACTGTCCATTTTGAGGCGGTCCATTGCATTTTATTTAAATCAATGTCTTTTTTATTTTACTGAAGATGATAGTTTATTTGATAATGTGCAGTTATCTACTTACAGATTTTTCTGTCACTTTCTGTTAAAGAAGACTTTCTTAAACTTTGAAATCAAACTTCTCCATGTGCACCACACAGATTGTTCTCAGTCTGGGGTCATTACTGGCGAGCAACCACGCTCATAAAAGAAAACTTTTCCTCCATAGTGACACATTTAATCAGTCTGCCAGCCTTGTTTTCTCAGCAAAGACTAATGTTTCGTCTTGTTGGTGTGTGCTGCTGATGCTGAAACCTAAGCTCAATACATCAGCCCACCCACTCTGTGTATGGCTTTGACCTCACAGACGACAACCCTGACTCACTAGCTTATGCACTGGCTGCAACCCTGGCAGAGAAGTGATGGTGGACATAATGTGTTGTGACAAATCGTTCTGCAGTAATGATGACAAATCCCAAAGCCTTTAAAATCCATACCTGAGGACAAGTTAGAATATGTGAGAAATGATCCAATGAACATGGAGTTATATTACAGAGCTATGTACAAAATAACACCAATAGGCATCTTAACGCATATCTCTGCAGATTATGGACCGTGTTTTTCCTGGGGAATAATGTTATAAGGATATAATAACAACTCAGCCTTTGAATTTTCTTAGAACCAGCACAGGTTTTTCCCCACCTTCTCAGGAGTGTATAAAAGCACATTTTTAGCATTATGGCAGGTGTTTTTACCTTTGCAGGTACTTACAGCGTCTTTGGTCCTAACTATTGTGGCCTGGCTGGTTGGCTTCTGGCTGCCCCCTCCTTTCCTGCTTTCTACCATAAGCAGCTTCAACCTCTTCCCAATTAGTCAATAAACAGTAGTAAGGTCATTTTTTAAGAGTCACAGTTAAGACTCATGTTCCTCTTCTGCTTTTTTCCTCAAGGGTACAGCAGGACCTGATCCTACTACTGTGTATGTGGACATGAGAGCTCTACGGCATGACAGGTAGGGGCTTCTGCAGCATCTGTATGAATTAAAACAAGTTGTGATACACTGGTTGCAAAAATCAGGACTCATGGCAATGTTCAGAATAAGAATTCAGCTGATATGATGTTTTTTTTGCAGCATCTTTTGGCGTTACTCTTCCATATTGCCATATTTTCTCTTCCGATCAAGCATTTAAGCAGATCAGAGTTTGTCCTTTCTTATGCCCTAAAGGAAACTTCCTGCCTGAATTAGCAGATAAGTGTGCTTTGTGATGGCATTTAATTAATATGACACAACAAATACAATTTTTTTAACTGATATCAGCTTATCCCACATTCGATGTTCGTAAGAGGGGTAGATGCCAATGTTCAGTACTCTCCATAAAAATTACTTAAGGAGAAGTATAAACACTATTTCTAAAAATACCTGTAAAATTACAGGTACATCAAAAGCTTCTTAGTAACCGCAGCATGAGTGAAAGTGATAAATTACATTTCACTCCTTGTAGTTTGATTAAGTGTTACCCTGCTGCACCCTAAATGTGATGTTACTAAGAGAGCTAAAACTTTGCCTTTACTTGGGTTTGTATATTTATTCATCCTGATGTCTGGTAGAGTATGTTCACAATCACTCATGTTAAAAACACCCTCTAGTATTCATATATTAAGTGCCCCTGATCCAACTGTATTCTTACTCTGTGACGCTGTTAGAGCTTCTGTCACTGTAATGCCTCCTTTTCCACGCATCACCTGTCCGCTCTGATTGGTCGACTGTCTGCTCTCTGGTTGTTGGTCAGTTTAACAATTCTGTGTTCTGTCTGTAGTCTCTCTATTGCACTGGGTGTGCTACCTTGAGCCAGTGCGCTAAACTGATGACAAAACAATGATTGGACGTCACACTGATAGTTTTTAGGGAGGGTTCAGGCAGCTACTGATGCTGTGGACTTTTTGTGCTCAGGAGTATTCTGTCACACTGAAGAGACCTGACACTCTCTAAAAAACTAAAAAAAAACAAACAGAATATGGGCTCTTTAAAGATCCTGTGAAGAACTTTTAGTCTGTAGTTTTTTCGGCGCTCATTTTGGACTAAACAGCACATCAAATTTCCTTGTTGATTATGTCCAGTTTTTTTTATCTTGATGAGATGATTAAATGTATCCTTGACCAGGAACCTTTGCAGTTGACTTAGAAAAAAAGTCTGACTCTGCTGCATGTTTTTATCACTCTGAGTCATGGCAGCAGTTGCAGGTATTAAAATGCTTATTTAGATGTCACAAATCTTGTTATTACAGTATGTTTCAGTAGATCAAAAGTGGCGTCATGATATTAACGTTTTTGTGTAACCAGCCAATTACTCCACAAAGTGTATTTACACATTCAGTAAATCATTTGACTGTTGCCACACAGAACAATAGAATAAAACTGAAGAAATCAAGTCTCTCATTTTATTCTTGTTTTTTATTCTTTGCGCTCTCTGCAGGGTTCGACTGGTGGAGAGAGGGTCACCACATAGTTTACCTCTGATGGAGTCTGGGAAGGTAAAGCCCAGTGTTTACATGCATTAATCAGCAGGTTATGTACTGTAGCAACACTTTTATCATTCTTAGACGGACCAGTGCAGTTGTTTGACTGTGAAGCTGTCTGAGTTGTTCTTGTTTGCTGTTGTAGATCCTTCCAGGAGTGAAGGTGATCATCGCCAACACAGAGACAAAAGGACCCCTGGGAGACTCGCATCTAGGAGAGGTAATGAAGGCTTTTTCTTTTTCCTCTGTCACTTTTTTTTATACAGAATATCTCTTTTGAAAAGAAGAAATATGTTCATGATAGAATCACTTTCTTCTGTTTCAATGCAATATCTTATGAATCCATGTTTGTTTATTTGTACCTAATGTCTACCCAATTCTGATTGAAAACAGTATCACATTTGAAATTTTTATCAATGAAAAAAAAGTTTGTATTTTATCATCAGGCATCCATCTTTCTTTATTTAGTTGTTGTAGAAAAATTGTCACTGACAAACATATGCTGTCATTTTTTTACTACTGAAATTAAAACTGAAAAAGTCACAGCTCTTATCATGTAGTCATTTACTCTCTTTAACTCTTAAAAGAGCAGGCATCTATAAATATTTTGGTAATATGATTTATTTACAATTTCTGACATATCTAGCCAAGAATAACATAATTTCATGAGATATTTCAAGCTATTACCTTTGGTTATCAATTTGCTGTCTGCATCTCCAGGGATGCTTTGCCCATTTGTGGCATGCATTTTCATATTTCTGCCTTTCTTCTAAATATGCATGTGTCAAACTGAATTTATTTCATTTTAACATTTGTGCAACATTGATTGGCCTCTATGAGGCCCCGTTTTACATAAAACCATGAAAATAAAAAAAATGGTAACCACATGTGCTAAAATAGTTAGAAATTGATCAGTTTTGTGATTACAAGACAGCATATTAACAATTAAAAACCAACTACCAATCAGAATCAACCAGTCCCTTATTATAACAGACATCGCTGGGTTACCCATTCAGACTCTAATTTAATGCATTATCACAAAGAAAAACACATGAACACTCCGTGGTAAGAGAAAACATTCTAATACTGACAGTATTTGGTGTTAAAGGAATAATTAACTGAAATTAAAAAGCATTTTGCTAATCTGAACAGCCAATGTTCAATGACATCACTAAGGTTATTTATCAGTTATATTTTAAATTGTTTTAGAGATTCATAAAGATTTTGAATTTCATTTATACACCACACGGTAGTTTTGTCTCTATTTTTCCGAAGGCTAAATTTCAAAAGACTTTGAGAGGGCGAGGCTTGTCAGATCATGACTTCCTGTAAAGGGGCTTAAAAAAGAGTCAATTGTCCTCTTATGTTGACACGTTCCCTGCAGTGACCCTATGGTGCAAACACTTTGACCAAAGACAAATCCTCTCTTTATGCTTCTATAAAATCATGGAAGTTCATCCATCAAGCATGGGTACACTGGTGAAATATTAAAAAAAACATTTACAGTAAAATTGACTAATCAATGTGTCACACCTCTGTATGTCTGAATATCCTTAAAGCATCCTACCTATCTATCTCTCTCTGGGTCCTCTAGGATGTAAATATTTAAGCCTGATCATAAAAGGTATAAAAAGAAAATTCATCAATGATCATGTAAAAATACTTCTTAATATGATATTTTCTTTTAAAATGTATCCTAAATTATGATTCATGTATAACAACAACATATTTTAACGTCAGTGTCTTTGTCACCACAAACCATCATTTTGGATTGTACTACAAATTATTTGTATCCATTTGAATATTCGCGTACAGTCACATGACCTGTAGACGTGACCAAACCCCCATGAGTGTACTCCTTAAATGCCTGTCGTCCCCACAGTCTTTCAGATGTGTATGTGCACTCTAAGAAACATGAACCATTCAAGGATTCATCAACCAACACATTCAAGCAAACACTAAAAACTATACACTGTTTCATTGTTGAAATAAGTGTCAGGGGTAAACTTCTGCATGCAAGCAAAGATTTAGGGTTCAATCCGTGCCTGTCCCTCACAGTGATACTTCAGAGTGTATCACAGAGGTGGTGGTTGTGCTTTGCCGTAATGAAAAGGTCACTAATAAATAACATCCTGTGTTACAGATCTGGGTGAGCAGTCCTCACAATGCCACCGGCTACTACACTGTTTACGGTGAGGAGGCGCTGCATGCAGACCACTTTAACACCAAGCTCAGCTTCGGTGACACCCAGAGCGTCTGGGCGAGGACGGGGTACCTGGGCTTCCTGCGGCGCACTGAGCTAACTGATGCAAGTGGAGGTGAGAATCACCACTGATGACTGATGTGAAAGCTGCGCCGATGTTTTCTTCTTAACATCACCTTAGAAGTGTTTTCTTAGCTGTAGAAATGAACTGATGAATCCATGACTGTGTGTTTTTGTCTGTATTTCAGAGCGTCATGATGCCCTCTATGTGGTGGGCTCTCTTGATGAGACCCTGGAGCTGAGGGGGATGAGGTATCACCCAATAGACATCGAGACCTCTGTCATCCGTTCACACAAGAGCATCGCTGAATGGTGAAACGTTTACTCCACTTATAAAATAGTGCAGGGATGACAGTGTGCAGGGTTTGAAGCTCAACCTTTGGGCTGCTTTGACTAATACTTTGTGTTTTTTCTTTGGTTTTTGGATCATTGCTGAAAATGAGCTCTGTGGAGAAAAAAAGCTCCGACATGGCACGCCTTGTTCATCAAAATAATTCACTTTTAGAGCGTATGCTGTCCAAAAGTACAGAGCATATGAAGGAACCAAACCACCGTCTACAGACTTCCCATCATCACCGTTGAGTTTACATCAAGATTGAGCAACTTTTGTTACCAAGAGAGCTGCATTACATTACGCTCATTGTTACTGGGCCACATTTTTACAGTTTGATGGGATGAATATATTAACATATAAAGCTGTCATAAGCTGTTACTTCATCATGATATATAAACATGTAATCTCAACTGCACAAAACAATACTTAGCCTATTGAGCTAAATGCAGATTTCAAGCCAAATTGAGCTTTGTTTTTAATGCAAGTAATACAGCATTTACTGGCTAGCAAATTATTAATTAAATTGTTTTTGTTGTTATTCTGACAAATACATAAAGATTTCCAGACATAACAGAAAATTAAAGTGTTGTTTATTGGCAATATTGCTACATTTGATGCTGTTATGGCAGATTTTTTTCAGTTTTTTAATATATCTAAATAGGTGGCTATGGAGGCGCATTGCATTCACTGGATAAAAAGAAAATGAGTCATCTGATATTGTAATTACAAGATCTTTTCTCATAATTACGATATGAGATGAAGGGCCACATTGGCCACTGCTTCACTCAGAATCACTAGTTGCACAACCAAGAAGAGGTAAATTCATTCATGTTTTACTTTGTATTTGTAGCTTTGTATTAATGGTAGTGGCTTTGTTACGTTTTAGCCATGTGACATCATTACCATGGCAACAGAAAAGCTAGCATGGCCGTTGCCTCAGCTGTACTGCTTCAGGATCTTGGATTTTTAAGAGGAGACTTACAGTTCTCTGAGTCACCACCAAACCCGACTTGATGCATTTCAAATGCATGAATTTGTATCCGTGAAGCGTCCCGTGTTGGTTCAACACAGCAACATCCAGCACGTCAGACTGGGCTTTCCGCCTGCACAGTGTTGGCACACTAACATTAACACCACCCTCATTTTTTGAAAACATCAGTATTTCCCAGTAAAAAATAACAGAGAAGATGGTAACAGGAGATTAACTGTCATAGCACCATTATTGCCACTGTGAGAGAATTTACAGACTTTTCCTTTTCTTTATCTTTTCTCATAATTACGACATCATGATCTTATAATTACGAGATAAGGTGTCTTATTTCTTTTTTATCCAGTGAATGTAATGTGCTTCCATAGCTGGCAGGCCACATTAAGATAACAAGAGGGCCACATGTGGCCCCCAGGGTGCCAGTTGCTCTCCCCAGAAACATGTTGGTTATATGTTGAAGTTGAAAGAGAAACCATCTTCACTAACATACAAAAAAAGTGAAAGGAACATGAGTCAAGAAATTCATGATTACATGTGGACCTTGTGTTAAAGTAATGTTGATGTGTGTGGCTGTTGGCTGCAATTACCTAAACTGGACAATAAAATTAATAGTGCTAAAATGATATTCATTTTGGGGACTCAGAATCATTACTGCGGCACTCTACTGTTCACATTTTACCATGAAATCAAAGCATTTTGAATTTATAGATATATAATGTGCTCTACTGCCTTTCCTTGTTTTTGTCCATCCTCCTCCTCCCTTCAGTGCGGTGTTCACCTGGACAAACCTCCTCGTGGTGGTTGTGGAGCTGGAGGGGTCTGAGCAGGAGGCCCTGGACCTGGTGGCCCTGGTAACCAACGTGGTTCTGGAGGAGCACTACCTCATCGTAGGCGTGGTGGTGGTGGTCGATCCTGGTGTCATCCCCATAAATTCCCGAGGGGAGAAGCAACGCATGCACCTCAGAGACGGATTCTTAGCTGACCAGCTGGACCCCATATATGTGGCTTACAACATGTAAGCGCCCTGCTGAAGGAGGAGTTTTTGCCCCTAAATGTGGCTTATCATGCAAGAGGAGACAGCAGAATGGAATTTAAGGGGCTTGGAGTTAAAAGAAAAGCAACGGTGCAAGACATCAAGCGCCCCTTGATGCAAACGTTCACAGCAGAATGGAGAGGAATTCTTTAAGTTTGACAAAAACCTCATGTCTGTTTCTCCCTGTGATTTCCTGACTCAAGAAATAATGTTTTAATGAGCGTTTTGGCTTCTTTTGTGTGACTTTTGTATGAACGGCAGAGGATCTGTTCAACAACAACAGCAGTGCAGCGTCTGGTTAAGTTATGAATCTCCCCAGTGCCATTAACACGTTTTTATTATGGTGTATTAGTGCCACTGTTCCACACCAAAATAAGCATCTGTTAGGTTTGAGTAAAAAGTTCAGTTTTTATGGGTGAAACCAACTTGCATTTTTCAAGTTTAAAAAGTTGAAAACTTTCAAGAACAAAAGTTTTGAGGGCAGAAACTAAAACCCTATGTACCTTAAAATGTTGTCTTGCATCTGTACAGTGTGCTTTACTTTTGATGTTCAAACAATATCCCCATGTCATGTCATAATATCCCCACGTCCAAATCAGTAAAAGGCCCACTGTCTTTTCTCGCACTCACATGAGGCATTCTGTACTGCCCTCAAGCACGTTCCTCCTCTAAAAAAATCTAGGGAAAATAATTTCACATTATTTTAAAACACAAAGCGATTATCTGACTGAAGTTATCTAGACCTACTGGGCATCTCAGTTAGTCATTCGGTAAATTTTTCTTTTTAATTTTAACAGGAAGTACAACTGTTGCTCATTTTTACTCAACTAAAACGTGACTGCATTTGAGTTTGTGATTAAAACACATCTTTACTCTTAAATGTACTTTATTTTAAAGTGCATTTTTCTCTTATTGTGCGCAAATAAAGTTAGTTTCCATCCATTAAATTATCTCATCAACTGAGTGTTGATGAAGAGTTTAAAAAAAAAAAAAAAACAGCAACTCCCTCCAAAAGCAAAAAGGGAGACAAACAACACCGACAGCATCAGCTGCAGAAAACTATGAATATGATGAATTTCAAGGTTCTCTCTTGAACAGACACCATTCATTTCTGATAGAGTGACAGGAGCACGTCAGCTGTAGACACCTCTCTCTCACCTGAACACGGCTGCTCAGGTGAGATTCTACCTCCTTCCTCAAAGTAATCATCTCCAACCATAGCAGAGTGTTGGAGTGCTGTGTTTAATCATACTCAAAATGCATCACAAAACTTGTAATTGAAATTATTTAATCTGTGTCTCTTAGTTTCTTCCTGTTGCGGCAGCTGGAAGTGTGTGTTGTAGTCCACGTGTGTCGTAACAATGCAGTTGTTCTCAAGCGTGATTGAGGCTGATGTGAGTGTAGGCCAGAGGGGGGCGGGGGATCATGCTTGAACATAGCACAGCAGCTAGCCCTAGTGTGAGTGCAAAATCCAAATTATAATGCTAATGTGATGAGCCAGACTAAAACCACAAAATGTCCTTTTAAGTCAAAGTAAAATAAATTATTTGACCAGGCTCTCAACTGCAGGCATGATCCAAAGAAATCGCCCTCACCTGCTTTTATTACCTCTGCCATGGAGGTTATTTCTTTCGCCTGTAACTCAAAAAGTTACAGCTGAAGTTATAGCTGAGTTTTCCACATTTTCCAGAGTAACTCAGCTAACTGTCAGAAATGCCCTGTCAAGGGTTTCTGCTCTTGGATCACTTCTAGTTTTCATCCATGTAAAAGACTTTTGTGTACTTAATCATTTTCGTTTTTTAAAGTTTTGTTTCTTGTAAAATTTTGACTTTTTAAACTTGAAAATTCTGAAGTTGGTATGTTGTAAATGTAGGACTTTCCTTAAAAATTACACATCATTTCATTTTTTTTTACTGTGGCCCTAATACACTGTTGTTGTTTCCTGTCAATATCCAAAACTCTGATTATTTCTATGCGTATTTCCTGAACACATGCCATAGAACAGGACTGATGTCAGTGTCTTAAACCTGGTTCAACCACTCCATCTTGTTTCATGTTCAGAGCCTTGTGTGCCAGTACAGGTGAGCACTTAGAGAAAACCTCTCTTTCTGTTCACCAACGTCTCGTCTGTGTGCAGCTCCTCTTCACTAAGACTGCCTCCTGAAACAGACCTGATTATGTTGTTAAGACAGAAGAAGAGTCCCTCAAAACAACATGGGTCAAAAAACAGTGGGAAAACGTCAGGTCCAGGCTCTCAGGATGATCTGAAAGTATGAAAACCTTTAATTCACTAGGCACACTACACCCTAGGAATGAGAAGGCGATACTTGGTTGTGTTTTCTTAATGTTTCCATCCATGTTTAAAGCTGATAGAATTGACCCTTTAATGACCACCCCACATTTTGTTTTTGCATTTTCGTCCTCTTTTTAGGTCAGTAATCTATCATTGTGTTAGCACTCCAGATAATAATTAAACTATGAAAATAAAAAGGTTTGTATTTCAAAGGATCAAACACCACTTTTTAACTTTTTGTACATTATGAAGATTCAAACTTTCGCTGAAGCCATTCTTTGTTTTCAGAACCTCTGATCTCAGTATTGCTAAGATAAACACATGAGATGGAATAACTATAAAATGCACCTAAGTTTACATTCTGAGTTGCTAATTTCAAGTTTTAACCAGGTCAGTATTGTAGAAAGTGACAGATATTTACAATGACTGGCAGCACTGACAAATGAGGAGATGAGCCTTAATTATGCCTATACAGAGCTTCATCCTGCAGAGAAAACCCAGAGAGGAGTAGATCGAAGATTAGTGCTGACTGATGCTCCACTGTGTCTGTTACACCTGTGCCAAACAGACTTGTCCAAATCCTGAGGCCCATTTTGGTGTTGACTTGTTCAGAAATGTACTTCCTCTATTAAATGACTGTCCTGACTGAAGGTCACCGCTAACAGTGATCCGGATCTTTTCAATGAACAACAATGACAAGCTAATGCGAGCTAAGAGTATGGCGCAGGGATGACTAACCACAGTTTTTGTAGGCCAACCCTGTAGTTAGCATCATGCTGGTTCCCTTGACAAAAAGCCTTTGAGTTTTTAATGACTTTTTTCTATTGCTGATAATTAGCTGTGTGTGTGTGTGTGTGTGTGTGTTTACAAGTGAACAATTTTTTATTTTATTATTTTTTCAGTTTAAATGTATCAGCAAGAGTAATAAGCTATTGTCAGGCTATTATGAAACTGCAACATGCTGGTTCGACGGTGAAGCTGGTGCATTGCTTCTGACTTTTAACTCACACGTTACCTCTTGTTGAGGAGAATTTACTCAAACTGTGAACTGATGAAGCGGGTGCTCATGGTGATTTCATTATTAGCAGTTGGTCTGCAACTGTCCTTTTAAAGGCAACATTTCAAAACTTACAAATGCGGAAATTCTAGATGCATTTCATGTTGTTGGAAAAAACAAAATGTTATATGCATGTGCTCACAGTGGACATTATTTCACTGCATTTATCCTTTTAAATCTAATCAAAAAATCCAGTAGGCTTTGGGACAAGGGAACCAGAGGTTCTAAAGTTCTACGTTAGATCTCATTACTGCACCGCTTTTTGACTCACAGATGTTTTAACAATGAAGAATTTTCTCATTTTTTACTCCCCAAACCACAGAAAAACCGATCCAAACACATTAAAATACATCACAGTCGGTATATCAGTAGATCTTCGTCATTGCAGAGGTGTAAAAGAACAACTCTTTAATACAAAAGCAGGTCATCATATCTGCTGGATGATCTGGTAAATACTGTGCTGCTTTAAGTGATATCAGTTACGCCTAGGATGCTGCTCAAAAGTCCTAAGTGCTTATAATTCATAGTTTACATCATTGTCTTCATTTTCATGGGATGGGAACACTTGTTTGCATATAGAGATGAAAAATTAAAAAGCCTGTGCAGCAGCCCAACACGGTGGTCAAATCTGGCTGACACTCTTCAGCCCTCTACTCTGATCATGTTACTTAAAGGTATAGTTCTAAGTGGGGTTGCTAGAGCCCTATGGCACCTGTAAATATAAAGGAGCGACCCATCTTAGTAATACCCAGGGAATTTGTGCTCCAGTGACTGCTACCTGAGACCTGCTGCAGCACTCATACCTGCACGGCTCCTGAGAGGCCTGCTGAAGGATACGATGTCCTTTTGTTTCATCACAAAATAGTTCCAAACACAGGGACTTTGTGGAGGAAAAGTAAACACTGTAAAGAATCTTACTAAAGTGTCTAATAGTGCCAGTTTTGTGTGCGTGTGTGTGTGTGTGTGTGTAGTTTCAACTTAAAGGTGGGTTAATTATGAGACCTTCAGTGGCATCATTTAGGGCTATACATTGCCTAGTTGTCAGTACCTAGCTACCTTCCCTCAGGGGTAAAGCTGCTTTAGTGACAGTCATATTCACAAGTGCCGTCGGCCTCGAGTAACCCCACTTCAAAAATCTCGAACTATCCCTTCAATGCGAACAGTGTCATCTGCAAATAATGAAAATGCACTGTGGACGTTATGAACAACACAATAAACATCAAGTGTAAATAAAAGTGGTCTGAAGAGGTGGATTTTTCATCTCAAGATAAACTAAAGGAATTTTAGATTTTCAAACCATCCTGAAAGCATGGACCAGGATCGATAAGAGCCAATGTGTTTCAGTCTTAACCCCTTCATTCTCGAAGTCAGATCTAGTCTCACTGAAGCACACAGCAGTGGTGAAGGAGGAGGGTCAGTTTGTGTTGTTTCTCATTTTCAGCAGTCACACTTCAGTTTGTAGTGTCAGTAACAGATTGTGAAAGAATAATGCCGTGGTTGACTTAAATGTGTTTTTTAATAAATGTATAGGTTAGTTTTTGTGTCACCTGAACAAAATGCAACATGTGATGCAAAAGACGTTGCTTTGGATGACAGTGAGTGCCGGGTCACGCCACAGGGAGTTGCTGACTTGAAGCAACGAGCCAAATGATATGAACTAAGCCTTAAGTGTTTTACAGATGCCTGCTCCTATCCAAACTCTAGTTTTATTTAATTTTGTGATGTTAATCAGCAGTTGGATAGGGCAGGAATATGCAGAGGGAAGTTAGAGGTGAGGACACCTGCTCTTATTGCACCAAAAGTCTTGATCTAAGATGAATATACTTGATCCTAACATCCAGCCATTATAACACACTTATTTTGAAATATGTCTGTCCCTTGTTCATTACTTTTCTATTGCAGGAGACTGGAAGAAAATGTAGCTGATGTGGTTTTGATGCAGAATGTCCCATCTTTATTTCCAGTGCCATAAGGTCAAATGAGAGTGACTGCATGTGCCATACAAGGCGAGTGCGTGATATGCTCATAGTACCTTAACCTCCCATTAACTTTGTAAGGATTCATGTCACTGTTCGTTGCTTCTTTTTCTATGTGCACACCCCTTCAGAATCAGGCTGCGGCCTGCTGTAAGTATGTACAGCTTTTGTGTAAATTATTAACAGAGAGGAGTCGTCAGGATCATAAAGACTGAATCTGGTATATATCTGAACTTCTCCCTCACAAACAGAAATGATCTGAATTCACTCTCAAGTGCGGACATTAGGGAGCGCCGTGAAAAGCCTCGTGAACCATTTTGAAGGAAGACAGTGTGGCAGGAAGTGACCACATTCAGGATGAGACCAAGCACACTCCAAACACAAGGAGAGGACCGTTTTCACTCTGGTGGCTGCAGAGACGTTAAATCCTCCAGAGTGAACTTTTGTTGTTAACACTCAGAAAGAAACATTTGTCTGATATAAGGTTAGCTGTCATTATTTTCATAACATGATTTCTTAATGAATAAAAGAAGTGCTTTTAACTTGAGATGCTTGTCTTCACTGACATTCATGAGTCTTTCACATCACCTTGACTTAGAGTTGGTCCAAATATTTTTAGTAACACTTCATTTTAGGTCACAACTCTCCCCAGTAAATAGTCGCGTATCAGCATGCTAACTAATATCGTAATGGCTGCCTACTAGACACTGTAAACTTATTAGAACCTAGATCTGCATTTCTGTATTCTGTAGCAATAAGCTATAGATTAACTAAGAGTTTTCTCTTAATGGCCTCTTGATTAATACACATAAGTAGTACTAGTTTTGCTTAATTTAGCCTTTATAAGGTAACACGACAACATGAACAGTTCTTATTTGTAACTCCTATATATGAACATCCAGAGATGTATCATCCAGGCAGAGACAAAGGGTCTAAAATAAGAATTTACGATTGCAAAAAACTTATGGATGCTCAGATCTGTTCTAATCATATTTGTCTCTGCTGAATATAAATTTATTTGAGGTATAAATATATCATTTTTATTCAACCATCCTTGCATGTTGTTTTGGGTCAGTACACTCCACAGTTGATTTTATCACATTTATTTTATGACAGGTTTTATTGGGTTTTAAGTTAGATTTTATTCAACAAAATATTTTTCTCTGACTTTTTAATTCCCATCTTGGCCCTCCCTTGTGACAACAGCAGTGATGGGCTAGTTTTCAATAAGCTGTTCAACAATGAAATGCTGGCATCTTAGCAATCTTGTCTCTGTGTCCCGCTAGAATTTACTCTAAGCTCCATTTTGGGGAGAATAAAACCGAGTTTGAAGCCTATTAGCTTCTTATTATGGACTTGTAGTTTGAGGTGCAATAAAAAACACCTAATACTGTCTAATAAGCAGACAGTATCATACTACTAGCATGCCTATAAGCTGCTAGTTAAAAGTGAAAACTTTGCTATAATGAGGTGTTCTCATTTTTTTCTATCTACACAATGTACAATTTATATGTTTTAATTATGATGAATTTTACTCTCCTAAATCTTGCCAACAAAAAACTTTGAAACAGTAGCTAAGCTTTAGCCTTATCTGAGGCAGTGTGTTTTGCAAGATATGATGCAAAAAGCCTGCTTATAAACCTTGAAAATATCATAATGATGTTCAGGGTTAAAAAAAAAAAAAACTGGCCTAAAAGTTGCCATTAAATCTTCTGACATCAAGCTGAATCACAAAGTGTTAAAATATAACCAATGTATAACATGTCAGAGTAATCTGCTCTTGTTTGAAGCCTCACAATAAATTTAAAATTGACCACATTATCTTCTGGCTGAAAACATCAAGGTTTGTAAGATATAAAACAGAAATTTCTGTCCAACAATTTTTATGAGCAATGATTTTTCTTTAGGGGTTAACCACAAAAAAAAAACATCAAACATCTTACAGTAATGAAATAACAGAACAAACAAAATAAACTGTTTGACACATTTTAATGATAATAAGTCTGTTATACAAAGGTATCATTAATTAACAGTAACAAAGTGGATCACAGTACTCTTGGTTGCAAATGTTTGCAAGAATGCAAAGTAACTTTAAATGGGCATTTTCATAACAAATTAATAGAAATGATATCTATGTACCACCAATGAAAGATACAGTAAAAATGGGAAAACAAAATCAGATAAATGCCCTTTTCTTACAGTCGTACAGTTAAAAGAACAGAAAAGATGAAGTGCCTCTATTGTCATAACACATTGTATTGGTCATCAGTGACTCCCTGTTTACAATACAGCTCAAAAACATAAGTAAACACAACTTGAATATGGATCACTATAACTAAGCCCTTAATGTCTTAATATTAAGCAGTAGTTAACAGTTTAAAGTTATTATGAAATGAAAAAGAAACATTTTATACCTGCATTTTCATGAAGTCATAAAGTGTCTTAACCCTCAGATCCAACAAAAGTTCAAAATACAGCATTGTGTCAAGAATTAAGGTGCACCAGAAAAAGTGCTAAAAAGTAATGATACATTATTCTTAATCTACATTTACCCTAATAATATTTACCAACCTCCACCTTTTTTTTACACAAAAGATAACAAACGCTATTTTAAGAGGTTTAATACTTCATAAGCCAGCATGATTACAGTGCCCGAGGACATTTTATAAGAAATTTTGCAAATTATGGATATCAAATGTTTTTTCTTCTTTTATTTTATTTTAGATTGACACAGTCACTGAGATATGTCAATAATTATGGCGACATTCATTTAATTTTTTTTTTTTTTTTTTTAATGCTGTGTCAGGTAACAGAAAAAAAGTCACACTTAGCCCACTGGGTTCTAACCTTGCAGAGCAGATGGACCTGACTGATTCACTATCTGAAATCCTGCATGTCCTAGTGAAATATTTCCGTGATGCATATATGGAACTGTCCGTCTGGCATGTCAGGTTAACTGGGTTCTAGATGATCCAAAAATATAACACATTTCCACTACTTTTTACTGCCACTGCATCAAATGTGACCATCAACTTCAGTGATGTTCATAAAAAAGAAAAGATTTATTTTCAGAACTTTTATGTCATTTTGCCACATAATGCCCCTGCTATTTTAATGGATAAAAAAAAAAAAAAAACAGGAAAAAAAGTTGCCCCATCGAGTTGCTGTCACCACAAAACACTGTATTTCCATTTTTTTTAAAATCATTTTAGTTTTTTCACAAAAAAATACAACGCAAGTTTTATTGTTTATAAATCAATCAAAAGTATGAAAAACTAATTCTAACTATGACAAAATAGTATTCATTCATTTAGTTTTTTTATATATATATTTTTGGGGGGCTGGTTTGGCAGAGTGGTAAGCAACCAGGCACGCCCTGAGGCCAGTTTCCTGAGTGTCCTCCCCTGCTCTCTTATCCACTTTCACAGGCCTTTCCACTGTCCCTCTCCACTGCCAAAAAACGCAATAAAACGGCCCCAAAAATAAAAAAACAAAAACTCCTCATTCCCTGATAAAAGGAAACTTTGGAGATACATGGTTTTGGCATGACAGCAACAATATGCAAAAACCTTTTTCTTTTTTTATGTTTCCTGTGACACAGTCTGGGACATGTCAACAAGTTTTGGCAAAATTCATTTTAGTACAATTTTATTTTGTTCATCTGTGTCAGCTTAGAGAAAAATTCCCTGTATCACTTTCATGTCGGTCAGAAGGAGAACTGTGTGTTTCTGCGCTGGGGCATAAAAATGAAAAAATAAATACATAATTGTAATAATAATAATAATAATAACAATCATAGGGACATCTGCAAGAAAAATTAAAAACTACAAATCTGGAGCCTGGTTTGTAAATCCATACCAGACAGTCAGCCAATACTTATTTTTGTACTACAGTGGCTATAGGACTAACTATCAGTTACAGTGGGTCTAAATGTGCCCATTTTTGGTCTTGATGGGCCAAGTGTGATTGTTTTTGATCACAAAGACACAGATGGAGTTCAAATTCAGTTCTTTTAAGAAACCATATTTCTGCCAAATTACATGTTACATGTATTTCTAATGGAAAAATAACCTCAAAACAAAAGCATTCATGTCCCCAAAGAGATAACGAGATCTTGGGTTAACATCAGTGAATACCTTAATCTTTGAAGAATGAATCCTTACATAAAAAATGTCACTTTGCTTTTCCACGTAAACATTCAATGCTAATATTGATCATCAGTGACAAGTATTTTTCTAGTACAGTATGAGTGGGTACATAACCTTAGGAAAATGTCCTTGACAGTAAAATGAGTCTGAACTTGAAGTATTCCCCACTCAGTTGGGTCATTGCCTGACCCTGTCCTCTTGAGACTCAGCTAAAGATCAGAACTTGGACAACAGGATTTCACTGTCGCTGCAACTACAACTAACTCCAAAAACATGACACCCCTTTGTCTAGATTCCCTATTTCACATATTCCTCCACTTTACAGAGAAGTTCATTTGCCTTGCTGATTGCTTTTGTTTCATTCTCTGATTGAAACTGCTCATTTGGAATCAAGGGAGACGGGTGGCAGTTGGGATACTGAGTCTTTTTAGCATCCACACCTAGGGTCTTCAGATCAGAAACAATTTGAGGCAGTTCTCTAAGCTGAAGGCTATAGAGTGAAACTTTTGCAGCCATGGCTGAAATGGAGCTGTGGGGGTGTTGACCACATCTTTTATACTCTGCAGCTATGAGAGACTTTTCCACAGCCTGATGGACTTTGAACAGACACCACTCAGTGCTCCCTCCACCAGTGTCCTTGTCAGCTGCATTGAGATCACAGCGAGCCTGCCTGCACCAGCGCTTGGCCTCCTCTCTATTTGGCCTTGGGATGTTTTCATTATGGCTCCAGAAGTTGTAGGAACGGTTGTGTCTGGAGAATCTCTCTCGGCTGTCTCGGTGACGCCTGGCCTCCTGATCCCACTCGTTAAAGAAGTCACTGAAGTCGGAGTAGTTTCCTCTTGAATAAGACGAACTTGAGCCTGAGCCTGAGCCTGAGCCTGAGCCTGATGCTTTACCGCTGCCTTTGTCTTTGTTTTTAATTCTGTTCTGCAAGTATTTGAAGGCCTCTGTTGCCAGCAGTGGGCAATCTGGGTTTTTGTCAGGGTGCCATCTGAGGTACATGCGTTTGATAGCTTTATCCTGCTCCTCCATGGGAAGAGTCCAGATCTCCTCCAAGCATCTGTCAATTTCCCTTTTGGCCTCTTCAATGGAGTTTGGTAAGGATCTTGAAGATGAGGAACTTGAGGTTGATGGGTAAGAATGTGGCACGGCTCCTTCTAGAAGCTCCAATTCCATGCAGGAGTTAGCTGCTGCTGCTGCTGCTGCTGCTGCTGCTGCAGTGGCTCCACTGGGCTCTGACTTTGTTGGGCGTTTGAACTGAAACAGGTCAAGACAGCTGACTTTAATTGACTTATCTTCTCCAATGTCAATCAAGTATTGTCGAAAAAGCTGTCCAAAGGAACCAGGCAGTTCTTCGACAATGATAGCATAAATGTACTGGTTCTTGGTGCTGTAGCCGACATACTCGCCCTCTTCAAAGTTATTGAGGATGTTCTGGTCCAATGAATCGAGCCATTCATCTGGAATAAGAGTCCCAGGACGTGGTGGATCAAGGTGGAAACTTCTGACACTTGCACTGTCGTGGATTGCATATAGAGCCAGAATTTTCTGAACATCTTGCAGAGTGTCACAGGTGAGAATATGTCCAAGCACATGGATATGATATGAGGCTATCCTGTTGCCTAAAATTTTCTTGATTTCTTGTGACAATTTCATGCTTATGCCAAATAACACCATCAAAGGCATATCATCGTTGTGTTGAAGGTAAAAGATGCAGCCTTGTGGCTCTTGTTGGACAATAACATGTGTTTCTCTGGAAGTTTCTTGAAGGGGTTCGTTATCCACCCAAAGCTCTGTTTTTAGACTTTTGCAGCAGACAATCTGAATTCTGCCAAAAGTCTTCTTGCACATGTCAGCAGCATCTTCCTCTGTTATTTTTCCTTTTGACTCCTCCCTGATAAGACAGATCAGCCCATGGGTAAAAGCTTGAGATTTAAGGCGTTTGTCAAACAATCCACTGAACGCACACTTGATCTCACATGGCTGCATGTCTGATTCAATGATTTTCTCCACTGTGTGTTGAGACAGCATTTTTGGCTGAAACTTTTGAGGCAGTGATTGGACCAGTCGATTGTGCTCGTAAATGTCTTCGCCCAAAAAGCATTCACTCAGCTTCTCAAGCAGGAGGAACTTATCCTTCAGGGCTTCCTCCAACCTCTTGGTCTCGAACGCTGTGTCGTTGTAGTAGAGTGTGCTTGATGGATGCAGTTTGCCGTCAACTGCAGGCAGATACAACGTTTTCACGTCATCAGTGAGGGACTGCTTTTCATTGGAGCTGATTAACTGAAAAAGCTGCTGCACTGCACGTCTCACAGTTTTCTGTTGGTTTGGGTGGAGCTGTGGTTTGTCATTGGAATCTGCATGCACAGCTTTGAGAACATTACAGTACTGAGACACAGTAGGTTGGTCCTTTACACCAATCGCTTTGAAGAACTCTTCAAATTTCACATCCTGGGGAGAAATTTTGTGCAAGTATGGTCTGAACTCAAAGTGATAATGGAGTGAAAAAGCTGTGTCCTCAGCCCTGACAAGTTCTGTGTCTCGTTCAACCAACACAACGGGAAGACCTTCCAATGCTTTGCTTTCAAACTTGACCCCTTGAAGGTATGCGTATGAACTCCTGAAAACTTTGGCACGGGTTTTTATCAAGTTATCATTTTTGCAAGGCGACTGGCAGATGTTTTTCATGTTATCAGTCACACTCTGTGACGGTGGTTCCTCATGTGCTCCTGCATTTTTCAGACTTTTCAGAAGCTTTTGGTTCTTGAACGGCACCTGTATAATTGGAACTGAGGACCAAATCAGTTCTTGATGCTTGGGATCGCTTTCCATCAATGATCCTCTGATTTTAACAGCAGTTGTCCCTGAACCAAAGGGTTGGTGGTAGCTGCACAGCTCCCTTTGAATTTCCACTGGGAAAATGAACTTTATGTCTGCCAAAGCCTTAAGCAGATGTGGCTCTTTGTCACTGTTCACTTTGGAGAGGACTTCTTTGAAAAGCATTGAAGACTTTTGTTTTAAGTCTTTGAGTGGACCATTTCTTTTTGCTTCTGATTCGATCTGGTTAGCAAAATTTATAATGTCATCTCTGGACACGACATGGTTCATTCCAAGGTCTCTGAGCAACTGTTTCGGTCCTGTTTTCTGTAGATCTCCCCCACACAGCTCATCCCAAATCCTCTTGGGCACAAATTTCTCTTTAGGCAACATTTTCTTATATAGCTCAACACCATCATCAAAGTAGTATGATGCCGTCTCCATTCTGCCTTGAGAACTGCAAATCAATTTCACTGTCTTCAATGAAGAAATGACTTTGTCCCTGTGCTGGAAATGGCCGAAATTGAGCTGGGGTGACAGCAACAGTTTGAGGCAGTGAATCTTCTGCCCCTCTTTGAGGCTGTGTACAACAGGCAGAACAAACCTCATGAAGTACTCCAAGTCATTCAGGATTTTAATGTCCAGTATTTCTGAGAGCATGATGTTTTCTGTGTTGTTTTGAAGACAAATGATGTTGCTGTCATGTAGAAGAAACAAATCTGGAAATGACCTAGAGCACATGCTGTTGAGGACAAAAACCGTTGTGGATCCATCAATCCTGACTCTGCTACCATCTATTGTTTCAAATAATGGTAAAGACTTCAGTTTTCTCTGATACTCTTGCTTGTCTTTAGACTTTGAGTGTCCAGACTGCAGGAACTGCTGGAGTTCTTTCAAGTCCTCTGTGGAAAGCTGGGAAAACTGTGAGTGCTTGATCTTGTAGACCTGGTCCAACACAGAGCTTTTGTCATTCACATTCATGAGTTCAGGGTGTAGAAGTGAACGTTCTTGTGAATCTAATGCCTTCCCGAAGAATTCATTGTCCAGCCTCATGAATCCAAGTCTGAAGAGAATGCTTGATATGTCTGTATCTAAAGCAAACTGAATCACACTTGGCATTTTTTCCAGGGTTTGCAGGAAGTGCTTGTTTGAGCGTGGACACACAACAGGCAGAATGCAGCAGCCATCAAAGTACTGCTTCACATCACTCATCTTCAGGCCTGATTTTGACTTTTCATCATCACTCAGTGTTGCATTTTTGATGTGGCTTGTTAAGAACTTCCAAAAGGGTTTCAACCATTTTAGCATGGCTTCATTGGGAACATGGAGACCACTGTCTATGTTGACATCACAATCCTGCAGTTTTTGTTTGATTAATGGCTTCAGATATCCTGCTGCTACAGGAACTGTCAACTTTTGAATGAGATGCAAAGTTTTTAGGACTTTTTTATGGTCTTTGTTGGTCTCATAATCTGCAAATTTATCCTCATTTCCAGAGAACAGCATGTCATATCTTGATATCAGTTTGGGAGACATAGAGTTGAACACTCTCAAAACTTTGTCTTTTGTAAGAAGCAGTGGAAGCCCATCGAGTAAACCATATTCGCTCTCAGTTATATTTTTAGGGGAGACATCTTTTATGCAGAAAGCCAAGAGTTTTGAGCATCTTTCTTCATGTTTGATCAGAGTTTCACTGATGTGCAGGGGTAGGTTCCTGTCTGTCTGGGCTGGGTCATTAAGGGGCTTTGCCCTCAGGAAAGTTTGTACAGTTGAAGGATTCACATCTTTCACTTCAATGCCAGCAGATCTAAAACCAGTCCAGATTTTTTGCATTTCCGAGGAATAGGGAACCAATGCCATCCCAAGATCTTCCAAGATGGGATGTAGCTTGTCATATGCTGAGTGAGTCATGTGTGGTGCCTTGGTTGGTTCAGTTTCCCTGATGTCACACCAGCGAAAAGAGTACTCTCTTATATCTCTGCCAGCAATAGTGCGTGTTGAACTCTTTAACACTGGAATCACCTTGAGGGCTCTTTCTTTCACTGATTTGTACACTTCATTCACCATTTCTTGCCACTCCAGACCAACCTCCTCGGACACAGTTGGCCAAAAATGCAAGTATGAGCCACTCAAGCTTGACTCAATTTGTATAGTAGAGAGTCGCTTGTCAGGAATCTGGCGGCTGATGTAATGAAGCAGATCTGCATAAAGTGGAGCAATGACATCAAGCTTCAAACATTCATTCCAGTTTGACTTTTGACTTAGCCCATCTTCTCTCCAGAGGTTCCTTCTGGCTGAATCTACCTCAAAATTTGCATTGACATGCACTGGTAGTCCAGTTTTTCCTGGCAAAGGTAGTGAACAAAAGGCCTCTCCAGTGAAATCTAAGCAACATGGAGTCTTGCTAGTCTTACAGCTGAGGCGTGCTGCTACTGCTGCATGAGGAAGTAACCCTGTTGCTATTGTAGCTTTTCCTCCACTGTTTTTGAGTGAGCCAAACTGTTCCGCAATGACCCACTTACTTTGTCTTTTATCTGAGGTTGAAATCACAGTTTCATGGATGACTTTGTGTGATGCAGTTGGTTTGTCTGATTGCAGTGCAAGTTGTCTGCATTTTACAAATGCATCTTTTTCCTCTCTGCAACTCTCTGGCAGACTTTTTTCAACAGCAAAAATGGTTTCCAGTTTCTCTGAATGCTTAGTGATTACATGGACTTGTATTTTGCTGATGTTTTTCAGAAACAGAATAAGCCCTTCAGGATCTTTAGAGAGGGCAGAGCATAGTTCTCTCATATCTTGGTCCGTGACTTCCTGCTGGGATATTTTGGAGCTGTTTGCCATCGTACCAACCCGTAGAGGCAATCTGAACATGGTGCCATCCTTCAGAGAAAATTCGTCGGGCAGATATGAATTGTAGACATCAACATACATGTTCTTGAATTCATCAGTTAGTTTATAGCCAGTGCCAGCTGGTGGTTTGTCTGAACAACATTCAATGAATTCTTGATTAGGATCAGATATGCAGAGCAGTTCATCTCCGGTGAGGATTGAGGGACAATCAGTGAGATGGTATACAGAGTTGAATCCAACTCCATATTTTCCTGTCTTTCCAGGACAGTTGTGCTTCCCTCCCTCTCCCAGCTGCTGAATGCCTTTCAGGTCAGCTTCAGAAAACACTTTATTGTTGAATACACAAAGCGCCGGACCCTGAAGATTGTTCCATTTCTCCCCAAATGTTTTCTCTCTGCCATGTTCTCGTTTATCCCAAACGAAATGAATTTCTGTTGCCTCTGCGTCATCAGCATTTTGAATGAGCTCCTTAAGGATATCCTTTTTTGCTGGATAGGCTGAAATTATATTCCTGATGCGTACAGTTAGCTGCTCATGCTGTTCGAAGTGGAATGCAAAAGGTGACATGTTCTCCACAGTGTTGCTTTGCAAAGTATGATGCCTGGTTGTTTTGATACCAAAGTGGAGGGCCATTTCACGTGGAATATTTTTGTGACATAATGTGAGACCTGGGGCCACTGGCAACCAAGCACTGTCATTGAAAAACATCTCACTCGCAGATTTTAATGCACCATGTTCATCGGGTATGAGAAAGCCTGCAGATGCTTTTTCTTGTGCATCATAGAGTCCTTTGGTTAAAATTGTGAGGCAAAGTGATAGATCATTCTTTGGCAGGGGCTTGTTGCCATGTTTAGAGTGAAGTTCTTGAAGCACAGTTTGGAACTGACTGAGCGTAAAGTGTTTTTCAACACCTACACTTTCCCAAAGCCTTTTGAACAAACTGTAGGCAGGTGGAAGAACATAGAGAAAGGGTTTTGCTTCAAATTCCTCATACTCTGCAAAACGGCTCACATTTACAAATTTACAGCCAACAAGGATGAAAGGAAATGAATTTGCATTCTTTGAAATTAAGCTAGAATCACCATAATCACAGAGCCACTGATCAAGGAACTTGTAGCATTCATATGCTATTTCCTGGAGCATGGCTCTGTCTATGGACTTGGAGTGCTTCCTTGCTTCTTGCAACTGCTGAAAGACATCCTCAAGACTTGGTCTGTCATGAACTCCCAACATTTTTAGGACCGGATCAGTGTTGTGTATTTTCAGATTGGTAAGATCCAGCACTGGTTGATTCATGTTGACGAGCAGAAGGCAGTTGTCACTGAAAATGTCAGTTGGTCTTTTAAGTGTGATATTTCCTTTCTTTTTGTTGGCACTAGGGGAAAATGCTGGAAGGAACTCAGTCAATCTCAGTGTTTCCCAGTGGGGAGAGTCTTCTTCATACATGTGACTTTTCATGAGGTCAAGGAGACACCTCAAACGCTCATATGTGCTCGTTTGGTCCGTGCTCCAGGTTTTAGTCATTGCTCCTGTTTTCTCTGTGATATCTTCTAATGAGAGATGGTCACTGGCCATTCCAAGGTCCAACAAGCGTTTGATCCTCTTTGGAGCACAAAAGTCACTGTTAGTACCGCCAAGTAAGCGCCCCTCTTCTGGATCAAAAAGACAAGCCACTTTCCCTGAAGGATTCACAAGTTTGGCAATGTACTGGAGCTGGCCACTGGCTGTGGGGATGCATGGATGCTGAAGAAGAAGACTGTCAATTTCTTCAATGTTTAAGTCAATGGCATGCAGCACAAGAGTATCTCGAATCTTAGGGTCCATGGCACCAAGGTTGCAAAACACAGCCTCCTGGTAGAACTTCTCCCAGGTCCATATCCTGTCCTGTAGAACCTTTTCTTGGCCAGCCTGTTTGAAGCTATTTCTTAGCCACAGTGGAAGAGGGACAATGAGGTTAGATGCCTTTGCATTTTCCTTGCACACTTGAACTGCAAGTGCACTGATTTTTTTATCCTCTGCAATGCTCTCATGCAGAAATATAGCACTGCTCATAGAGCACCAGTTTTCTCCATCGCTGAAGAGCTCCGGGCCACCTGAGGGCTGAGCAATGGTGTTGTAGAAAGCATCCACCAAAGGCTTAAATGTCTCACTTACTTTTTCTCTTTCTGGCCAAAAGGTATGGTATTGGTAGTCTGCCAGTTGTTCTTCCTCAGACATCTTCTTCAGTGCCAAGAGTGAAGTGACATATGCTGTCACTGCAGGATCCTGCAGAAGGGCTTTGTTCCACTCATGTTTTACACCACTCCCCCACAGACCTTTTCTGTTGCTTGTCACAGCAAATGTCCCATTCACATTGACTGGAAGACCTGTCTGAATTGAAAGTGGAAGGAAACAAAATGCCTGTCCAACAAGATCTGTTTGTCTAGGAGACAGTTTTTCTGTTTCTGGATTTTTCTTCAAAGGCACAGCAATCCCCGCGATTGGCAAAGAGAACTTGGCGTGTTTGTTTTCCTGCAGTGCCATTTGCAAAGACTGTTGTGTTCCAAAGCAGTTATACAGGAGCCAGGACTCGGTTTCTGTCTCACCAGATTGCTCACTTGTTATTTGGATTATGCTGACCTTGCAACAGTCAATAACTTTGTTGCACTTTCCGTCAAGTTTTGTCAAATATGTTTCAGCCTGCAGCTGCTTTGCCTTGCTGGCCTCATCAGGGATGCTCATTTTCGCAACAGTGGTTTTAGAGAGAGAGAAGATGTTTCTTATTTCGTCATCTCTTGGTGGAGTAGATGCATCTCCTGAGATACTCTGTAGAGACAATGTATTGATGTTCCTCAGAAAAAGAGGATGAGTTTTTGAGTTTCTGGCAAAGTCCTGTTTAAAAGTGGCAATTTTGTCTTCACTGTACACCTTTGGACATATTTCTGACTTCAGGGCCTCTTCTTTAGTTCTGAAAGGAAGTTTGATCAGAGTGCCAGGATACCGCTCTGGGAGACCTTGTCTGGTGAAGCTGCAGTCAAAAATGCCTTCATATGGCCCAAACTGGCCGGGAAACCAATGAAAAAGTCTCTGCTGAGAGAGATCAAGCTTGATACCAGGGTTTGATTTATGTTTGATGTGTTTTGTAAGGTGAGTCACATTTGGATCAAGTATGAGAAGATGGCTGCCACTGAGAATGGAAGGAATATCTGTCACGTGATACACGGTATTAAATCCAAGTCCAAACTTTCCAATCTTCTCTACCTTGTTTTCCTTTGAGGCAGAGCCTACACGGACAATATTTTTCCAGTCCTCTGTTGAAAACTGCTCATCGTTGAATGCCCAAAGACAAGGCCCCTGACAAAGACTCATGTCAGGGTCAATGAGACTTTCAGGGGCATCTCTGTGTACTCTAAAATCCAGCAGAAACTTGCAGGCTTCTGCCCCAGCATCCTCTGCATTTTGAATGAGCTCTTTGAAGATGTCGCTGTCTTCGTCATACTCTTTAAGAATGTTTTGAATCCTTGTTGTTATTGGTTCAGATTGTCCACACTGTTCTATGCCCACTAACTCTGGAGCAAGGATGTAAGAACTCAGAAACTGGATGTCCAGCCATTCTGCTGTTGCTTTTGGGATTTCCTCATGAACAATGTAAAATTCCTCTTGGCTGTGCTTCAGCTCTTTTAGTCCACTTTTGCTGACATCACAAAAGACAGCTGTTGACAGAGGTTTAAGGGTATATTGTTCATTGTCTGTGAGGACTGGTACTGGGATGTCATCCATGACTGTCTTTTTCTCTCTCCAGAGCCAGTTCAAGATTTCAATTGACACTTTTACCTCCGAGTTCCTTGCAAATGGCTGTTGCCTTGCCTCAACAGTCTCCTGGATAGAAGAAAGAATTTCCAAAATTTCTTTATCAGATAGTGATGTTCTTAGTCCAAACTCCTGGAGCAACCTTTTGTAAGGCAGGAATTCACTTGGCACCTTCCCAATGTAAGAGCTCAGATCAATGTTAGGTGGGTATGTAAGAACCAGGTCTTGTGGTGATACAAACTTGTTATGGTTCCAAAGCCAGCAGGAGTTCTTGCTCATCAACTTTTTAAACTCAGAGATGTGGTCTTGCATGTGTTTGTAAATGCTGTGCAGCTGCTTTTTGAAATCCACATCTGTGTCAGGGTCTGCAATTTTCTCTGCATTTGATGTCAAGGCTGTCAGGTTCTCAACAACTTTTTGAGGTGGGGGTAGGCATTTGAGTCCAAGCTTGCTGCTTATCCTGTCACTGAACTCTCCCACCAGAGGCATCACATGCCCAACGATGTCTTTATACACAGTGTGTCTCATTTCATCAGGACAGAAGAAACATATCTCCTGGGTTTTGTTGTTGCTTTGAAGTTTGTCATTGCCAGGTTTGGCACTTGGAACCCATTTAAGCATTTTGAAGCAGTGAAGCTGATCTTGAGAAAACTTTGACAGTAGATCATTGGTGTCCAATAGCCTCAAGAGGACCTCAGCTCTCTTGAGCGCCTCCACCTTGGAGTCAACTTGATGTCTTTCTATTAGTTTGGCAGCATTAATCAAGTGATCTGGTGCCACATCTGCTTCTTTGTTTAGCATCCCCAGATGTGTTAGACTTTCAAGCATCTGTGACGTACGAGTGTAAAAAGATGGAGGAAAAAAATCAGACTCAAAAATGTCCTGAAAAGTTTGAATACTTGGATGGAAAAAGCTTGACGCCTTTCTTAGGCTTCTATTCACTTCAATGAAACTCAAGTTCTTGCATCTTCTTTTCAAGGTCTGATTGTTGGAAAACAGGGCATCGCCATGCTGTAAAACCCAAGCCATAATGTTCTTGGTGTCTTCTCTGCTGCAGACACCCCTCTCAATGCTGTCTATGAGGAGATTTGCTGCTTCAGCAGTGTTTAAGATATTGATTTTGAGCAGCTGTAGCAGTTTGCGATCAGCTTCAGTCAAACACTTTAAAACTGAATCAGGCATTGGGAACTCAGTTGGCACTGTTAGACCACAAATAAGGAGCACGGCCTGTTTAGACTGAGCTGCAACATAGGATCCCTTCATAGTTTGAAACAGAGGCAACTGAGACAGTAAATCTTTCTCATTTCCTGAAAGAGAATCCAAACGAGACAGATAGTCTTTCAGCTCTTCTCGTGCTTCATGAGAGACCGTCTTGAGTTCTCTGATGAGCTCCTGAGAACTAAGGTTCACAAAGACCTTCAGGACACTCTTTGGAGATGGGCACAGTACATAAGAGTCCAGATCTTCATGCTTAAGCCACTCATTTCCTCTCACCACTGTTCCACCTACTTTGCTCACCAACTGGGCTACTTGTTTTGGTAAGTTTATTTGTTTTCTGCTTTGAAAAATGAGGGTTGTTCTTTCCTGTAGGATTGCTAGTGATACAGATTGACCATGAGACACCGGACTGACTGATATCAAAGGCATTCCCGTGAAATAACTTAACTTTTTGAAGTGGGTGTTGAGAAATTTCCAGAATTCCTGGAGCCAGTTTAGAGGTGGATGTTGACTGCTGCTAGTGTCCCAAGTCACAAGCCCTGTTCTTGTCTGCTTCCAGTCGTGTGGCAGGTATCGCTTTGTGTATTCTGCCACCTTGTGTGCATCCATATTGATGACCTTGAAAATATCTGCAAGAATTGTAATAATACATGATTTAAAATGTGGATTCAAGGCATAGGAACACGTGTTAACACATTTTAAATCACTCCACTCTATAAAAAAGGATTCTTACTTTGTCTGGCCAGTTCTTTAAGATGAGTGCTGCAAGCTGGGCTGAGATCACTTGGGATGAAGAGGTTCTTGCAAGATGGCAGCAGTACTCTGCACAAAAAGAAGTTTTGTTGTGACATTATATTACTCAATCAAATGCCTATGTTGTGTTTTCATTCTTTATATTGTGCTTTACACAAAAACTAGACGAAAAAGGAAAAGTTATGATCTATTTAATTTACATTTCAACTAAAATGCATTGTCTGGCCACTTTACAAGGTATACAAGTTCAACTGCTGGTTAATGCAAATAGCTATTCAGCCAATCATATGTCTGCTACTTAATGCATTTAAGGCATGTAGACATGGTCAAGACAACCTGATGAAGTTAAAACAGAGGATCAAACTGAGAGAGGATGGGGTTTTAAAGGTGTAGTGTGTAGAATTTGGCAGCATTTCGCCGAACAGAAACAGTGAATATAGGATATAATGTTTCTATTTGTATGTAAAGTCCGTCAAAATAGGAGTACAATTATCCCCATTAAACGTTTGTTTTATTTTTATTTAGTTAGAAAAAAGCTTAAAGAAATGTACATTGCGGTGGGCCGCGTTCATGTAGGCTGACATAACGATCTGCCATGTTGTCTTCGGGTGGATTTTAGGGACAAAAAGAACGAAACGCGAATCTGTCCGCCGGTCCTGAAATCTACCTGGAATGCAGGCGAAGAAGAGGAGAGAGGACGGCGGTGGATGTAGAGACAGTTGTTGCTCTGCACTAGGGATTTAACCTAAACCCAAACCTTGTCACTTTCGTAAATGATGCCGTGTTCACGATCCCTTTTGGTCGTCACAGGCTTCCGTTGCTCAGCGATGTGACGTTTTGGTTACGGTTGGGCTCATTCTAGAATCTGACAATAGATGTCGCTCAAATGCCAAATTCTACACACTGCACCTTTAAGAGCCTTTTGATGTAGCATGATTGTTGGAGCCAGACGGGCTGGCCTGAGTATTTCAGCAACTGCTGATATACTTGGTGTTTTTATTTCTAGGGTTTACAGAGAACGGTCAGAGAAAGAAGAAATATTTATGATCAACAGTTATCGGTCAAAAATGTCTTGTTGATGCCAGGGGTCAGAGAAGAATAGCCACAGTGGTTTGAGATGATAAAAAAGGCAACAGGAACTCAAATTACCACTTGTTACATCCTAGGTATAAATAAGACCATTCTAAATGCACTGCTCATCAAATCTTGAAGCATATAAGTTACAGAAGCATCAGGCCAAATCAAGTACCACTTCAGTCAGCTAAGATCAGGAAACAACTTGCACAGGCTCACCAAAATTGGATGTCAAAAGACTGGAACCTGGTCTGATAGGTCTCGATTTCTGCTTTGACATTTCAGACGGTAGGGTCAGCATTTGGTGTGAACAACATGAAAGAAGGGATCCATCCTGCCTTGTATTAACAGTTTAGGTTGGTGGAGCAATGGTGTGGGGGATATTTCCTCGGCACTTTGGGCCCCTTAGTATTTCCTGTGCATTATTTCATTCCACAGCCTATCCGAGTATTGCTGCCGACCATGTCCATCCCTTTATGACCAAAGTGTACCCATTTTCTAGGGGACACTTCCAAAAGGATAACATGCCACGTCACAAAGCTCAAACCATCTCAAACTCACTTCTTAAACATGAAAATAAGTTCACTGTACTCCAGTGGCCCCTACAGTCCCAAGATCTCAATCCAGCAAAGCACCTTTGCATCATGGGTGTGCAGTTGACAAATCTCCGATGCTATCATATCAATATGGACCAGGATCTTTTAAGGAATGTTTCCAGCACCTTGTTGAATCCGTGTCATAAGGAATAAAGGCAACTCTAAATTTAAAAGGGGTCCAACCGAGTACAAGCAAGTATACCTAATTAAGTGGCCAGTGAGTGTTTGTTGGTGATGTAGAACATTCCAGTGCAGTTCTTAAGAAATTTTAATGTGTAATCCGTTGCAGCCTTTGTAACGGGACATCATTGTAAACAAATAATTAAGAGCAAAATAATGAATATTGACAAGGGTAAAAACTGGTACAATGATAACTTGGGGGGATACTGATTACCTATATCTTTGACTCTAACACTGAGACTGACTTTATTAATCCACCAGGGCAAAGTTTCTTATGGTTGGAAACGCTTTAGTGGTATATTTTATATTTTAAATCATGTACCGCCTCAACTCAAAAGCAAAAAGAGAAAATCCTACCTGGGGAATTTGTCACTGTCAATCAAAGCAGTGTCCTCCTCTCTGTCTGTGAAACATCTGAAGGAGCCATCACTGAGCGGAAGCAGCTGGAGACCCTGAAGCTCTCTGTAATTCCCATCACTCAAGATGTACTCCAGGAGGCAGAGTTTGTCCTCTCTAGAGATGAAGTGCACACCATTTCTGCGAAGAATCCCCCGTAGAAGCGTTGGAGTCACGTGTGTAAGGGCGTTGGAATGTGGGTACACCTCATTAATCGCTCTTGCAACGCTGCCTTGTAATGTGACAAGATTCTCTCCACAGGAGATCAAGGTTTTCTTAATGGCGGCCAGTGTGTCAGGGCTTGTTGGACCATTACAGGGGAACACAGCTTGTGATGGAGTGATAAACTTTGTCTCATCTTTGGCAAGAGAGAGGATGGCCACATTCTGCCTGAATAAGTGACGTAGAACATCCAGTGCAACAGCATGCCATTTTTCTCTGTGCCTTACCTGGGCAACATCAGGCCACAGATTGTACACAGAGGAGACAGGTAACATGGAGTCTTGTGCGAGTTTGATGGCATCCTTAATGATCACGACGTATGCCTTTGGAAGCACCTCTTTCATGAGCAGTTCATTCCAAACAGCATGCTCGTCATGTTTCTGGTCTTCCTCTTGCCATTTGATGTGTCTTCTGTTGTCTGTGAGGCCAAAGCACGCATTGACATAAACTGGGAGCTCTGTCTTGTTTGATTCATTGTTTGGAAGAGGAAGGAAGCAGCTCAGGCGACTCTCGTGACTGTCTTTTTTCTCACCGCAAGGGAATGCTAAGTCAACTTGGGGGAAGAAGCTCAACTTCTTTGCAAGGGAATCAAGATTTTCCACATTGCCGTCTTTCATTGTGCATGTTGTCACCAGCCACTTTGACTCTCTGTGTTCCTCTGAGCTGAGGGTTATCAGTTTGAACCTTGTCAAAGTCTTGACCATTGACTCGTCTCCAGATTCCAACATTACATCTGTGGGGAACGAGGAATTCACCTTAAGTCTGGTGTTGACTCTGCCATGTACATCAATGTGGATCAAGGAGACAGAAGTCACATTTTTCAGGAACAGGAGGCTTAATTCTGCATCTGCAATGAAGCTGTCAAACAGCTCAACCACCCTTTCGGAGTCGTATATTTTGTCTGAAATATCTGATTTTCTGTTGCGCAAGGGGAATCTGAAAATCGTCCCATCAAAGTACTGGTCTTCTGTGATGACTTTTGACCATTCTTGTCCACTCACAAGTGAAACAATGTCTTGAAAGGGTTGAAACTGATCGTGCAAAGTCATCAGAGCCTCTTGGTGTTCTTCATCATCTAAAGACCATCGAAAACCACCATTTCTCTCCCCAAATATTTTTTCTTGAGGGTCCATGAAGCCCAAGTGCTCTGAACTGAAGATACTTGGCACATCTGTGAAGTTAAACCAGATTTTTTCTCGTAAGTTTAACAAATATGCTCCCTCTGCAACTTAATTTGAAAATAAAATGCAGGCTATATGTTTGGTTACTTAGTAATACCTGTTATGTGGTAAACAGAGTTGAAACCAATCCCAAACCTCCCGACTTTGTTTGGGTCATCGCGTTTCACGCTCCTTCCTGCCCTCTGAATCCCCTCCCAGTCTTCTTCATGGAATGGTGCGTTGTTATAGGTGTAGAGAGCCGGACCTTTGCAAAACAGAAAAAGTAACTGTGTTACAGAAAAGTAGATTCACACCTCTGTGCCTGCATCAGCTGAGGCCGAAGGCATTATGGTTTTGGGTTGTTTGTCCATCATTGGTTGTTTGTCCAATGATAAACTACTTACATTTAGGGAGGGAGGGAGAAGGGGTTATAGGTCAAAGGTCAAAGGACATGGAGACTTATCATCAGCTACTTTTGTTGGCAAAATCTCAAGAAAGCTTGAAAGGATTTCCCTCAAACTGAGCCCAAATGTCTGTCTCAAGGTTAAACTGATTTAATTATGGAGGTCAAATGTCAAAGACCCAGAGCCAAAAGTTAACCCATTAGCCTGGATGTTATTTTTGGAAAATACTCATTTTGTCCAGTGAATCATCTAACTAGGTTTTGGAGGTTATGGGTCAAAGGTAAAGGTCTTAACTCTGATCATCGTTCTATGCTTGTAAACACTTTTTTGAATGTGAAATCAAAAGAACTCTAATAGGAATTCTCCTCAAATTTTGCATAACTGTCCATCATAACAAAAGGAAATCTCATTAGATTCAAGGTCAAAGGTATAAAGTTAAGGTCACATAGCTGGGGCATTTTTTTGCACTTGAAAGTCATGTTGTGACAACAATATCTAAGTAAGGCTTTACAATATCCTCCTTTCACTTTGTACAGCTGTCTGATCTGACTTATAGATGAAGTGGTTACATTTCAGAGGTCCTCTCTTGATTGTAAACGCAATACAGAAAGAATGGCTAGAGAATTTTCAAAATAACTAAAAAATCAAAAAGTATATTGATTTTGAAGGTCAAAGGACAACTGTCAAGGTCATGGAGTCTAAAAGTCATCCATTACATGTAGAGCGCAAGATTTCATGAACACTTAAAATGATTTTCATCAGACTTTTCATCAATGCCCACTCTCACTTTTAGATAACCTGTGAACATTTTCAATGTCATACATTAAATGTCAAGGTCATGTACTTTGATATTCAGCTTTTCCTTGTGACTGCAAACATATCAAACCGTATATCAAAAAAATGCTTTAAGAGATTTTCTGACAAGATTCTAGAGATTACAGGTCAAAGTTTTCGTGGCCTAATTCACTCTATATTTTGCAAAAGGTCCACTTTGACTTAAAAAGAAACATGTGATTTTTGCAGGGACAAGGCCCACTGCTCCTGAGCCTCATGATCATGCCTTGCTTATGAACTTGATATGTCGAGAATCGTTCAAGGATTTCTGTCAAACTTTCTGCAAACATGCTTCCTGACTCAATGATGAAATTTGTTAAATTTGGGAGGTATAGGATCAGAGACTGAAGCCCTTTTCACACATGTAGCCCTGATATTATCAGGATAATGTCTGCCTGCCCAGGTAATTCACAGACATGGTCATTCACACTTGCCCCTCTCAGCAGGGAGTATGCCCTTGGGGTTGAGGGGGTGGGGGGTTGGGGTCACTGGTAGGCGGCACACAATGTCAAATACACGCGGCAGAAGTCAAGTGTTCATAGTACGAGAGCAGACAAAAAATTCATATCTCAATTTATATCCTAACTTCAGTGTTAAATGTTCAGAAGTGTATCATTAGCATTTACTAAAGAGTTGAGAGGACAACTGTAGCACACACAAGTGAATATGAAGCAGCGTCACTACCTGCACGACGATTACACCGGGGAAAGAAACCTTCATCTGCATATCCAACAACAGCTCTTAAAATGGTGTATATGTAAAATACTACATAAAAATAAAATATGCATTAGAAAATAATTTACGATATGTTTAGATATATTCACTATACTGCACTATATGCACGTTTCTTGTTTATATTGTACAGCAAAAGTGTATGACCATCCTGAGTAGGTGTGAGTAGTTGTTTTTTTTTAATGTATTTATTTTTTCGAGTTCAGCATTCTTGTAGCGTGTGTAAAGAAGCTGTCATTGAATCTAGCTGTTCTGCTCCAAAGGCTGAACCTCTTCCCAGATGCCAGCAGCATGAACAGTCCATGGTGGGAGTGTGGGGGTCTGTGCTGATAATATGAGTGCAAGTGACCAGCACTGCAATTTCTTTCTCTGGGAATGTATATGTTGTAGAGGCATAACAATGACATGCAGTCTCTGGTTTGTTTTGAGCTCTAGCCCTGAATTTAAGAGATGCACAAGAGGCTAATGCATTCTTTGGACACTGCATTGTACAGAGGGCTTTAGATTCTTGGCTTAAACAGTGTTCACTGTAACTTTTGGAACTGAAGTATTACTTTGTGCTGTCACAGTAGCACAAACTGTGTGCATCCAGTGAGCAGTGGATTATAATCTGACTCTTTTTGCCTCATGTGAAAACATCATTTTAGTTTTCAGCAGATTATCAGTTAGGTAAAGAACGATAAAAGGGCCATCATTTGTATTTATTTTTATTTGCTTGGGCTTAATATCCTATATAGTGTCTTTATCACTGTTTTCATTTTGCTTAAGACAAAAATACATGTTTGTTGGCATTAAATTGAGATTAAATCAAGAAAACAAATATTTGAGACTTCTTCTCGGCAGATACTTAAGCTACCAAATCTTTTCAATAAAGTATCAGGCCTAACAGGTGCTGCCTATACAGATGAAATTATACGTATAATTTTTGGTTGCTACTTTGACAAGCACTCTTTTGGTATAGAGTACCTCTATAGAATATTGATACCAAAAGAAAACTGGGGCCGTATTCCTAAAGATTCTTAGTGAAAAGAGTTGCTCCTAGTGGCCAAATTCTAAGAAAATTCTTAGAATCATGATTTTTTCTCAGAATTTCCCCTAAAAGTGAAGAGTAGATCCCAGTAAAGATAAAAGCTATTCCTAAAGAATCCTAGCTCTTAAGAGAGCTCCTAAGGTGAGATCTGTTAAGAGCAGGGTAGAGGACTTTTAAGCGGCTTAGGAGTTCCCTAAGCAGAGGACAAAATGGTGGATGGAAGAGGCAGGAGAGATATTCTCCAAACACTGGATGACAGTGAATTAATGAAACGCTACAGATTAGATCATGCAGGAATCATGTTTGTGGTTGATGTCATTAGAGATGCACTTACTCCTCCAACCCAACGTCACAATGCAATACCACCCGAAATGAAAGTAAATAAAAAATGAAATAAATGTAACTATCACTATGTGAATACTGTGCAAGTGGGCCTAAGTTTTCACACATTAGGATCATTTTAAAGTATAGCTTACTATTCATTTAACAGATATTTTCTTTTATGTGAAATATTATTTAAAATTACACAGTCTTCTTAAGATTAGATTCTATGATTAAGTTTATCGATTTGAGGGTCCATCCTTTGCCCATTATCACCAAAAGTATATTTTTTTATCTAGCTTTTAGCATCAACCAATCACAGCTTTTGAAATGATGACTCATACCTGGCAACGGGGTCAATCACACCTCCTCACTAAGATAAGAGTTTCTGTCCTTTTCTTTGCTCAGAGTTCTCTGAGAATGTTCTGGAGTCACTCCTAAGCTAAGACTCCTTGCTAAGAATTTTTAGGTTAAGTTAGGAGCTCTCTGAGAGGATTCTCAGAATCTTTAGGAATACGGGCCCTGATGTCTTTGCTACTCTTAAGATGTTTCCAGTCTGTCTCTCTCTATCCTAGTGCCGAGACAGCGCCAGTGAAAAAAAACACACTGTTATATGACAAACTAAACTAGAAAAGCACTCAGAGAGCGCAGACCTCCACCAAGCAGCTTTGGTTCACTTTGGCGAAAATGGTCCTATCTGGCAATGTTAAAGAATCCTTTAAAAAATTCCTGGATCCAGACGGTGATCCGGATCACCCCCAAAATTTAATCAGTTCTTCCACACCCCATTTCCGACAATCCCTGAAAATTTCATCCAAATGGGTTCAGAACTTTCCAAGTTATTTTGAACACAAACAAACAGACAGACAGACAGACAGACAGACAGACAGACAGATAAACGCCGACAAAAACATAACCTCCTTGGCGGAGGTAATAAGAAATGACAGCAAAACGCACTTTTTTTGCAGGGATCCTCCGTAAAATATTTAACACTAATCTTGAAAGCAACTGAGAATTGATTCTGTTTAGTTTGAAAAGATGTGTATATCATTGCGATAAAGGCCTATGTGTTCTATTTAGATGTTTTAATTCATTTGTACTTGTACTTACGCAATCATTTTCAATTCATTTTTTTTTTGTTATTTTACTGTAAAATTGTGGAACATTTTTTTGTTAAGACTCAAAATTGAACTCACTTTTAAGATTTGATGGTTCAGACTACATATTGCCTTTAAGTGCTTTTCATTATTAAAAAACTGCTATTTATATACATTATACAGTATCTGCATTTCAGGAGATGATGTAGATAAACCAAAAAAGCTACAGCAAAAAAATATCAGCATCATATCAGTTTGAAAAGGTTTGGTATTGCTTAAAACCAGTTGTCAAATTACACACAAATGAAAAGCAAAGACGGTTTGTCAAAAGGTATTATCAGTGTAATCATTCATCAAAAGAGGCCATGTCCTGAGAGCTTGGCTTTGAGCAATATTCCCAGGATTTTAAACCAGGTGTCTACGATAAAATAAAGAAATATTTTCAAGTCCAAATTTATCTAGCGTAAGCAGGGATTTGTCAGTTTTCTTCCTCCTACAGTGGACAGCCATGTTGCAAACCTGTTTGTTGGTGGAGTTCTTTTGATTTCATTCCAATCACCTTGAAAGTTGGTGAATTTGTGCCAAAACATCAAAACAAAACATCATCTGGCTTTTGTTTAACAAAATCACAAATGATGTAATTTATTATCTGTCAGTTCTAAAATGTGACCAACCCTTTGGGACATCCTGTACCTGATCCATTAGGGATCAAGTAGAAAACCAATTCTGTTCCAGTTTCAAGTAATTCAGAATTAAGTATGATTATACTAAACTTGGTATCAGTAATAAAGTTAAGATTTTTGGTATTGTAGGTCTTTCACAAACCTGGCAGTCTTTTGTGCTATACAGAGATATAATACATATTGATGCTGAAAATGACTGAATCACTTTTTTTTTTCATTAATTAAACTTTTTTCATTTATTTACTTTTGTTAAATTCACTTTCTATTACTCCTAACTACTTCAAGATTTATTGACTTTATACATTTATTTTGTTTATTTGGTCACTTGTGGTTTGAGTGATTGTGTGTCAGCGTAGTCTAAGTCAGAGAAAGGGCCTCTTCCACTCTGATGCACTTTATTTTATTAGTTTTTTTGACAGGGTGGGAAGGGACCATGCATACTCCCCTTAGTAAGAAGTAATTGTGTGACAAAATGACCAAGTAAGCTGGACATGGAAAAAATGACACAATACTGAGACTGCACTACTTCTATTGAAAGTAAATTATTAGTATATCAGGCTACAATACCAGCAGGTGATCATGAGAACTATGTTTGTGTCAGATCACTACTTCAGTGTGTTATCAGAATAAAATGTCCTGTTTGATAAACCATGCAGAAGTACAGCAAGAAACCCACAAGCAAGACGATAAAATTCATATTCTTTTCATTTTCATTGGATAAAATATTAAACAGGTAAACTCACCTATTCTTTCTATAAATTATATATTTTAATTTTAACTGATGCTTTAAAAAAATACAAAACTGCTATCCCATGAGCATCTTTCATACCTTGGTATTCTCCCAGTTTGTCGTTCCAAAGGCTCTCGGTCCCGTAGCTCCTCTCATCATGGACGAAAACCACATCTGTGGCTTGAGCATCATCTGCATTTTGAATGAGCTCCTGTTGACAAATTTAAAGAATATCCATGAACAGAGTTTAGCAGACCAAAGTCAAGGACCCCTATGCTCATTTGAACCTGTTTCTTAGATGGACACGCAGTGCATTTATTCAGTCAGAACTAACATGATAAATGTTTTCATGGATTCAATGAATGTAACATTCAAGTATGCCCCTTTTGTTAGAATATCTTGTATTTCCATGCTCTTCACTATTATGTCTGTAATAACAGGTCACCTATGTGCAGCAGGTGTGGACAGTAACTAAATTTACTCACTTGAGTGTTTTTTTTGTTCAACACATTTTATGCAGCATCAGAATAATGAGCAAAAACATGAAAAATTAAAAGCTGAACCACTTGAAGCTTATCATCAGCTCTTTGTTGTCATGATGAAACCAACATTTTAAATTTGATACTGATGCCAAGCTTAGTATCACAATACTTGATGCTGAATTGATACTTGAAACAAACTGAGTTTGATACTTTATATCTAATAGATTACTAACAGGATGTCTACAAGGGTTGGTCACGGTTTTATTGACAATTTATTACAACTGAGTATTTGCAATTTACATGTGTTATTAATACAACTAAACAGGTTCTCTGTTTTGAATTAAATTACGCTGTATATAAATGTTGGATATTTTTTAAATAAATGTGACATTAGTTGTTTGTTATCTTTTTTTAGCCATTGGTAGGTAAAAATGAAAAATATATAACCGTTGATAAGATACTAAAACACTCATTTTAAAGGCTTGGAAAAGGTCTGTCTTGACATTTTGGCTGGGTTTTAATTGGTCCTTAGGCAAAATTAGTTTTAAAAAAAATGAAAAAGGGCAAATTGTTGGTGTATTTTTGTATATTTGACAACCAATACAGTGTATTTATGCAGAACTATTACTCAGAGAGTGTACAAAATATATCCGCACTTATGTTTTTAATATCTGATTGTTTGTGCATCAGGGCAAATAACAACTCTAAATAAATATACAACCTTACATCATCTAAACCACTTATCCCTTTAAGGATCACGGGGGGCTGAAGCCTATTCCAGCTGACACCGGGTGAGAGGCAGGGTACACCCTGAACCAGTAGCCAGCTGGTTCAGGGTAATCCATGATGATGATGATGACCCTGATGAAGGCAACAAGCTGAGATGTGTCAGCCTAATGAAGTTGTTTCCAGAACTTTAAGTGTTGGTGGAGTTCTTTTGATTTCTTTAAGACTCTTTCATTCTCCTATCAACTTGAAAGTTGGTGAATTTGTGTCGAAACATCTAACTTTTGTTTAACAAAATGCATTTTTTCACAAATAATGTAAATCATAATCTATCAGTTCTAAAATGTGACCAACCCTTGGGGACATTCTGTACCTGATCCATTAGGGATCAAGTAGAAAACCAGTTCTGTTACACTTTTAAGTATTTCAGAATTAAGTATTTTTATACTAAACTTGGTATCAGTAGTAAAGTTAAAATTTTTGGTATTGCGGGCCTTTCACAAACCTGGCAGCATTTTGTACTGTACAGAGATATAGTACATATTGACACCGAAAACAACAGAATCACTGTTTTGTTTTAATTATTTTTTTATTTATTTACTTTTTTAAATCATTTTCTATTATTCCTAACTACCTCAAGATTTATGCTTATACTTTCTTTTTAACAGAGAAGTAAGGTTTTTTGGCTCATACCTTTACATGTTTCAACGGAGCTCTTCCACCTTCGTCAGAAGTGTCATCAGATGGTAGTGTGATGTGTCTTTTTTTAGCTGATCTTACACAGACACGTCACACTACCATCTGATGACACTTCTGACGAATGCGGAAGAGCTCCGTTGAAACATGTAAAGGTATGAGCCAAAAAACCTTACTTGTCTGTTAAAAAGAAAGTATAAGCATATTATGTACGGAGACATAATGACGTTATAATTGTTCCCATCCCATGATAAAACTCAATAAAAATATTTAACAAAAGAAAAACATGATATTGTGAAAACACTTCCTTGGTGGAAAACTTTGACTGGTTTACCTTTTCAGTTTATTTTTTAACCCAGAGCTCAGATACTTAGTGAAACCTAACTTAGTCCACTCCTTCCCCCAAAAAACATACTCACGTAAACTAAAAGTACTAGTTTAGAAAACTACTCCCAAGAGTACAAGAACACAAAAAGCTAATGTAATGAGTTACTTTCTAAACCCTGTCCTTCACAGCTGTGTGATGAGATAACTCATCACCCTGTTTGTGCCCGTTGCTGCATTCTCACTGGCAATAAATAAATGAATAAACAACAAAAAATGCTACTAGAGTCCATTTCAGGTGAGCTGAGAACACATCTTTGGTTATCTTGGGACTGTTGTTTTATACCAAAGCTGTGTTCATTTCTGTCGAAAACAACCAAGTCAAACAAGGACTGTCCATTTCTGTCAAAACACCTTCACCAATCAACACAGATGTGAGAGCACCCTAAGTTACAGAAGAGGCAACTCATAAAGCAACTTTACAGTATGTGCCAAAAGGTCACAAATCATAACACTAAACACAGCTGTAAAGCCTGATAGTAATGTTAAACAAAACTATTGAAAAATCCAGTCAACAGAGCAGGAAGTTTTTAAAAATCACCTGAAAGAAAATCAGGCTCTCCTCCCTGTTCATAAAATAACCCGATGAATCACTTCAGCCTCTTGTGGCTGAGACGAGAACAACAACTTTGGAGAAAGTTTATTAAAAAAAAAATCTGCTGTAACCTAAAAGTACATTCACCTCTTTTAACTGAAAAATACAAGTAGGTCAACTATGCTAAATTTGAACCATTTTCATACAAAAGGGCCCCGTCAACTCGCCACTTTCCCTAACATAGTGCATAATGACAACATAATCTAAAGGTGATCAAAGGGTATCCTAAAAATCTCTTTTTCTTACTGTCTTTTAAGTAATTGAAACTATAGAGAACAGAAAGTATATGACAGTTCATGAAATCTGTAGTTATGTAGAATTTGTAAAAAATAAAGTTACAGATACATTTTTAACATTTAGCATCATTTAAGAGATCTTTGTACTGACCTTCAAAATTTGTCCACCATCAGGATATCGGCGCAGGATATCCTGCAGGTAGTCGAGAAAGGGTGGCGCTGTTGCCCCGAAGGATGTTCTAAACAACGTGAGAAAAAAACACAGTGAGCTCCAAAATGAGTGTTCAAACAACTGGAACAAGTCCGTCATGTTTATTTTAATGATTCATTCTGCCGCTGAGGTTTTGGTACTTGGCTTCACAGTACACAATAAAAATGAATTCAGCGCTACAATCCACACACGCATCTAAACATTTTTTTAAAAAGTAAGAATGTAAGCTTCTGTGAGGAAGCATAAAATATTTTAGGATGTATTATCAGGTATGCAAATCAGCCTTTTAAGTGAAATGATTATAGCAAGACCACCCCCACCTCATGGTGTTCATCTTACCGAGGTTTTTTCTTTGTCTTTGAACTCATTCTTCCTGGCTCTAATCCTGTAAGAGAGTCAGAAGTAATTCAACAGATGCATTTTAAAACAAACTTAATAGAATTATGATCAATGCCTAAAGACTGTCAAGATGCACTTCTGGTATCTGTACATCACTACACTCATGAACACCTCCACACAGCCAAGTTTGTATTTCACTTTCTGTAAATAAAACTTTCAATGATAATTTGTTATTTTATTGTACTTGAGTTTAGCGAATTATCTTTAATTTGAAGAGCAAGTTATTAACAATCCAAAATTCTGATGCTGCTGTGGTTATGCCACCACTTGGAGAAACAGATTTAACTTCCTAAAGACAAGGGAAAACTACAAACAGTGAAAATTGTGTATGTGTCAAAAGTCAAACTTAAAACATACTTAATAAAAAATCAGTCAAATAACAGACAGGCTAATTCACATGCAGAGAAGTAAACAGAGAGAAGGAATGGATCAGACCCTGATCTAGGTCTTGTTTTAAAGGGGCAAATCTTACCCCATGTCCACAGTCCACTGAGGTCTACATAAAATCTTTGTGCTTCACTTGAGTCAAACTATAACATGGATCAAACACTAGAGTGCCTCTGCCTCTCAGAACGCTTCATTTTAGTGTCTGATTTCTGATTCTGTAAATGAACTCCTTCTCATGCAACACTCCTCGGTGGAGGTGTGCCAACATGGCTGTCAGTGGAGATCTATGCATAGTATACTAGTGAGGGGAAGGTACTATTATTATGACTTACTGTGATTTCACTATGAGCACAGATTTTGAGATTTCATGTTAACGGGTGGAGCTGAACCACAGACAACTGCCGGGGTTGGCTAATTTCACATTCTGTAGACTGGCTGACACTTAAGAAGCCAAAGTACATGTGCAGAATTACTAGAAAGTGAGGTTTCAAAGCTCACACATAAATATCTTTAGACAAGTTACTCAAACATTGTAACACATTATTATCATTCATTGCTCCTTAAAAAATTTATATCACTTGACTTGTTACTTTTCTTCACAGAAAACTTATTTAAAACCGGTTTAACTGGATCTTACAACAGACTGCAATGTTCCACAGACACAGATTCCAACACAGATAGTACTCTGATCGATTAAAGTATGACTCTCTTTTTGCTTTTAAATTCCTTTATCAATTCCTTCCACTTTGTTCTGCATGCCCTTGCAAATCAAGGACACCAAGCTCTCATCAGAGGCAGTCAGCAGAAATGATCAAATAGAAGTAAATAATGTAAGCATACAGGGTACAGAAGAGGTCGAAATTATGGCTTAATTTTTGACGAAATAATGCTTACAACACCACGTTTAAAGTGTGGAAACACCAGCAACTCACAGAGGTGTTAATCCATGCAACGCTGAATTAAATACCATGCCACTGTTGCGGCTACCCCAATTCACAGTGCCATCAGGCAAAAGCGCTGCAGCAAGGTTCTGCCATATTTACATCTAGAGACATTGACATGAATTCCATAAGTCACATAGAGGTCAATATTACCTATGAATTGGGCTACTACAAACCTACAGTATGTAAGATGAACTTTGCCCACACAGAAAATCCACAGGAATTGTTAAAGAATCGTATCGATAAGCAGAATCAATAATGGCATTGGTAACAATAAAATCTTATTAATAACAGCAACCCAGTGAGGACAAAAAGTAACTTAATAACTAAAACTCACTTTTTCAGGATGTAATATTACATTTTAGAAACTGTCATTCCTTACTTAACAAGTGACATAAAAAGTGAGTTACTCTATACTACTGTTTTAAATGATAAATGGTAAATGGACTTGAGCTTGTATAGCGCTTTTCTAGTCTTTGACTACTTGAAGCTGCTTTACACTGCAGGTCACACCCATTCACTTATGGTTCTGTGTTTCTATGTTAGTTATCCATCAGTATCAGCTAACACATTCACACCCTTTCATGCCCATTTACACGCCAGTGGGACCAACTTGGAGTTAACTTATTCACACACTCATTACTCACACACTAATTAAAAAGCTAATCAGCCCATCACATGGCAGCAACATGCAGAAATCTTAAGACAACTTGCTGAAGTTCAATCCAAGCTCAGAAGTTACGTGACTCTCAAGGTGGCACGGTTGTTAGTGTCTGACAAAGGGGGTGATTTAGGAGAGGGCTGATCTATGTGTGTGTGTTCATGTGTACATATACATACATGTAGTTGTGAAGTTGTTAGGTAACAAAAAATTAAGGTTTAGACAAACTTCTAATTGAGCTTGAAAAGTTATAATAATTTCATTATTGTAGCATTTTTTTGTCTGACATAACTGCAAAACAGACACAGAGCAAAATATGGAAAAACAATATTGCAGCCATAGAGAAAAAAAAAACCTTACGAAGCAAACAGCAAAACTATTCAATAAAATAACCAAAAGTGCAAAATTTAACTTACATTACAACAATCATCATATGATACAGCACTGTCCAACCAAACTTGAAGAGATATAAGATGATGTAAGCAAATTAAAGCTACAAGAACATATGAAGCATATCAATTAAAAGAGATAAAACCCACATGTAGGTAGCAGCAATTTCAACAAAAAAGGCATATCAAAAATAGCAAAACATGACATTAGTTTTAAGAATGCAAGAAATTAAAACTAAAACATTTCACAGTAAAACACAAAACCAAAATGAAAAAAATCAAGTCAAAAAACATGAGACAATACAAAACTTGACTCATGACAGGAATGAATACCCTAAGTCTTGTTCATAGATCAGAGTATATTATAATGACATACATGAAGAAACAAAGACAAAAAGCATCTAAAAAAATCAATAACATCGTATGATGTAGGAGGAAAAATCGCTGTTATCTCTTATAAAAAGATAATAATTTCTCCAGTATCTGGGAGGGTTTAAAAGCTTTCTTATTTGTAGTTATTCTATAGACAGATTGGCTCGGTATTGCCTCCGCTGACCTCAGTTTCCTCTTTTATAACTTTCAATGTATTTGCTTTTACTCCCTCTGGCGGAAGCTGAAGATGGCCACTCCTAAATGTGGTGATAAATGATGTCAACAATCACAGTAACATAAATATTAAACATACAAATACGTTTATACACTAATAAAGGTCAAATTAAATACAGTTAATTTGGTGAAATCCAAAAATCGTCTTGTCAAATAAGGACTGATATTCCCTCATTATAGTTTTGTCTGCTTCCTTAATAATCAGAAAGTTGCCAAAATCTGACAGTAATCGTAAAGTTTAGAAAGCGGTGGTATATCAGGCATACCTCAGACATGACAGCTGAAGAGATGGTGTCCTCTCAGAGAAACTCTGCTCTCATCGGCAATCCGGTTTATAAAGGCTGTCGTTGTCCAGCCCACGAACACTTCCAGGCATTGTCACGCTGCCCTCTTTCGTTTTCCATCTAAGTCTACAAGCACTTGGTCTGAAACGAAACTTAAGGGTGGCAGCATCAATAGGTTTCGTGAAGGTTTCTCTGGACCTGACCAGAGAAACGAAACATAACTGAGTTTGCAAAGGCATTTCCGAGCATCCTGTTTGCCTCTTTAACCCCTGCCATAGATCATACAGCTCACGTTGATCACAAATATACATTAAAAGCATCAAATGATAATCTCTGCACCACAGAAGCGCACTATCTGTGCTATCCTTATGTGTCAGTGATGAATCATACATGACTGCAGAACTTCTCTCCCTCCTCAGCTGGAGGGATTTATTGCCCCTGTCTTTACGTTGTCACATATGAACACATTTATTCCGCCGATCGCTAGATGCTGCTGCAGCCTTTAGGAGGCAGAAAATATCCGGACAGCCTCCTGCAGGAAAAGGCAGACGGATGAAAAGCGGTCCTGCAGACAAGCACCCAGCTGACTGTGTTAATGCTGATGTCGGGATAAAAGCTCTCTAGTCGTGATCTTTCATTATTGGAGGGTGATGAGCACGGTATGTATAGTCTGTGTTTATGATCTGTGGTGTGCTGCAGCCTCACATGTCGGTCTTATTGCATAGGGCGACCCAAGGCCCTCGACACCATTGTTTGGTTGCTCTGTAAGATTAGCGCTTCTCTGGTGTTTGGATCTGCCTGTCCGTCAGATCATCAGCTGAGTCAGACATCAGGAAGGAGTTAAGAAACATCTGTGGGGCGTTTTATCAGCAGGGGAGCTTGGCCTCAGCTGGTTGGAGGGGCTACATCCTAAATTTAAGAAAACTAGGGATGGAAATCAAGATCTGGTTCCTTGTGAATATCAGTTCTACTACCCAGATGTTGCCCTAATAAAGAACTTACTATTAAGATGAAAGTATGCGAAGTCAGCAATAAGCCAAAAACCCGGATAGATCCAGTCTGTTTGTCAGGGGACGCCCACAACACGTCATGCCTGGTTAGCACTGTGGGTGAAACAAACTGCTCAGGACAAGGCTTCAGGTCTGCCAGGTACACTACTTTTAAGATTAGAAAGTTATAGATTAATAATATTTCATCAAACTGAACCATAGAGCTGAGTAAAAGAGCACTGAGGCTTCAAGCCATCCACATGAGGATGGGTTCATCATCCCCCCCCCAAAAAAAGTGTGTAAAATCTATAAGTGCTTATCATATGTCACTTATTTTATGTAATAATAATAATAATCTCTTTCTTTGTATAACCCTTTTAAAAACAGACGTTTACAAAGTGCTTTGACAGTCAGGAACATACAGACATCAAATACAAGAGCTTCAGCACAAGGAAATAAAAAACAAAAAGCTCCGTTTAATACAAGGCACTGTTACAGAAAAACACAAGAGGAATCTCATAAGGACCCAGACAATACAAGAACCCTGCAGACCATTAATGTAGACCATTATTCCCTTGTGAAATGGGTCAAAGTGCTTCACAGAGTTCAAAAGCAAAACATTTCCTATCTAAACACTGTTAAATGGCTTTAGGTGTGTTTCTTGATATATTTTAATTCATCATGTCTTAGTAACTAAACTGTTGTCTCTGAAAAGGAGATTTAAACAGGTGGAACATTATATCAGGAACAACACTTTGAGTGGCATTAACCATTCGCTTTTATAACGTAAAGACGATTTCACCTGAGTCTTTCTTATCTATTAGTTTATCTTTTGTATTCAACTGACAGCAGTAACTCACTTGTTTTGTTTTTGTTGTTTTTTTTATCAATGCTATGTGTTATTTTTGATGAATGTGGCAACTTGTTAGCATTACTATCACAGTTTTAAAGTCTTCCGCAGAATTGCAGGCTGGGGAAAGGTTTTTTTTCCCCATGCTGATGCCCGCACTCAATGATAACGAGATGCCAGCGTGGAATTGGGTTAGCATATGGCACTTCCTGGTTTCCAAGGCAGAAAGTACATGTAATTAGAAAACCGTTTTTGGATAAATGCATGAAATAGGGTTGTGATGAACACACCCACACAAGATTGTAAGGTTTAATCTTAAATAATGAGTTCTGATGAAACTGCTACTGCAGCTGTTAGCATCTGTGCTAATCGGCTTCCTACTGCCCTCTTGCTCGTAGCGCCCACCTCTTTCTGCTCTAAAGGATGCTGATTGGGCTGTCCCACTCTGGGCTGCTCACAATCGTTGTAGATTGGAACATGGCAAGATGGAACTGGTTAATTGGAGACACTGAATCATGCTAATCCAACTCCACTGCAAGGTTAGCTGACTTTCGTGTTGGCCCACAAAAATACGTCATCACCACCCTATGATGCACAGCACAGGTCAGAGGTTAAAATGGCATTAGGTGTTAGAATGACAACTATTAGCTTTAGCATTATAGCTGTCACAAATGCAGGATGGCAATGGTGAATTTACATTTTTCTGAGTTGTCGCATAAACATAACCTATCCCAAAGGTAAATGTTTAACAGTAAAAATCATGAAACTCAAAGTGAATTACTGATCAAAATCAGTGTTGCCAAGTCTGCTTATTATAAGCGACTTTGGGCTTCTTTTTTTTAAGTTGCTTGTAAGTATTAGCAGTTGCAGGTTGTGTTTTTTGGTTTGCTCCAGAAGTGCAGTCGCTTATTGGGCTTGTTGAGCCCCTAAACTCAGGAGGGATCTGATGCAATCTCTACTACCAAAATAAACTCAAGTTACACAAACCATTTTGTCCCTCTCTAACACAAATGTAAATTTCACTTTAAAATGAGGCAAAAGTGATGTTTCCACCAAAAAGAAATCCTTATTGCCGGAATTGAATATATTCCTGTATATTCCTGATTCACTGTAATAAAGCTGTAGAGGATCAACATAAAACTTAGACAAAGCCTGACTATGACTGTTTGGTAACAAAAATCAAGATTAGACAGCAATAACAGAGTTATAAATAACAGTAGCTGTTCCCTTCACTTCTGTATAAAGAAAAGGATGTTTCACCTCCAAACAAAAGGATGTTGAAGAAGTGAATTAAGAAACAAATAAGAAAAAATGTCACTGTGAAATGGAAATGTTAAGTAGATGAAAATTAAAACACACTTTATTTAGATTTCTCTTTTAAAAAAGTAATACATCGCATTACAAAAAAAATAGCTGGAGGTCGCTTGTTTTGGGCTTGTTTTTATCGACCTATTTGCTTATTTCAGTAGAAAAATCTGGCAACACTGATCAGAATTTTTGCGTTCAAAATGGCTGCTATAAATTAGAAGCCCTGGCTTTTTAAAGGGGCTACTATTTACTCTTGTTTTCAAGACCAGGAAAATACATTAGCTGAGTATATTGAGCATTAGGGAAAGGAAAGTCACTTTTTTAACTAGTTTATTTAAATGCATGGTCTAAGGTGCCCTGTAATTAATAGCTGTTTCATATCATTTAATCATATTACATGCCACCATACATAAGCAGTATTGTAGAGGGTGGGTTAGAACACAGCCTATATCATTTGCCTTGAAGCTTAACAGTTTTCTCATTTATGCCTTCTTACCTTGAAAACACAGATTTTGTATGAGGCAGTTTGTAGAAGGACAACAAAGGAGTAAATGAAGTAATCATGGCGGACAGGACACGAACAGTAGCCTGCACAAAATAATGCTAGCAGCCCAGCATGTATTTTCTGTGGCTGTGTTATTTAGAGCTGGGCAATTAATCAAGTTTTAAAATCACTCACAATTACTGCCTACCACAATTCTGAAAACTGATTTATCCAGATTAAAAGATAAATGTGCCACATGACATGTTGAATTGTTTTTTTCTTTTTCCATTACTATTATTATTTTGAGGTATTAGTATTTTTACATATATATTTCTATGCATTACCCATTCTTTAATATTCACAGTGATAATGTCGGAAACATATGAACTGAAAACATCTGGTGCAAGTTTTGAGTAATTGAGTAATCACGTTTCATAAGTGTGATCTCAATATCCATCAAAGTAATCTTTTTTTTTATATATTTTTGACATAATTGAGAAGCCCTAGTGTGATTCCAAGCATAAGTGAAATACCAGTAACATGCTGGAGAATTTGTTGACACAGGATAACGCAAACTACCAGGTGTGTGATTTGAAACTGATTAGTTTTTTATTATTTCTTTAAATGAAATTTAATTTTAATTTTTGTTAACAATGTCAACATTTTCATTGACAGTAACATTAGTTTACACTGTTAAATAAAGTGCTTTGTGCCAATGGCAAAAGAATAGGATAGGTGCCATTCTCCCTGTTGAAAGTTGTATAACTGGATGAACTGTGAAAGTACATTTTATTTTAACGAGAAAATTGCATACCATCACTCTAAAAGACTGAAGGAGCCCACTTAATGGACAGTCAGCTATTTTGTGGTGCTGCATCTCTGTGGTAAAGCTAGACAGCGTGTTCTCTCAGCTACACTTTCTTAAAGATGCTCTTCCCTTTCAGATGACAAAGCGATCTGCTCTAGGATGAAAACCCCTCCCGTCCTCTTTCTCTGGCAGCAGATATCACCATGTTGGATAAACCCAGCGATCAAGAACAGCAGACTGTACAGTGCTCAGACTGTGGATGCAGTTTCAGCCAGCCTCAGTCTGACTCTGACCCTGACGCATCCAGTGCAGCAGCGTCTCCAGAAGAGCAGCAGGTGAATAAAGCAGGCAGTCCTCCAAAGTGCCCATCCTGTCAAGAAGGTAACAGCCTCTCCAATGGCCGACGCCCACACCGCCGCATCCGCCTGGACCCTCACAGCTGCAACATGTGCTCCAAAACATTCATCTCCTCCGCCCACCTCAATCTCCACCTTGCCTCCCACAACAAAGAGAGGAAGTTCAGATGCAGCACCTGTGGGAAGTACTTCCATCAGACGTCTCACCTGATGGCTCACAAGTTGATCCACAGCGGGGACAGGCCGTTCAAATGCCCAGACTGTGGCAAGACTTTCGGCCGTGCTTCACACCTGAAGACCCACCAGCGGCTCCACACGGGGGAGAAGCCCTTCAAGTGCACCTACTGTGAGAAGTCATTCACACAGAAAGCTGGGTTGCTTGCACACGTGCGCCTGCACACAGGGGAGAAGCCATTCAAGTGTGAACAGTGTGGAGAAGGTTTTCGGATCTTGTCGGCCCTGCTCTCTCACAAGGCACAGGAAGCATCTGCTAAGACATCCCTCGCGCCACCGCCGCCCCTGCAACCACAACCACAGGTGCTAGCCCCAGCCCCAGCCCCAGCCCCAACTCCAACTCCATCACCGGCATCAGCAGCCACTCAGCCCACACCCAGTATCTCCGAGGACATAAAATGTGGTGTCTGCTGCCGCACCTTTGTACGATCTTCATACATCAGGCTCCACATCCATCTCAGCAAAGGACAGAGGCCTTACCACTGCAGAGTGTGCAACAAAACCTTCGTCAAACTGGATACATTTGCGAACCACTGTGATAAACACTTAAGGCAGAAAAAGGAGAAAAACAAAGAAGTCAAAAGCAAAGTTGTCAAACCTCCCCTGTTCACACCACTCCCCGTGCCTTCCACCTCGGAGTCATCCTTGCTCACCCAGCCTCAGTCAGCAAACATTAAAAAGCCCCTCAAAACAAAGACAAAGATCAAAACTGAGCCCTGAGAGAAGAGCTTCCTTTTGTGTCAAGTCTTAAGTCATGATGCATCATGCAATTCCCATATTTACGAATGATCAAAGAAGGGATGAAAATGTAATTTTTAATATAAATATTTATAACATGTATAAAGTGATTTTAAATTTGATTATTTGAAAAAATGTAGTCTGTTTCCTTTATAATGTGGGGGTTATTATCAGGGGAGATTTTAGGACCAGATATTTTGAGGTGCTCAAATCCCAAACAAATTGTGGTGTGTAGGTGACGTTGCGATTGCTCAACTCTCCTCCTAAATATCTAATTTCACAACATGGTTTTATATAACTGCGTGTTAGGGCCACGCTTAGAGATCAAAAACAGAAATGGAAATCCATAAATTTTCTAAAAAACTTTTTTAAGATTATGATATCAAAAATTGACATAAAAGGGTCACACCAGGTTAACTATTTCCCTTATGTCACATGCCTTTAGTTAAGAGCCTGATCAAATCATTCTTTTTACTCTGCAGGTGACAAAGGAAATGTCAGTGGTTTTAGCCAAAAATCATCTTTTTATCACTAGCATTCCAATTTTAAAGGGACATTCATGTTAATTAGGGCTATTCAGATGAAAGCCACGCACTGATTTGGAATAGGTGATATTATTTGTCCATTAAAGGATAAGTTCGGTTTTCTGACACCTGGACCTTATTTTTAGGATTAGATACGCTCGTAGACTCACCCAGACAATTTTGGCGGACCTCCGAGACGTTTTCGAGCAATTTAGATCCATCTGACGGCATTTTTCCTCAGGCCGTAGTAGCAGACGGGGGCAGAAATCGAAGCCCCTAAATTAGACATTATCTGCTGCAAAACTCGCTTATTTCAGCTACATTTTATAAATGAATGGCCAGTGTTATCACCATGTCAGCTCAACTTCTTTGTTATGGTCATCCGGGGCTTTACAAGGATGGGTAACTTTTGGTGACGTCATAGACAAGCACATGAGTAGAGCCTCTGTTGTTGCTAGGCTACACGGCTACACGGCTACTTTTGTGCAACATGGCGGAATATTTATCCGATGTAGAAGTGTCTGACGACGACTTTGAGTATAATGGATGCCCGTATCGTTTTGAGCCAGAATATACCGACGAGGAGCTATTTGAAAGGAGGATGCAGAGGGAAAGAGCCGAACAGCTGGCCAGAGAACGAGCAACCACTGCACGTCCACGAATGGGGGCTAACTGGTGGTGTTGTTGTGGACATTGCACGGCAAACACAACAGAGGAGGAGTGCCTTTGCTGCTCAGAGTGGGACTTGAGACCAGAGGAAACACGTATTGATGCCCCCCTAAATACGATTTCTGGCCCCGTCTGCTACTACGGCATGAGAGAAAAACGCCGTCGGATAGATCTAAATTGCTCGAAAACGGCTCCGAGCTCCGCCAAAATTGTCTGGGTGAGTCTACGAGCGTATTTAATCCCAAAAATAAGGTCCAGGTGTCAAAAAACCGAACTTATCCTTTAAGTAGAATGCTTATTGGCAAAAATCTAATGACATGCATCACAATATAGGGGTGATGATACAAGATATCATGTTAGATCACAATACTGTGAGTTTCTAATCAGTGTTGTCTATACAAAGATGGTCCCTGCAACATGGATAAACTATATTGTCTGTCCTAGTTAAAATAATCACATAAAATTAACTGAATCAATTAAATATAATACCGCTAACTAGTGGATGGAAAATGAACTATTATACAGAAAAAAATGTCTCAAATTTGAAGAAATTATTGACAAATAATATATCGATAGAGATCCATAAAATATTGATACAGCATCACAAAGCAAAATATCACTAAATATTACTGTATCAGTATTCTCTCACACTACTTGCCAAGAAATACAGAACACTAGATGGATGCAAAGTTCTGAGTTTACAAAGTAAAAATTTAGACTTAGATTTACTTCTATATTTAGATTTCTTTTTTTCTCATAAATGTACAGCTTTTTTCAAATTCTGAACTTCCGATTTGGTTTCCTCTAAATGTAAAGCTTCATAGCCTCAAATATTGAAGGATTCCCCTCCAAATGAAGGAATTCTTTTTCCTTTAAAGCGTGGCTCTGATACATATTTGTAATACTTCCCTACAGTTTTTCATTGACAAACACAACAGTTATAGCTAACATAAGTTTTACACCACAACAACCTTTCTTTGTAAAATAGAAAGAAAGTTAAACGTTGAAGTAATGTGAAGTAAATGTTGAATCTAAAAGGTTTTAATTATTTATAGTTTTAATAAGATATTTCTCTTATTAAATGCACCTCAAAACTTAAATAATTTATTTTACCAAACTAAATTGAAATGTCACTACTGAATCCTACACTTATTGATGTTGTGTTGACTATTACTGTTCTTTATTTACCATGACAATTAGAAAATAAAAATCAAACATCTGCTAAAATTTTTGTTTATATTTTAAGACCTTGTGAGATACAAATCCCTTTTATTAATATTTAAGTAGTGCGAAGGTGCGAGTAAGTTTTAGCACAATAAAGAGGGGTGTAGAATAGCCTATGGTAATGTTGTGTTCTTGATTTCAAGTTAATTGTCATGGCTAGCACTTGAACAGTCTGTAAATGAAATGCTTGTTAGATAAAATACAAAGCAGCATTAACATAGAAGCTCAGTGTGGAAGATATTTATTTTGTTGCACCTTGGGACTAATATCTACATCAAACAGTCTGTTGTTCCTGTTATGGACCATTTTGTATTGCCTGTCCTTTCCTTAGAGTCCAGTTAGCATCAGTGTGAGTTACAGTAATGCTCCAAAGATGATTACTATTGGCATGCACTTTTGTAATCATTGTGTCATGGTGTGCAGTTTCCCCTGTGTCTGCACTATAGGCTGTAGGTCTTCATGTCCCATCAGATGAGCCTTATTGGACTGTCACTTTCACTTTAATTTGACCGTCACAGTTGATTCCAGATCAGCAGCGGCTCACAGCTGATAGCTCACTGACTGTGACCTCAAGTCTGTGGATCTCCTCTGCAGATGGAGCATTTGTCACCTCCACATGGGGAACGTCTTTGTCCCACCCTATGGACAGAGGGAAAAAAAGGACACTTTTACTATTGCAAGAACTGAAATATTAACATTAGAGATTCTGTAAGAGGAAATGTATGTGATTGAGAACCATTTCAAAAGAGCTCAATGTTTAAAAAATGAGAAAAGCGTGACTTGTCAGTGTATCACTCTAGAGCTGTGTTCATTCATACACTCCTGAGAATTTCTGGAAAATGTGCACACAGTCTGCCTAAAAACAGATTTAAAAGTTCACATGTCTCTCACAGTGTCATGTTTCCCAAGTTAGAGGCAAAAAAATGACTCTTAGTTAATCCCAGGTAACAAAGCTATTTTTTTGACATTTCAATGACATTTTTTTGTCTACAAATTACTTCTATGTTAGTAGACATATTCAGAGTACAGGAAAGAGAAAAGATATAATAAAGATGTTTAATTACACACATTAAAGCCTTTTTCACATATGCAACCCTAAAATTTAAGGATTACCTACCCACAGTAAAACCTGACTGGCTTTATCTTTATAATAATCCCTTTCATCAGGAAACTTGCCTGCTGTTTGCCAGTCGGCCAATGGAGTGGTGCAGGAGGGCAATAATATTCACACATGCAGAAAACCCCAAATAATTTCCTGAATATTTTAAATGCACTTGTTGGGAAATACAACCACCATTACTTCTGTTCCCTCGCTTTTTTTTTCTGAATATATTCTGCTGCATTTATATATCTGGGATTTTACTTTGGGGGCAAAAAGGAAAAAGTCAGACATTTTCAGGAACCTACACATGTGTGAAAACAAGTGCACTGTATAATACTTTTTACATGTGTGGTTGGTAATCCTTAAATCTAGAGTTATATATTTGTAATGACAGCTTCTGATTTTGCAGACAGTAGTTAAGCAGTGATTTGATGTTTGCCTCGCAGTTTTCCGTTTCCTCTGAGCTGCTGTTGTTGACTTTCCAGTGCAGGGTGACAGTCATATGCCGTCTCCAGACAGGGTTCCTGCGCAGGACAATGCTCCCACTGATGGAGTCTCCTTCATGCACTGTTACAGGCGTGTCGAGCATGAACAGAGTTTGCTTCCAGTGAGTCGGCCTGAAAAGATGTTTGTAAAGACTGTCATGCATTTTTTTTTTCAGCAACTGAAACACTAATGCTACAAAGTCTTGAACATTTGATTATTTGCTTGACAATTTCTTCTTTTTTTTTTTTTTTAGGCAAGTAGAAATTGCAAAAAGAGATAATAAGCCTGTCACTGATTAAAATATCTCCTAGTAGTAACTGATATGAAGAAGCTGAGGAGTATATATTTACTCAGAATGAGGCCCGGTGTTCAGTTCCACTGTTGGACTTCCTGCTTCCTTGCTCTCAAAATGAACGGTGAACCAGGCGGTGAATCCGTGAAACACACCAGGCTTCTCGACACAAAACTGAAACTGACCCTGTATTTCCTGAGAAAAGAAACAAGAGAGTTGTGACTGAACTTGTATTTGATGAGTTTCTAGTAAAGAATCAAACATCCACAGTACCTCCAGGTCTTTGACTTGCAAAGTGTACATATCAAGGTTTATGACATCGCAGGGGACAGAGAGGCAGTCGGCAGGCTCGATGAGGTGACTAAACTTTGGCTTGGTGAAAAACTCCTGCTGTGCCAGGGGCCTGCAGAGATGAAACGATACTGAAAATACCACTGGTGGAAATGAATGGTACCGGGGCTTTTCAGTATCTGATGTATCAGCATTTCCAACCTCCCTTTAGCTGATAACATCAAAGATATCAACATGTATAAAAACTTTTGGTGTTGTAAAGCACACTAATTCTCTCCTCCTCTTGAACTAACTTATTGCCCTTTTTGTGAGTCTATTGGTTTTAGAGACACATAAAACAAGACAAATACCATTTGATTCTGCAGTAGTTGATAGTGTATTCTTTTTCAAATACAGACAGAACTAAAAAATTCAAGGTAATGTTTTTGTATTACATTAGCATTAAAGCTAAATACACAAATAATAGTAAAAGTCAAACCAAACTACATAAGCATTTTGAAAGGTACATACAGCACAACTGTCTGACAGACAGAAACCTCTGTAGATCATGCAAGATAATGTGACCTCTTTTAAGACGCCTTTGCTTCTGAGTTAATATTAATTCTCCTACTTAAAAATACAGATTTACAAGATGCTTCACTGAGACAATCATGACCAAGTTATTGGGATAAAACACTTCAAAAGAGTAACAAAAAGTAAGAACAAGATAAAAATTATTATTATTCTTTATTCAGGTCTTAAACTTCAGACCTTAGAGTACTTTAAATTTCAAGAAACATTTAATCTGCTTGAGCTTATACAGCACTTTTTTAGTCTGACACCTCAAAGTGGTTTCAAACCACAAGTCACACCCGCCCATTCACACCCATCTACTCTCACATTCGCTCACTGACAGTTGATATTCCTATGCAAGTTTTTAATTAGCTTTTGTGAATGGATCCACGGCCTTTCATACCCATTAATATGTCACGGATTCAGCAGTGGGAGCAACTTGGGGTTAAATGTCTTGCCCAAGGACACATCGAGATGTGACGGCTAAGCTGGGCTGAAACCTGCAACACTGTCATTATTGGTAGAGCGTAATACCAGACTAAGACACCAAGATAAACTCACTTGAAGTAGGCCTGTAGATGATGCATTTTAGCATTCACTCCACATGATAGCTTTCAGTAACCTGACCGGCATGGAGAGCTTTGAGGGTGAAAAGAGTGTCTTCTAACATTAAACACTGTGTGGCGCTGCAGCACAGGCTTTTTTTTTTATTTGCATGACACGTTTCAAAATCTACAAATATATGACTGGACATTTTAATGTATTTTCGATTTGTTTGGGGTTAACAAAAAAAAATCCTGCCGTTTGGAAAGTTTAGTCTAGTTTAGTTTATTGGTTTATAGCAGAACAGCATGCAGTGACATAAATTATTCCATAAATAAAAGATGGCTGCACCAGATTTAGCAGAGAAGCTAATTTCCATCTGTAGTCCTTACATAAAAAGAGACATCATAAATTGACAAAATTCTGTACAAATTTAAAACAGACATCATAAATAAATAAAATTCAGCACAAGTTAAAATACACAAGCAAGATACTAGAAACCAGTTTTTAGTTTAATACATGATAACAATACTGAGCCGATCGGGAAGTGTGGGTGGGGGGGTGGGGGGCGATTACCCACGAGGGTAGCCCCATCCCCACAGGTACCAGACGGTAACCTAGGCACAGGGGTCCCAGACTCAGTGTTGGCACGGCTGCTGACCCAGAATCCAGTTTTTTGTTGAACGGGTGAAACAATAATAGTCAGGGATGTTTTTGAGTTGCTGTGGGAGCTTATTTCATTCACTGATGGTTGTGTAGGAGAACGCTGATTGAGAAAAGGCAGTTTTGCATTTTGGGACGCTGCAGTCCCCCCAGGATACCGGTCTTAGGGTTCTACATAGAACTTCAGAGAGAGGCTGCACAAAGTTCTTCAAAGGAGGGGGGACCGCGTTATAAAGGATTTTGTGTGCAAGAAAGTGAGTAAGACATTCTTCAGACATCAGTGAGTAATAAGCTAACGTAGTTTGTTTATGCCATTTATTGACAGTATTAGGGTCACTGTTAGCTGAGACTTTCAGTCAGTGTTTTGGGACAGTGTGGTGTCAGTTAAGGAAGTAATAATCTGATCAAGTTAACAAAAAAATTTGTCAGGATTGGGGGAAGTTTGTTTGGTGCATTTGTGCATCTGAGTGTTTGGCAGCCTCTATTTGCTCGCTTTTAGGTTTTCTCTGTGATGGATCTCTGTAAAAGTATAAATTAGGGTTGTTTCCTAATAAGTTAGTGTATCAAATTGAAAATGTACCATCTTTCATCCAAAAAAAGGAATTAATAAGATTAAAATATATAGCTGCAACCGAGGACGTCAACGTCTCTAAAGAACACAGAATTTCCATTGAAATTTCTACTGAGGTGGAAGCTGTAGATGCCTACAATTACATCGGAATGTGGCTGGATGATGATGATATATATATATATATATATATATATATATATATATATATATATATATAGATATGTATACACATACATATATACAGCCAAAATATTGGCTGTAAATATCTGCAAAAACTGTCATATCTGCAGATTCCAATGATCAGCTTTTTTTTTAGCTGTCAAAACCGATATTGTTCTGATAATATCTAGCATCCCCAATTATTAGAAAAGGTTAACAACATTTTCATCGATGTTTATCATAGCTTTTTGATTCATAAAATTATGTGATTTATTCTGTTTGAGGGTCATTCCTGACCACTGGAGTCTTTCCTGTTACTAGAATATAACTCTCACTATCTTACCCCAGGTAAATAAAATGTATTTTCAAAAAGGACATTATTTTAAATAAAATGAATCCATAATATATGTTTCATGAAAATATACATTATATTTGGTGAAAAATTATTTAGATGTTTTGAAAATGTTTTTTCATGATCTTTTATTACCCACACACTTCTTTTTCATGATGTTTCCTATGCAGTTTTGCATTTCAATGAAACAGTTGCAGTATTATATAAGAATAAATTGGAAAAACTAAATTTTTTTTTGTTTGTATTAAGTCAAAATCTCTGTAATTGTAAGTATACAAAATTGAAACAAATTGTTTTCTTTTAAATTTTGATAAGATGTATTGAGTGTCTGAAAAATCATGTTTCACCCTGTTTGTTCTTGGTTTTTCATCTACTGTACTTAAAAAAACAATGTTCACATACAGGACACTTCCTATATCACTTCCAAGTCCCTGTATCAGAAATCCTGTGCAAAGAGTATCAACTTCCAGTCTATCTAATCTTTTTGAGTTATGTGATATTAATATTCATCTCCTGTCCCTACCTTGAACCCTATTAGACAATTTTGATAGTAGTACAACATTTTTTGTCAAATTTACAAAATGTTTAACAGATCTAGCTAATATTAGTCTGTTACCTTCTACAGAAATGACTACTTTGGTAATCATTTTGCAAACATTTTGTAGGAACTTTAGCATAATCAGTCAAATGTTGATAATGTAACATGTCATTAACATCATTTTACCCCCAAAGGTTAGCACTCTGAAATGTTACAGGCAGGCAGGAGTGACCACTGAACAGGTTTTTGTGTGCAGTCACCACCATAAGATCACCACTAAAATCCACTCACTTCTTTCACGTGCCAAGACAAACATCTGTCCATCCATCCATTATCTAACAGGGGGGTTGGAGCCTATCCCAGCTGACATTGGGCGAGAGGTGGGGTACACCCTGAACCAGTCGCCAGCCAATCACAGGGGCCACATAGAGAGACAAAGATTCATGCTCACTCTCATACCTAAGGGCAATTTAGAGTCAGCAATCAACCTAATGAGCATGTTCCTAGTCTGTGGGAAGAAGCCGCAGTGCCGGGAGAGAACCCACGCATGCACAGGAAGAACATGCAAACTCCACACAGAAAGGCCCTGACCGACACGGGGTTCAAACCAGCGTGCTCTACCTGCTGCCCCACCGTGCCTCCCTCCATGACAAACATACTCAGAAAATTGAATCAAAGTCTATTAATGAATTTTTAAGTCAAGGAAAGTCTTTCATTTCTATTACCATCATAGTTGGCCTGACACAATAATCACTGCCATGGAAGCAGCCTCTGGGTACCTAAAAATCATCAAATTAAATCTGTTCAGTTAATCTCACGGTTTCATAGAAAATCTAAGCCAAAAGATAATGTGGGTTATACATTAAAAAAATGCCAAAAAGGCTTACTGAAGAGGAGTGAAGTCCAGACCATACAGTCGCTCCCAGAAGGCCATTTTCTCCTCATAGTAGCTGTGGGCCTGGCATGGCACCAGAGTGAGGGCCGCAGACGATGGCCACATGATGCCCCCTTCCCTGAGCCAGTGGTCCCTGGCAAGCAGAACTGACTCAACCATGAACTCAAACTACACCAGGGAAAATGAGAGAGATACATAACCTGATAAATCTTTGGATATGTAGAGATAAGATTTCAGTGTAGGAGGAACAACTTTAGCATAACTATCAATATCAACAAAGTCATTATTACCAGCAGGCAGTTTCCCATCCACTCAGACACCAAGACGTCCACCTGCTCAGGCAGTTCAACCTCCTCAGCTCGGGCCTGGAGAACGGTGATCACGTCCTCACAGCCGTTCTGCTTCACCAGCTGTCTCGTGTAATCTGCCATGGAGCTGGCCTCCACTGCATAAACCTGCAACAACACAGGTGAACGTATGCATTGTGTTCTTCACATCATGTAGCAGCACTGCATCTCCAGCAGATGGGAGTAGAAGAGCACAAATGCTGGATACCCTGTTCACTTGAGAGTGGATGAAAGGGTCAGACTTTGAGTAGTCGGAGCTTTTAACTGCATATGAGTCAAAAAATTAGGTTTGGTATATCTTCGAATATTTAGCTGTTAATTGTTTGTAGTCTTAGATGTTGACTCAAATTGATGCTTAAGGAAAAAATTCTGCCATTTCTTCTACAACATTTAAAAAAAAAGGGAAATGGTAAGCTGATAGTTCTCTCCTAGCCATCTACAATGTATTCATCACAGAGAAGGAGGATTATTGCGTGGTATTTTCATTCCTTTAAAGCTTGCTTTATCTCTACATAGGAGGGTCAAGCTCATGTGTCATGGTACTGTGCCCCTTTGCATGAAAAGATAATAGGCACCTTTTAAGTTCTGTCTTTCTTGCTCTATGTAGATGTGAGACCAAATTCATAGGCTTTTCTATTATGTTACAAGGTGGAAATCCAATAAATGATTTTAAATGGATTATAAAAGCCCGGTCCCTGCAACATTTATAAACCTCACTGTGCGTCTTATAAATGCAATACATGCACCAAAATACAAAATAAATGTCCCAAATTTGATCAATTTCTGATTAATAAAATATTATAAGCCATTACAAATATTTATACAGAACTTAACCACACATCATTGAGATATATTGGTGTATCCATATTTTCTTAAACCCCTATTTGCTGCCATTGTGATAATGCTTTGTCTTTGTTTCCTTAGCTGGAAGATACCATTTAGACCAGTGGCTTTCAAACTTTGTCTGCCCAAGGCACACAATATTTTTATACCCTTGCAGAATAGCCTATTTTAAATGAGTCAAAGTATGCAATTATTCTGTTTGTATTTTCTTTATCTGCTAACAAATATAAAGTATCACACTGTTATGCACATGAAACATCAAAATTCTGATACATTCAATTTTCTTCCTCTTGATGTTACTTTTATTTCTTCCATCCATTTTCTACTGCTTATCCCTTTCGGTGTCATGGGGGGCTAGAGCCATCCCAGCTGACATTGGGCGAGGGGCGGGGTACACCCTGGACTGTTCGCCAGACGATCCCAGGGTCACATAGAGAGACAGACAATGATTCATGCTCACATCCACACACCTAAGGGCAATTTAGAGTCACCAGTTGACCTAATAAGCATGTTTTTTAATCTGTGGGGGGAAGCTGGTGTACCCAGAGAGAACTCAGGCATGCATGAGGAGCACATGCAAACTAGACACAGAAAGGCCCTTACGGACAGGGTTTTACCCAGCTACCTTCTTGCTGTGAGGCACACGCATGACCTGTTGTGCCACCGTGCTGCCGTGTTACACTTAAACACATTTAAATGAAAACGTTCTTAAATTTTCCCTTGTCAGCCAATCATACGTCTGTTAACCATAAAGTATATCAACTTGTTTGGCTAGAAAATCGATTTAAGTCCTTCCAATTTTACCACAGATATCAACAATGTAATATTTTTAACAAACAGGACTCCATTGTTTTTTTCCAAGCTGAAAGTGAAACGGTGCTGCATTTTGGTTTAATTTGATGCTGATGTGCTTGGAGCTTGTTTATAACTGAATATTGATACTGATTTTTATTTTTGAGTTTTGGAAAATGGCAAACAGGGTCTGTTAAAATCTCTACTCCTACCTGCTTACTCTGTTATCTGCTAAATCCATGTGGTTTTATTTGGAGTTTTAAAGTTACAGATCTTGCATTACATACATATACAGAGATTAAAAACATAAAGCACTGATAGAGTGAATCATCAGCTGCTTTACTGTAGCAGTAATACTACATGGTTGGACAAATTCCCAAAGCATATCTGGACTTATATTAAGGCACACCAGTTTGCCCTGACACACCATTTGAGAACCACTGATTTAGACATCTCACACAGCAGAAAAGACAGAGGAAGTAAGGATGGGGTATTATTTGAGTTTGTTTCAATACTGGTGCTTAACTGGTACTTTTAAAAGCTCATATTTTGCATTAAATCAGGTTCCTATAATCCTTTTTCATGACTGCTGGGGTATGTTCACAACCACTGATGTTCAAAATCCCCTCAGTTTAATGTACAGAGAACTTCAATACAGCTGCGCTCTCTCTCTCTGAGACGCTCTGTTGGAGCTCCTGCCCCTTTGGGACTTTTAACTCCCTTTCCCAGATGGGCCCAGTCTGCTCTGATTGGTTAAAAGGTCAACTCTGGGGTAAGTGGTCAGTTCAGTGCTGCTCAGCACCATGTTGTAGACACAGCTCTGTATCCATTCTAATGTCTCTGCTTTGCACTGGGCTTGCTGTCCCAAAGTCACAGGGCTTAAACTGCTGATGCAACAACGGTAGGACGTTGCTCTGGGTAGGTCTATTTGAAGGGCTCAGGAACAAGACATTCAAGCAACTACTGGCACCGTTGAGAAGGGGAGAGGGAGAAGTCCTAATTTTTTGTCTTGTTCACAAAGGTGCTCTATCATTCAGAGGAGACATATTAAACAGACCACAGGGCATATAAAACTCAAATAGTTATAACATAGGTCCTTTAAATCCTTATTTTACAGTTCAGCGATCTGTAAACCCAACACAGTTCTTGGTACCACACTGGTACTTTATTTTCATACCACACACATTGACAAGTGAGCTGGGATTGAACCCCCAACATTCTAGTTATAAGAAACCCACAATACCACTGACGCACCATTCCATTTGTTTTAAGCCTTGTGGCACCAGGTTTTCCAAGGGAAATAATTTTTTGCAGAAAAATGGGAAGAATATGATGGTGCCATTATTTAAACAAATCATTACATTAAATCATTCGGTATAATGGTTCAGACATCACAACAATAGGACTGCAAAATGACAGGCATACAAAAAACAACCTCACAATCATCTTTGGCTTTATAGAAAAATATGCTGGGGTGCTGGTTTGGTGGAGTGGTAAGCAACCAGGCACAACCCATATACACTTTCACCCGGGGTTGGATCCAGTTTGCAGACTGTCCTCCCCTACTCTCTCGCCCCCTTTCACAAGCCTCTCCACTGTCTCTCTCTCTCCTGTCAATAAAGGCCCAATATACTCAAAAAATAATCATAAAAATGAAAAAAAAAAATATGCCACTGATTTGGGTGTTTGGCAGTAAAAACACATAAAACTGACTTCTTAACTGGATACATATAAATATGTGTGTGTGTATATATATATATACTTATTTATTGCAACTAAAGATGAGGAATGTGATGTCCAGCAAGTGTTCCATCCCTCATCTTTCCTCTCACTACAGATCCCCTAACACCCTGTCAGTCTATTTGTGTAAGAGAGTCACGATGTTTGACAAACCTCCCTGCCGTGGTGTTTACTTTACCATTGAGGGTTTTGCCAGCTGAGCACAGAACAGGCTGATGATGCCAGTCCCACAGCCGAGATCCATCACCACTTTATCCCTCAAAGAGGCGCTGTTGCTGAGAATAACCTGCCGGTATGCCTCGGTACGGCTCTTGTCGGATAACATCTCCAAGTGAAGCCTCTGTGTGAAACATTAAGATATACAACAGGCAATTTAAAGCTCAACTGGCTGCCTGCTGACTCGTAACAGCAAAGGCAACCCATCATTGTGTCTATACTTTAATTTGAGGTCGAGAAAACACTGTGAATAAAAACATGCCACTGAAAAAAAGGACAGGTGTGGCATGCTCATATTTAACATTTATCTTGTTTTATGTTCTATTGTGCCTTACAATGAATGAGGACTACTTCTTGATATTGCCACAAATGTTTTTCTTCTTCATTGTCCTTCTTTCAGTTGGACAATGTTTCATTATGATTATCATTTTAATTGTACAGTTTAACAATCAAAATAAATATAACTTAAAACTTGGTTGAAAGGGAATATGAAAATAAAATACAGAAACACTGACAAAAGTGTTCTAAAGCAGAAGTAATGACTGGCTGGGCTCAGGTAATACTTGTTATCTTTAATAGCCCAAAATATTTCAGGGAATGAATAAAGTTATGACCTAGTTTCCATCCTCAGACAGTCTCTCCATGACTGAGCACAGACAAATCAATGCAAATTCAGTTTGTGAATGGAAATTTTATTTTGCAGCCAAACTGACTAAATTACATATCACATATTTCACTGTTTAAAATGCTTGTATATATTCTAAAGTGTTGAGCAGACTTCGACGGTTTGTCTTATGAAATATAACAATGTGGGGTCAGCCTACAGAGTTAAAGCCCTTCCTGAAACCACATATTCTAGTTTCCTCGACTTCTACTCACCTCCGCCAAAGAGGGTCTATCCTTGCTGGCGTTTGTTAGTCTGTTAACAGGATAACTCAAAAACTGATAATGGATTTGATTAAAAAAAATTTGTAGGAAATGTTAGTCATGGCATAAGGAAGAAGTGATTAGATTTTGCTGGAGATCCAAATCCAGATGCAGAACCACAAATGTTTCAAAGGATTTCTTAACAATGTGAGATAGGGCAGTTTCCACATTTTTGCTAATAACTACTAACATTTTACTTGGTAAGTTCTCAATGGATTTAAATGACATTTTCACTGAATGTTGGTCATGGCTCATGGAGGAAGTGATAAGCTTTTGGTGGTGAACTCAATAACTTCTAAGTAGGGATGCACAATATTGGATTTTGCCGATATGCCAATATTTTTTAATTCATTACCGCTGATACCGATATTTCTGGTCAAGAGAACAGACTCTGTCCTTAACAAAAATGGACTTGTTTCTTTCAGTGTTACAGTATATTTTTGCGAGGAAAAGATGTAAAACAAGAAAAACAGCATTTAACTCTTGCAAAAATTAAACCCTTGATTGTTACATGTACCCATGCAGTGATGAGAAGGTGCATTGATATTGTACATTAGTGTAATTTGCCGATATTCCAGCTGCTATATGGCTGATATGTGTGGTTGATATATTGGCTGTAAATATCTCCAAAATTTCAATATCAGCCGATACTGAAACTTAACTTTTTCGGCTGATATCAGCCTATACCGATAGTAAACTGATAATATCGTGCATCCCTACTTCTAAGCGGATTTTGATGATACTTTTGGGAATGATGATCATGGCAAAAAGGAGCACTGATTTGACTTTGGTGGTGATCCAAATCTGGATGTGGATCCTGGCATATTTTTCAAGAATTTATTTAGACTGCAAGATAGAGTAGTTTTCCACACTTTTGACGATACAATTGACATTTCACCTCATCATTTCTTCTCATTTCAAGTTTGTTTTGATTTCTTTTTTGAACTTTTATTGGTAACTGTTCTTTTCTATTGAGTTTAATCTCCTTTGTTGTGTTCTGGTGTGTTGTCTGAAGTACTTTGAGTTGCCTTGTTGTTGAAATAAACTTGCATTGCCTTTTTACTTACCAGTGTCCCGTAACTGTCAAAGTATTCTTCATCTTGCCACGGGTCGTCCGGACAGCAGTCCTCCTCTTCCTCGGCTGAATCCTTGCGCAGGTAGCTGGCAGGTACATAACCTGTGAGCTCGCGCAGCTCTGCCCACCACCACTCAGGTGAAGGCTTGGTGTGCACGAGCAGTCTGTCCCCGCTGCTGAAACTAAGCTACAGAAAAGAAAAAAAAACACAGGAGAAGCTGGAATTACTTGACCGTAACTCCCGTATCTGAAAGTTGTACCAGACGAAGTCTCCCGAACCTGGTCGCGTCCACTTCCAGTGAAATCAGACAGAGCAACGTACTCCTCCGGGGATGATGCTTCACTCTCATCCTCTTTTTCGGCCTGCATGTTCGACGGCAGTCGTGTCAGAAGATATGTTTTATGTCATTGCAGAACTTGGTTAAACATTGTCGACTTACAAATTAAGTTTGTGTACCTCTCCTCTACAAAAATGAGCGGTAAAAGCATCGCCTCAGCTGATTTGCATGGTTACTACCGACACTTCCTGTTTTGACGTCAAAGTTACGGTGTCTTCAGGTGCTGTCGGAAATCTCGATGTTAGCATGTAATAACGGTTTAACAACACCGGTGACGTTTTATAAATGGGTAAGTGAGTCAGAGACAAAAATATATGTATTGATGAAACACATTTATTTTGTAGTCCTTAGCCCAATTACACTGCAGTTTCAAAGCGCAATACACACCATACACATCAAATATTCACGAATTTTAAGATGTTAACCCTTTAAGTGACGTGTTTAAGTCATGATAGAAAGTAGTTAAAAACAAAACAGAAAAAAAAATCAATTTGCTACATGCAAATCGGATATGTCAATGACTAGCAGAAACGTTTATTTTTATGCAAAATTTCTTGCTGTGCTGTGTCAAACACTAACACTTATACTCCTATGGTTAAAATATCTGGTGGAGAGCAATAAAAATGATAAACTCCAAGTTACAGCCCAGATTGACACACAGATATAATAAAATGCATCTATCATGCTGTAATAGAAATGAGATCCTAAACTGCAGTTTGACTGGGTTTCAGTGATTCATTTTTTTGCTCTAATCAGTATGAGTGTAACACTTGTTTGTACACTGTGTATTTAAGTAATACTGCAGGAGCTGAGCTGAATAACACACAATCCAATACAGAAATACACAGTCTTACTAAAATTCATGTCATTTGCATGAACACAGCCAAAATAATCAAAAAATTAAGAATGAAAAGCACGTCAAATGCACCCAACTGTCCCTAAAGGTTAAATGTCTCCTAATAACAATACATTCAAGTAACAATTCACCATCACAATCACAGGGGACTTTACTATGCAAAATCATTTTTGTATGCAGTATTTTGCTATAATGATAATTAAATACATTCTACATTTCACATTGGTTAAAACTGGGCTGGCTTTTGAGAAAAATGAGTTTTGCAAATGATTTCCTGTTTAAATTTAATTGGTTTTGCAGACTAAACAAATAGTACTTCCAACATAAAATCAAATTTCAGTATAGATCAATTTTTATTTAAAGAACAACTATGAAGTTAACATACAGTGTTGTGGTAAAATGTTTTTGGAGAGGCTTCCAAGTGCAGCAGAACACTGACTTTTTTTTCATAAGTTCTTTCTCAACTACTAAACTTTTTTTGGGGAAACGCTGAATTGTTTTCCTTTTATGTTTTACACAGGGCTCATCTAAAAGTGTATTTCATTTATTATAATTATAACTGAAAGACACTAAAAATTAGCATGTTTTACCATCTTTTTATTTTTGTACAAAAATATAGTAATCAACAAGCAAACAGTATCACACTTATTCTCAAATAAGAGAATCGTAAGAAAAGATGACAAATGATCAAATGACAAATATTGATATAAATCCTTCTCACAGTTGCATGTGGTTAAAAAGGATCTGTACCGAAAATTCAGTCCTAATAACTGTATTTAAATGTTGTTCAACAATAACATCATGATCATCTTTGCAGACTTCATGTCACTGGTCTTCGTATGAAGGTTTCAGTTGTCTTTTGTCTTGGACTTGAGAAAAGGCTTATGGAGCACATCATAGAGTCGTCTTGCCTGAAACAACAAAGATATTGTAATTATGGAAATTTAGGATGTGTACACAAGTTTCAATCAGTGCGCAGTTGTTTAACATCTGACTCACTTTTTGTGGTCCAAGGCCTGGACAGAGAACAAGGTCTTCTTTGGATGCACTGATGATTCCTTCAACCGACTGTAAAAATAAAATGTGTGCATTACCTCTGATGAACACTCAATTTAATTAAATAAGAAAAACAACGTTAATTAAAAGTGCATTATCAAATCAGCTTGCAAATATCCTTTGACTTTTACACAGGTAATGATGCCATTTCTCTCTGCTAATGTGTTTACTGAAGTGATACTCACTGAGAAAGTGGATAGCAAGGTGATTGCATCAGTCTTGTTTATGGACTTCACAGTAGTCAGGCAATCTGTTACCTTAAAACAAAACATTTTAATGAACAAGACAGACTTTGCCAAACTATACAAAGGCAAAACAATCTCATTTAAAATGGCATGTAATCTCAAACCATACTAAGGTGCAAACCTTTGACAGATAGTCTTTTTCAACTTGCTCCTTTAGCAGGTCTGCTGGCTTCTTCTCATATGACTTGTATGTCTCCAGGTAACGCCCGGCTTCCTCTGGACTAACAAATTAACACGGAGAAAATATTAGTATAATTATGTTTATTTAACAGATATTTCAGGGTAAATACATGATCCATTATGGTCAATACAGCATTCCCATCACTGAACTGCTTTGATTTCCTGGGACTCCGTTGGATGCCTTACCTCCAAGCCAAGATCAGAGTGCAGTCAGCCATGATGCAGATACGAGCCAGCTCCTTCAATGCATGATGAGGATCTTTCTGAGAAGAGACGGCAATTTTACAGCAAACAAATACAAAAACAAACAAACAAAAAAAACAAACAAAACACAGAAAAGCATGTTGGTATTTAAGACCTCAAAACTGGAACACAAGTTTCAGAATTACTTTACAAATAAATGTCCTGTTTCAAAGTATTTGTGACTGCTTAATTTGTTATAAGAAATAAGTTTAATTCTTCTTAACCATGGATTTTATATCCTCTAATGAACAGGACTCAGACCACCTCTTGCTGATCACCTCAGACCTTAATTGTACCACCCTCAGTGGAACAAATTACACCAAGTCAGGACTGACAAATTAAAAGCTGTGCATGGATAGCTTATATGACATCTCCCCTCTAACCAAAAAGTGATTAGATAAGGCTTTTCCTTCGGTTAAATATTACACTGCTGAAAGATCCAATCCTTATTAGCATCAGCATTAACTATCTGGGTGCTGTTTACATTAATTAGTACGCCTATTAAATTGTCGTGACATGCTGTGTCTCTTATTTTGCTATGAACTTGTCCTTTTTGTGATTTTTGATTTTGGACAGTCTGTTATGGTTAAAGGGTTAGAGTAATAAATGATCATCTATCAAAGTCAATCAATATAATTCTTAATTGGTAATATCTAATGTAATTTCAATGCAAAGAAAAAAAAAGGTAAATTACAAAAAGATTAATGGCTGAAGTTGGTGCAAAGGGGACATTTTAACTCGTGATTACTTGTTTTAAGAGATGCACCTCATGCTCATTTATTCGCCAATTCCAAATTTCTGGTTGATGTAAGGCATAAACGAGGAGGTCGATTTTCTTACTGGACATCAAGGAAGGGAGAGCAAAAGACAAAAAAGGAGATAATAAAGAAGCAGCAGCAACCAATATTGTATGTTTGTCTTATCAAATACAGCTCTGTGTAGACATGTAGTCTCTACTGGGTAATTAGTTTGTTAATGAAAACTTTTTTACTGTTAATTAACTTTATCATTAAAAAAACTGCATCAGAGTAAATGACCACATCCCATTCAAACTTAAATTACTCCCAAATTACAAGCTACATGAAGCTTCAAACTTTCACAAAAACAAACACTACAGATGGTTGATCATGGTGGAAGTTCACAGTCTGATAAAAATAAAGAAATAACGTTTGAAAAAATGAATGCTGCATAGACTGAAGGCAGGTTTGTTACACAGGTCCATCACAGAAATCGAATCAAGCTTCAAAGATGTAACAAGCTGAACACTGTAAGAGCTTAAAATCAGAGTTAGTGAGGTTGAGTTCTGTTGTGCTTTTACTTCCTGTGTTTTTTTAGTTATGCCTTAATATTTGGTTAAAGTGTTGTAATTTGAAGAGGAAACCGTCAACAAGCTGTATTGAGTTCTCTATTAAAGTGATGAATACACTTGATTTGTGTATTGTTTTAAGTACAACATTGCTGCCAGTAACCCCCCATCATTTTTGTTTTTCCTATAATTCCACTAATGAAAACATATTAACGGAGAAAAATAACTAAAGTCACTACTATAATCAAAATTTTCATTAAAATTGTATAACTGTCTTACTTTCTAATTGAATGGGATTTGTGGTTGCTAAGAGTTTTTCTTATGTTTTGTATCTGCTTAACAACAAAAGGTCAATAAATCCACAATATTTCCTATTCTGTCTGACCGTGTTTGACTGGTGAGGGGCTGCGGTGCTGTGTGTGTGTGTGTCGACCGCAGATGGTGGAACACAGCGCCCTTAAGTTGTTATTTCTCTGTGAGTACAGCTTGAAAGGGCACATTTACATGTGTCAAAGATTGTCACAATAACTTGCTGTGCTTGGTCACCCATCAGGGCAGAGCATTACAAAAACTAGTTAGTTGTGATCCCAACAGATCATTTCGGTACACTCCACTGTTCATTAATTTGATTCTGAAATTAGACTTACCACATCTACTTGTACCAGCAGCACTCGCAGAGTGAAAGTCTGCCCGAGCTGTTTAAGACGATCATGGATGTAGTTTGGATTGAGATTGTGATACCTCAAACTTTGATCAAACAAACAGAACACACAAAAAGACAGATGATAAAGGGAACACTGCCACTGTTGCACAGCAAATACTAATACATAAATGTTTTTCTCATAAAAGTGTATTACTTCTAAAAAGATTTTGTTAGAGCAACTGCATAGAAATGTATAAAATAAAGCAAGCAACATTTCCTTTTTGTGTATACATGCACTCACTCATGAATGGACACAGATTAGTCCCCAGTAACAAAACTCACCTTAGGAAAAGAGCACAGGTTGTCAAACCTAAGATGTAGTCTGGTACCACCTCTCCAAACTCCCAAGGAACACTCCTCACAAACTTCAGAATGGGATTTCCCCTCTGGAAAAGATAAACAAATTCAAACATGACAAGTACTTATGATCTAACACCAGAAAATGACAATATTTAAAACTTAAATAAGAATAATTAAACTGCCAGTGGTGTCACTTGATGATCAATCATACTTACAGTAATGTGCTGAGTTGGAAATGGTCATTTTTGCCAACCCCACTGTAGCATGTGCCTATAAAAACCTACCAGAAACTATTTTTAACTTTTTTTTTGGACCAGCCATTTTGTTGTGATGAAGAAAACATAAGCATGCTTTCTGTAACGCTCATACTCTGCTTAAAAAAGCTTAATTTGTTATTTTAACTCACTTTAAGGCTGGTTGTAGTCCCAGTTGCATCCATGACTTCATTAGGGTGATTTAACAACAACTAAACCTCAACTGTGTCAGGATGATATACTTTTTGTTTAAGACCTAAATGAACTTAAAGCATATAAGGAGAGTCATTCCATTCATAAAGATAATGTCGGGGTGTTATATTGTGATTGTTCACAATTCCATACTCATATCATGTTGATATTTGGACACAAAAAACTCTGGTTCATTTCTTTTTGATCTATCATGGTGGCAGATAGATTGACCAAATTCACCTGCCATTCCACAATAACACCAGCATTTGGCAGAGAGTCACTCATTTTAAACTCTGGTATGTGTGACTGATAAGAGACGATGAATGAGTTAAATGGTGTTGCTGTGAAAAAAATGGATTCTTGATGTCACTTTAGAGATGCATACCTGTCGAGTACTGACAATGATGCTGCTACCCGACCCCACTGGCTTCGGACCTGAGCTAAGGCTTGGATCTGACCCCTGTTGGTTCCCCTGTTTTTGGTCAGTGGCAGCCACCTGTGTCTCCTCCCCCTTGTCTTCTGCAGGTGACTCGGTTGCTGTCACCTTAGCACAGTCCTGAACTAAGTCACATCCCCCTGGATTCAGCTCAGTACTGCTTGGGTTGCAAACAACGGCGCTTTCTGTCCTTGGCACTTTAAAGGTTCCCTCTCTCTGTGGAGGAGCAGCGACATTTTGCTTAGTCTGGACGACGTAGTCTGCGTATGACAGAGGCTTGTCCACATCAGAGGCGGGTTTTTCAGAAGAGGCTCCGGCTGAAGCGCGTTGTCCTTCCTTGAATAAACACTGGAACTGTGGCTTTGGCTAAAGGCAATCACGAGAAAACTTTACTTAAACGAGAATCAGAGATGTGTAGATAGATCATGGAAGAAAAACTCTCTAAAGCTACACCGAATGTTATTCTCCGAGTTTATGGGATTTTTTGTACCTGGTTGTAGAATAATGGAAAGTTAGCATGCTGACTTGCAAACCCGAAGAAAATAAGTGAAAACTTGATCAAAATACAGACCGGTATTCTTTCTCTGGTGAACGCAGAGTCGTCCAAGTTGATGTTAAATCTTTTCTTCATGTCTCCCTGATGTTGAAGGGCTTCTAAACACGCACATGCCAATGGCTGGAGAGGTTTTATTTTGCAGTCCTGACACTCCGGTAGAGCCGAACATAATGACTTCCGGTTCCAGCCCTTCAATGTAAGAGCACCGTCTCCTCACATCCGGTTTTTCTATTAAGAGAGAAAAATACCGCAGTGATTAGCGCTACCAGGCTTTTTATGTCAACACAATACCAATAATTATGTAGTATTTTTTTCGATAATGATACCAATCATCTCCTACAATGCATACCAAATGTGTATATATCTATCTATATCTATACATCTCTCTCTCTCTCTCTCTCTCTCTATATATATATATGTATATATATATGTATATATATATATACACACACACACACACACACACACACACACATATATATGTATATATATGTGTGTGTATTTTTCACAAACCAAAAGCATAGTAAAAAACATGAAGTGAAGACTTGAGATCATTACATCTTAAAATGAGTCATGTTTCAGTTTAAGTCCAAACAAAGTAGATTTAGCAGATGTTCCTCCATTGAAGACTTAATTGATATGGGTTTTTCTTTTCAGAATTGAAAACATTCCATATACAAAAAACGTACATGAAACAACTTTATTATGTTGGCCTAGTCTGTACTGATTTACAAATTTGTTTTAACTACTCATAACCGATTCTAAGTTATTTAAAAAAAATGACAATAATATTTTTTTGGATTGCAAAACATTGTATTTTCATTCTGTCATTTCTACTTAAGACTGCCTCAAAATTGAGTTATGTGTTGTGTTCAGCATGTGGTTGCATGTGAGTAACATTGCAAGTGATTCATTGTCTGTAATCAGGCAGACAAGTTAAATATATAGAAAGGTCCATCTGGTGTGTCAGATTAGGAAATTAGTGCTGTTTGATACATCTGAATGGTCTCCACAGTCACATGACATGGTGACTGGCACTGCCTTGGCATTAAGAAAAGACTGAAAAACCAGAACTTATTACACATTTGTTTGGTTCTCATTTAGTACTGATATTTTAGGGTAGTATTGCTACCAAAATTATCAATACTTTATTGATACTTTACTGTGTTTGAGTAGCTATTTTGTGAGCTTGAACTCTTTTGAATAGTTTTTAAAATCAGTACTTCTACTTGAGTGTATTTTTGGATGTGTTGTTCTTAGTTAAAGTTGTTACACCATCTTCGTACTTGAGTAAAAAAAAAGACAAAGAAAAGACAAACTGATAATAGTTTTCCATTTGCTTCAATACCAACCAAGTTAGGTATCACCATAATACTCACTGTACTGTAATTACAGTAGCCTAAAACTGTACTAGTTTGATACGTTATAAATAATGGATCAGAGAGAACAGCTGATTAAGTTATGGAAATGACAGAATAACAAAATAATGTGTAAAATTTAGGTCCACACTCCACTACTTATCCTAAGAAAAATAAAGCATTGGGTCACATTAATTATTTTGTGTGTGTATTTTTATTTTTCAAGGGAAGTCAAGCAAAAATAATATTAATTCAACCTTTATTTAATCTCGAGATGCCATTAAGAGCATGCTCTCATATACAATGACGTTGAGAGTACATTAAAACATAAAATGCAAGATAATAAATAAGCAAGGGGAAAGAAGGAAAGTCTTATGTTAATAACTGAGCTTAGTTTTAATGTTTGCTGTACAGTATTCCAGCTGTGGGGTGCAGAATAGCTGACTGATGTTTCTCCAATTTTAGTTTTTACTATTGGAACTTCAGGTGTTATCCAGTCATCCAGTATGATAATGGTTAGTGGACAAATTCAATATAGAGGTGAGATATAACGGCAGATGTCCAGATAATATAAATAATTAAATAATATAAATAATTATTTTCAATATATTATTCTCAATATTATTATTAATGACTATGGAAGTATTTCCCTCTACCTAATGCTAAGACGATGAATGTATAATGTAATATGTTAAAATAATAAACAAAATAACACTTACATTAAAATAAAATTGGCTGCATAAAAATGCCATCAAAAACTTATTATTTACAATCAAACGCACATTTTTGAGCTGAAGGAGAGAGATGACTTTGTTTGTCTGTGACGATGGACCATCGCTACTTCATTGCGTGTGTAGGGATTGTTACCTGGAGCATGAAGTTGCCAAGGAGACCGTGACGCCGCCATTCAAACCGCGAAGCATGGCATGTTGGGATACCTACCCTCTCCATCATGGCGGACGGGGTAGCAGGCTAACGTGATCGGCTAGCACACAGAACGATTGTTTTGTTAAACACATTGTAAGACTGCATCGTTTTGGTACCGTCTGCACGGGAACTGTGGTCGCTGGACAGCAACTGGGTAATTACATGGTACGGTACTGTGCGCTGTGATGAGTGAATGGACTCGCATGACTGGAAATAAAGAGGTTAGCAGATGCCCTGTTAAAATGGCCAGGATCATGCTAACATGCTAGCAGTGGTGTCATGGCTGTGAACGGCTCGGTGTTTGCCGCTCAGGCCGCGGCGTCAAAGAAGCATTATATGGCTTCACAGCTTTTCCATTACTATGCTAGAAGTAATGCAAGACTAACTTTATTTCAGTTAGTTTATAAGCGTATTATTCAAGCCCTTGTTGGATAAGGTAAAGCCCTTGATAACCCGGGTCGGCTGCTCTGAAACGTTATTGACTGTTAGCTCGCCGGGTCTGGACAGGCCTGGCTCTGAGCAGCGTTATCTAACATGTGAATGAATTGTCTGCTCCCAATCAACTTTTCCTGCCCGTTTCGCTATTGTCTGGATTGAGTTGACTGCCAAAAATTTTAAAGACGAATCAGTGTAATTAAAATGACGGGAATTTGAGGTTTACGAATAGGGTAGTAATCTGGAGCTTTAATTGTGTTGTTAGCTTTACCAATAGCAGCCCATTGCAGCAGCAGCTAACTGAAGCGCCAATGTTCAAAGTTTCCCTAAGCTATACCAGTGTGTCGGTGACTTCCTTTACAGATCTACAAAATCTGTTTGCTTTTTTTTAGTTGTAACTGAATTTATTTCGCTTCAAGTTTTATCTCGATCATGTACGTATTTCAACTTTATGGTGGTGTTGCTTGATCAGATAGATGTGACGTAATTTATGTAAACTACAGTATAAGGATGCTCAATATTTTCAGTATGGCAGATACAGGCCTAAAACTCCATATCAGCCGATACTGAAATTTTTGCTGGCAGTTAGAGATGATTTATCAGCATACATATTGGTCATATATCGGCAGTTATATCAGCTAAACACACAAATGTACCATGATTCTTCGCCCTAACAGCACTGCATGGCTACATTTAAAAAGTAAGAGTTTCATTTTTCAAGAGTTAAATGTTGTTTTCTCGTTTTGCATCTGTTCCTCACACTAGTATACTTTCACACTGAAGGCAACAGTGCAATTTTAGAAAATAAAGACTTTGTGCTCTTGACAAAATATTTTGGTATGAGTGATAATGAGTACAAAAGTATCAGCATATGGGATATTGGCAAATTCCAATATTGTGCATCCCAAGTAAATTACTTATTTTCTATTACATAGCTGGGACACACATATATTTCCTCACACATGCATATACATAGAATATAGATATACACTGTATGTAGTCCTGGAAAGGTTGATTATTCTGGGGATTCCCAATGTTTGTATTTTGTAGATTTCTGATGTGCCTGTATTCACATACTTATTCTATTTATTAAATAATAAGATGTTTTTTTCTGGATTCACATCCGTCTAACACTAATGGACTGTAAACTTTAAATTAACAGGCCAATTTTAGTAATGGGATGCTTTGTACACTTGACATGAATAAACATATATTAATATCCATTATTAGGGGTGTCAAATATAATTTTTAATTGATACGTTGTGATGCAGATACAGTTAATTGTTGTTTAATCTTGCAGAGGCTGCTACTAGACTGCAGCATCTGTTTTGTTTATGAGGGAGAAAAAAAGTTTAGGAAGATGAGACCCATGAAATGTATTCATTCTGGTTTACAATGAAAATACATTTTTGCCGCAGTTGATTTCAAAAGCCATTTCTAATTACATGAAAAAGGAGTTCATATTTCTCCGACTACTTTTATATTTTGATCAAGAAAGTAGCCTGGTGCACAAATATAGACAGTCAAGGATACTACTCACTGTTGCATCGTGATATTGAATCGGACTGAATTTTTATTTTAATAGTCTTGATAGAATTGAATTGTGAGACTTGTAAAGATGCACAGCTCTGTCGGTTATAATGAGTTTGGAAATATTGACATATCAGATATCTACAGGAATCCAGTATCATTTATCTCAGCTCGTGCTGTTTTGAGAGCTTACATAGAGCTTTTTAAGATCTTGAGGGGTTTAAATAAAATTGTTTTGCATTCTAAACAAATCAAATGCATACACAAGATTCTTAGTCAAATCCAAATTCACCTAAACCAGTCTTTGTTGGCCTATTTTGTACTTTGCTTTCTTCCAAAGAAAGCCAGTTATTCAAAGCAGCCTGTATATAATTTCAAGTTCATTATCATGACATTGTAAATGCTTAAATGTATTCAAACACAAAATGGTTGTAACAATTCCCTAATCAATTCCCTTATCAATTCCTTCCACTGACAGGGTTCAGAAGCGGTCAGAATTGTGGCTTAATTTTTTACAAAAGGTGCCTACTACACAACCTTAACTGAGTGGAAACACCAGCAACTTGCAGAAGCAGTTATCTATGCTGTGACATGTATGTTTGACATTGTCGCCACTGAAAATCTACTGAAAATCACTGGAATGATTTTCTTTCCAGTGACCAAGAAATGCTTAAGCAGAGCAACATTCTTTGTCAGATTGTCTCTAAATTTCTCATTTGTTTTTACAGTGTTGAATACGAGAGCAGCACTCCAGTGACATTTAGAGGGCCAAAACAAAAACGGAAGCAGGATGGAATGTGCTGTGCACGCTCCCTCAGGTGAGTGATCTTCTTTCACTTCTAAGGATAAATGCCCTTTGTTGCCCGGAATGGTAAAAATACATTTATTTTTATGAAAGGAACATCATTTTTTTAATTGTTTTTTGTCATGTTCAAAGTTTATTTTAACAGGAGACCTGTTGAATTTACTAATGAAAAATATATTTTTAATATTTGCTACCTACTTTGCTTAAACATTGGATATTCTTTGCAGGTGAGGAAGAGGTGACTGAGAAAGATGAGATGAATGCAACGGAGGGAAACGAGCCACCTCACAAGAAAAACAAAAAGCACAGAAAACACAAGAGCAAAAAGAAGAAGCGAAGGAAGAAAGGGGAGAAGGAAAGTAGTTCAGAATCTGGTGCTGAGTCAGAAGTAGAGCCGCCACCACCACCACCGAGACCCGTCAGGACCACCAGAGCAAGGTGAGAGAAACCAGATTTTCAATTAACGCTATTCAATTTAATAAAACAGTCATGCATTTTATACTTGATAGTATTAACATGTAATATTCATGCTACTAACAAAATTTTGTACTATGAATAACCCTTAGAAGTTGCATCATGTCTTTCTCAAAACTGATTTAAACTGAGACGCATGATGACAAATAAGACAGATGCAACAGTTTTGTTCTTGAAGTGTGTGGTGTGCAAGAAGATTATTGACACAACACACCACACACTTACAGACTAACCCACCAACAACCAAAGCTCATAATCTAAGGTGTGTAAAAAAACCTGGTGAACATAAAGAGCAGAAAGAATTATAGCTAAATGTAGCTGCCCATTAACTACTTTGGACATCCATGGCAGTAGCAATTCTGGTCCAACTTTGTTCCTTTTCAAATTGGTCATAGTACGTTTTACAGAACATGCTGGATAAACGCTTGTGTTGTTGCTGCATATCAGCAACTTGTTACTTCATTTTGAAACATGAATCTCATGTTATGCTTTACATTTACTGTTGTTGCCATGGCCGTATTTGTTGTGTTGCATGCTTTAACCGCTTACTTTCTGATTGGCTATTGGTCAATTCCATTCGACAAATCACAGAGGATGTGCTCAGTCTTCTCTCCATGCATTGAATGTGTTTAATATTTATGATTTCAGACCTCTTCCGAGCTGATCAGGGAGGATACAGTCATTCTTCACAGTCACCACTACAAAATCTTTCTAGATACCATCAAATAATTGGGCCTTTGGTGACTTTAGTCAAAGTGGGATTTGGGACAAAAATCGGGTTAAAAGCAGAGCAAAAGCCTCTTTGGAATCTTGGTAGTTGTTGAGCTAACGATTACATGTTTATGTTTCTTTGTGTTTGAAGTGCCAGGCTAGCAGCAGCTGCAGGAGCTGGGGACCATGTGGGAGTGAAGGAGGAGGGTAAAAAAGACGTAATTACAGGTAGGATACTCCAAAATACAAACATTAATTGTATTTCCACTAAGTATTGTGCTCTGGAGATGTTGGCAATGTTTGAAATAGTGGAAAAAAAGTATTAACTGAAAAACTGTAAATTTCTTACTCCAGATCGCGCCCAAACAGAGCCAGATGGGAAATCTAAAAAACACAGAAGACACGCTGCCAAGAAGAAGAAAAAGAAGAAGAAAAAGGATGAAAAGCAGGAAAAGAAAACCCCATCCCGCTCACCATCCGAAAGCAGCTCAGCTTCAGGTTCTGATTCTGAAGGGGAAGTAGGCAAGGGGGCTGGTGGAAGTAAATACTCTCCGGTTGCAGCATCTGATCTGCAAGAAGCTGTGTCCAAAGTGGTTCCAAAAAGCAAGAGAGGGGAGGACAAGGGGGTTCCCCTCTCTGTGCATAAACCTGAATTGCCTGAATTGAGGAAAGAGGAGATAGCAGACATAGAGGCATCTCCAATTGAATTGAAGGATGCAAACACTAACGGATCGGAGATTGATAATAATTTGCTCCCTGCAGGCCAGGAAGAGATGCAACATATAATGACGGTTCCAGTTAAGTCAGAGGCTAGTCACTCCGATGGTGCATTCAGCCATGCCCAGGAACTTCCAGACATCATCCCTAAACAGGAAGGTGCTACCCCAAGAGATGACCCAGTTTTGAAAGATCAGGCCCATGCTGTTCAGAAGGAACTAGATTCTCCTAGGTGTCGTTCTTCATCCCCCTTGGCGGTACCAGACATTAAGAGGTCTGACTCATGTCATAGTTGTTCGCCAACACCTAGTCCCAGTCAGCTGCAGTCTGCCACTCAAACAGCAGCAATAACAGAACGTTCACGATCCCATTCCAGGTCACCGTCAAAAGGAAAACTTTCTCCAACTCCCATAAAGAACAGGCAGCTGTCCCACTCTCAGTCTCCTAGATCAAGGAGGAAGTCTCTCTCCTTGTCACCAAAATCGCCAAAGAGAACCACCCATCGATCACGCTCCACCTCTCGCTCAGTCACCCCCAAGAAAAAGGTTTCAAAGCCTTCAAGGAAGTCCAGGTCTCCTAAAGGCCGCAGAAGCTCTGTTTCTGTTTCTCCAAAGCGGCGTAAAAGTTCTGCATCTCCTAAAAGAAAAGTGTCACGATCCCCTAAGCGCAAGAGGTCTGCCTCCTTGTCTCGGTCTCCTAGGAGAAGCCGAAGGTCTAAGTCACGTGGAGGCACAAGGCGCTCCAGGTCCCGCTCACCCAGACGAGGTGGGGCATTTGGAAGACGATCACGTTCAGATACTAGAACCCGTCGTTCCCACTCAAGATCAAGACGCCCTGCCCGCCGTTCCAGGTCACGATCGCCAGCAAGGCGCACAGGAGGCAGGCGCTCCAGAAGTCGATCTTTGTCTCGGCGTAGAAGGTCACCTCCCCCCAGATCCAGGCGCTCTCGCTCCCGGTCATTCCGCAGGAGCAGAAGGACTCGATCACGTTCCCCTGGAGCCCCGAAACGCAGCCGGCGCTCTAGAAGTCCCCGGAAACGGACCAAATCCAGGACCCCTCCCTCAAGACGATGGTCTAAATCACGGTCACCGGCCAGAAGAAGGTCCCGGTCTCCAGTCAGGAGAAATCGGTCCCCCCCAAGGTCCGGCAAGCGCTCCAAATCTCACTCGTTGTCTCGAAGGCATAGATCAAAGTCACACTCGCCACTGCCCAGCAAGAGAAGGTCTAAATCTCCAAAGAAGGGTGGAAGAAGGTCAAAATCTAAATCTGTCTCTGCAGGCATGAACAGATCTAAATCTAGGTCTGACTCCAGTGATGCCCGGTCTGACCGTTCATCACCAGCCAGACTAATGTCTTCCTCTCCTGTAAAAGAGAAGAGGTCATGCTCTCCAAAGGCAGACAGGGCTGCTGAAGAAAGTGGGGGACTCTCAGCAACAGCAGGTCAGGATATTGACATTGAACTGTTTTTGAAGTATCTATAATTTCTACTTTATAAATATCTGTATAATGGAAAATACAGAAAAGAGATGATATATGTGTAATGGGTCGAGTGTAACAGTAAAACTCAGTATTTGCCTGTCAATTGTCTTAAACTGTTCAGGTGGATGGAAACCTATATCCTCAGCACCTGCCTCCAGCTCTCCAGTGGAAGGCTCAGGAGATAAGTTGCAGCCTGAGACGCTCTCTTCCAACCACGAGAAGAAACCGAAAGAGCGTGCAAGCTTATCCAGCGAACGAGATGCCTCCAGGTCAAGGTCTGGCTCCAGAGATCCTGGGACAGGTCCAAATGGATCAGACCAATCCAATGACTCGGATGAAGAAGTAGATCCTTCATCCCCAGTTAAAACAGCTCCCAAACGGGAGAGGAGTTCCTCAGGTTCAGCATCTCCAGAAGCTGCGAAGAAGCAGCTGTCACCAGTGGGTCGCGGGAAACTTTCACGCTCAACTTCATCACCTCGACGATCAACATCTAAGTCTACTTCCAGGAAGAAGCAGTCCAGGTTTGTAGGATTATTGATCTAACATCAGGATTTGTCTTCCCTGGGGTCAGAATTCTCAATTTTACCATCTTTTAGTCTTAAAGACTCTGTATGTTCTGCCTGGTTGTAACTTAAATTCCAACAATAACCATCCCATTTAACGACTTTCTTGTTTCTCCTGTGTAGTGGGGGGGGTGGGAGGTGGGGTATGCCTCTGTTCAAAAGATGGGACACAGGGTTGGCAAAAACCTGCTACTTTGTCTGGTGGAATGAAAATTCTACCATCCAAATAATATTTTACCAGCCACTTTAGTACTTGAGAAGATGCTGTTAAGGCGTCTTAGCCCTTCAGAGTGAAACTTTTTACCAAACTCGTTCTTACTTTCAAGTATTAACAGTGTTATCTTCCTTTTTCCCTAGGTCCAAGTCTCCTGTCAGAAAAAGAGATTCTGTATCTCCATCTGAGAGGAAGAAGCGGAGGTCTAAATCTCGGAGTCCTGCCCGGAGGCGAAGGTCCAGGTCCACCACAAGAAGAAAGCGTTCAAGTTCCAAGTCTAGAGCAAGAACCCGACGATCCAAGTCCCCAGCCCGCAAGAGGAGATCAAGAACTCGGTCTCCCAATGGTCGTGGGAGGAGGAGGTCCAAGTCCACAGACAGAAGCAAGCGATCTAAGAGCCGCTCCACAGGTCGAAGAAAAAGGTCACGGTCTGGAGACAGGGGCAGGCGATCCAGGTCTCGCTCTTCTGATCGCAGGCGTAGGTCTAGGTCAAGGGGCCGGGGCAGACGCCCGGTGTTTCGCAGTCGTTCGTTTGATAGACGTGACAGGTGGAAAAGGGAACCAAGTCACTCCCCAGTTCTTATTCTGCGCAAACAACGTCGCTCAGGGTCCCGGACAAGACGCAGCTCCAGCAAGACTCCTCCACGGCTAACTGAACTGGGTAATAAGTGTGGAAAGAGATTATTTCCTTAAGAAAAACCTGATCCTGTAACATGATTGTTAAAAAATGTATGAAAGTATTTCCCTCTTTTTTTGGTAACTTGTTCCGTTTCTTTCCTAATATGTGATCTTTGGCCTATTCATGTCTGTATTTTCCGGTTTTATAACCTTTATTTTGCCCCGTCTGTGCCCCTGTCTCCTTAGACAAGGACCAGTTATTGGAGATAGCCAAGGCTAATGCTGCTGCCATGTGTGCCAAGGCGGGGGTTCCCATTCCCGAGAGTCTTCGGCCAAAAGCCATCCTCCAGCTCCCTCTACCAACCCCATCTCCTGCCCCTCTCTCCTTGCCTCTGCCTTTACCTCTCCCAATGGGCATGGGGATGCCCAATATGCCCAACATGGGTCCAATGGGTCTACCCAATATTCCAGGAATACCCACCATGTCCAACATGACCATGAGTGCCGCTATGGCAAGCATGACAGCAGCTACCATGACAGCTGCGTTGACCAACATGGGTGCCCTGGCTGCCATGCCTCCTCTCGCCCCACTTCCTACCATCACCAACAAGCCTCCCCCGAGTCTCGCCCCCCCAGCACCCAACCTCAACCTGGACCACATCGAGGAAGCGAAGAGGAAGGTTACTCATCAAGCTAATATACACACCATCAAGGAGCTTACTGAGGTAAAATTTGGGGTGACTGGGTGGGTGTAGGAAACTGAAGTGGAACATTAAAGAAGGAGTGATTTTTTTTTTTGCCGTATTGTTCCAATTTAAAGCTTTTGATTTTTTTTTCTTTTTCTTTTTGTAGAAGTGCAAGATGATTGCAAACAGCAAAGAGGAGATGGCAATTGCTAGACCCCATGTTTCGGATGATGAAAGCTAAAACCTTAATGCTCTCATGGTAAGTAAGGATTCTCAGACTTCCTTGATCTTTTTCATTTTAAGTATATTTGTAAAAATGTTTAACCTAAAATCCAAAGTATGAGTTACAGTACTGAATCAGTAAAGGGATGTCTTACAGTTTTCCTGGTGGGAAAAACCATTACACAAGCGCTTAACTATAGAAAAGAGGTACTTTGTTGTAGTATTTCTTTGTGCAATATTTGTTCTGATTTTTATAAGACATTATCATCATATAAATGCAGTGTCTTACAATTTATTAAAACTTAAATGCAACAGTAATTTTTTTTTTACTTGTGGTACACCAGTAAACTACTGTGAAGGTGTTTAAAGTTAAGTTTAACTCCACCCGACCAGCACCATGTATTTAACACCTAAATAGGCAAAAGCTCACTGTGTTGAATTAAGTGTCTGCCTCAATACCCTGGTGGAGTGGGTTGTGATGAATGATTGCAGGTTATTCTTCTGATCCAAGATGCATGCTCATGAGTCCTCTAATGCCACTCTGTGTGTAGCATGTTTTACTGGTGTTTTATTTTGAAAGGATGATCGGCTCCTCGCATATCCACCTGTGTAGACTAAACACAGCCATCTAAATCTGTCAGGCTGTGATTTTAAAAAAAAGTTAAACTTATCAGTCAATCAATCTGTGTTTGCATAGCACCAGTTCATAACAGGTGTTATCTCAAGGTACTTTACAATAGAGCAGGCTGAAGCCACACTCTTCATTTAATAGACTTAACTCAAGATGAACTCATGGTAAAACATCCTGCTCCTGCCCTCTTCTACTTGTACCCTGGGTGCAGTTGTAAATAGATTTGCCCCTGCATGATGTGAGTAACTGGAAGACAGTCAAGGCACACAAGAGTGGTCAACCTTCAGATGTGGAAGGATTCAATTCATAAGTAAGAACTAAAAGTACCCATCAGTAATCAACAGAAACATCAGCTCAGATGATGACCAGAGGATGAAACCCAGGCCGACAGTATTGTATGCATAGTGACTGTCCAGCATATTCCTCTGTGCTCACAAGGTGTAGCCAGGGCTTGACATTATAACTGGCCTGCTGGCCCAGACACTTAACTGTCAGGCTCCGGGCCAAATTCTCGTACAAAATACTGCACTGAAAAACTTATTAATCATATCAGTCCCTCAAGGAAATCACGATTTTGCAGTCGATTAATACAAAATCAGTCAGTCAAAATTCAGGGTGGCCTCAACTTTTTAACAATCACCGTAGCTCTTGTTGCTTCTCAGTTCTGCAAGTTAACGTCAGCTTAAGTGTGACTGCCTTGTTTTCACTTAAAGGGATGTGCAACAAAAGCAGAGCACATTAACAAATGAAACCACTGCCAAAATCTGTGCTACCTGAGGTCCCACACACAGACAGGGAAACACTTTTTGCATTACATACAGATGTGGTCCAATATGAGTGACGTTCATCATTTTACAAGCTCCTTACTGTAAAACACGTCCAGCAGATCACCGCTGTGTGTGTGCGGGCACTGAAATATAGCTTGGAGCTGGACCCATGAGTGCTTTGAAAGTAACAGGTAAAATCTTTAAATCAATTCTGTAACTGACCGGGTGCCAATGTATATATGTTAAAATCAGGGTGATGTGATGTCTGTTTAAACCGGTAAAATCCTGATTGCTGCATGTGGAACTAGGTGAAAGCAGGAGTTTTACTTGTGATTCATGCCAGAAAGGAGAGAGTTGAAATAATTAAGGAGGGCATAAATGTTTTTTTTTCCAAGGTCGGTCTTGGTAAGCATTTTTTGTAATTTTAAAATGGTTCTGAGTTAAGTATTCCAAAAACCCTCCCACCCTTTTCATACAAGTTTTCCATTTGTCTTTGTAATGTGTTGCATGAATCATATTAGGAATGTTTATTAAAATAAACTCAAACATAAAATTAATTAGGCTTAAAAGCAAGCATCTCGTCTTTGGCCTGTATTTAATTGAATATAGGGTTTAATGGATTTTCCACGCACTGTCTCTGTTTTGATTGAAATTTCACACAATGTCCTGACTCTCTTTGAATAGGATTTTTTAAGTTGTAAGGAGAGGAGTTGAATAATTAAACAGCTATTAGTTTTAATGTAGTTTCCCTTTTTTTTTTTACATGCTTCTTTGGTAATTCTCTTCATACTAAGAAGAGAAGATAATGTCTTTTTTTCAAGTGATGAAAAACAATTTGATTCTTAAAAAACTCTGTTCTTGTGTTTCTCTGCCTACAGTCACTCCCTCTAAAGGGAAGAAGGAGTTGTAAAAAGCCGTTACAAAAGTACCTGCTTTCCCAGAGTTCCCGTTGGCAGCCTGGTGACCTGACTGAGCCACAAAATCCGCCAAGAAGTCCACCAAGGTCGTCACAATTCATATTTAGGAGCACTGGTACCAGCCACCACCCCTCTCAGCTCCCCTTTTTGTCTTTTGTTCATGAGAGAGAGAGCGAGTGAGAGGTCACCTGTGAAACCACTGGCAAACTGCACTCACTGATGTGTGCTGAATTGTCTGACTGTACGTCATGTATAGTGAGCAAAAGTATGTGTGAATGTTGAATGAGTGTGTGTATATAGTGACTTTTCACCTAAAACTTCTCAGTGTTTCTGCTCATTGAAGCAGTCACTGTTGCTATGACTGAAGAGGAAACAAACCAAACTAACAGTTGTTTTTGTAAAAGATTAGTTTATCTTACTTTTATGCTCTCTCTTAAAGGACTGTGATAAATGGAGACCGCCTCCCTGTTCTGCTGTTTCCCCTCAGTTATAACTACTCCCTAGTTTTATAAAAAAAAAAAAAAAAAGATGCATTTTTCGGTAGATCCTCCCGTGTGATTAGTTTGTGATCCTGGATCTGCAGGAAAAGAAAGCCACGTCATGTAAATCCTGAAACAGGATGTTAGATCAGAACATTCTAAAGGAAGAGGAGAACTGAATATATTGGCTGCAAGAAGAAAACTGACAACTTTTCCACTGAACATAATTAATTCAGTCTGTACTGCCCTGGGTGTGAGTCCCCTTTTCATAGCACCAAGCACATCTGAAATCCTAATCATTTTCTTTAAATTTGGGTTTGTTGGTTTCTCTTCATTTTGATCTTTTGAATGGGAAACAAGTGTGCCGTGGACTGAAATGGACATCTCACCTGCCTTACAGTTTCTTCATCTCCGCACTAACATGCTGTGTGTTGTTTTGGGCTGTAGCGTGATATAATTTAGGATGTAAACAAACCATACTGCAAGTTCTTGCTGGTTGTTTACATCAGAGGTGGGCAACTTTGGTCACCAAGAGGGACATATTACTGTTATCCACGCTGTCAGAGGCCACTTGTGATTTATAATTACTTGATATAATTTGAAAAACAATTATGACTTCTGGGCAGTATGGTGGTGCAGCAGGTAGTGTGCTTGCCTCACAACAAGAACGTTGCTGGGTTGGTCAGGGCCTTTCTTTTTGGAGTTTCTATGTTCTCCCTGGGCACTCTGGCCTCCTCACAGGCCAAAAACATGCTCATAACGTTGATTGGTGACTACAAATCAGCCTTGAGTATGAGTTTGAGCAGGAGCGGTCGTCCGTCTCTGTTGCCCTTCAGTTGGCTGGTAACTGGTTCAGCGTGTGCCCAATATCAGCTGGGAAAGGCTCCAGCCCCTGTGACCCCAAAAGAGAGAAGCAGTATAGATTTTGGATGGATGGATTTTGGCTTTTGCAAAAATATTATACCAATATCCATATTTCAAATTAATTGTGAAACAGTAACAGTCAATTCAGTGAGCCATACACAGAATTCAATACAAAAGAAGCTACTTTTTAAAAGAATGATAAACACAATATTTACAGTTTTTCTGATACATTTTTCTGAGAGTTTTTTTCTTCCTACAAATACATCTAGTGATACATTTTTAAGATTTTTAAAGGAACAATAAATTGCAAAACACAGTCAATTACACTTCTAATTTCTTGAGTAAACCTTAACATATTCCGGTAATTAAAGAGTAAAATGGAAATATTTGTATTTTTCATATTTGCATGCCAGATTTTATTTTTCTCCTGTTTTTAATCAATTGATATTTAAATCTTATTTGAGGCCCACACTAAGAGAGAAAGAGGGCTGCATGTGGTTCCTGTGCCACATTTTGCCCACCTCTGATTTACATGATAGCATTTTTGAAGGCATTGGATTCAACACTGGAAAAGTTAGTTTTATTAATTGGCCTGTGGATTTAAAAAGTACTGCATAATTACTGTTTTTGAGATACCTGATATTTAGAGTTTACCACTTTGAACCTAAACCCAGATAGCAGCTTCCTCATCTCTTGACTGGACCTTGAACAAACAAGCTTAAAGAAATAATTCAGTATTTCTAAACTGGAAATGTCCGAGGCATTTGTCAAAAGTTAGAATACCAGCCAAAGGAGAAGTCAGTCAGCATGGCTACTTTATTGAGAGGACAGGCAGAGTGTGGTGGGAGGCTAGGCTGTAGACCCTTTTTCTTAATGGTTAACTCTGATATTTTTCATTGGGTGGGGCAAAGCTTTAGGCAAAAACAATCCCTCTGAAATGTTAGCCAGCACTAGCTAGCGAGTTAATTTAGGCTAGTTGACATTTTGTGTAATATTCTAGTCTCTCTAAATATTTTAAAGATATTAAATTGTGTGGACTGAGAATTACTTGAATAAGTCAGCAGTTATGAAATGGAGCAGACAGGACAAATTTCAACCTAAGGGTATTTTTATTTCACAGTCTACTCTGGCACCAAGCATAACAACAAAATAACAGTTTTTTGGCCCCTGTGCTGCCTGCCAGCCTGTGGTAACAGTTTGTGTTTGCCACCACTTCTGCTTGTTTTGATTCTAGCTCATGATGTGATTTATATATATGGCAGAGGTTGTCAAGGGGTCTTATCTTGGCTATGCAGGCTTGTTTGCAAGTGATTTAAAAAAAAAAAAGACTGATTCTTACAGGTCACACATTTCACTCTTTCCCAACAAGATTACACTGGTCTTAGATTTCCCTGGAGCATATATTGCTTAACTTTCTTTCCTAAAAAAATAAATAAATAAATTGGAGTTTGGCATGCCAGTAAACTGCTGAGTTTCAGCCCTGCTCGGAGCAGGCTGTAAATCCAAATAAACTGCATCTGACCATGCCCCTCTTATGAAGTAAAAGTAGTTCCCAACTTTGTGCTCTAATGTTTACAGAGGCTGCACAGACATGGTTTACTATGTTGCTTCAACCAAAGTGTGGGCTGGACAGACACCTGGCTGAGAAAATTATTCCCGTCTGAAGGAGGTGGCATACCCCTTCATGATGTCACCAGAGGAAGCTTTTTAAATATACTGTTCAGCACACATTTCCCTAAAGGTGAAGCAAACAGGAGGAGAGGAGAAAGTTTTTTTCGTTGGTTGGGTTTGTCAACATGGTAATGTAAACACATCTTAATATTAGGACCATTTAAAGGGTATCTGAGTAATAGTATTATGTTTAAAAAATGTACACAATTTTGAAAAAATAGCACCACTGTTGTTGCTCACAAGACAATTTGTTTTTAGCAGAACCAGGTTACATGACTGGTGTGCTCTTATTCATTTATCAGTAGTTTATCTGTAATGGCCATCCAATACAATATCATAGTTTGTTAACTAATTCTGATTTGCAAACATAAGAACTTGTTGAAATGAAAAAGAAATAGACCATAGACCATAGAAAAAACAAATATGAATTAGTATAAAATGAAACAATAAAAAGCACATGTAGCATTGACAAAGCATCAGAAAATCAGACATGATTGCAGGTTTGTCTCTAACCAGGATTTGGTAGCCATCAGGGCACAGCTCTGCTGTTTTGATGGGCCGTTTTCAGAGTAGACAACAGAAACATCCAAACTAAAGTGAGTAATGATTCAGTGTTATCTCACTACTAACAGGTACCTAAAAACCCACTTAAGAAATACAGAACCATCCTCTCTAGCTGTAGTAACTATTACCTGGTGAGATATTAAAGGCATCTCCCCTTGAACATCAAACTGCATGGCTGTAACATCTTCATTAGTGTTTGTACAGATTGACTCAGATTCTCCAGAGTGATTGAACCCTTAATAAGTGACAGAGGTTTGTTTAGACATCTTTTCTTGTGCATTTATTCCCTTTTTAAACATACCTTCAGAGTGTGTCTGTTAGAGGGCACGTGTTCAGTGGACTGTTCGTTTTCTGGTGGTGTCTAATGACTTGTATTGATTTGAGGAAAAAGTAGTCCTTATCTGAGCAGCACCATTAAAGTCTTCTGTTGTATTAGATTTATCTGTTCAGCATTTATTCTACATATATCATCGAAAACAATGATGACACACTAAGGGCATACTTTCCTCAAAGGTACAACTGGGGCAGCTTGGGGGGAAAGGTAAGGAACCAGTGTTTTAGACAATCAGCTTCTTTATATTAAGTTGCTTTTTCAGTATGAACAACCATACCTGTATATTACCTGAAGGCAAATGTTGCGCTATTATCACATTAACCACCTTTACTTTTTTTGTCCATGCTCTTGTAGGTAACAAATGGTAACACAGTTTGGTTGAATACCAAACCATTCAACAGTAAATAACAGAAAAAAATTGGTGCTTTTTTTTTTGAAAATTCAGTTTTGTCTTGTTTTTTTTTTTTTTTCTAATTGACTCCTTATTTGTATTTTGATACACCCAGGGCTGTGCAACTAAGAAACAAATCTATGAAGGATTTGTTCCACTGTAACCATACAGACTCTTCACCAAAAGTCTTGAGTTGTTTATTGATCCCCTGAGACTGTCCTTAGCTATTTTAAAGACAAAAAAGTTCATGCATTTTAGGATCCTTTTTTGGTCATTTGACTATGACATTGCTTGCTTTGTAAATAAATGTGTTGATGATTATTAAACTTAAATGATCTTTATGTACTTGTGTTGTTTCTTTGTTATTTTAATTGCATCGTACATGAGAATACAAAAGGGATATAATGAAAGTGCATGTATTCTTTAAGGCTGGACTCCAGATCATGTGACTTGGGTTGTCAGTGACTTTTTATGCTGCTTAATTACACCAATCGGCATAACATCATGACCGCTGACAATTGATTGGCACTTAATATCTCTTTATCATGGCACCTGTTAGTGGGTGGGATATATTAGGCAGCAGGTGAACATTTAGTCCTCAAAGTCCATGTGATATAAGCAGGAAAAATGGGAAAGTGAAAGGATTTGAGTGAGTTTGACCAGGGCCAAATTACAGTGGCTACACGGCTGGGTCTCCAAAACTGCTGATCTTGTGGGGTGTTCCCGATCTGCAGGCCAGTATCTGAAGTGGTCCAAGGAAGGAACAGTGATGAACGGACGACAGGGTTGTGGGTGGCCATAACTCATTGATGCACTTAGGGAGTGAATGCTGGCTTGTGTGGTACTGATGCAAAGGTGTCAGAAAACAGTGCATTGTAAGTTTGTTGGGTATCAGCAAAGGTGGAACCAACACAATAGCACTGACAGGGTTTCCATGAGCCTTGGAAAACCTGGAAAAAGATTGACCAATTTTCCAGTCATGGAAAACATGGAAAAAGAAAAAAAAGTAAAAAGTCCTGGAAAAGCTAGAATTGTCCTGAAACTTATTTGTCCTCCCATACATGATATATTTGTTTATGTAATATATATATCTATATATGTCTATATCTATATCTATCTATCTATCTGTCTATCTCTCTCTCTCTCTCTCTCTCTCTATATATATATATATATGTGTGTATGTATATATATATATATATATATATATATATATATATATATATATATATATATATATATATATATATATATATATATATATATATATACATACATAAGTATATATATAAATATGTATATATATATATGTGTGTGTGTATATATATATATATATACATACATATATACATACATAGGTATATATATATATATATATATACATACATATATACATACACTTATGTATATATATATATATACATATGTACATATGTGTATGTATATATATATGTGTGTATATAAATGTATATATATACACATGTATATAGAGAGATATGATTTCAGGGAATTTTTTGTTGGATGAAAAGTTCAATACTGTCACATTTTTGAGGTTTACATAACATTAACATAACATTAAAAAATAATGAATAACTGCTGATAATACTACAGCTCTAAAAAATATGAACGCCACAGCTCAAACATTAAAAAATGTGTTTTAATTTTTTGTATTAAATCATGTCATTTACTGTGTAATACATGTTTTGCTGGACTATTATTCATTGTAGTGTCAACAAACTCTTACTACACATCAAACATTTCTTCTAGCCTATACTGCACCTTTTATTTTGGAAAAAATATGTTTCAATGTATTTTACAGGATTTTTTAAAATCAATTTATGTTATTTATTGTGTAATAACTATACTACTACTTAATGTCGTCAAACTCGCACTACATGTCAAACAACTCCTTGGAAAGGAAAAAAAATGTGTATTTCTGTTTCAATTGTGTGTTGTTGAATTTCCACAACCTGAGCATAAAAATCATGTATGATTTTTTATTTTTCAAGTTTTGAGGGTAATTTTTGTGTTGCAATATCCCAAATAAGAAAGAAAAACACCCCAGAAAAGAGGAATAGGTTGACAATACTTAAAGAAGTATGTATTGCAAAACAAATGTTTATCAAACTATACTGTAGAAAAGTTGGGGGATACTGTAGGAGTGTGCTGTAATTTGGTGACACCGCGGCATAACAGTTAAAACAACATCTTTTTATGAAGAGAAATCCTATAAACTGCATTTTGACCAAGTTTTTTTTTCTTTCAAAAATGGGCCATTTTGGTTTCAGTTTACTCACTTGTGAGCTACTTTTGTCATGTCACTGTAACCAAGCTTGCTACTTTTCACCAGGGTGTAGCTTTGGTGTAGTGAAGCTGATTTTTCATAAGTATCTAGTAACCACTGAAAAAGTGTAGCCATGAAAACAATTGAATGTCACAGCAATGAATCCAAATAACTGAAAAGGACTTTACAGTTATTTTGTCCCAAGTGTGGATTTCGATAGATGCAGTAACTGGCATGCATTTTTGTGTCTTTGACCTCTTAAATTTTGAGTGTTTAGAGCAAAAATCACATCATCTGGCTTTAGACTGACATTGTGCACAGGTATCTGTGTTCAGAATTAGACCACACTGCCAGGTGAAAATGAGGTCAAAGAATAAAAGTCAGGGAGGGTGACATTGGCCCAGATCGTATGTGGCTCAGTTTAGGTGAAAATGTTAACAAAGCCTCATAAAAAGGATGCTGATATTTAAGTGTCTGCACCCCACATAAAAAACTGTTTTCCATGATGCAGGTTACCTGGAATAAGATTTGACTCTTTGGTCCTTTCCTGATTTTATGTTCCCGCTATCTCTTTGTGCTTGTCAGCGTAAAATTTGTATTCTTGCATAAATTTGTAAATATTTTCATCTATAAAATGACTTTTTAAAGTGGACTGAAACCAAAACTTGTAGGAGAATTGACCAGAAAACTTCTGTAGTAACGAAACCTTCCTATGAGTGGTGCACTTTCTCTTTCTATCTTTTGTGCCTGTTTGTGGAAGTCAGTTATGAATCCCCAGCATGAACATCCAGGGCCATCACAACATGAAACTGACAGGCTGTAAGGCTACTCCTAAAATGCTGTTGGGTGTAATGACATGGACTTTCTAATGAACTCTTTCAGCTTACTCAAATGCTGAGTGAAGTGTAATGCAAATCTCCAGAGAGGATTAAGGTTAGATTACCAAATGTATAGTGGCCTCGAGGGGCCAAATACAGCAACTATTAAAGAAACAAAACAATAAATCAGAAAACACAACAGCAAAGAAGAAATCACAAAAAACAAATGAAACACATCAAAAGAGAAAACAGTAACACAAAAGAAACAACTATCCGAAACATACAATCAAACAGAAAACACAAAAATAAATCAAAGAGTACAACAACAAAGAGTAACAAACAAAACCAAACTTCTTTACAAGAAAAAAATAATTTAAAACCATGACAACAAAGATGAAAACAAAAAATAAATAAAAATAAGACAAATTAGAAAACAAAACAACTAAATAAAAGTCACAGTAATGATTGAAAAAGTGCTGCAACTCCTAAAAGAACAAAACATCCAGAAGCACAACAACAAATTAGACAATATTTAACACAACAAATTGCATTCAGAAAAAATCACTTATAGCTGCAGTATGCAATTTATCCTTTTTGTCTCTGACTTAAATATACATGACTACCTCTCAACATGTTTGCTGAAGCCACATGAGAGACAGAGACCCCCCTGCTCTGTTTTAAGGCTTTAGATACACCCACTTTTTGGCCAATCAGGGCTCAGTTCAGGAACAGTGCCTTTATTGGATCCTCTACTAAGGTATATGTGCTTGTTATATCTGAATGACTTTTAGTTGATGTTTAGATTGTACAGGCAGTGTTCATTTTATGAAGGAACATGTGGTTTGTGGCTCTTTTGTGGCTGCAAACACATTACGGTGGCATGATGCTAATGGCAGCTGAAGGCACACAAACACAGTGAATTGGTTGTGAATAAGGGAAGAGACTTGGCTATTGGCACAACAATGGAAAGGAGGGGGAGTAAAACTACTTCCACTGCAGTCTCATCCAAGTTCCATACCTCAGCTTTAACATGGTCATGAGAAACTGTGTTCTCAAGAATCAGATGGACAGATGCAGAACATGGGAACATGTTGCCTCCAGTCTGGACGAGAGCCAGAGCTGAGGTGTAACAATGCACATATAAGGGCTAACATCCACCAAGCTGTGGGAGCAAGCTGCCATGAGTGAGATATAGGGGAAAAGTTTGCACTTCAGAAGAAGTCATACTGTCCTCACTTTGGTTAAAAGCACATAATCATCCCTCTCTCCCACCCCCTCCTTCCTCCGTATTAATTTTTGCCTTGTCTCCAAGGACGAAAAATAACAGCAACAAATGTCTCATTTAGAAATGCAGGACCACTGCTCTAATTCTGCTGTTGGTTTCCTATAATGCCTTCTTAATTACAATGTGTGGATAAGGTTTGGTAATCTGTGTTAACTGCAATCTCAGAGAAAGCGACTCTTTTTAGATATTCCGGACCAATTACAGTAATTTCATTTATGCACTGTAATTACATTAATCTGTAATTAAGCTCACAGGCCATCCTGTCAGTGTCAGCATGTGTGCTTGTTTATACACAGCAGCCACATTTACATGTAATCGTATGTGGGCTGCATACTGAGCAGCTAGTGAGTCATTGGATTTTACAGATCAATGGCTGTCGGTCGATGGATGCCTGAGTGCTTTGCGACGACGACCACCCCGTCCAAGCACTCCGTCAGGCCGCCAGGAAAAGAGGTCACATACTCAAATTTCCTCTCTCCTTCCTCCCCGCAATCCATTTTTAAAATACAGTTTTCTCTCGCAGCATTTCTGCATACTCAACACAAGCACACACACACACACACTCGGGATTAGGCGATGGATTCAGGCCGTGGTGGAGTTGTGGATCAGAGTGGAACTTGTTTCTCTACAATGTGAGACAGGCTAACGAAGACAACAGAGAAAAGGAGAAAAGAGGATTTGAGAGAAAAGAGAGGTTGGATGAGATGAAAGCTGACAAGAAAGAAAAGAGAGAAGAAGGGAGGGAAAAATGACAACAAAAGGGAAAGTAAGATGCTGAATTTTATGGAGGAGGATTTGGAGCACTGTGTGTAAAGGGCAGAGTTGTAGGATCCCGCGAGAAACAAACAAGTGACTGAGTTTATCATTGAAACAAGTCTGATATAAGCTCCTTATCTCCTCATATAATTGATTAAATAAAAGCACAGACAGCAACAAAGGCCACTTGATAGTGCAAACCCCTATTCCAATGAAGTTGGGACATTGTGTAAAACATAAATAAAACAGATTATAATGATCTGTAAATACTTTCCAGTCCATATTCAATTAAAAACATTAGTAACCGGCCACTTTTTACTATGGGATGTCATTCCATTCCTCAACTAGGATTTGTTGAAGGACAACCACTTTTCGAACAGCTTTTATTCACATTTAGTTTATTTGACTCTTTTTCAAAATTTGTCCAAGTAAAAGAGTAAATACAAAACTACAGCAGGGCGTATAAAGAAAATAAAAATATTTATGAATCTTTCAATATAAATAAAAATATAACTGCATTAATTTAGACTGTCTACACAGACATCATTTAACTGAGTAACCTGCCACCTGCCACGTTAAAGCTTTGGGATTCTCTGATTCTGATTGGTTGGCCTGTAAACCAATCAGAAAGCCAACAAAGGGTCAATTAGGTTGAGATCTGAATTCACAGAAGGTCAGTTAATACTCTCATTCCCAAATTCTGGAGGTACTCTGTGATGATACTGGCTCAGTGGGGATAGTGTTGTCATCCATCTGGTCTATTGTATCCTTGCTCATCCGCCTACGGACGACAGTCCTTGGTCCTAAGGTATTGATCCTCAGAGCAATTTACAGCACAGTCCTTAATATGGTGGGTGAGACACAATCTCTGTTTCGAGTGAGGACCCAAAGACTCATGCAGTGTGGTTTAGCACACAGGATATGAGCCACCTTGGCCTTTACCCTTCACCTCTGTAATATAACTAATTTATCTTTAAGTCAGTGTGGACATCCTTTGAAGGAATATTCATACATTAAGTTTACAAGATTACGTCCACAAACCAATGAAAATTACGAGGCTGATTATACTGATCTTTGTCATATGAACCCAAAAATCAAAAAAAGTTTGTCCTTGGGTCAGTGTGGATGTTTTTGACAAGTTACATGAAGCGTTGTTCAGGTCTTACATTAAAAAGCAAAGGATGGCCAGGAGGCTTCATGACCTTGACGTATGATCTATTACATGGAAAACCTCCTCAGTTTATGCTTGAATGTAAGAAGACTTTGTATAAAAAGGTATAAAAATATTTAAATAAGATGTTTTATTGTAACCATTTGTAAGAGGCTCCTGGATGGCAGTTTTGTGGACATACTTTTGTGTTTTCCTCTATTAAAATGAGCTGGGAGAAAAACAGTTGTGGTTCAAGACAACCCCAAACATGCAACCCTTGAAACAATCCCCAAAATACACAACCCACAAATGACAATATTTATAGCCGACTTCACAGAAAAACAAGTCCAAAGTCGCTTATGACAGGCAGACTTGCCAACACTTTCAGGGGCAAGGGAGCCTGTGTCTGGAATTGTGAAAGTGCATATAGTGGTCAGAGGAGTACAATAAAGGTTGTGACTTTGACTGTGCTTGTCAGTTTATTGTACTGTCAAAACTGTGTGTGCGCAAATTTCAGTTGAAGTGTGTGTCACTATGCCCTTGACGGTGCTCCTGCCAAACCAAAATGTTATGAAAGCAGGAGAGTCTGCTGGAAAAACAGTGAGCTGACATGTACAGCAGGTTTACATTGATTGAAGACACACGTGTTGCATTCAGTCATTCATAATTCATGACAGCAGAGGAAGGCAACCATAGATTCATTTATGGATGAGTGGAGTTAACTCTTCTGAAATATTCATGCAATCTGGAAAGCAAAAATGCAATCCTAAAATACCCTTTCAATACCCTTTGCAGATTGAAAATTTAAATATGCATTAGTTTGCACATTTGCTTAGAGTATTAAAATGACAAGAGGGTGCTTTTCTGAATTGATCAAACATTAAAAATCTCAAATTCTTCTGAGGAGTTGACAAAGATAAATGCAAAATATCTCTTTTTGGGGCCTCATTTCTTAAAGTATTCTTTGGGATTTTGCCAAGACTAACGGTGTCCTCATTGGATAAAAGTATAAGCGGTAGCTTGTCTTTCATGCAGCATAATCAGGAAGGTTTCTGATTGATCCCAGATTTCTGCAGTAACAGGAAAACAGACAGCCAATGTCATTATGAATTATCCTTCAAGCAACGAAGAACAAGGAGCCCTGGAAGCGATGAAGTGGCCCTCTGTAGAGCTCCTATCCTAATATCATTGTTGTCTGAGAAATCCTGAAGAGACAGATAGATTTAGGATGGTTTGTCTGCATAAAGTAAAAAGAAATGACAGAAATATTCATTTTTAAATGTAGTAACTACCGTTTTTTAAAGTTTTGTGCGTATAAAATTATGTACCCCTTATATCAATGAAAGCCTTTCATTGAAAAAAAACAAAAACCAAAAAATTCAGCTCATCAATTCCAGACATTTAAGCAAATAAATAAAGTTTATTTATAAATCACCTTTTAAGACAGATACCACAACGTATTTTACAATCACAAATTACAGACATAAAATACAAATAATTGCACAACAACAAACAGGTAGCCAACCAATCAAAGTCAACAAAGTCAAAGTTTATTTGATTTAGTATTGTTCACAGAGCAAAGTCACAAAGTCCTTTACAAAATGTTGATGCAGTATTAGCAGTTAAAAAACAGAACAAAAGGAGAAAAACAATGCAATACAATTATAAACTGTGTTTATACATAGATATACACATACATGCACAGATATCCACATGTCTACACATGTACGCGCATACACACACACACACACAGACATACAGTTTATACAAATATATATTCACACAAATAAGGAAAACAGTTTCCCACAATAATTAATCTGACTTGAGGCTCATGTAGGCCAAAGTAGACCTAAGGGGTCAACTAGGGGTGCAGGCACAGAGAAGGCCAGAGATATAAGCAGGTGCCTGATTGTAAAGGGATTTATACACAAAGACAAGGACCTTAAACTGAAGTCGGAAATTCTTAGGGAGCCGGTGTAGAGTTTATAAAACAGAGGTAATGAGGCGACCTGGTAGACCTTGTTTATAATCTCGCTACAGCATTCTGGACCATTTGTAAGCAGTTGAGGGAGGACAAATTCTAACCCTGTTTTTGACAGAGCAGATTTCAATTTGGCAATGTTCCTTCAATGATATAAACATGAAAGATGGGTAAGATTACAATGCTTATCAAAAAGCATTGCCTGATCAAGTATCACACCAAGATTATTTACATCAGGTTGGAAAAGAGCTAATGGAATTAGCAACAAAAGGGGCAATATTATCAGAGCCAAAAATGAGCACATCTGTTTTTTCTTTATTTAATTGTTGGGAGTTGTCACTCATCCAAACTTGATGATTTAAGGTATTTAGGCAAAATGGTAGTTTTTTGTGTCATTTGGCTTGAAGGAAGCATACAATTGATATAATCATCAGCATAACAATGATGAGAGATTCCCTGATATTTCTCAATAATATAGCCTAAAAGCATCATACAAAGAGCAAATAAAATAGAGCCTAGGATGGACCCCTGTGGCAAACCACAAAACATAGTAGCTGACTCACAGAAGAATGTGTCAGAGTTCTGTGATCATCAGTATCAAATGCAGAACTGAGATCTAACCCAACCAGAGCATTAGCATGTCTGACGTTGCTATCATGCTGATGGTGTCAAATAAACCTTTGGGTTATGTTTAATATTAACATTTAAAATAGAAAAGTAAGACATCCTTGCATCTTTTATCATATTAGTGCACTGAGTTGTCCACCATCTGCACTTGAAAGATCTTTCAAGAGAAGACGGTGAACATTAAGATTGGTAGACTTCTAGAGTCACTCCACCCTGAAATTTTCACTGGAAACAGTGAATATCATCAGTTAACCATGGGGATGAATTTACAGAGGGAATGAGTCATGCTCTCCTCAAAGCTACTGCATCTTAAATTTCAAAGAATTCACAAGATGGACAACATCAGTGTGAGATGACAAAGCAGAGCTGGAACTGAAGGCTGTAGTAAATTTCTGAAATAAGAGGTGAGTGAGGACTCTCTAGTTACTTAAACGCTGGATACATGCACAGAGAATCCAAACTGAAAGACAGATTGAACAATACACAATTGTGATCAGAAACATGCCGGTCCATCCGGCAAACAAAGTCAATGTTTGAACCAAGAGTAAAAACAAGTCTAGTTTGTGACTCTTAATGTGGGTAGGACCTGCTACATGTTGGGTAAAGTTAAACGACTCTGTGATGCTGCCTGATGTTTCATCAACGTGAATATTAAAATCACTTAACATGATAACATTGTGAAATTCAATGATAGAGGATAAAAAAACAAACAAATTCAGCCATAAAACAACAATTAAAACCAGGTGTAAGATAGACTATGATCCTAGAAAAGGATTTAAAAGGTCAACTTTGGTAATCTGAAGCTCAAAAGAGATAAGAGTTTTGTTTTATGGTCAAGTAGGCATTGTAAAAGTGCAGCAATTCGCACCAGTTTCTTAATATACATGAATGCAGTAAATAATAAGAAAAGTATTTTAAATAGTCAATTTTAGATTTGTTTCAATTGGTGATAGGTTGAGAGTTGTGGTCTGGCGAGTCCACATTTCAAATGGTCTTTGGAACTCATGGACATCATCTCTTCTGGGCTAAAGAGGAAAAAGACCATCCAAATTGTTATCGGTGCAAAGTTCAAAAGCCAGCATCTGTGATGGTATGGGGGTGTTTTAGTGCCCATGGCATGGGTAACTTGCACATCTATGAAGGCACCATTAATAATGAAAGGTACATACAGGTTTTGGAGCAACATATACTGCTAAGAAAATGCCAAGTCTGCATTACAACAGCATGACTTTGTTGTAAAAGACCGCAGTCACTTAAATTGCCAACTGTCTCTCATTGAAAATGCGTGGCACATTCTGAAGTGCAAAATATGACAACACAGACCCCGGACTGTAGAGCAGCTGAAGCTGTACATCATGCAAGAATGGAAAAGTTACCTACACAGCTTCAACACTAAGTGTCCTCACCTCCCAAATGCTTACTGAGTGTTGTTAAAAGGAAAGGTGATGTCATGCCTTGTTTCCACAGAGTGGTTTGGTTTGGTTCAGTACAGTTCGATACAGTTTGGAGCGATAAACCCTGATCTTGTTTTCATTTCCACATCATAGCTCTGTTACACAGTGCAGCAGTCTGCAGTAGACCGTGATTGTAAACAAAGAGCAACAATGGAAGTCTTCCAGTCCTCCAATAGTCTATGGAGCATTGTTTCATGCAGACATTCTTAAAGCAACAGCAGTGAATGAATCACTTTAAATTCATGGTTTATTTAAATGTTGTGAGGTATGTGTTTTTGTTTTAGCCTCTGTCACACGGGAATTGACAATTTTTGTGACCAATCAACAGACTGCAGTGCTTTTTACTCTACCTTTTAGGGTCTGTTTGGTATACTCGTCACCCCTTCAGAGGGGTGCCAAAAAGTGGGACAGCACAGGTCGGTAGTTTGGGCAGCTTTTCTCCTTATTCAACAGTGGATGCACCAGTAAATGCGTGCCGCACCAAGCCAAACTGAACAGGACTGCTTGGTGGAAGCGCAACTTAAGGAGCCCCTGTCCCAGCTTTTTTGAATGTGTTGTCTGCAAAAAATTAAAAATGAGTGACATATGCAAAGTTTATCAGTTTGAATATTAAATATCTTGTCTTTGTAGTATATTACTTTGTATTAGTATATAACTGAATATAGGTCATTCAGGATTTGCAAATCATTGTACTCTTTTTTCCTTATGTTTTATACAGATTTCTTACTTCATTGGGATTGGGTCTGTACGTCACCCTGCAAAATTCAGAAAAAACAAGGGTTTATGATCATGTGTGAATGAAGTCAAAGTGAACAATCTTCACGGGCACATCTGGGATCCTTACAGCTATTTTTAATGTTTAATTTTCTTATAACTATTTTTAAACTTTATTTTATCATTTTAAAAAATCCAGCAAAAAGTCAAGTGATTAAAATTTTATGTGAGTGTAACACTGTTCAAACTTGAATGTCATGAACAATTTGAATGCTTTTGCTGTTTCTAATAACTAACCTTGCGTAGAGAAGCAGAATTTGACATGTGGCCTCCAGCCCTTTTCTTGCAGGACTTGGGTCATAACACTTAGTCCATGAAGGCCGAGGAGATGCCGGTCTCTGTCGCAGAGTTGACCTATCAAGTCAGCCGCAGAGATGGATGATTCCTGACTGCAGCACGTGTCGCAGTGAAGAATAGGCACATCCAGGTACACTTCAGCATGTGTGTGTGAGTGTGTGTTTGTCTGGCTGCAGAGGCTTCAAGTGATACACATCCATAGGGAGGAAGAATGTGTTTGCAAGTTAGAGATCTAAGTATGTGTGTGTATGGTCATGTGTATGTGTGTGTGCACCTGCCCTCCTCTCTGTTCCTCTGTATGTGTGTGTGTGACAGCTGCAGGAATGTTTATGTTAGTTCCAGTCCATTGCTTGAGATTGAGAGTTGAGGTTGTGTGTTTGTGTTTGTGTGTGTGTTGTTTGTCACAAGAATGAAGGGAGAATCCATGATGATGTCCACAAAGATCAAGGTAGATCAAGGTTAATAGGTGTGTGGGTGTGTGTGTGTATATCTGTCTGCCTGTTTGTTAGCTGCTGGGAAGAAAAGTTCCTCTTGTGTCGACACTGATTAACATAACATGTCTTATGACATCAAAAGTAGGACAGTGCTGAAGCCTCATAGGTTATTGATTTGTTTTAACACTTTGATACAGAACTGGGTCGGATGCTGCCTGGTGAGGTTGTTTCTCGGCAATGTTTGTGATTTTAAGTTGCTGTCATTAACATTGGTATTCTTCAAGGGATCTTTTACACATTTTAAGAGATTGTGGATCTTGAATTAATTCCCCAAGTCTATATCATGGATGATCATTATTTTCCTTTTGATTTACTCCCCCATAAAACTTTGGAAACATTATATTGGCTAAAAATTTCTCTGCTTTAATTATACCGAGTTGTATTGTATTTCCTATCATTGGGCATCCTGCTTAGTTACAATGAGGTACAAATTGAAAGGATTGTGCATTGGCAGAATGAGCAACACAGCTAAACATGAGCTGAAACACAACTAAACATGGCCCCCCCCCCAAAATCATGCCCAAATCCCCTCTTCCCCTGTAAGACAGCCAATGGTTTCCTGAATGTAGAAAGGATGAGGAACTGGTCTTTTGGGGATGTTGTCTTTCTGGGACGGCCACTTTGTGGTCTGTCTTTGACTTCACCAGTCTCACGAAATGTGGTCCTAGTTTTGCAAATGGTACCAGGGCTGACATCAAATAATGATGCTCTGTGTACCAAAACAGTGACATACAGTTTCAGGGAAAATCTGCACTCTATGAAGTGCATTTAGTGAATGACAAACCAGCATTAATAAATATGTGTATGCAAGTGCATCATGGCTACTACGAGCCCCCCTGCATTAATTTGACATGTCAGCGTCACTCATCCCCCAGAGTTAGCACAACACGGATGCAAGATGCAGTACATACATGTCCGGTAGGTTCAGTGTTAAAGCAAAGAAGGTAAGTCCACACGGCAGCAGAAACAACAATGACAGAAATAGTCCACATTCATCAACATTTGTTTGATGTGTCACTGTGATTAGCTGACTACCAGTCCACGGTGCCTCTCACCCAGTAGTAGCTGAAATAAGTTCCAGCCCCTCGGGACCCTGAAAGGGACAAAGAGGTCTAGGTAATGGATGGATGTAAATGTGAGTTTTTTTTGTGCTTTTCTAGTCTGACTACTCAAAAGGGCTTCAACACTGCTGGTCACATAAACCCATTCACACTCATTCACACTCACAGCTACTCACTGATGGTTTAAGTTTCTATGCATCTTGTCCATCAGTATTTTTAGTTTTTTTTTTTTTTTAAATGTGTAAAACTAATGGAATTAAGAAAGGGACTGGGTAAACTATGACTTTAAATCCGATATGTTTGTGGATGTGTTTGTATCAAGTTTTACTGAAAATTAATTTGATAAGTTTATTTTTACATTAAAAACTACACAAGAAGGCATTTCTGATGACATTTTCCATTTTCTAGGTGTTGAAACTAGAATATCTGTTACCACAGAACGCTGAAAGTAACCAGTTAAAATGACCACTCATTAAATCATAACTTTGGACACTTGCTTCCAATCACAGAGGAAAGTTTTGCTGACACAGACTGCAGGCGGTGTATTTTGACTGTCCTTACTGTCCCAACTTCTTGGTGTTTTTTCAGGTAACCATGAATTTGAAGCAAAATATAAAATATAAAATACAAGCTATACATAGGAATTATTATACTGTTACAACATATTCGAAAAATTTGTATCAACTCAAACATACATAGTAAACGAACACTAAGTAGTTTTTTCCACCCAAATATAATATTTCTAGAATCATTGTGATGGTACATCAACTTACAATAGATTGAATGACACTTCTGTCATGGTCTGAGGGGGTCTGTATCACCTTCAGTGGCACTAAGTAACTTTGATGTGGATGGTAAGAACACTTCCACATTAAAAAACTACACATTTTTACTGCTTTGACTGCTTTACAGCATATGTCACTTCCCCTCGAGGTGAAAGCTAAACGTTGGGAAAAGGAGAATATAAAGCAGTTTATGAATTTTTAAAACAGATTTAATGAACAGAATTTAGTTTAAAGTAAATAGGCACTTATTTTCCTAATGGAAATAGGGACCTCTGGCTCACACTCCTGCATAGTGGGTGGTGGTAATGCTCCTCTGACACTGGATGCCACCCTCCCTTAAACAAGAAGAAGAAGAAGAAAGCTAAATGTAGAATCATTATCATGGCGGAAGCAGCGAGAAACCCGAAGAAAAGAAAAGTTTTATCAGAGGAGACGAAAAAAAGAAAGCAGGAGAGTAACAAGCTAAATGCCCGGACAGGAATAAACATTGGCCCGGCATTCACTCGCTGGCATGACCTGAAAGACGAGGCAGGATGTCTGACCGATGCTGATTTAGCCCTGTTATTGTTGGACTTGTAAGTATATGATGATTTATTCAAATAGAAACATGATCAGACTGTACCTTATCAGCCCACATGGTTTATTTGTCTCTCGGGACGTCCTGTCGGCTTGCTTCTCCTCCCTCTGTATGTCAACAAATGCACGTTGGTGTGAGGCGCTCTGTTTTACGACAGTGCAGTTACACTCAATGTCCATAGAGGCCCCCCCAGAGAGCTGAAAGCCGGAATCTTACATAGTGCGGTTTTAACTGAAATTTAAAAGAAATATCATGTGCCTGTGCTGTAATGAAGGTTATGCTTTTAGTGAAGAGAACCCTAACCTTACTTATATTCCAGCACACTTTGTAGAGTTACAAAAGCTACCGCATTACCCTTCACAGCATTGCCTACTTCTTCTTACCAGTGCCTTCAACCCAACCAGAGTAGACTGATGAGCAGCAAGAGCCAGAACATCATTGGTGTCATCAGGAGGAGGTCTCACGCAAGCTCCAGGTAGTGACATACTAATACTACCATCCTAATCCATGGTCACCACACTTAACAGCAGTTACTAAAGTCAAACACTAACCATGGAAAGAATGTACTCATGTTAAAAATACTACATAAATATAAGTGCACACACACACCCACCCACACCCACACACACACTCGCACAAATACACTGTATGTAGGATGTAAGTACTTTTTCTACTTTAAACTTGGCCCCAAATCTGCATTATTCCTTCTCATCCAAATCAACTGACTGTTTTCAAATGCTACCTCTGACATGTCCTTTACTATCTTTTGCAGAGCCTGTCCCCGGAAACCTAACTCTTTAAGTAATGACACTGCTAATCTTGCTATGAACCCTCTACATCCAAAATCTACTGGGCAAACCCTAACTTTCAGCTTTCAGCTTCTGCCTCTAGATCTGTAAAGCCTTTTCTTGTAAGCTCCCTCAACTAAGGGGAACTCCCTGGGAGCTGTCAGTTCTATTAAATAAACTATTTACTTAATCATAGACCATCACACTATGTCCAGCTCTGAATGTCAAGTTTTTTTCCTAAATGTAGCTGCATTTCCCCTTCGCTAGCTCCCTCTGGACAGTAGATTAATCAGCCAATGAGTGACAAACAATCTATGATAATCTTTTACAACTGAGTGATGCATGAATTAGCACTACAACTCGGAAATGAGTTTGCATATTAGCACTGCTGGTTCCCATGTCCCAAAGTGCATGGGGTTTTGGGAGAGGATTTTCAGATAAAAACCTAACATGAGGTCTGTGATGAACACATACATATGAAATTTAAAGGATTTATTTTGCAACATAAAAAGCATGTGATATTGCCCCTCTTTAGAATTTTAAAGTGTTTTGTGTTTTTACAGGATGGTTGCTGAATTTATCATTATTTAATGGTAATGCATACACCTTAGCCACAGCCATGGGCACCAACTTCATCAGGTCATTTGATTAGGAGGAAATTCCTAAACAAGAGGTTTCAATAAGATAAGAATGATTGTGTCATGTTCCTGTGAGGAGCAGAGAACACACAGGTAGGTGGAGGCTATAGCTATGACATAATAGAGTGGTGCAGGAATGAATCAAAAGTGCAGAAGTGAGTTAGCCTCACAATTAGCCTTCTCAAGCCAAAAACTAAGTGGGATTTAGTATACTGGTTTCATATAAATGCCTGAAATAGGGTTAGAGGTGAACAAACTCACATGCATATTTAATGTTTAATGGGAAATAATAAAATACATCTGATTTTGCCTGAATTGTTGCTGTGTGTTTATAACGACAGTTGCTTTGTTTATTAAGATTATCACAAAGAACAGAACATGTAAGTTTCCTTTTTTTTTTGTATTATCAGCAAAGATCCAAAACAGTGAAAAAGCCCATAGATGCTTAGTAGGCTTTCAGTTGAGGGAGCCATCACTGTTGGTCTACAAAAATACTTTATCCCTGCACGACACTATAAACCCCAGCAAGTAAAATATGGAGCGTTCTAGGGGAAATTTTCTTTTAAAAGGTATTTCTCTGTGAACAGAGAGTTTAGGTGTCAAGTTCTTCTGCTCCCCAAGCCCCATCTAACAACATTAAAAGCAAAGAAAATTGACTTTGCAAGACATGGGACCTTTAAAACTTCAGCAGATAATTTTAAACCTTTATTTCCCACCCCTTCAAGCTGACCTCAATATGTTACATTACCTGTCATCCTTTCCCAACAGCAACCACATTATTGCGACAGCTCTATCCGTGTGTATATGTGTGTGAGTGTCTCATATGTAGTGTAGAGTTTCAGCCCAGTGCCCACACCTTAAGCCCCCTAACTGGACTGTTGAAATGTGTATACTGTAGAGTCATGGACGTTTCACTCCAATACTTCTGTTTAGGCCAACAGTGAGAATATGAGGAGTGTGCCTCTCTCTCTCAAAATGATGTAGGGTCATGATACTTCAGGGGGAAGTATTTGTGTGTGTGTGTGTTTGTGCACTGATGAAAGATCTAGTTCATCGCTCTTGCTGACGTGTACAACAAAGGCATTAAGGCAGAGTAATGTTAGTGTTTGTGTGTGAGCATATATGTGTTTCAAGAAACAGCCTGCAAAGAGGCACATACATGAAACATGTGAGGAGCTGCCATTTCATGCCGGGGCTTGCCACTTACCTGCACGTGTCTCTCTTCCTTGTGTGATCAGATGGTTGAAAATCACAGAATTAAGTGTGCTTGAGATTTTAACCTCTAAGTCACGAAGGATTGCTTGCATTCTACAGGCTGCAAGAAAACAGAAGAGGATGTGAGTTATCTCCACACTGGGGCAAAATAATGTCCAGGACTCTCATCGTACCCACCTACAAAAGTCTAATCAAATATTAAAAACTGCAACTTGCTGATCAAATATTCATTCTTGCCAAAGGGCTGTAGAGTACTCACATTAGTTAGTTGAGTGGTCTTCTTATAGCTTACTAAGAGATCACAAGCTCTGTTCCTGGATAAACTAGTGTTATCATTGTCACCTGAACACTTAAGGCTTACTTATTTATGAGACAAACCTTTTCTTATTTCAAACTGTGCAGTGTCACTGAAAAGATTGAAAGTGGAAGGTAAGCATGTTTTAATAAGCTCTATGCAGGAGGGAGAAATAAAATAGATGAGCAGGACATAGGAGAAGAAACCACAAAGACTTGAACACACTTAATGAAGGGCTCCACTGAATGACTCCTCCCTTGGTGGATTACTTGAGCTTTGTATCTATACAGCTTTAGAAAGTGTAGGAACTTAGGGGTCTTTTATACCTGCAGCTCATTCGCTTTATCCCAATTTAAATGATAAACTATATGATGATAAACTTTCATCACATTACTTTCACACTGCAATGTTACAAAGCTGGCTAAAGTATACACCAACTTATTGTGAAACACCTGTGAACGAGGAAGCAGAACGTTTAGGAAAGACAATAAAGTGCCCTGATTTTATCCACTTTGTAAATGACCAGAAAAAACCTCAGAATCAAGGCAAACTATACAAACTTGGAAAGCTTCTTCACAGAAATAGTGAGAGGCCTCCTGCTTTGAAAAACTACAAGCAGGATGTGTAACTGTACTGTGTTCATCTTTTCTGTGACTCTTTTACTAATATCCGGCATGTGCTAAAAATATTAAAAACATGGTATATCGTATCATATTCCTTCCTGATACATGTATCAATAGGTATTTTGCCGAATTGCTAAGGCCCCATATGCTGTGACAGCAGTTGTGAAATACGCCTTTGGTAATATCACCCATGGTGCAAATGACAAAAAAAATGAAAAGGTGGAAGTGGAAGCCAATGATGCAGCGCATGTTCCAAACTTTTGACAACTTCGAAAAATTTAGAGACTGTGAATTTAAGTGAATTAAATTGTAAAATCCTTCAAACCCTATCCCTTTTTCTGCTTACAAAAATGACTTTCTCAATTGTAACATGACCTCTGTATAGGGATATTTATGGTGAATGATCATACATATCTGCTAAGCTATCTGTGACTCTTTAGCAGTATACTCACAATCACTTATGTTCAAAAAACACCGCCTGAGATGCTCTGTTGGAGCATCCCCCCCCATGTGGGCCCAGTCAGCTCTGATTGGTTGCCAGGTCTACTCTGTGATGATTGATTGGTATATTAAGCATTGCTAAGTGCTATGTTGTCAATAACTCTGTATTCGTGCTACAGTTTCTGCTCTGCACAGGGCTTGCCACCCTGAACCAATAAACAGCTTAAACTGCTGACAAAACAATGGTCTGTAATCGCACTGGTTGGTCTATTTGGGGGTGCAGGGGAATGAGCCATTTAAGGCATCTGCTGCTGTTAACAGGGGGAGAGGAAAAAGTCCTGATGCTGCAGACTTTTTGTTTTGAGCACAGAAGTAGTGTATCATGCAGGAGTCGTGTTAAACAAGTAACAAAATTAGTCAGTTCACACTGTCCAGCACTGTTTTCAATGACTCTGCATTCTTTCTACAGTCTATGCCCTGTGCTGAGCTTACCACTTCAAGCCAATGGGCTTGAACTGCTGACAAAGCAATGGTAGGACTCACAGCAGTAGGTGTATTTGGAGGGCCAGGGGAATCAGATGTTTAAGGCAGCCACTGGTGCTGGTGACAGGCAGAGAGGGAAATGCCACAAGCTTTGTTTCCTTGTGCATAGAAGTTCTCTTTAGTGTGTGAGAGACATTTAAAACTCACTAAAAGATGTATACAATGCGAGAAAGCATAATATTGCCTCTTTAGAGCAAGTTTTGTTGTTGAACTTGTGATGATCCTGTTCAAGAGTCAGTTATTAACTTTAACTATGGATAGTTTATTGCTCTATAGAGTGGTGCAGGAATGAGTCCAAAAATGCAGAAGTGAGTTAGCATTTTACACTTCCTGATTTCAAATCTGCCTGACTAACTGCTAACAGGGACTACAAAATTAGCAAGGGAGCCAACAGGAAGCACTTCTGGTTGTTTTTTATAAATCATTATTAATAGGCTACACTATTTTCACATCCATAAGGACCCACTTGAAAAGGTTACTTGTTTATAGGGAAACTCTCAAGCAAGAGGCTACAATAAGAGGTTGTACACTATAAATATTGTAGTTGCTTCTAAGTTGGACTGCCATGTTGTAGTTTAATAGTAGCTTCCTAATAGCTTTTCACTGTCTCTGATTACATATAAGCTTTTAATATGGTGAAAAGCAGGTTTGTTTGTTAAGATTATCACAAAGAACAGAACATGTAAGTTTCATAACTTTTCATTCTCCACACAGGTTATTATCATTTAACACAGTGAAAATACCATAAGCTTTTAGTGGGTTTGCAGTTGAGGGAATCAGCACAATACTAATTTCTGTGTTGGCCTACAAATATATGTCATCCTTGCACCACTCTATTGTGAGCTAGCACTTAGAGGGGTGGCCCGTGCTTTCGTGATAAGGCTGATTGCTTTCTTTGTTGCAAATATTTATGTTCTGACATGTTCCTCATCAAACCCCACCTCAAAACTATTTCTTTAAATCAGTGTGAGGACCACAATGGTTTGTAAATTAGTATTATCTCCTCAATATTTTACTATTTCTTGTAAATACTAATACAGTTGAATAACTTCTGTTGTTGCTAACACTTTGTCTAGGGAGAGTGATCACTAAACCTGTTAAGCCTGTCTATGCCTGATGTGTCTATGAGGTTTGCAAGCATGATGTCATGTGTCTAGGTACGGCCCTGCTGCAGAGGTCTGCCCAGTTGATTTTTACCTGGCCATGCACATCTCCAGAATTTTAAAAGACTTGGACTACAGAAAGACTGGAAATGCACTGATTCATTGTTTGTCAACAGCCAATTGAAGAAGAAGAGGAATTTTGAGAAACTACTGTCAAACAATAGATGTGATTGTTTGAGGACACTGCTCCCTACAGTCTGGGAGAATACCTGTTTTTGGCAACGTGAGAGCTGCAGGGAGCATAATAACTAAATGTTTTTGCGTCATGATGCTCTGGCAGTTTGTAGCTGCATGTCCGTCCCTGCAGAAAGCATAACTGGGCTATTAGCCTGATGTTCTTATTTCTCACTGAATGAAATGAAAAATCTTGGTTCTGAATGGAAGCAAGCTGACACCACCACTTTAAATAGTTGTTTTTTTAAAGGCTGTGTTTGCATTTGACCAATATTATATGCACCCAAAAAGTAATGCCCACCCCACTGGAACAACTTCTCTAAGCAGTTCAGGTATAAAAGCATCCTGGATGTATCTGTTCTGCTGTACGTGATCAGGATTTTTAGTGTTATTTGCATTTATTTTAATAAAAAGGAACACTCTGGATGGCAAAATAGAATATGCTCAAGCCTCTTTTTTATCCACTGTATATGCACATATGCCTGCATTTCCTGTCATAATCATAGCTTATCTTTTCTGTACAACCTTGCTTTTCATCCTCCCAGTTGAGCCTCAATTATTTCTATCCTAGCATAAACATTCACTGAGCATCTCTGAAGTGTCCCCCCCAAAGCTCCCATTGTCTGACTTCATGTTGTTTCTTGTTTTGTTGCATGCTGCCCAAGGCTTAGTTGTAATTTGACGTTTAAAACATTGATAGCTCAGGTTTTCTTTCTGTAAAAATGACTCAAGAATAGACTTGTTGGCAAAGGTACAGGGATGACAAATGTGTCTTTGCTATATTTTCTCAACGGACAGCACTTAGCACATTTATCCATGCAAGGTGTTAATCGCTGTGTCACTTTCAACAACACCGACAAACATTTTCACTCTGCTGCCGTCCCAGGACTTTTCTCTTTCACGTTTTTATACATGACAGCTCTTTCAGAGTTAACTTGCTGTTCCCTGACATTGCAAGACAGCTGAGAAATATATGTTTTTGCCCACTGCTTACATGCATAAATGATGGCTTCCATGTAAAATAGATTAGATCTGCAACTTCATTGAGTGGCTGAGGCAGTTGCGGAGTTCACAGCTGACATGACTTTGCTTGCCTCCTCCTCCATTCCTACTAAATGGACTGCACCTTTAACAAAGCGTACCTCATGAATAAATATCAGGCAATTGGTGACATAATGCCCCTCATTTTGGTAACTTTAGGAGAAGATTATTACATTCCTTATCAAGAAAGGACCAACTCCTCTGAGCTGAGAGCTGTCGTGACACTGGGCTGTCATTCAACATCAGGCAGCGTGAGAATACAACTTGGGGTTTCATAAATGCTTTATGGTATGCATTTGGCGTATTAAGTCAACTCTGTATTACAAACATGGCTTTTTATATTGTATGTAATGTTTTCGTCAGAAAAAAAGCTTTTTCCTTCATTTAAACCGTTTGTCAGCCCTGGCCTTCTTGGTTACTGCTATCAGGTTCCTGTGGCAACTTCGCAATTTGGTTGCCCAACAAGGCAAACACATACATGGTGCCCTCCAGTTCAAGTGTTTATCATCATTTCTTGTTCCTTTATTACAAGCATTGATGCCAGTTAGTAACAGTTACTTGACATTCTGATGCCATTTTAGCTTACAGTTTATTATGTGCATTGTTTCCCCCTAGATTTTTCTGTAAAAGTGGTGGCTTTGACTTCAGCAAGACGATGATCTTCTGTTTGTCTGTCTGTCTGTTTTTCCATTAATGCATTCATGAAATAAGCATCACAGTTAAACGTGTGGGTAGCGGCCCCAAAAATGTGCCAATATCCCCTGCAACTGGAAGCTGGTGTTCCAGTGCACAGACAGAGGCGGAGTTCGTCAACAGGCAAGGCAGGCAGCTGCTTGGGGCCCCAGCACACCATAGAATTGCCACTGTGCACAGAGTGTCAGCTTTGGTACCCACGTCCAAATTTAGGACCAAGTTCCATGAGACTGGTGAAGTCAAAGACAGACCACAAAGTGGGCATCCAAAGAAGACAACACCCCAAGAAGAGGGGCTCCTCAAACCTTGCTTCGCTGATGAACTGTAGGCTTTCTTCTGCGGAAGAGGGCAATTTAGCAATTATTTTGGGATGCTACCCTTCCCAAAATAGATGGATAGATACCTTATCTATCTATCTATCTATCTATCTATCTATCTATCTATCTATCTATCTATCTATCTATCTATCTATCTATCTGTCCATTTTTTTTGACAGTTTTTGTCTAAATAACCATGTTTCTACAAACCTAAAGGGCAATTTGTTAGTCGGAGACCCCATGAATCAGTTTATAAGAAAGTTATTAAGAAAACATATTTTTCATGTTTTTTTCTTTTCATGGAAACATTTTAGTTTGTTCGCTTTTTTATCACCATTAAAATGCTCAGGTAGTGGTAATGTAACTAAAGGGATGTTCGCTGAGTCAACCTGTGTTTAACATGAATTAAAATGGATCATAATAACAGTCTCATTAATGAAGAAATTATTTAATTCACATGAGTATGATGGCTGACAGACTTAAATTATGAACCTGTGAGGTGTCAAGGACAGATAAAATGAGTCAGGATCTGGAAAAATAATGGATGAAGAGCAGCAGTAAAGTTGTCAGGTGTAGAGATGAGTGAATAGCATCAGCAAGCGTTTTTTTGATGATGTGTTGAGGCTAAAGATGATCATGTTTTTCACTGAATAATTTTAAAATATTAGCATTTATACACACAGCAATCACAGATACTATATAGGCTGAAGTCTGAAAATTTTCACATTATTTGTCAGTTTATGAAGCTACAAACCTGCTACCCTCAAGCCTACACTATTTTACTTGTGTGTGCATGAGAGAAGAGAAATATGCTCGTACATGTCATTGTGACCAGAGATAGATAATTTAACATTCATCAGACCAGAGATAGATGATTTAACAATTAACTGTTTACAAAGTAATCAGCATGTTTTACCTGAGTCTGAAGTGTATGTCCCTCGCCCCCCTCCACGCTCTAAAGTTAAAACAGTTGTGAAAAGTCACTGCAGTTGTTAACATTCCTGTATCCTGTTAGGCATCTTTAAAGCCCTTAGACTTAGGAGACTTTTATTATGAAAGATTTACAAGAAACAGAATGTGTTTATCATCTGACTTTACTTGACTTTAGTCTGCTTCAACTGCCAGAGTTAAAAAAAAATCCATCAAAATTGGTTGGCAACTTAGACAACAGACAAACCAACTAACCAACACATGCTGACAAAAACATAACCTCCCTGGTAGAGGTAATAAAGAATTACTTTAAATAACAGACATTAACCACCTGCAAATTGCTCTTAAATATGATGATGAGCCTACATGATGTTCCTTTTTGTATGCACAAAACATTTTATTTTAAAAGCATCTGCGTAAGTCACGGCCCAAGCCAACCCAAACAAACCTCTGGATTTACCCTATCTGTTAATTTCACACACTTACCAGCTCGCTGTGTTACCTTGACAGGTAGCATGGCATAAGGCTCTGCTGGTGGCACGGAACGTTCAGTTCAAGACATTTTTTTGGTTCCTGTTATTTACCTGATCCTCATGCTGATTGTCACTGTCTGGCTACTCAACTATAAAAGCCTTCGACAAACAGCAGAAACCAACGCTGAACAAAAGGAGACATAAATGTTTTAGCCCTGCTTGGTCCGATTATTCCATAAATTCTTTAGAGACAAGCTCACTATTAAACCTCAGGGTGTTTCATTCTCTCCCATTTAAAAGAGAAGCTTAATCGCCCATCACTGATCTGTCTCCCCTCCATTCCTTTGCATTAAAAATAAACTAATAATCATCATCCAGATTTCTTCCTGTTAAAAAAAGATAAAAAACAGATGTCTACAGTATTCTGTTTGCACCACATGAGCTGCTTGTTCACGATAAAGCTAATTAAAATGAGTAATAAAAGCCGATGGGTGAACAAAAGCTGTTGTGAGATAAAGATAATCGAGATGAGCTAATAGAACACTGTAAAGAAATGGGCAAAACTTTAACTTCTTCAAGAGAGGTTAATCTGCTGTGTCAAATTTGATTTGTGTCAAAGTCTTGAACTCTTCTGTGATGTGTAGGAGCAGAGATGTTGCTCAGGACAGTGAAACAAAACATATCTTAATGGTCTGCTGAAATAAAATGAATGCAAAGTGCATAACTCAGAGTTCCCCAACCAGCTGGCCATGCAGGTACCAGGCCATAGGGAAATATATATAGATTTTGATTAAGCCTTCATGATTTGCTGAGAACAAATGGCAGTTCATTTTGAAAGGATGACCAGCTCCTTGCACACCTGTCTGTGTAGCTTGGCTTCTCAGACTTTACCCTCTGGCTCTCTGTCCCTGTCACTGCTGTGATGAACGAGTACAACCTGATATAAACTCACTGTTAGACCTTGTGCTCATGCACTCTTTCACTTGTACTCTGATTGTATTTGTAAATAAATTTGACTCTGCACAATGTTTGCAACTAGAGGACAAAGGCAGATCCATCTTGCCAAGCTCCTATTGCAATGATTGTTAGTGGTCCAAAGAGGCATGGCCCAACCAGTGTCCTTTAGAGCAGGAAGAGGTGGGAGCTACGAGCAAGACGACAACAGGAAACGACTGCTCATATAAAGATTAGCATAGATGTTAACAGTTTCAGTAACAGTTTTATCAGATCTGGACCACATTTATTTATTAAATGGAAACAAGTAACAACACCATATACCTCTCTTTAGAAAAGACATTTTCACTCAACTTCCGACGTGTTTTGCTGAGAGTCTGTTTAACGAATTAGCTGACCTACTGTCCTTTACACAGTGACAGAGGCGTTTGCCTACTTCATTATCTGATAGGTCCGTAATAAATGTGATTGACAGAACATTCGTCCAATCACCCTCCGGAAATGCTTTTGAAAGGTTCTGCCCATTCCCAAACATTTTCCATGGGCTCTTTCCCAGATGGACCAGTGAATATATATTGAATGGTCCATCTGGTGTGTCAGGTTAGACTAATGGCACACAAGAGCGTACAAGATCCTGATGTGGAAAGATTCAACGCAGAGGTAAAAAACAAATTACCCATCAATGACCAATAGAAATGTCAGATCAGGTATGGCCTGGATGAAACACAAACCATCAGCATTGTATGCACACTATTTTTACAGTTTTCCCTCTGCACTCAGAGGGTGTGGCATTTGAATAAGGTGCCATGTCGACTGATGACTTTCAGCTGACTGTCCTAAATGTCATTGTTGAGCAGCTGATATAAAAAGAATGAGTCCTCATGAATGTGTTTTTAATGAGCTGTAAAAAAAAAAGCCAATGACCAATTTTGCCATCAAAAACAATCTCTCAAAAAAAACAAAAAAAAAAACAATCTCTCAAAGTGCGCCTGAGCTAAAAAGTTAACAAGCAAGGAAAAATGTAAGAAACAAAATTAAAAATGCCTGAATAGTTGGGGTCCTTGCTCTTTCTCCTGAATCCATCTTCAACACCAACACGATGACCCAAAAGAACGACCCTTATCTCAGCTCATTTTAAAGGGATATTTCAGTATTTTGAAGTAGGGCTGCATCAGATACTTGACAACAGTCAGTGAAGTGGCTGAAAGGGTTTCAGCCAGCCCTGTACCTCTAAGTAGGATGAGCTGAGACTACCGGTTAGCCACACTGCTGTTAGTAAATACAGTGTAATTGTGTGAGTTTTATGAAAAACAATAATGAAACTACATTGGGTTGAATTTGCCATTGAACGAAAAGTGTTAAAGGGTACTCTCTTTTTTCTCTTGGAAGTATTTGTGTGTGGCACTGTTTTACGATTCATCAAATGGTTGTGTGTTCTTCTGCCTGTGTGCATTTACCTGCCCACTGAATCTGGAAAGTTTCTTCTTCCCCCATCAACAGTAAAAAGAGCATCATCATCACCTAAGTCAAAATCACTCATTTTTGGTTCAGTATTAATTTCCTCTTCTGTTGTTGTGTCTTCCTGAATCTAAAAAGGGAAAACAACAGATCGAATCAATGTGCACAGGTGTAAGAACACATAGGCATTTGCTGCATTGTGAAAAAGTGCCAACAAAAAGAATTCCAGGAGGAAAAACTTCCTGAAATTTTTCACCCAATCATACAACAGTGGTGTACCTTCCAGTCTGACTTAGTTCTTCTTAAAGGTACAGCAATGGTGGGAGCGATTTCAGCCTCATCACTGACTATTATCAAGAACCTAATACAACCCAACTTCAAAAACACTGAAATATCCCTTTAATCCAGCAAACTTCATTAGTAAAGATGATAAACATGATTGTCAGCAGTTGTTCAACTTTGCCAGGCTGAAAATTTAACAATCCTTGATATCATGACATTTACAGATTGCATCCAGAGCTAGGTATTAAGAGAAGACACAGCACTACAGTTTTATAGCTATGATGCTTTGATCAGAAATGTATCTTTGTATCATTGCCTCCAATAATTAACAGGCAATCCATATTTTAAGTTTACATTCATGTTTTAAACCGCACGGTGGCAAAACATAATCTCAGTTCACTTTGGTTGAACACACAGAGGCCTGTTAGTATTCAGGTGTTTTCACAGTAAAGATGTTAGTCCCAGGCTTTATTTCAGGGACTCTTATCTGTATCAGCGGAGAGCGCTTTGCTTTAAAAGCTATTATTGAACTTTAGCCCCTAAGTGTTGTGCTTATTAGCCAACTGACAAACAATCTATGGCAAAGAGACTCAAAGCTGAAGCGGGAGTCTAACTGCATTATCTGTTCTCTGCTTTAAAAGAATCATATCCTCTGTCGCCTCATCTTTCTTTTCAAGAGAGCAGACTGCTGTTTGTGCCTTTAATGTGTACATTCACACTCCTCTACTTCATGTATTTACACTGTTGGCCTCGCTCTCTCTGTCTGTTTCTTTCCCATGTGTTCAACATAGTTTACTGCCATGAATAATGATGCTCCATCAGAACCAGAGTTACATGACACCATGTTATATTTTTCAAAGAGATTAATTTGGATTGCTGTTTTTTTAGTAGTGTGCATGGCTTCTTAATCAGAAGATATACTTGTTGTTTGTCCTCGTGTTTGAGTGTTATTATTTATGTACTTGCTATTCTTGCTTTTCTGTTTGTGATTCTTCTTAAGGCAATCAGACTCATCTGACAGACTTAATGACACTTTTGTTCCATATCAATGATACTGTCTGTTACTTTAATGGCTGAAAAATGCATTTCTGCAGTAATTATCGGCTAAAGCATTATAGTCTATTGAAAACAGTGGTTCTTCTGCTGTCCGTAGACCTGAGTGATGTCATGTTAGTCACATGTCTGCAAATAGTCAGTTGGCTTTTTCACAAGAGGGCTCCTGACACCACAAATGCAAAAACTAACAAAAGGACAAACAAGTATATCTCTGGCCCATATGAGTGGCATTAAATGACAGTGATGGGCACTAGTAACTTCAACCATCAATGTGTGAATGAGGAGGAGTGACCTGCAACGTAAAAAGTGCTTTAGGAAATTAGACAACATGAAAAGTGATAAACAAACTCAAGTTCAAGTCTAAAAATGTTGTGTTCAGTCCAAAGTCCGAAGATAATCTTGATCAACATCATTTCTAAGTAACATTTGCATCATCTGGTGAGCATCTGCTCCAGATGTTGAAGTCTAAAACTTTGAATTGACGATTGTTTGGAAAAGCAGTACTGTAGAGAAGACTGTCAGGGTCTCCTCTATGGGTCAGTCTGAACAGCTCTCCATGGATTTGGCCAAATGTTTAATTAAACAACTGTTAACAGTTTATTAATCTTCGAATTAAAGCCATTTCATCTGCTAAAAAAAGCTAATTTCCATTAATATAATCCTTGTGTGGAAGGAGGAGGAGATTTTTTTTCACTGAGGCTTATCGGCATGTGAAAGAACTGATTCTGTAAAACTGTCATCAAGCAGCTGCTGCTTCACAGGTCAGAGTTGAGTCGGGTCTGTGGCTTCATTTGGAGAGGGGAGTAGGGGGATGGAAGGAGTTGCAGCTCAATTAGGCAGCCATATTGGTGGAAACTCATTTCACCCGGCCTGCTTCTTTTGATGGATGAAATGTAAAAATAGCACTTCACAGTACATTTAAACAATCATGTTTCATTATTCTCCTAGCAGGTGAATTATTCCTGTCTGCTGATTGCTTGCTGAAGCTCCATATGTTGCTCGTGTTGTTTTCACAAGTGTGTGACTATATCCCTCTGTCCTCTCACTGTCTTATCGGGCCGTAATGGTGACCGTAATTAGCCTTTTCCAGTTTTTAATCTGGACAGAAAGAGAAAATAGAGGATATTCACAAGATGTAAGCTAACATTTGTTTTGTTGAGTTAGTTATGCTCAAACTTATTTAGGCCAAAATAGATTTAATTTTAGTCCATTTTATGGTGGTAAGAAGTTACTCTGTTGTTTTCATGAGATAATGGCCAATTTAATACATTTGCCAAGGTACTCGTATATGTTAGCCAGTGTTTGTTATTTTCTTTTTTGTTTATTATTTTCTTAACAGGATAACTTAAAAAATAGTAAGTGAAATTTGATGAAATTTTCAGGATAGGTCAGAAATGGGCCAAGGACCTATTAATTACATCAAAGTGGTGATATAAAGCTGGATGCTGATCAATGTTTTTTTGATTTGTTAAAGGCCCTAGAAACACAAACCAACAATATCTTTCTTCATTTGATATTTATGATCATATATCTGTACTATCAAACATCTAACAATCTCAGGACTGATTTTTGCATGGTTTCAAAATACCAGCAGTTAATCTTGTGAAGGTGCTCAGAAACTGGATGTTAAGTGTACAGGATTTAGATGATCATTGATGATGTAATAGATAAATTGACCAATAAAAAAAATAATAAACACTCACAGGCAACAAAGTTACTTAACTCAAACCCAGTCAACCTCTTTACATCTAAGGGAACACATCTGATGTCACATGGTGGATCCGGGCTCGGGCACTTAGCTATGGTGTGGGGAGTATGAGGGGCCTTTGATTGAGGGGATGGAGACTTGGGGACTGTGCCTCGATATGGTGGCTTGCACCTTCCCTTGGGTGCCTTGGGGGTTGTGGGCTGACGCGCGTTGGTGTGAATTTATTTCTTTATTTTTTTGGTGTTTCTGGCCATCTGGGTTGGGGCGCCCTTTGTGTTATTTGGACTGTGTCAGGTGCCTGGGCCTGGATTGTTTGTGCCAGTTTTTGGGTGTGAGGTTCTACTCACTTTCCTTGAAATGTTTCACTTTCATGTGGACCATTTGTCTGAGAGACAATAGAAGTCATCCTGCTCTCTTTTGCTGAGGTTCTTTTTGTGCCTGGGTTTATTTTGCCATTTGTGTTTGTTTGTAAGGATTCTTCGTTGTAATTTATGCTTTTTTGTTTTTATTAGTTCCTTCTGTGCCTTAACTGTTGTGCTTTGCTATTTGTTCTTCCTGTTTGTCAAAGCAGTTATTATTATTATGATTATTATCATTATTGAAATCATTATCTTTAAACAACATTTATAACTGAGCTGGCTAACCACCTACACCTGTCATCTAGAATTTTACAAAATGCAAAAATCAAAGCTTTAATCCCATGAGTACCGCCATACACATCATGATCCTCCATCACAAAAAAGTCTAGGGAATCAAATCACCTTACGTCACTATGAAGCCCAGGACCTGAGCACATCTGCTGGCTGGCTTGAAGATGTATGGGAGTACAGTGAATCTCGCTCCGTGTGGCACCATGTTGTATTCAGAATTTCTCCAGGATTTGCTTAAGCTGACAGCTGTCAATCAAAGCAATATCAGCCCTGTCCACACAGTCCTGAGATATCATCTTAACTGTGAATTAACTGTTTTAGAACAAGATTTTCTAATACTTTAGGATGTTTTTTTTCTCTCTCTCAAAGTTTCAAGGCTGCTAATAACACAGAATTTTGATATTTAATTAAAATGATAAAAATAAAGTTATGTTGTCAGGGCTTGAAACTTGCCAGAGGGCAGTTTTTCAGATTTTTGCCAACAACTCAACAAGTTCTTAACAGATCTTGATGAAATTTTAAGAGAATATTGGTCATGGCACAAGAGACAAGTAAATAGATTTCGGAAGTGATCCAAATCCAGATGTGGATCAAGGATTTTCTTCAAGGATTTGTTAACAATGTGAGATAGGACAGTTTTCCACATTTTTGACAATAACTCTCTGGACAATACTGGAAAGGCCTTGGTGGAGGATTTTTTTCTTAGACATTATCACTTAATCTTGTGTTTAAGTGGATGATTAAGAAGAAGTTAACCATTGAATTGAGCTATTATAATGACAAAGAGAACATTCTTTTTAAAATCACAGTAACTCTATGCTGTCCTATGTTAAGGATGCAAATATACAGATAGTTTGTTCTACATAGGCCTTAAGTTTAGCTGTATCAGACCCCCATCCTAAGGCTGAAGACATACTTGCTGTTTGTCCTAGTGTTAGAACATATAAAGTGACATCAAATAAACATAAGTGACTTATGTCTGATGATCACACCATATTATCTGCACCATTTGCACTCTGTTTTTAAAATACTTCCCTCTGTGTGAGGACGAAATTGTACAATTTTACATACCTGGGCTCCAACCAGCATATCAAAGTCCTTGTTTTCCACGACAGAGTGAGTCCTTGAGCTTTTGAGCATAAGGTAGGTCGCTGACTAAGTTATTTTCGAAGCTCATGCAGAATTGGGCACCAGCTTTGACAAGCTATGCATGTCAAGTGTTGGCTGTTTTTTCAGCCAACACTTGACATGACATGGGGTTAGTTTAGCATTAGCTTTCCTGTCATCAGCTATCTTTCCCAGGTGCTGCCAAGTGAAGTGAGCTGTATTTCCACATTAGTTTAGTGCAGCCATGTTTCGTTTACTAACTCTCTCCTGCACAATAAACATCACTTCTGCTGACCTTACCTGCAAAATGGCTTAACAGTGCCATCAACTAAACTTCAATCAATCAATCATGCAATCATAGTATGTATATCATAACAAATGTTTTCTCAAGACACTTTACAAAAGAGTAGGTTGCTTAAAATTCAATTGATTTTATTCTATAGAACCAAAAGCTGTCTCAAATGTTAGAAATGATAACATTAAAAAAAATCAATACTTGGTGGCTAGAAATCAATATACTACCCCCACACCAAATATTGCAATACTATGATGTGTTGATTGCTCCCCCCATCCCCAGTGCTTCGGCAGAGTATTGTTATCTTCTAACGTAGGCATCACTTCCACATCTCTACTGTAACTAAAGAGCTTGAACTAAGTCACATGGGCGTCATTTCCTCCATGCTTCCATGGAGATAGGTGACGTAGTACAGGTATGCTAACACAAACCACACAAACACTATCTTTTAGATATATATCTAACATATATCTTTTGGATATATAGATATATAGAAAATATAGCCGAGTGAAATGCTTTTCTCTCAAATGTAGTTGAGTAAAAGGTCTTAACAAATAATTGAATAAAATAAAGCTACTCAAACATATTTAAAGTGATGGTTCAGTATGTTTTGGGTTGGGCTGGATAAGGTTCATTTCAATTTTAAATACATTAGCCACAGTGATTTTGATCAGCTCTGCCCCTGAAAAGAAAGCTGGCTCAAAAGCAAGGCTAGACATTGCTGCAGATGAGGCCAAGAGCACAACTACATTTTGGTGAAAAATAATTAAGTAAATAACACTGTGGTGATTGTACTCAGGGCCGCCCCTGGCCAAATTGGGGCCCTAAGCCCTAGATATTCAAATAAATGATAGGGCAATTAATCTCCAGTCCACATCTAGACAGAATTATCCTTTCTTCTGTCTCTTGATTGCAGGTTAGCAGCTGGGGTGTTTATGCCACAAAGTTTTTCTTTTTATTTCAACAACATACATACCCACCTTCCAGTGGTGTAGTCTGGTTTATTCTAGTGGGTATACTCTGACATACTCCGAAGGATGTTTGTCCGCTTTGGGCCTCCATACACTGAAGACATTTTTGCCACATATTTACCTGATTTATGCACCGTCCACTGTAAACAGTTCTGAGACCCACTTATGGGCCTCCACCCACAAGTTGAGAACCACTGCACTTGTAGACTGTATTTGAAGCTTGATCCTTCAAAGATTGTTCTGATATCATGGAGAATCAGTGATCCAGGATACCTCAGGATGAATTTATCATTTAGAAAACAGTGACTCAGTGAAAACAGAGGGTCAGAGCTGGACTGCTGATGAATTTTGAGTTTTGATTCATCAAAAGGCGGACTTGTCATATTTTAAGTCTTTGTGTTCACTTAAACCGTGCAAATGAGCTATCAGGACCGGGTTGAATAATAAAATCACACAGAGTGACTGATGATCCCTCACTGTTCCTGCGATGTGCCTCCATCTACGTCTTTAGGCTCACCGGCAGAAGGAGGAACGTGCGCCCAAAGGCGCTGAGCGATTTAGGTGGTATTTATAGATCAAATGTTCATGTACATTGGCTGCACTTTAAAATGACATTACTGACAGACAACAACGGTAACAGCCACACTTTAAATGGAAAGTATCAGGCCTGTAGTCCACAGAGCGAATCGTGGCTGCATCGGACAGCGGAGAATTCCCTTGCGCAAAATGGGGCCCCCCATGGATTGTGGGGCCCTACGCACAGCGCGTGTTTTGCGTTCAGGGAGGGGCGGCGCTGACTGTACTGAACACATTTATAATGCTGTGCCACAAACAAAGGGACACTGCAAAGTCGTTGTGTCCTACCACCTGGAATGAAGCAGAACCAAAACAGAGGGGCTTGCGAGTAGAAAAGTAAAGCATTGTAAATGTGCTTGGTACATGTACAGCACAGGATCACCCCAACACTGTTTATTTACGCCCTATTTATGCTACCATTTCATACCCCTCTGACGTTTCGCATCCCATGTGAACATTGTGGAGATGAAATGGGGGAAAGAGTTGACCCCCTCTTTGCTGTGTCTTCAGAGGTAGTAACAGTAGTGTAATATTGGAGAGAGGGGGCCATGCGGACTCAGCTGGAGACAGTTGTGGCATAAGTGAGTGTCTCTGCCTTTGTGTGTATGTGGGGGCACTCAAACCACATGAGCATAATCTAGCAACTATTGAAATTAAGCTAATGTGGCCTCACTTCAAAAATACTGAACCAGTCCTTCAGGATTTACCTAAGTAAATTAACTTCTTTAGCGTCCACCAGAATCTAGCTGTTTGTGGGTGAGTCTGCTGGTGTTGGGAGTGCTGTTTTGGTCATCTCTTTGCACACCACAGTCAAAACAGTTTAAGCTGTCATTATCTATACTTATCTGTAGGGGTTTCTCAAAATTTAAGTACTGGTTAAGATTTTAGAATCTATTTTTATGTGACAAGCAATAGTAAGTTAAATACCCTTGTACAACCTGACTTTAATGCAATTACATATTTACATAATGTACATCATGCTGTTTTGTAGAAGACTTAAGATTTAAAAAAAACTATTGCGACCATTCCTTCAATTGGAAAAAAGTTCTCTGAGGCAATGACTCGGGTGTTGAATACTAACTCTAACTTTCTAACAGTAATCAGTGTAGTCGCCCCCTGCTTGCTTGAGGTTTAAAATCATAAACAGGTTGGCCTTACTTGTAAATTCAGGACCAGTGCTGATATTGTATGCTCAGTCTATGAAGGGGACTTGTGTGTAAGCTGTTCTCCTGCTGAATATGCATGTGTGTGTGATTGAGGGAAGGTAGTATGCAGCCTGGAGTGCCGGTTGCCGTAGAAACCTCACAGGCAGGATGTGATGGACACAGCTCTCATGGCCACACTAGAGATGATCCACACTGGACAGATAAGTCCCATTAGCCCTTTAGTGCCAGCGATGCTCAAAGCATTCTTGCAGCATCAAGGCTGGTCTACCACCCTCCCCTCTCCCCCTTCTTAAAGCCAGCGATGCTCAAAGCATTCTTGTTGCATCAAGTCTGGTAAACCCCCGCCCAACCCACTTCCACCACACACACACACAAATGAATTCATTAAACCGAGGTCAGTCAGCAGCATCGATCACTGAGCCCTCTCCCACTTCCCCCGAAATGTCCTTAACACCAGTCTGTTCAGCATGGCTGTGGAAACATTTTTTTCCTGATTTTTGTGTTTTGTGATTGCATTTTTTAACCTTGAGCAGAATCAGGCAGTAAACAGCCTCCATCCATCTCTAATTGGTTCTTAAGGGATTATTATTACAGTAATGATGATAATATAAAGGTTTCCTGTCCTGCAAAATCATTTTTATTTTCTTTAGATCTCATTATTGGGGATTCGGACTGCAGAAGAACATGACACCTTTTACTGAACTCTCAGTTTACTGAGAAATGCTCTATGACTGTATAGAAAATGCCTCTTAAGATGCTCTGTTTTGACCTCCTTGGGTTTATTACGTCATGCTATTAAGCCTCTTGAGTGTGTGTTCTGCTCAATACAGACAGACTCCATGACTGTTTTAAAAGTCTGCTCTGTAGCCTGTAACCCCTCCCGTCAGACGTTGTTAGGGCAGCCAATCAGCACAGAGCTCATAGTCTCCCTGCCCCCTCAGATTCAAGTGTTTCTAAAGGGGAGGGAAAAGGGCTGCATCTGCTCCTCTACAGAGATTTAATTTTTTTCATTCTTTTTATTCAACTTATGTCAAATCCTTGCTTAATAGACACCCAAGACATGGTGTAAATGGTAAAACACACCAGGACAAAACCTTTGATAGATATAACTGCTTAAAAATCTGGGTCCCAGTTCAAAGGTTTAGTCATTTCTCAGTACATTTTTAGATTTAAAAGAATCATAGTTTTTTATGTGGGTATTTAGACCTTTATTTTTTTCCATTTGTTGTTGAAAATTATACAAAGAAAAAACTTTTTGTTTTGTAAGCAGTGGGAATTCAATAAAATGAAAACAGACAAAACAGCTTTAAATGCAACACTATCTGTTAAAAAGTTATTTCTCTCTCAGAGAGAGAAACTGTTAACACATTTTTTTCTATTGCTTAAAAATGACAGAATATTACTTCTATAATGTAACTTAACAGGCCTGATTTAAAACCATCTACTTTAAAAACCTACGTTGTCTGGTGCAAGGTTGGACCCCCTTTTATATTCCTATCTGCTTTAACCCTAACATACTGTTAATATTCTGTACCCTCACAGGACTTAGTATCAGGACTTCTGCTGGACTCTTCATCAGAGCTCTATAATTTTGGTAACTTCAAGCTGCTGTTGTGTGTTGTGATTGGTAAAATTGGCCCCGCAAACACAATGTTCTCTCTCTGCAGAGGGGTGAGTGCTGATGTCAATATTTAAAACAACAAGCCAAATTTGGTGATTTATATCAGTTTGTGCTCTAGTGAATGCTACCTGACTGCTCTGCAGCACTCTGACCTGATCCAGTAGGCAGAGCTGCAGGCAGAAGGATACACAGACCTTTGTTGCATCACAAAATAATTCTAAATAGAGGGGCTTTGTTGAGGAAAAGTTAAACCCTGCAATGAATCTTATTGTAGCGTATTGTCAAGCCAACTTAGTTTTTTGAGTAGTTTTAATCTGTGTGTGGGTTAATTATGAGGCTTACGGTGACACCATGTGTTGCTATGTACCGGCTACCGTCTGCCCCCGGTTATCTCCCCCCAGGGACAGAGCTTCAAGTTCCTTTAATGACTATTATATTCACTAATGCCATGGACCTCTCGCAACCCCACTTCAAAAAACCCAAATAACCCTTCAACTCTTGGTGACAGATTCTACAAGGAGCTGGAAACATTACTCGGATCATGGTCCAAATGGCATGATGCCATCACACAGTTGCAGCAGATTTGTCTGCTGTTGTGGACTTGGTGTCCTGTTCTTAGCTGACAGGAGTGGCACTCTACATTTGATGTGTTCTTAAGTGGTCTTTTGTATACCTTGGTTGTAACAAGTGGTATTTTGAGTTAGCATGGTCTTTCTACTGTCTCAAACAGCTTTGTGAATTTCCTCTTACCTCTGGCATCAACAAGACATTTTGCCCACAGAACTGATGCTCACTGGATAGTTTCTATTTTTTAGACCATCCCAGAAGATCAGCAGTCTCTAATATATATAAATGCCAGCCCATTTGGAGCCAATAACATGCCCCATTCTGATGTTAGCTTTAAACTTCAGCAGGTCCTCTTGATCAGGCATTGTGTGTACATGTATTTATATTTTAAAGAGAAAAGACAAAATTTGAGTGAACAGTGAACAGTTTTATTTTACAAAAATTGGATGAATCAAAATGTGAAATGTCTTTTGTGATTGGTATCTTTGGTGTTTGAATTGAACTGGAATTTTATTTAGGATAGCCCGTTGACATGCAGCATCTCGTTTTCGAGGGGGTCCCAACTCCATCATGATTTTCTTCATGTACTTTAGGGGTAGTGAAGCTGATCATTAGATGAAATACCCCCATGGAATCTGGACACTGGTAGTGGTGGTGAGGGATACAGGACAAAATGAAAGAGCAGACCTCTAAAAAGCTTTCTGGGTTTTTGATGTAATGAACTGAGGTGCTGATGAGGCCTTCAGGATGTGGGGAGGGGCCAGACTTCTGAAGAGCTGGACCTGGACACTGATGTGATGACTGGAGGTGCCTGGGGTGGAGGAGGGTTGCATAGATCACACAATGCAACACTGACCTTGGAGGAGCAAAGCTACTGTGTAAAAATATGGCAGCAGCAGGATGATTGACCAGACGGGTTGTGGCAGAATCTGGTTGGCTCTGTGCTAAAGTGAGTGCATGGCCCTAATCAGCTAATGATTTGAATCATCTGTGCAGGAAGGCAGGCAGAGTGAAGAAATAAACGAGAGGTGACATAAAATGAACAAATGAGTGACTGAATAAAGGTCTTCCTGCTTGAGCTTGTGCTAAAAGCTTCTACAATTGTCAAACTATGCAAAAGAAATTGAGCTGGTATTTTCCTCCAAGTACTTAGAGTTCAAACTAGGCCAACTTGTCTTTTTCGCATCTAGTAAGTGGCTTAAAAGCTGAAAGTTCTGCGATTATGATGATGTGTTGTACAAAACCCAAAACCAGTGAAGTTGGCACGTTGTGTAAATCGTAAATAAAAACAGAATACAACGATTTGCAAATCCTTTTCAACTTATATTCAATTGAATACACTGCAAAGACAAGATATTTAATGTTCGAACTGAGAAACTTTATTTTCTTTTGCAAATAATCATCAACTTAGAATTTAATGGCAGCAACACATTGCAAAAAAGTTGGCACAGGGGCATTTTTACCACTGTGTTACATCGCCTTTCCTTTTAACAACACTCAGTAAACGTTTGGGAACTGAGGAGACCAATTTTTGAATCTTTTCGGGTGGAATTCTTTCCCATTCTTGCTTGATGTACAGCTTAAGTTGTTCAACAGTCCGGGGTCTCCGTTGTTGTATTTTACGCTTCATAATGCGCCACACATTTTCAATGGGGGACAGGTCTGGACTACAGGCAGGCCAGTCTAGTACCCGCACTCTTTTACTACAAAGCCACGCTGTTGTAACACGTGCAGAATGTGGCTTGGCATTGTCTTGCTGAAATAAGCAGGGGCGTCCATGAAAAAGACGTTGCTTGGATGGCAACATATGTTGCTCCAAAACCTGTATGCACCTTTCAGCATTAATGGTGCCTTCACAGATGTGTAAGTTACCCATGCCTTGGGCACTAATACACCCCCATACCATCACAGATGCTGGCTTTTGAACTTTGCGCCTATATCAGTCCGGCTGGTTCTTTTCCTCTTTGGTCCGAAGGACACGACGACCACACTTTCCAAAAACAATTTGAAATGTGGACTCGTCAGACCACAGAACACTTTTCCACTTTGCATCAGTCCATCTTAGAAGAGCTCGGGCCCAGCGAAGCCGGCGGCGTTTCTGGGTGGTGTTGATAAATGGCTTTCGCTCTGCATAGTAGAGTTTTAACTTGCACTTACAGATGTAGTGACGAACTGTAGTTACTGACAGTGGTTTTCTGAAGTGTTCCTGAGCCCATGTGGTGATATCCTTTACACAGTGATGCCGGTTTTTGATGCAGTACCGCCTGAGGGATCGAAGGTCAATGTTGGTTTTTGGCCTTGCTGCTTACGTGCAGTAATTTCTCCAGATTCTCTGAACCTTTTGATGATATTACGGACCGTAGATGATGAAATCCCTAAATTCCTTGCAATAGCTCGTTGAGAAATGTTGTTCTTAAACTGTTCGACAATTTGCTCACGCATTTGTTCACAAAGTGGTGACCCTCGCCCCATCCTTGTTTGTGAATGACTGACCATTTCAGGGAAGCTGCTTTTATACCCAATCATGGCACCCACCTGTTCTCAATTAGCCTGTTCACCTGTGGGATGTTCCAAATAAGTGTTTGATGAGCATTCCTCAACTTTCTCAGTCTTTTTTGCCACTTGTGCCAGCTTTTTTGAAACATGTTGCAGGCATCAAATTCAAAATGAGCTAATATTTGCAAAAAATAACACAGTTTACCAGTTCGAACGTTAAGTATCTTGTCTTTGCTGTGTATTCAATTGAATATAGGTTGAAAGGGATTTGCAAATCATTGTATTCTGTTTTTATTTACGATTTACACAACGTGCCAACTTCACTGGTTTTGGGTTTTGTACATGAATGTCTCTGCTCAATGTCGTACAGAGTGAGTAAAAATACTCTGAGGTTTATAACAAACTTTGGGTTCCTTACTGATTGCACCATATACTCAAAAGTGAAGAGGACATCTTTAGATGATCACCAACTTGTACACTGGTATATTTTATTCATAATGCAATAACGCTCTGGAAAGATTCTGGACAACCTTTCCTCTCTTTTGACATGCAAAGACGGAATACACAACTTTCGGTCACTGGACGCCACGCAGCTTGTTGTTCACAAGGTCCGAATTGAGTTAGGAGAGAAAGCCTTTGGATTTTATGCACCTTTGGCTTGAAACAATTTGACAACTGATTTTAAACTTTAAAGATTAGTTACCCTGAAGGTTTTTAAATCCTGGCTAAAATAATTTGAATCTAGGCTTTTGGTATGCAGCTATGATGATAAATTACAGATTTTATTGTTAACTGTGTATCGTGTGAGTTTGTGTGTTTGTAGTTGTAACTGTGTGTTGCTGCCACTCTTGGTCAGATCTCTGCTGAAAAAGAGACCTCTTATCTTAACGGGATGAACCTGGCTAAGTAAAGATTTCATTTCTCTTCCTTTGCCCACACACCCAACACAGCATCGTGTAGATTTGCTGTTCATCATGAGACTGGGGTCCACATTCAAGATTTCCTGCTGCTTAACAGACGTTTTTTTCTTGCCGCCATGATGGAGGGATTCATGATTGGCTATATGGATTCATGTTGGGTGTTGGATGTATATATTTGTATATATAGGTGTATTTTATATATGTATATATGTATCTATGCATATATGTGTATCCATAATATGAAGAGCTTTGTGCTCTATTGTAAAGTGTCTTGAGATAACACTTGTTATGAATTGGCGCTATACAAATAAAGATTGATTGATTGATTAAAAAATGGAATGGAATGGAATGAATGGATGGATGGAAAGATAGACAGATAGATAGATAGACAGACAGACAGACAGACAGACAGATAGATAGATAGACAGACAGACAGACAGACAGACAGACAAATAGATAGATAGATAGATAGATAGATAGATAGATAGATAGATAGATAAAGATGTCTTTAAACATTTTGTTTTTAATTTTCAAGTTCAATCTCATTTTCAAAATCAACAGAAATGATTATTGATTGCATAATATTAATACTATGTAGCCCTCTTATAATGTTTCATAGTAGACTTTGTGATGATATAAGCAATGCCTTTCTCCCAGTTTTAAAATCATTGTACCATTGGATTGACTTTGAATCCACTATAAAACAAAAATATCACATCAAATCATATGTTTGTGCTGATGCACGTCATGTAACCATTGCACAAGTCAGTGTCCCAGTTTGACCACCCCAGTCAAAAATGTCTGTCTCCCCTTAACTCAACAGGACCCCCTCTGAGCTACTGAGAATTATTGAGGTTAACAGTCACTCTTATGAAAAGTGTTTCTCTTAACCATGATCTAAATTCTGATAGTTATTTTGTTGGAACACAGCTTAAGTAAAAAACAGCATGAGGTGAGCAGCTCCTGCATAAATTCATACTGATTTGACAAATTGGAACTGAGGCTCTGCTTTCACACGGGGGATTGAAGCTCGGGGATTGAAGCACCGTCACAACACAGAGCTGCATGACTGAGGCAGGCAGAAGGGAATGGAGAGATCTTTTTAAGTTAAGCAAGAAGATTTCAGTGACACTGCAGGAGGCACTGTCACCTTGCAGAGCCTATAGGGGTCTTGATTGAACAGCTGTCGTATCAATTCAGGGGCCCTGGCAGTGGCTATTTGTGGCTCAGAAGTACCTGTGGCAATAAATCTCCTGACAGACAGAGAGGGAGACATGAGAACATGTATACTCTCATGAACAAGGTGCTCTCTCCTGGCTTCAACCCAATGTTCTTGTAGAGTGAGCTAACATGTGTGTGGATACAGAAATACACTCTTTGAAATGAAGGAGGTCCAGTCCCTGAGCTATGAGAACTTCTTTTTCTCTTCTATATGAGATGACAGCAGAAAGCTGCTTCAGGGCTGCAAACATGTGCTTCAGATTCAGGTGCTGTGGGTTTTCATGGCCAGTCCTTCCTCTAAAAAACATTCTGGGAGAATCAAAATAACTATAAGATTTTAAGGGACAAATGAGGAAATGAAGAAAATTAAAGGGTTGTGGGTTTGAGCAAAATATAAAAACTAAACTATTATTCCTCCAACTCACCACCTCAGTCCATGAAGCCAGGAGATATCTTTTTTGGGTAGGGGTTGGGGGGCTGGTGGTTTGGCAAATATTATGAAAAAATGTAAAGAGACAGATGAAAGAAATTCTGTAATGTTTTTGCACAGATAAAGTATCTTGCAGATATTAGATGGATGTAAATAGCACTGAAGGTAAGAATGCTTTCAAAATGATTTTTGTTAGTTGTTTTTATAATCAATTTATAAAATGCAAAGTGAGGGAACAAAGCAAAAACCTATATTAAATCAGTACTTAGTATCAATCAATCTTTATTTGTATAGCACCAAATGATAACAAATGTTATCTCAAGGCCGAAGCCATAATCTTCATTTTATCTCACCCCCGCCAAAGCCTTTTTGGGGCTGTGAGTGGGTGATGGTAGGAAGGTGGGCAGAGAGTTCAACATTTTGACCAGTCTGTCTGAAGTGAGTAAAACATGTGGCCTTATTAACTCTTTACCTCCTACCCCCATTCATACCTCCACCCACAGTCATGAAAAGACACAGCTGTATTTATATCACCACAACCCTGGAAGAAGAGAGGCAAGGTCAGAAGGAGCTTATATGCTTTTAAAGAGACACACAACAACTATTAGAACTCTGAGAAAGGCTGTTCAGAGCTGGTTTATACAGAGCCCTGGGAACTGATCCTTATTATATTTTGAGCAAAGCATGACACACATTTCATTTTGACAACAAGTGTCTGTGTCAAAGCAGTGATGCCATCCATTTTTTTAGCCAACATACTGTGGCTCAGTTTTATATAATCAACGGGCACCATGAGCTTGTCATTTTAAACACTGTTATGGCTAGGTGATTTAGGCCACAACAAGGAAGGGATGTCCACATGGTAAGCTTTTCAACAAGGTTAACTTTTATTTGGAAATATACTTAAACAAATCATGATGGATGTTGGAGGTCTTCAATCCAAGGGGAAGAGAGAGAGACAACTGAAAGGCTCAAGCTTATATGCCTTTCAACACAGGTGCAGCTGCTCTGTAATCACACTGAGCTCTGCCTCCAAACTTCAGTGCCAGATACCCCAACCTGATCACCACCAGATGGAGCCGTTCCTGAAACAGAGGACAGAGGCAGCAGTACAAAGCCAACCATGCACATGGCCATCACAACACCAATAAAGAAGTATTAATGAGAACCCACTTTTTATCAGCTGCTCCAAAATGACATGTAAGAACACATCTGGGTGAATGTCACCAGTCAAACCACCACTGTATGAAAGCTGTTATTTTAAAGAAAATGCCTTATAAAACAATGTTCATACAAGGCTGACAGGAGTGTGTAAATTATTGGTCAACAGTCCAAGCTAATCGGATGTTTCGATTGATTACTGAAGGGTGTTTTTGATTGGTTCTTGCCTCTGAATTAAGTCCTCTAACACAAGTAAGTCATGCACCTCTACTGTCTTTTCAGGTCAACACATTTTGCAAACATTTTTACAAATACATTCAGAGCAGAGGTGGAAGAGTGCATGAGCACAAGGCTTAACTGTGAGTCGGTCTCAGGTTGTACTTTTTTGTTCATTACAGCAGGGAAAGGGACGGAGAGCCTGTGTGTTGAGTCTGTGCAGTTAAAAAAGACAGATATGCAAGGATCTGTTCATCCTTTCAAAATAAAACACCCTTTGGCCTCAGTTAATGATTTTTTATTGATAATTGTTTCCTTATGGCCCAGTACCAAAAGATCTATGGCCTGGTTGTGGTCTGCGGCCTAATGTTTTGGGACCTCTCTATTAAAGGGTTTAAAGAACATAGTATGTGTCTCTTTGAAATTTCTTTGACATCATTTCGGACAGGGAATAACTCAGAAGACCCTTGATATTGTAAACTGGAGCCTCAGGCTTTGTCAAGTCAGCTTACTAAGATGATTGTAGTGCAGGCCTTGCCTTGTGGTTCATTCCGCTGCTCTGATGTCAATTGTCCTGAGATAACATTTGTTATGGATTGGCCCCACTACCATTAAAATTGGTCAATTGAAATTGATTGATATTTGTTTCTCTTTTGTGACCCTTCATTTTAATCGACCAGTCCAGTCACTCAGTCAGTGGAGGCTGATCTGTAAAGTGATCAATCAATCAATAAACTGATTATGGTGTTAAGTGCAAGGGCCATTATTGATAAATCACTACATGTGTCTAGTTTAGAAGTTGAACCAAATGGAAATCCAATTCAACTGAACATTCAGGTTGTGAATGCAATGAAAATGACACTTTGAAGTGTCATACTTGAATGATGAAGTAAAAGAAAGTTTTATTTTTCTGTTTTGGTCCCCATGAAAAGTCTAATTCCATTTTGTTGCCTAAAGCTTTACATTGGTCTTAACCTCGTCCCAAACCGGCCCTAAGAGAACAACCAATTACAGGGTTTTATTTCACACCACACAAGCATGCTTCACGATGTGTCAATTTCCTCACAGCCCTTGGATTTATGTGTATACTGGTGCTGTGAGCCAATCAATACTTCACCTGTGTGATATCCATATCCTCTGAACTGTGATCACAGTAGTATCACCTATGTGTTACTTTAAAAGACTGGTACAACACACCATTTAAAAAACACCCTATTTGCTTTGTCTCACATCTCCTTTTACATCCTTGTCTCCCTTTATCAGCTTTTCCCTACTCCAGCGCTCCTCTCTCTTCTCCACTTCTTCGTTTTCTTTATCCTCGGTTGCCCTTTTGTTCTCCCCCACCAATTCTCCATTTTCATCGCTTGCTCCTCTCTTATTTTCTCCATCTGACATCTGTCTCATACTCCCCAATTACTGTCTCCCCCTCCTCCCATGCTTGCACTGTTACATCACACAACCTGAAGAAATGCAGCAACACGCTGGAGCTGGACGGCACTGAGCAAAAAAGTCGGGGGCTTCACAGCTGACCCAGGCCTACTCGAGTGTGGGTGAGTGTGGGAGAAATCGATCAAACTCCAGAATAAATCAAATTTTGGCAAATAAAGTTATGCCCACGGAAGGAAACAACAGCTTTACTACCCAATATTTTTGCTTGTATAATGATACAAGCAAAAATATTATATCAGCTGCAACAAAATAATAGGACTGCTATTCTGCTAAACTTCTCTTTGAACACTGCAATCACTCATAGAGGCACAATATTATAACCAAGTTATAATACCAAGTAATACATTCATAAAGTTTTTCTATTTTTTACACAAATTGTCATCTCTTGTTATGATCAGAGATTTAAGAACCCTACAGACCACATGTTAATTAGACTGTATGACGGGGTGACATTTTGCTCTCTTACATTTTGTCTAATGATTTGATTTTCTTTTTTGGCTAACCAGTTTGACTAATGTTTTTCAAAAATTACTGACCACTTGGCATTTTCACTCACTAAAGAACTGGTGTATCTGTGCCCAAAGAGACACCAGAGCACAGATAAAAAACTGCATTTCCACCAAGCAGCCTGGTTCAGTATGGCTTGGTACAGTACAGCTTTATGGGTGTGTCCACCCTAAAAGGTGGAGCTAACAGCGCTGCAGTCTGTTGATTGGTCACAAATATTGTCAATTCTCATGTGACAACAGCAAAAAGGAAAACACGTACCTTGCCATGTTCAAATAAGCCGCGGATTTAGAGTGATTTGCTCACTACTGTTGCTGTAAAGATTGTTTTCATGAACCAATGCTCAATAGAGCACATGCTGGCTGGAAGTCCACCATTTTTACTCTTTGTTTACAATCGCGCTCTACTGCAGACCGCTACACTGTGTCGCGTGGCTGTGACATCACTCATTTACATAGCTGGCCTGACCCTCTCCTTCTGGCTCACATCTTCACACTCCAGTTGTTTTGTTCCTGTTCCAGTCACACACACAGAGATGTGCTGAAGTCTGTGCCTTCATAAAGAAAAGTGCTGTCATGAAAAGCAGCCATGTGACTAAAGAAGTGACCAAACAAGGAGGAGGCTTAGGAACAAGCAACAAAGAAGTTCAAAATATGTACGGTTCAGAATGGAGGAATCTATAAATGCATAAGTGGGGAACAGTTTATATGGAAAAAGATGTCTATAAGGCATAAGAGACATTTTTACAGGTTTTTGAACAACTATAGGACTATAACTGTCCAATAAAGCAATTCAATAAACAATCAAAATCTATCAACAGTCCATGGATAACCAAAGGACTATAAAATATATGGATGAAGAGTCAGATGTTGAGGCTTTATGTGTCTTTGTGTAATCTTGTGTGTGTGTGTGTCTATATCTATATATCTATATCTATATTTCTCTATCTATCTATCTATCTATCTATCTATCTATCTATCTATCTATCTATCTATACATACAAACACACACACACATATATGTGTATATATATATATATATATAAACACACACACACACACACACCCACACATATGCATTAGCTGAAGTGCTAGCGGGATCCCCGACTGACGCTTGCTTCTCCTTAATGTGGTACTTTAAGGTGGAAGTGCTTCAATGAAAAGAAAAGTCCTTCCTGCAGAATTTGCATATAACTGTATGTCTGTCCATGGTTCCACTTTGCGTTTTTTTGTATTCAAATTTGGCACCGAGAGTGCCACCATGCTGTTTAGTGTCTTCCAGTTTGATTTGGTTGATTCTGCCAGATCAACTGCCCATTTGCACATGAGTGGACGCATGTGCGACGGTAATTCTGCTGGGACAAACCGCCCAAACACGTTGCCAGAGACATTTAAGGGATTTTGAGTCATTCTGTGCTGCAGATGGGTTAATTGCGTTAAAATTTTCAATCAGATTAATCATTATGATGGATGAATCCGTGTTAACGCATTTATTTTGATAGCCCTAGTCTATATATCTATCTATCTATATCTATCTATCTATCTATCTATCTATCTACATATACATATATATATGTATATATGTATATATATATATATATATATATGTGTGTGTGTGTGTATGTGTGTATATATATATATATATATATATATATATATATATATATATAAATATATATGTGTGTGTGTGGGTGTGCGTGTGTGTATGTGTAAGTGTACATATGTGTACTGTGAATATAAAGGTGTCTATATGTTCATAATATCGATAGATAGATAGATAGATAGATAGATAGATAGATAGATAGATAGATAGAATCATTGATGGAAAGAGAGAGAAAGAGAGAAAGAGAGAGAGAAAGATGGACAAGGGCATGAAAGATAATGTTAGTACTTATTAGCAGACCGGTGGCCCTCACATCCCACCTCATGAAGGCCCTGGAGCGGCTGGTCCTTGCCAACCTGCGCCCCCTGGTGAGCTCGTCCATGGACCCACTGCAGTTTGCGTACCAGACTGGAATCGGAGTGGACGACGCCATCATTTTCCTCCTCCATCGAGCTCTGTCCCACCTGGAGTCGCCTGGGAGCTCTGTTCGGGTCCTTTTCCTGGACCTCAGCAGTGCTTTCAACACCATTAGGCCGGCCATCCTGAGGGACAAGCTGGAGCTCTCTGGGGTGGACCAACACCTCACATGCTGGATTGTGGACTACCTCACCAACCGCCCACAGTATGTGAGGACCCGGGACTGTGTGTCAGAGACTGCCCTCTGTAGTATAGGGGCCCCCCAGGGAACGGTGCTGGCGCCGTTCCTCTTCACCCTCTATACTGCAGACTTTTCCCACCTGTCACCCACCTGCCACCTCCAGAAATTCTCTGATGACTCTGCCATCGTCGGCCTCATCACAGATGGGGACGACCAGTCGTATAGAGAACTCATCCAGGACTTTGTGGACTGGTGCCAGCAGAACCACCTGCACATCAACTCTGATAAGACCAAGGAGTTGGTTGTGGACTTCCGCAGGCGCCCCCACTCCCCCCCATCACCAGTGAACATTCAGGGAAGGGACACTGAGATGGTGACATCTTATAAGTACCTGGGTGTTCATCTTAACAATAAACTGGACTGGACTCACAATACTACCGCACTTTACAAAAGAGGACAGAGCAGACTCTATTTGCTGAGGAGACTGAGGTCTTTTGGGGTGCAGGGGGCACTCCTGAAGACCTTCTATGACTCTGTTGTGGCCTCTGCAGTCTTCTATGGAGTGGTCTGCTGGGGGAGCAGCATCACAGCAGCTGACAGGAAGAGACTGGATAAACTGATAAAGAAGGCCAGCTCAGTCCTGGGATGCCCTCTGGAACTGGTGGAGGAGGTGGTGGAGAGGAGGACTACAACCAAGCTGTCCTCTATGATGGACAAAGACTCCCACCCCCTCCAACACACACTCACTGCACTAAGGAGCTCCGTGAGTGACAGGATGCTCCACCCGAAGTGTGTGACGGAGAGGTATCGCAGGTCCTTCCTTCCTGCAGCTGTCAGACTTTATAACAAAAACCTCTCCAGTGTGCAATAAACCACATTTATATTTATATGTGATAATGTTTCTCTGCAAAATACCAGACATGTACATAGCCACCATATTTATATTATAATATCACAAATCTCATCCTGTAAAATATCAACATGTACATAACCATCTGTCAAACAACAAACATGTACATCAGGACTGTAAATATGCCACTGACTGTATAGTATATACTTTTTTTACATTTTTCAAAAAAATTTTTTTATTTCTATTTTTGCATTACTGTACTTGATCTGTAATTACCTTATCTTTCAGTACTTCTCTTGTATCCTGCAGCTGCTGTATATTTTGGAATTTCCCCCTGTGGGACTAATAAAGGATATCTTATCTTATCTTATCTTATCTTATCTTTGTATGTGTAATTTTTTGTATATGTATGTGTGAGTGCTGATATGTAAAAACAAGTTTACCCATTAGTATACATATATTTATAAATATAAATGTGCATAAGTGTACAATTTGTTATTGTCACATATAAAAGTTAAAGGTTGTTTGACTGGGGGAAGTCGCTGTATAAAGAAGAGAACTATAAATCTACGACGAGGGGTAGGATAAAAAAAGTTATCCTTCTTCCTACCCTTTCTCACATTTTGATTAACTTGTATAAAACCTTATTGTTAAAGTGACACATTCACTATAAGGTCCTGCTGGGACCACTGAGAAAATCATCCTGCCAAAAGGGGGTCTACCCATTTGGTGTACCTTATTAAAAGTCAGGTGAGTGCATTTCTGTATTTAAAAACAAAAACATAAAACCCAATAAAAAGTATATATTGAATAATTGTTGTGTCACAGCTTAAAAACTGTTTCCATATTGCAAAGGGTAGCTTGTCACTAGCCTTGCAGAGCAGACGGACCTGCCTGATTCTGAAATCATGCATATCCGTCTTGCAAGCCTCCATTGTCCAATGACTTAACGGCCCAATCAGGGAAGAGAGGCGGGAGTTGTGGGAGCTGCAGACGTGACGACAACAGGAAGTGACTGCATGTTTTTTTTTTTTTTTTTAATATTCTTTTTATTGCCAGATGCACATTGGATAGAATGTATGTCTCCAACAAAGCAATCTTATTTCTTTTTTTTTTTTTTTGCAATAAACAAGAATAACAATAACATAAGATGTCAAAAGCAATATCAACCAAAGAATACAAAAACAGCAGCAACATTAAACATAAATAGATATGGTGGTATAACAGAACTTTGAGTAGCTTGGCTACTATGGCAAAACAAAAACAGCAACAGTGAGAAGAGAAGAAATTAAAAAAGTAATAATAATACAAGTTCGAGCTGGAAACTTGTGGTGGCAGCAAAAACTAAAAAGCTATGCATCTAAAAGCAAATGAGACCTGCTTATAGTCAGCATCGTCACAGAGTAGTCCAGAGTAACATTTTATATTGTAACATTGGCCTTTCTCAAGTCCTTCAGGTACTGTAGTACCGGTCCCCATACTCCATCGAAAATTGCCCGTCTGTCTGCGTTTTTGTATCGAAGTTTCTCCATGCATAGGGTCTCGCTAAGGTCCCTCATCCACATTTCAATTGAAGGTGCTTTATCTGACTTCCAGTGTCTTAAAATAAGTCTTTTAGCCAAGATGGCACCAAAACATATAGACTGCCTTATAAACTTTGTACTGTCAGAGTAATGAGCCGAGTCACCTGCTGATCCCAGAATAGCTACCAGAGGGCAGGGTTCACACAGCCTCTTAAATGCCCTTGAATAGAAATCAAATATTGAAGACCAGAATGAGTGAAGATTGGGACATGTCCAAAACTGGTGAGTAAGTGTTCCAACCTGAGTCCTACATTTGTTACACAACGCTGATACGTTAGGATATATCTTGTTAACTTTTTGCTTAGAATAGTGTAATCTATGAATTATTTTGAACTGGATTAGTTTGTGCCTAACATTAATCGAGCATCGATGTATATTTGAAAGACACGTATCCCAGCATTCTGCAGAGAGGGACACACCCAGTTCAGATTCCCATTCAGACCTCTATTTTTCTGTGCTAGTTTCTATCTGATTGAGGAGTACCTGGTATAGACTTGATATTGCTCCTTTTTTACCCGGCGTAACTTTAATTATTCTTTCGAGGGCTTGATGTCGTGGAATGTCTGACAGTGTTGACATGTGGGTCTTTATAAAATTTCTAATCTGCAAGAAATGGAAAAAATGCAAAGCTGGCAGGTTATACTTAGCTCTCAGTTGGTCAAAAGACATCAGGTGCCCCCCATGATATAGATCGCTCAGAATCCCTGCTCCCTTCTCCCTCCAACGAGCAAACGCTGGGTCTCCAGCAGAAGGTTTAAAAGCATGATTGTTATAGATTGGCGTGTCCCTGTACATATTTGGGGCCTTCAAGTGTGATTTAATCTGATTCCAAATTTTTATCGAATTGTGTATCATAAAGTTACCTTTGTATAGTGATTTGCTAATTCTGATGGGACTGTTCAACAGGGCTAAAAGAGAGGTCCCTTCACATGCTGCTTTTTCTAGGGACAACCAGGCAGGGGATAGACCTGTTGTAATTTCAGTGAGGTTCAAACACCTCCAGAAGGCCAGAATATTTAGATGTGCTGCCCAATAGAAACATCTGAAGTTTGGTAGGCTGAAGCCTCCCTCTTGTTTTAATTTACTGAGGTGCTTTTTGTTTATACGTGCTACTTTGTTTTGCCAAAGAAAAGGACCCGCTATTGAGTCCAACTTATTGAAGTACGATTGTGGAATGCAGGATGGTATTGACTGAAAAATATATAAAAAACGTGGGAGAACTACCATTTTAATGGCATTTATTCTACCTACCAGTGACAACGGTAGGGTCTTCCAGAATTCAATATTCTGCTTCAGTTGTTTTATCTTTAAATTCCAGTTTTCCTACTGCAGCAGGCCAGGTTTCCTGGTGACAGACACCCCTAAATATGTGAACCTGTCCCTTGTGACCCTAAAAGGAACAGAATTCAACGTGTTACTATTATGATTTAGATATACTGGCATTAATTCGCTTTTATCCCAATTAATTTGAAAGCCTGAAAGGGAACCGAAATGGTTAAAGACCTCCAAGATTGACGGGATGGACTCTTCTGGGTTAGACACATACAACAATATGTCATCCGCGTAAAGTGACAGCTGGTGCTCCTGTCCTTTAATAGAGATGGGCGAAATCCTAGGATGCTGGCATATTTTTGTAGCTAATGTCTCTACAACCAAATCAAAAAGAGAGGGGGAAATAGGATCTCCCTGCCTAGTTCCACGAAGTAGTGGGAATTCTGAAGAGACATTCTGGTTTGTAATAACACATGCAGTAGGATGAGCATACAGAATCCGTATCCAGTCTATAAATACCTTTCCAAACCGAATGCATTTAAGGTCTCAAACATGTATGGCCACTCGACCTGGTCAAAGGCCTTTTGAGCGTCAACTGATATTACAACTGCTTCTGTATTATGCTTAGTATAAAGTATGTTGAATAGACGTCTTAAGTTAAAAAAGATATGCCTGTTAGGGATAAAACCTGATTGGTCAGGATGTATAATTGTATGAATATGTTTTTAAGCGGTTTGCCAGAATTTTGCTAATCAATTTAGTTTCATTTGGAATCAATGACACTGGTCTGTAGGATGAGGCATCTAAATCATCTCTGCCCTTCTTTAGGATTAGTGAGATGTTTGCTCTATAAAGTGTTTGAGGCAGCCTGCCCTTTGCTGCTACATGCTTTAACATACGCAGCAAGAGCGGGGCCAATTCCTTGTGGAAACACTTATAGAATTCCATAGTGAACCCATCTGGCCCTGGTGTTTTGTTGTTTGGAGATCCTTTAATTGCTTGTATAATCTCCTCCATAGATACCTCCTGATCAAGCAGAGCCACTGCTTCAGGGCTAAGTTGGGGCAGGTTTAGTTGGGAAAGAAATGATTTAATTCTGTCTGTATCATGTTTACCATTAGACTTGTACAGATTGGAATAGAATTCCATAAAATGTGTATTTACATCTGTGGGATCTGTAAGGATAGTTCCCGAGCCTGATCTTATTCTATGCATAGCCTGTGAGGCTTGAATGTGCCTCAATTGACGAGCTAGTAATTTCTGAGGTTTATCCCCTATCTCAAATTGCATCTGTTTGATTCTGTTTAACTGTTTATTGACCTGAGAGGATAAGATGGTATTATATTCTTGTCTCAGGGAGATTATTGAATTCAGGGTGTTGGGGTCTGATGAAACGCTGTATGAATTTTCTAATTCGATGATGGATTTGTCCAGTTCCGCCAATCTTTTTTCCGATTGTTTTTTCCGATTTGCCATATAAGAAATGATGTCACCTCTAAGCACTGCCTTGATAGCCTCCCATAATGTAGAGTCATCGACATCTCCTGTGTCATTTGTAGCTATAATTTCTGGCAGCCTTACTGACATATATTTTAAGAAGCTTTTATCTTTTAAAATGGTGTTGTCAAATCTCCAGGTGTGAGCGCTCTTACACTGTTTAAATCTAACATCAAGAGATACTGGGGCATGATCACTTATCAAAATATTATGGTAACACGAGGTCACAACATTGGGAATCAATTTTGAGTCTAACAACATGAAGTCGATTCTTGAATAGGAATTATGTGCAGGGGAAAAAAAAGAATAGGCCCGAGTAGCAGGGTTACGCAGCCTCCAAATATCGACAAGATTTAGATTGTGCATTATGTCTTTTAGGACCTCACTGGATTTACTATTTACTGATGCCTTCTGTGACTGTTTATCTAGAGAGGCATCAATTACACAGTTGAAGTCACCTGCCATTATGATGTTTGTGTCCCCCACATCTGGAATCCTATTCAAAACTGTTTGAAGAAATGATGGGTCGTCGAAGTTTGGACCATAGATATTAATCAGAGTTACTGATATACCACTGAGAGTTCCACATACAATTAAGAATCTTCCATTGGGATCTCCAATTGTACATCTGTGGTCAAATGCTATGTTTTTTTTAATAATAATAGCTACACCTCTGGCTCTAGCCCCAAAATTTGACTGAAATACTTGTGATCCCCAACCCAAGTGTAATTTGTGTTTGACTGTATTTTTAATGTGTGTCTCCTGTAAATAAATGATTCCTGCATTCAAGCTTTTCAGATGAGACAGTACTTTCCCCCGCTTAACTGGATGATTTAGGCCTCTGACATTCCAGCTCACAATTCTTGCAACCTCACCACTGTTTGAAGACATAATGTTCAAACATATTTATAATAAGCATAAGTTACACCCAATTGTGCTGTAAAAGCTCCTACATCGTAGTACCCGAACATCTGAGCTGCTGCGTGAAAACATGAACAGAAATAGAACCAAACTATAAAACAATGAATTAGTGTCCTCCGGGGCCCTCCACCTCACTCTGCCTCCCCTCTGAGAACAAACAACTGCTAGATCTAACCTGCTAGGCTTCATACCCATCCACAATAGCGTGCGCCCGTAAACTCCCCCCCCCCCCCTTACCACGAGAATGTAAACAAACTGTCCATGTGCGTCGGGACACCGTAGTTGGAGTCAGACGTGGCCTGTGTAGGGGATCAGCTGTTCACTATGCCTGTAGCTGGAGCATCCGTCTGCCGTGGTATTTTATTGTCATCTAGGAACTTCTCAGCATCCTTCGGATTAGTGAATGTGCGTCTGTCCGAACCGATCGACATCACAAACGTCGCTGGATATCTGAAGCCGCATTTCAGCTCCGCCGCTCTACATCTGGCTCTGACGCTGTTAAATCGCTGCCGTTGCTTCATTACTGCTGGCCCGAGGTCTGGGAAAATATATAATCGTGCGCCCTCATACTGTAATGGAAACTTCTGTGAAGAGAGTTTCAGGATGCGCTCCTTGATTGGATCATGGTGGATCCGTGCGATGATTTGGCGAGGAGGGCCATCAGCTGTAGCTGACCTGCCGCGGATCCTATGTGCACAATCAACTTTGACAGGTTTGTTACCAAAGTTGTCTTCTCCCAGCAACTTCGGGATGAGTTTGGCAACAAAGTCTGTGGGGTTACCTTTTTCCATTCCCTCCTTGACTCCAGTGATTCGGATGTTTTGCCTCCTGGACCACGAGATCAAATTGTCCAGATTCTCTCCGTGTGATCGAGCTGCGTCCTCCAATCTTGCGCACCGGTCTTCCAGAGCTTTGATTCGGGACTCGTGCTCGTTCAGTCCGCTCTCAGTAGAAATCACTCTCTCCTCGACATCCGCCATTGTCTGCTTCAAATCCGCGAGAGATATTTGAAGTGTGTCAAACCTTTCGTTAACATTCTGACTCAGGCGGTTGATGGCCGACATGATGTCCGTTGGAGTTGGTTTATCGCCCGGAGGCGTAGCGTCTGTGTACTCCCGACTGGTGTCCATATGGCTGCTGCTAGCGTTAGCCTCACCGCTAGCGTCGTCGCCTTGTTGTTTTTCGGCACCTTTGCTTTTGTTAGGTTTCCCCATCTTTCAGCTACGCGTCCCTGACAACTACTATCAAGCTCTTCTTCAAAAGTTCTTCTCTCTAAATTGTATTTTTAATTGTTTGACTTATAAGAGGGAGAGGATCCCCACTCAAACACATCTATCTCATCTCGCGCCCCTAGCGGCCCCCCGTGACTGCATGTTTGAAAACAATGGCGGGTTCTGATGCGGTCTCAGTGGTCTCAATATCTGTTAGCCCTAGCGGCTAACAGTTAGCCGCTAGGGCTAACGGCTGGTAACTGTTGTTAGCCGTGCTCATTGTGGCTCAGCGGCACTGTCTGCTTCTTGCCCCGGGAATCGTGAGTTCAATCCTTGGGAAAGGAAAGGAAGTAGCCGTTAGCCGTAGCAGCTAATGGCGGTTAACTGTTGTTAGCCAGTAGCCGCTATGTATGCTACGTCATACATAGTAACGTAGCTTGATGTGGATTGGTCTGTGATGAGTCTAATGAGCTGAACGATCGTCCAATCACAAGCTGCTGTTGTTTTTGAAAGTTCTGCCCCTGAAAACATTTTCAAACGGCTCCTTCCCAGATAGATTAGTGAAATATTTCCAATATGAAACTGTCCATCTGGCATGTCAGGTTAGCTTGTCACTGTAAGATGTTGTCTTCTGCTGACAACACTTACCAGAGAAAGCGCCTACCTGGTCCGGATCTCCATGATGTGCACTGAGCGTGAACTGTAGCTACCAAACTTTATGCCATCAGTAAGGCCTGCCCACAACTTACATCACGATTGTGTTCACACACATAAATGGTCTACTGTTTCTTTTACCTCCTAATTTGAAGTTATAAGCTGTCTTCTGGTGAACTACATTTAATGTACTGATCCCCTTAGTGACCCTTAATATGAAAAACTCTAGGATGTATAATCTAGATTTAATGTTGGACTTGTTCAAAATCAACAAAACTTCAGCTATAGTTTGAAGTGTGAACGGGTAAAGCAGATTGACAGGAGGTTTATGAAGACTGATACACCATCTTGGAGTGAACTACAACTGTACTAAGACCCCTGTTGTAACTGTTAGCCTGTAACCTCAAACAATGGCTTTCTGGATCATATATTCTGAAAACCTCTTTTTATACCCTGTAAGTTTTTTCCTGTACTGGCTGGTGACCATCCAACATGGCTGACAAATAACAGCTAATGAGGCAGAAACTACAGACTATATAAATAATTTCTGATTTGTTCTAATTGCCAAGTTCAATACTGAATTTGAATTTACGCCTTAGTTTTAACTTTCATTATGCTCTTTCAGTAACAATTACAAGAATTTAATGTTTTTGCTCCTTAGAACAGATTATCCTTCAAGCAAGTGCTGTAGATTCCTCTACGCACACATCACACTTCCCAATTTACACACTTTAAATACTTAATGTGATTCACTCTCTCAGCACATCATTACTTTTACACTACAACACTTTTTAGCACTTTGTTGGTATTCACAGCACTTCTGACTACACTAGGTGCATGTATGTGGGTGTCTTTTGTAAGTGTAGGAAGATGCTTCCTCCCACAGTACTAATATCCAACACCTGTTCTGTTTTCCCCTCCAGTCCACTGCTGTAATATCAAGGTTTTATAATCCACTACAAACATACAGGTCTGCATATCAGTCCAATCATTTCATCTTTATAGACAACGCGTCAGACTTAGCCCTGGGTCCATATCCCATTACTGAATTAATTTCCTTCATTGGCAAAAGCCATGATTTTCAATATTGATGCTCTCTTTAAGCCTGGTGCTGGTCCTGGAAAGTCCTGCTAAACTGACCCTAGCTTAAGGATACTGGCTGACTCAAGGGCCAGTGAAACTTATACCTTTCCCTTTGTAATGAATTAAACATGGAAATGTACCTGCCAGTGTGACACCTTGCCATTGTTTTGTCTGTAGTTCAAGCCCATTGGCTCAGGCTAGAAAGCCCAATACAGAGTAGAGATAGTAGAATGAATGAAGCGCAATGAGGAGTTGATGATAACATGGCACCAAGCAGCATTGAATTACTGCAGAGTAGACTAGTCAAAGCAAACTAGGCCCACGTGGGGAAGAGGACTTTAGAAGGACAGGAGCTCCAACAATGTCTTAGACAGACCACATCAGTATGTGAAAACTAAAATGTTTAGGAAATTTGAGATTGTGAACATACTTAAAGCTAGGGTTGGTAATTTGGTTTGGATACACTTTTTGTTTTTCTGGTTAAAATAATAATTATGTCCCGATGGCAATCAATGCATGAAGCGTTCTTAAAAGAGAGCAAAAATGGCGCTGTCTACAGCAGGAGTAAAACAGGGAAAACACCAACCAATCACAGCGATTCGCTCAGAATTTTTAAACCAATTAAATCCCGCACTGCCGTTTTGCCCACCTTCTGCACATACATGTGCACTGACCCTGATTCAATAGCGTAGCTGAGCTGAGAGGGATCCAAGTACGCTGGAGAATGCTTACCCGTCAAGTTTTGGCTTTGAAAATAAGGGAAGCACTGCGAGCCGTCCCACAACCCCAACCAAGCTCCAGTATCCCTTACATTTAAGAAAAGTGTACAAGAAATCTAAAATAACCGCTTTGTTTTTCTTGGTTTGTTGCCGCTGTGGGCTCTAATCTCAGGACAACTGCTACCCAGGCTACTGCAGGTGGCAGTTCTCGCGAGGCTTTTTCTTCTTCTTCAGTTTTACGGCGGTTGGCATCCATCATTTTGGTGCATTACCGCCCCGTTCAGCTAGTGACAGAGCTCAGTGTGGAGAGGCAGAGGAATGTTGTCCCGGCCAAAACGGGAGACTTGACGGCTTTGTAGAGAATGGCAGAGAAACTACCTATATCCTGATTACCGCTCCTCCTGCTAAACAGAAGAGAAGAAAGATGGAGGCAGAGAAGGCCGAAACAAAAAAGAATTTGGACAAAGCCAGGGCAAAAAGGAGAGTCAACATTGGGTTGTGAGTACTAACTAACTTGCCATGTTTGTTTGTTTGTTTTTTTTAACTTGACTATAATAGTGTTTTGGTGTTTTCTTATCGCTGAGTGAGACATGACTTGGTGTAGTGCAAAACAAAACACGATGTGCTGAGGACCGGTTTTCAGTCAGTGGGTCGCTAATCAAAAGCGCTTGTGCATGTGAGCGGGGGGCGCAGTTTTGGGGGGGGGGGCTAGACGGAGTTCTGAGGAGATTCATGCTAGTTTTCCAAAATTACCGACCCTAGCTTTAAGCACTTATCAAAATCATATATGCTTTTCCTAACAAAAGTCTGGAAATGTTATTTGGGTTGGTTATAATACCAGTGTATTGTATTTTATATCATTGGAATGCCTTATTAGTCACTTTTACAACCTGGTACTATGTAGAGATTAGGATTAAACAATCAATAACTAATTACAACTGAGAATCGATAACTCCCGAAAGAAATCAGTATTGTTAGTCTTTCATCTTAATCTTTACAATTTCGTCATCAGTTCTTTCCAAGTTGTTCTGTGTGTATGTAAATCAAAGACATCAAGCTTTTATCAGAGGCAGTCAGCAGAGACAATGACAAAGAAGTCAAAAATCATAGCAGACAGGAAACACAAGTGGTAAAAACTGTGCCTTAGCTTTTCAACCAAAGACTCTTACTCCAAAATGTTTCATGGGTGGAAAAGCTAGCAACTTGCAAAAGCATTCATTCATGCAGAACAGTATTGAATATCAGAAGTGACGTGTGTTTGACGTTGTTGCCACAGAAAATCTTTGTGGGCCAACTTTGTCCACACAGAAAATATAGAGGAATCAATAAGATAATTTTTAGAGAATCAGATTAATAGGAAGAATTGAATTGAGGCTGGAGATTTTTTACATGCTATCACAGTCTTGGATATGTCAAAGATTAGTTAAAACATTGGCTTTGGTGCATGATTATTTTTTGTGCGGCATCAGATTTTAATTTTTACTTCCTTTGGTCCTGTTTTGGCTGTTTTAAGCCACAACTTTTGCTGCTATAAAAACATAACAGATACATTAAAAAAAAAAAAAAAAAAAATTCAATTCTCTTCATCAAGCTCAGCCCTGATCAAAAATAATGAATATTTGAAAAAAAAAAATATATATCTGTTATGTTTTTACAGCAGCTAAATTTGTGGTTTAAAACAGCCAAAACAGGGCCAAAGGAACGTAAATCTGCCCACAATGTATTTTTGACGTTTTAAAATTTTTGAAAACATATTTTCAAAATTTATGTAGAATTAACTTTCCTAATCAAAAATGTTTTCACTTTCTTAAATAGAGTGAAAGTTATGGTTAATTATTACTTCTTTGTCGCTGAAAAAAGTCAAATAGGTACCCAAGGGCTAGTAAGGATCGTACATTTGTGGAACAAGCAGTATGTCTCAGACTGAAGTCAAAGGCAGACCGCAAAGTGGGTGTCCTAGAAAGACAACACCCCAAGAAACCGTTTCCTCATCCTTGCTTCACTGAGAAACTAAGGCTTTCTTTTAGGGGAAGAGGGGATTTTGGCACTTTTTTTTCTGGGCCATACACGCACCTTTAGCTGTGTTGCTCATTCCACGAAGGTACATTCCTTACAAATTGTACCTTTTTTATAAAGGTGACTAATCGGACTTTCAGGTGACAAGACACAAAAATTACTGGGAGAAAGGGAGAAAATACTTGACTAAATAATATTTCCAAACTTTTTTGTGGACTACATGACCTGAATTAATGCAAAAAACATGGCTCTTTAAGGGTTAACTATGACATTTAAATCTTGGTAGACCATGAGACAACATGATTGTCACCTCCCTAAAGTTAATCACTACATCCCAAATGTGTGAATCAATACTGACCCTAGTCTACCATACATATGACTCAAAGACGCTAACCCCAAAAGAACATCCTGACTCAGTCATAGCTCCTTTGTGTTCAATATGTCCAATTTCACACTTATGAACACACAAAGACTGGAGTTTGTCCCTGTTCTTGGTTTTGTCCTCCATCAGCCCTCATTTTTCAGTTTGTGTGTCCTTTGCTTTCTTTCAAGCTAAGTACTTTGTGACAAAGCACTTTGTGACAAGTGCTTTATAAATAAATCTGACTTGATTTGACTGGCCAGCCATGTAATATGAAGGAAGGGAGGGATAAAAATACTTTACTCAGAGCACGGCTACACCATGGTCAGGGGCGGCGTGTCCACCAGAGAGGCTCTCAGACAGAGTTATGCAGGTCGAGTGAAAATTTTAATTGGAACATTCTGGACGTAAATGAGATCCCACATCAAAAGGATGTGCAGGAAGTGATTTTTAGTGCAGTGTTTCTTTTTTTTTAACCGCTTTGTCTAATCAGGAGACAGACTAATGTTGACTGGCTCTGTGTGTGTGTGTGTGTGTGTGTGTGTGTGTGTGTGTTTGCACTTTGGTTTGCTGTTGACAGCAATGAGAGGGTTTTTCAGGTAACAGCTCACATTCATTAAAACAAATTGAAAAATGGTTCAAGGCCTATTCCTATCACAATTCTGTGATAAGTAAGAGGTTAATAAAACGAAAGAGATTTTTTTGTGTTTGTGAGTTATCAAAGCTTATCCATTTTCAGCATTTTCTCAGATTCTGCATGTATAACTATAATATTTCAGAGCTTTCTCTTGGTGCACACTTTTGACATATTGCTTTTAGCACTACAACATCCTCTTGAATGTATGATTTAGCTGTAAGCATTTATAACAGACACCTGTTGCACAGCCAGTATTAGTATCTGCAGAGAGTTACCATGTTGTTGTGGGGATGACAGAATAAGAGTGAGTAACACACCTAAATGTGGGGGTAGAGCCCCCCAAAATGTGCCATTTATCCCTGAAACTGGAAGCTGGTGTTCTGGTCCTGTCTGATTCAAGGAAGAATTAAACATCTTAGGTCTCATGGTCATCCGTTGCTTGTGAATAAGGTGTCTTAAGAATTCTTTGAGAGATATCTACCTGCAGAAATCCACTTTGACTGAAGAATAATTTAATTCAGTTGTAGAGGTCACAGGTCAAAGGTAATTAGGCTTCATGTTTACCCTTGCTTGTGGAGGTTGCACTCACAACAGCCAGGGATTTTGATCAAACCTTACATAAATGCCAACACTGACTAAAGTTTGACATAATCAGGTTTCAGAGGTCAAGGTCAGTTGGTGTCATGATCTTCTTTGTTTGTGAACGTGTCTTTGAAATGCATTCATTCATTCATTCATTCATTCAACCTTTAGGTAAACGGGGGGCAGGCATTATTTCTAGTGAAATCAAGTCATTTCAAAGATCATCATAAGAAAGCAAAGAACTGTAGCACAAACAAATGCAAAATAAAAAATAAATCGAAAGAGATGATTCAGGACCACTAAAATGAAGTCCTCAAGTCCACAAGTCCTGCAAAGCAGCTGATGCAGTGCATTGTGGGATGTGAAGTACGGGTAGTGCTTTTTCACAGAGGGCCATTACTAATAGACATTGTAAATTATCTTGCAGGCCATATTTAGTTGTATCCCAGGCCAGATTTGGACTACAGGCCATAAGTTCGACATGTATACTTTAGGGGATTTTCTGTTAAAGTCTGCACACCTGACCATCCTGACAAGGAGATTAACTGATTTGATTTGGAGGTCAAAAGTCACTGGACCCATGCTCATTAGATTTTTGAGGCATAGACTAAGGCCATTCTCATGTTCATCCATGGATTGTGGAAACAAAATGTTAAGAATGTGTTGAAAGATTTTGATAAAGCACAAGTACTCTGACTAAAGGGTGAACTAATTTGTTTTAAGAGGTCTTCACATGGGGTTATTAAGCCTCAAGATCATGCCTTGTTAGTGAATGTGATTTTAGAGAGCCTATCAAGGGATTTCAGTCAAACTTTGCACAAGTGCCAACTCTGACTTGAGGATTAACTGTTTAGGCTTTGGATTTCCCAGCTCAAGGTTTTCGGGCCTCAAATCACAGTACAACAAAAACCTCCCCAATCTGTCTTCTTGACCAATCACTGCTCTTTTACTGTCCAGTGCTGAAATAAATTGTGGATGCATAAAACAGAACACTGGTAGATCTTGTTGTATATGTATACAACAAGATCTACCAGAGTTCTGTTTTAATTCATGTGATTAAACCGACTTTTGTGTGTCTCAGATGTTTGATCTTAACTTATGTATGTTGGTTATACAGGGTTAAATATCAGTACTGTGTTTCAAAGACCAGAGAAAGTGTTTAAGGTTTCAATGAATATTTTAAGGCAGAGTGGGAGGTGTAGGAGGAATGGTTGAACCAAAAGAGAGTTGGGCTGCTGAGAGAAGGAGAGATAATTCAATAGCCCAGCAGAGCAAATGTGTTTGAGGAGAGACAGAAAAAGCTGTGGGGACGGGAGATGAATGAATGGTGGACTAATCTGCAGGAGAGAAGGAGTGACATTAATTTAATAAGATGGATGAATGGACAAATAGATGCATTGTGCAATTTTCAAAAAATCCCTGAACCTAGACAGGGTGTTAAAAAAACGAAAAGTAAAGAGAAAAAATATTAAGTGAGTGCATTTATGTGTGTGAGCAAGTGTGTGTATTTTCACAGATGAAATTAAACGGCAGGGAAAAAGCATTATAAAGTAGAACAGACTCAAACAAGTTTTAGACTGATGAAGTCTGGAGAGGCAAACAGAGGAATACAAGTACTTGGGTGGAAAACAAATATTTAAAAATGTCATGCACAGAAAATCTCACAGTCTTCAGTCAACAAGTTCTCCCAAGCAATGGTTTTTAAAAGAGCAAGGGTCCCCTCTCCAGGGAACACGTTAAGGGTTGATCACACAAGACCAGTGCTTGAGAATGATGGCCTCTGACCCTGCCTTAAGGGCATTTGAGGGCAGTTCAGAGTACCAGGGCTGCAGTAATGTAGCAGCCAAGGATACACTTAGACCAACATAGAGCCCTGATGCGTCCCAGCAGAACACAAATACACCAAAACCTGAGCATGCCAAAGTAATGACATGATTGTACAATATTTGGGACAATTTGTCTTTCCTTTATGAAAGGACATTTTCATAGGCTATTTGTTCTTTAATGTTTTCCATACAAAGTATATTGCAGTACTTGTTCAATTTTTGATGCTGTCTCCATTTCTATTCATGCTACTAATTGGATAGTTTTCTGCTAAAATGTCATTGGGTTCAACTTCTATCAGATGGTCAACTACACTGTTTTGGTTTGACGTATGTTGTGTTTTTACAGAGTAATCCAACTTTTGCATTGTGGCATCATACTTTAGGGGAATGCCAAGCCAACCATGTGCTGCCTTAGCTCTAAAGGTCAAATATTATGCAAATTTCTACATTTAAGAGTGCAAAAACCTCAGCAAAGCTAAATACCAACAATGTGGGGCAATGAGGAAAACTGCCCTATCTAGCACTTTTAAGAAATCCTGTAAACAATTTCCTGGATCCATGTTTAGGTTTGGATTACCAAATTCCTACCAGTTTTTACCTCTGCCTGTTGTGTAATTTCTTACTCAAAGGCTAAGAAAATGCAGAGACTCAAATGTCTTGTGTTGAAATGTATGATGAAACACACACTGGAGATTAATGACAGTAGTCAGTACTGCCCAGACTACCTCAGGCATTTATAGCTATACTCCTACATGAGCTACAGGTAGGCACATTATGTCATATGTATAGTAAAGCTGAACCATTTGTCTTACCAAAAACTCTATGATTGACAATCCAGCCTGCTGACTGAGAACTTGTTTGTGAACACAGAGAGTCACAATGTCTGGCTTGGAGGCCTGATATGGACAGGCATGAAGGCTGTGCCCTTGGTTCCCCTGGAGACAGAAGGAAGAGAGTCACTGGTTTAAGATAATATACTAGACAGCAAGATTGCAGGTCATTCTGTCTAGCATACTGTTACTGAAAGCAAGCCTTTTACCCTAGATATATGAATACCAAGCAAACAGGTGTTTTCCCTGTGTGGGCCCCTTTTTGGTAATTGGTCGGTTTAGGTCTGCTCTGTACTATGTTGTCAAAGACTCTATAGTCTTTGCTTTTCACTGGACTTGCTACCCTGAGACAATGGGCCCACACTGCGTATAAAACAATGTTATGATGTCACATTGGTAAGTCTACTTGAAGCGACCAGGTAAATTGCCTGTTTCAGGCAGCTCCTGGTACAATAAAAGGGGAGAGGAAAGAGGTCCTAATGGCATGGACTTTTTGTCCTGTGCATAGATGTTCACTATCATGCGGAGGAGATGTACAGAATACAAAGGGCATATAAAACATTCATCCATCTATCCATTATCTATATCGCTTGTCTCTTTCAGGGTCATGGGAGGCTGAAGCCTATCCGAGCTGACATTAGGCAAGAGGTGGGGTACACCCTGAACCGATAGCCAGCTGATTACAGGGCCACATGGAGAGACACACAACAATTCATGCCAGTACTCACTCCTAAGGGTAAGTCCCATGTTTTTGGTCTGAGGGAGGAAGCTGGAGTGCCTGGAGAGAACCCACACATGCACAGAGAGAGCATGCTAACTCCGCACACATATAAAACGTGGCAATGAGAAACCTGAAAGCGTTCTCTTTAAGAGGTACTGCATACCAAGAACAAAATATGAATATAAATTAAGTTAATTTGAATCAAGTAATTTTTACTTTCTGAACATCAAACAAATAGAGATCTACAGAATACAGCTTAAAAATACAAACCACATTACAGTGGTGATGATTTAGACACCACAGAATGCACTCGCACTGTTACTTCATACATTATTCCTCTTTGCTTTCAAAAAGATAATGTCCATGTAAATGTTCTTAAAATACATGCATAATTGGCATTGGGCCTGAAGTGAAGCAGTAAATGCCTAACAAATGGGCTATTACTGCCCTGCAATTTATTCACATGTGGAGGACTTAAAAAGCACAGTATGTGCTTTAGATAGAGAATCACTTCAAGCTCTATTTTCCACCATCTTTTACTCTCACGTGGCTCCATTGTTCCACTGAGTAAGGTGATTTAATTATCTGAAATATTAAATAAGCAAAGACACCATCAATTCAGATGGCTTGCACACATACATGCCTACCTAATGATAAAGTCCTTTAGTGCTTTCTGAAAATCTAATCAAGCTTCTTTGTTTCGATGTGTAGCAGATGTATTGCTCACAAAGACCAAGTATGGTGTTCCAACAGGAAAAAAGGCTATGAAAATAATGTTCAGTGTCTTTGCTACTTGTGTTATAGAGGCATTTCAGGTTTGAAATAAAACATTAGACAAATATATTTGTTTGTTGAGGAGGATGTGATGAAGTAACTGCCCTCTGACAACTACATGTGGAGGCCTACTGTGGTGGGTTTGTAGTGTATAAACCACATTATACAAGTAGTCATACAAATTTAAAGAAAAAAGTGGTCGTTCAAGGACTTTGTGTGCTTTTAAGCGTTTGACATTTTCAGGCAGATGCTGAAACGCTTTGAGGACAGTTTCACAAATGGTGTATGAGTGTCCTGTCAAGCACAAACCAACATCATTCAACTTATGTGTTCAGATAACACTCTACCAACATGAATATGCCTAATTTTATGATATCATTCAGAAGTCCTTCCTTAAATTAACATCCTTAATTAATTCATTAAATTTGGCATTGTATAAATGAATGGGTACTTTTTGAAGGTTCTGATTCCTGCGTCATTATCTAGTCTTTAAAATTATCTGGACAAAAGACAATGAAAAACTGAACACAGCCTTTTTGTCCAAATATGATGGTTTGATGCATAGACTGTTCTTCTTGTTGACTGGCTGTAGTGTGGGTATTGGAGCATGCTTCCTCCATGAGCACAGAACAAACTGTCAAGTCAGACCATTAACACTGTTATGCCATCACCAGCAAAAAAGTAGAACCTTACTCTTGCCCTTAACCCAGGTGCCTCTCCCCATGCATTGCAAATATCATGCAAATATCACCTAAGCTTTCCTAAATGGGTACAAAGATACCCTGGCTATAGGGAATGTGTGCTTGTTTGACTCACCAAAACATAGTTTCTTCTTTGGTTAGACCGGCCAAATTTCCAACAGTGACATCATAGCGGTTGGCCTTGGCAAGTTCTAGTTCAGCTGTGCAACTCAAGCCTGAATAGAATAATGATATATTGAGAAAGCTAACTACATTTTTAACTCATTGCATCCAGTGTGTTGCATGCATCTCACTTGCCACATCATTCCCCCACACTGCCTTTTACCTGTAGCGTGTGGCACTACTGAATGCTTAACTATCAATCACAACATACCCCCAATATGGGCTATCAGTGCTTCCTTTAGATGTCACTTAAGTTGCTCTTCCATTTTAAGTTTGGTGGACTCAGTTTTTGGGGTTAGGTTGCAGCTGTCAGTGCACTTTGTCAAGTGGACCAAAGCCAATTTAACAGGGGCAGATCACACACTGGCAGGTGGTTCACAAGTGTCATGAAATAAGTAATAATATATGAATAAATGAAAAAAGTAAATAAAACAACATATGATTTGCATATTAAAGGAAAATTAATTAAGCTTTTGAAGCAAGCTGGTTTAGCTATTCTCATGTTAGTTCAGATTTGAATAAGCTGACATGGGTTCAAAAGTTAATTTTACTGCAACATATTATTCATGGAGGGGTTAAACCCGCTTTCCACATTTTGATTAGATAGTAAAGGTATAGCTACAGTACAACAAAAATGAAAGTGTGGTGATTCATTATATGAAAATAAAAGAGTTAAAGGTGCAGTGTGTAGAATCTGGCAATTGAGCGACATCTATCGTTCAGATTCTAGAATGAGCCCAACCGTAACCAAAACGTCACGTCGCTGAGCAACGGAAGCCTGCGAAGACCAAAAGGGATCATGAACACGACATCATTTACTAAAGTGACAAGGTTTGTAACCATTATTTTTATAGATGATAGATCAGTTGTTGTCCTCTCTCCTCTTCTTTGCCTACATTCCAGGTAGATTTCAGAACCGGCAGACAGATTCACGTTTTGTTCTTTTTCTCCCTAAAATCCACCCGTAGACAACATGGCGGATCGTTATGTTGGCCTACATGAACGCGGCCCGCGGTAATGTAAATTTTTTGAAGCTTTTTCTAACTAAATAAAAATAAAACAAATGTTTTATGGGGATGATTGTACTCCTATTTTGATGGACTTTACATACAAATAGAAACATTATATCCTATATTCACCGTTTTTGTGTGGCGAAATGCGGCCAAATTCTACACACTGCACCTTTAAATGAAAATAAAATAAAAATACTGAGGCCCATCCAGCAGTTCTCAGTCCCATCCATTGATAACATTCTGTATCCACCACTGCAATCAGATGATCTGTAACATGGCCATCTGTCACAAGTTGGAGCCCAGCAACATCTGTCCTCCAGCCCAAGTACTTGCTAACTGAACTACTTATTCTCCCTTAAGAACTTTTCTGTATCTCTTGCTGATTTTTATTGACAACACAACTTTATTTACATCAATATATCTGAAAAGGACACTTATTTAACATAACATTTAGGCTTTTGCTTTCCAAAGGTTACATTTTGGAAACCTTCAATAACTTATATTCAGACTCATTTACCTTGATCTGGCCTCATTTTGGACACAAACATAAAAAGGAGGGGCTTTGTCTGCTGCCAAAAAGGGGGTAATCATGAACCATGAATGTGATGTTCACATTCGTCTGTGTGAGTGGTTACTCTGAGCTAGCTCATCATAAGAGTGAACTTGACTCAAAATGTTCAGTTCTCATACAAAATCACAGGCATGTAGTTGCAAGCACCATCTTATTCTCACAGCAAATCCATTTCAGAAGAAACTTTAGTTTCTGTTTGGAATTTTAATGGAATTAAAATAATGGAATTTTATCTTGTACCCTAGCTCAACCTTTCAGGGGCTCTCTGCAGTTGCCATGTGTACTCCAGCTGGGAAAAAATGGCAATCATGATCCAGGATCAAATATACCGTCTGAGTTGTCTCAGATCCTCTGAAGCCTTATTCATCTTTCCAATCTAGGAAGATGTGATTTGTTTCTACGAGGGCTGATTGATAAGTTGTGAGCCTTGTATTGAAGAAGATAAGCAGGGATGTCCTTTTTCAGCTCTACTATTCCCTGACTATTTAAGGCCGTGTACCCGAAGACTGGTGTCATTTGGTCAGTTTATGTCGAAGAGGTAGCACTCTAAAGTATGTATCATGGACTTTATTGACCATTTCTGGGGTTGCAACAGTGACAGGCCTTCCAGGACGGGCGTCATCCCCAAGACTCTGTGTGCCACGCTTAAATTCCGCCACCCACCTTTTCACTGTAGCATATGAAGGAGCATCATTCCCTAGTGTTGCTACCATATCAGTATGGATATCCTTAGGTGCTAGACCTTTCTTATGCAGATATTGAATCACTGCTCTTTTAGCGATTTTGTCCATTTTGCAAAAGTCACTCGCCTTATTTACTTTAGAGTGCTACCTCTTCGACATAAACTGACCAAATGACACCAGTCTTCCGGTACACAGCCTTAAATAGTCAGGGAATAGCAGAGCTGAAAAAGGATCTTCTTCAATGCAAGGCTCACAACTTATCAATCAGCCCTCGTAGATCACGTCGCTGAGGCTTATTTTGATACCCTTACATTCAGAGCCTGGCACTTTTTAAGTCACTTCTTGGATTCTGTTGATAACTTTCTTTTTGGGCCTCACCTTAAGCTACAACACCAGCCCTTTAATCCTATATGAGCCTGAGCACGGCCTCAGACACTCATGCAGGGCTTTCTGGCAGTCTGGGTGAAAAAGAATGAGTGACAGGGCTTTTGCTGTAGGGGGTCCTGTGGCTTTGTAAGCTATAAGTCAGTGTCATCGCTCTAAATCACCTCTCACCTTCACTCTGCTTCATGAAAAAAGACACCAGGACAGCCTGTTTAAAGACTGAATACGAGGGCAAAGGGAAGGGCTCAGGAAGTGTGAGTGGAGGAGAGTGGCAGACTCAGGGTGTCTAAAACATCTTCAACATTCTCAGTTTCAGCATTAATTTAATTATTAAAATTGTTACTTTGGTTAATGTTAATCATATTTGTGATACTCCTTATGGGATTTTATTCAGAATTTGGACACAATTTGCCCTTCTAGATTCAAGGCTTGTCGTAACCAATTATTAAACCAAAAAATCTTCAAGTGTGTGACGTCTGTATGACTATAACTGTGTTCCCATCCATATCAGAGCCTTACCAGTCTCATAGTGTTAGCATTTTCATGGCTGTAGGTCAAGCTGCCTACAACGTAATACCCCATTGGAGCTATTGAGAGCATGCAGGGGGCAAACATCACCAACCAGATGTTGCATACTTTTAAACCAGGGATGTTGGATCTTACCCGATATCATAATTTTTTCATTGATCTGGAATTATAGTTTATATGGAATATCAAATCCCAGTTGTTTCCATCAGTTTCTGTAAGGTGAGCACACTTTTCAGCAGGCCGTTAATGCCCAAATGATGTAGCTGTAGCAGCCCTGTGGCTAACATGTTAGCAGTGTTGAAATACTTTAATACAAACAGTGAAAACAGTCTAACAGCCACACTCAATGTCAGCAAAACAGTTTTAAGGTGGTAGAATGATTGCTGTTAATACAACCAATATGATATAACATTTTAAAAAGAAACAGAATATGGAGCGTTTACTAAAGCCACTGAGGACAGGGAAAAGGCTGCAGAAACATCAAACTTCGGAGTATAAAAGAAGCATAAATGTCCTAGAGACAGCATTAAGGCCAAAAAGGTTTCAGAAAAGGTTGTTAAATGCATCACTTTGGACAACCAGACCACCTTTGTGGTGGAGAATGTAGGTTTTTGTCATCTGTTGGAGCTTTATGATCCATGGTATGCCTTCTCAACACTACACTTTGGACACAGCTCTACCGCATCAGGTTTCAAAGTAACATATGAGGTGATCTTCTACGTGGTGTGACTGCTGTTAGTTTCATCACGGACATTTAGAGCTCCATTGTTTGTCTCATATAATTGCGTTAAAGCATTTTGTATTGCATGCACCTCAGTTTTGGGGGTCTCATACTGCAGAGTAACAAGCAACAAGAAACATGAAAACGGCCATGGACAATTGGGGTTCAAAGTGTGGGCTGCACCGCACACTTGATCCAGCTGGCTGTAGATGAGGCGCCTGTTGTCACAATGCAACCTCACAGACTCACTGTAAAGAGCAAAGAAGATTTAGGGCCATTTTAGGGCTGCACAGCAGACCTTCTTATGACTAGAAGATATCTAAAATGATATGAATATACCTGTCTTCCATCAGTCACATATACAAGTCTGGGTTTAATTTTTTATATGAGTTTTACAATTTGAAGAAAAATGAACTAAGTGTTGTTGAACTTAGTTAAGTGGTATTAAGAGAGGGCAACTTGTTACTTTTTTTTTTTTTTTTAACTTAATTTGGTTTACAACCAAAAAAGACAGTGAAGCTTTATTGTCTTGGTAACAATAAATGTCAGATTGAGACTTGGTATCAGCAGATCCTCATATCAAGTATTCATAGTTACAACTCAAAGTATGAACACAATTCAACCTTTTTCTCCACCAGGATTGTCCTTGTTCCACAACGAGGACAACTAGCTAAAAAATTAATAGTCAAAGTACCACAGTGTAATTCCAGTCATCTTTCAAAAAGAAAAAAAAATCCCATTTTTTTTTTTTTAATTATAAATAAGTTAAATATTTCACCAAAAATTAGGAAACAAAAGTACAGAGCAAAAACACATACATTTTTATTTTGTCTCTTCAAACAGATGCAGCCACACACTGAATTATACTTTGGTATCTTGACTGTCTGTCCTTCTCCTTGAGTTTTAATTTGATCATGTGTCTACAGAATCTGACATCTTTAAAATAAAAAGCAGGTTTGAAGTGTGTTCTAATGGTAACTCTACTAAACACTCAAACACACTTAACAATTTGTCCAGACTGCAAGACCCCACATCTACCAGTTGTAGTCACAATTTCCCAGTGGTGATTCAACAAACATGAGATCTCACAGAAACTCTCTTGATCAAGTGTGACTTCAGAAGAAAATCAAATATGGAGGACGAACAACAATCTCAGCAGGATGCTCTGTTTTTCAGTAGAAACAAAATGTAAGAAAACAAATAAAGGTGAAATCCTAGCTAAGAAGAGAGTTTAGATGTGTTTTGCTTGTGGGGTGCATAATATAAAAAACACTTTGTTGTTGTTGAGCCTTTATTGATGCTGTTGTTGGCTTCAGTACTGGTTAGTATGATGGGTCCTTAGGCTACTAAGAGTGGAGGCAGACATTCACACACAACTGGATCATGTACTGTGAATTTTAATACCTTTTTATCTTGTTCCAACCATGTGTTTGGTTTTATATTCTCTTGTATAATCTAGGTTATTTATTTGCTAATCACCAACGTGACAGCATGTAGCCACAAACAAACAGCAAGGTGCTCAGTAGTGCACAAAATATGCTATCAACCTTTTAAAGGTGCAGCGGCAAAAAGCATTGTTCTAACACATTTGTTTGGCTAACAGGCTTGCACCTTTTTTAGTATTATTATTTTTTTTTTAGAAATTATAGACATAATGTGTATCTTCTGTGAGGAAATGCAATCAAGAAGTGCGTCAACTGCAATTAAGCCCACCATGATCACTCATAATTCATTCAATTTGAACAGGCATCTGTATCAGTCATTAAACAGTCTTTGCTGGGGAAAATATTTAAACACTCTGTAATGCCTAATCAGTAATATGACTCTGAACACACATGTAGCAACAATGTTGTTTTTAACACATAAAAAGACTAAAAATGTTTTATTAAATTACACAATTTGCTAACTTTTAGCTATTCTCGGCTCTCTGACTTTTTTAAACATGGCAAAAATGACCCATTTAGATTCCTTACTCATCCAGCTCTTTTATCCCTCAACAATATAAAAATATATATAATATATAATAAAAAATTCCCTACTCCCCCTTTCCCTTACTGTGGTCAGAAGTGAGCCATGTGCTATATTTTGGTGTCATTGTGCATTATTAAGTGAATTTTCTCTATCTGGCCGCCACAGTTGAGGTAATATTAATAAAAGTAGCCAAAAAAAATTGTATATTTTGAGGGAATAACAACTTTGAGGCTCAGCCAACATGCCTGTTTCTTATGATATGGTGCAGACTGAAGCTGGGTTAGTTTGCCTTGGTGTCTCACAGCAGAAAAAAAAAGTCTTTAACGGATGAGGCTGTGCTTTATCCACTATCTTGCATGGTTTAAGTCCAGCAGGATGTAAAAAAGAAGCTGTCTGTGGCAGTAAATCTTTTCAAAGTCTTTCAATCATTGCAGCACTCCACTAAATTTAGTGTTTACATAAATACATTTAACTGCTGACAAAGTTTTCACAATACAACATATTATCTCATGTTTATACCACAGCATTATTATGAAGGTGCAATATCAGGAAATAGGGCGTGTTGAACAGCAAGAGCAACTTTTGGGACATAGTTTTATGTACTAAGAAATGTTTTTCATTCCTTAAATTTGGTAGTTAAGACTTGACCTTGGATGAGTAGTTCCCACAGGATGTGACAGGGAACACTGGTGTACCCTGAGGAAAGTCCTGGTGTGCCATGTCCACTTTTACTGCTGTTGTTTTTATGACAGTAAAACAAGAATCAGTTAATAAGTTTTGGATTTTTTCAATCAACAATTCATGTGTTCACAAACAAGAGCACAGCTTTGTACAAAACAACAACAACAACAGCAACATCCATAGTGATACCTATAAGACTTTTTAAGTTAAGCATTAATGAGTCGGGAACTGCAACAGGAATGACATTTGGTCTAACAAAGGAAAAGATCAACGCACATCAGCACTAAACATCAAATCAACCTAAATGCTGCACCTTTTGACTGTCGCTTTGAAAACAAAAATCTGTTAGTGCTGTCTGTCTTAAATGCTGAAAATACTGATCTAGTGTTCACACTGGCACAAGCTGACATGTGGTTACATTATATCCTGTTCAGGGTCAGTCCTGACAAATGATTGTTAGATTAGTTTAACTTACAATAAAGCTTTTAGTGAGAAAGTTAAATAAATCAGTTGTAAATAGTTTATTTATATAGAGTTCTCTGGCAGATTTTACAAGCAATGAATAATTTAGACAGACTGATATGATACAACAATATGTGTTAAATAGACATTTTTTGCATGGATATGAATATGAGGTTTTAGCTTAATCTTGGGTTTGCCTTTTTTGGTCATTTGCAGTGACTTGCCAACTTGGCACTGGCTATATGTTAGCAGTATCAGGCATAAAAAAAGCAACTGTCAGTATATTTTAAAAAGTAAAAAAAGAAAAATCAAGGAGAAGGACCCAAGTTTTATTATAAACTAAAAAAAAAGGATCAACAACCAAAAACTTATCTACAAAAGACTCTCAAACAAAAGATGATCTCTAACAATAAATACTAAATCAAACAAGCTATCTACAAAGAAAGAAAACACTAGAAGTACAAATCAAAGTCACTAAAAAGTTCAACCAAAACAAACTATAAACACTGGGAAACATTGGAGACACTGAAGACTTGAGGGAGTGACAAGGAAGACGAATTAACTGACAAAGACAAGAGGGAACACAGAGACTTGGGGTGCATTCGAAAAGTCCTTTTTGGTTAGGACCTTCCTAACTGAAGAAATGACCCGGAAGCATTTCAGCGTCGGCCATGATAAAAGCTGTTCAAATTCTCCAAAAGTAAAGGAAAGGAATTTCATTGCTTCCTTTATTATCTCCTTTAGCTTAGGAAACACTGGACCATCCTTTACAAAAGGAAAGGAGTTTGAGTGCCCCATAATGCCTTGTGGCAGCAACGTATATAAATGTAGCATCTGCCGAACGTATACGGAAATTTACGATGGAGAAAGGACGAGTTTTTTGGTACTATGAAGATATGTACAGTATGTAATACTGAGTAAACATTTTTGGCAGGTATAGAGTAAAAAATATGCTTCAAAGTCTGTACTTCCAAAAATATAAACTTTAGTTAAATTTCTTTTTTAATAATTTTTAAATGGTGGACGAATAAACAATTACATGTTATAATTTATAAAGCACTTACTTTAAAGCACTTCTTTTTCTCCATAACAGCGTACAATTCTGAAGATTCAAAAGCAAGGCAACTGGACTGTGTAGAGTTTGAAAAAAAAAAAAAAAAACTCTACACAGTCCAGTTGCCTTGCTTTTGAATCTTCAGAATGACCATGACCTGGATGAATGAGAATCTACACAAACAGCCTACAGTGTTGATGAATATTAAACATACAATTGTGGTACTTGTTTACTATATTAATATTATACATCAATTACCACATTTCCATCTATCTTGATTTATGAAGTACATCATGCCAATAACAAGACAGAACAATGGGGTTTTTAATAACTTTTATTAAAAAATAATCAATAAAAGAAGGACAAATGAGGCATTTTACAATACTTCAAATGTGATGACAAATTCAAACAACGTTCACAATGCGAATGAAATAGGGAGAATAGTGCTTTTGAAACATGTATTAGCAGACTTCAGGTTTTAAGTGCCCTGTTAAAGATGTCAACAATTAGAGATGCTCTCACCTAACCTCACAGCTGAGAGCAGAAACACACAAACTTAATAAACATACTAAATAAACCAGAACTAGCTTAACCATGACAACAACAAAATGGAAATAATCAAATTTGCTGTTGATGATCTCTTTGCTTTGATACGTCATTATTTCTGTGCCCTTTATGGATGAGTTTGTCGGTCTATTTTGATCACTCAAAGACAAAATCACTGGTACGTTCTCATCTTTAAAGATTTACTGAATTTGTCATACTTGTGTATTTATATGCGAGAAACCGCAGGAAACTACAGCCCTCACCCCGGCGCACCAGGTGGTACATTCAATATGTTTCCCTTGTTTTTCTGGAAAAACACCCATAGAAAGAGTTTTGGAGAGCCTTTCAATAGCAAATTTGTCACAGGACGGTCATTCCGTCAATCACATTCTTCACAGGCCAAGCAAATGATTTTACTTTACACCACAGCACGAGGCGGGCACTACTGCAGCGGTGTATAGAACAAAACGTAAACCACTCTGTAAAACAACCTATCGCCAAAACATGTGGGAAATGGAGCAAAATATATTTCCTCTCAAGCTTTCAGTGTTTTTATTTGTTTTCCATTAAATAACCAAATGCTTTCCAGATCAGACAAGACTGTGACTGAAGCTGACAGCATCTTTGTTAATCTCCGTACAAGCACTCACTTCCTGCTGTCATCTTGCTTGTAGCTCCCACCTTTTCCTGCTTTAAAGGATGCTAAATGGGTTGTCCTGCTTTGGGCTGCTCACAATCATTGTAGATTAGAGCTTAGCAAGATAAATCAGCCTGATTACAGACACTAATCAGGCTGATTCATCTGCACTTCAAGGTTAACAGTCCTTGCTCTGTAACTGAGACCCCGTTTACACAACAACGAAAACGGAAGAGAACTGAGACTTTTCGTTGTGTTTTCGCCTTCTGTTTACATGAGAATGGTGACCTGAGTGCCCGAATCTGCAAACTTTTGAAACCAGGGTACAGAGTGAAAAGTTTTGAAAACGTTTTCGTCTTCGTGTAAACGGGAATCAGCATTTCCAGGGAAAACGCTGAGATGTACCCAGTACTCTTTCACATGAAGGCTGTGCACACATCTCAGGAACAACAACAGCTTCGGCTGACTACCGAGCAACATGTGTGCTGCTTACTGTGCTCGGTTTGTTATCCAGACAAAATATCCAGACACATTTGTTGTCCAGACAAGAAACTCCTGTGTCTTCGTGTGTCCACCCGTCATTGTTGTTTGTGAAAAGTTTGTCTTCACTGCGTGTTCTAACAGCTGTTTCACTACTGTGCTACTGTGTGTGAACGCAGAGTGCTTTAGAAAATGCAAAGGAAAGACCTTTCCGTTTCTGGTGACAACGTTGTCGTGTAAACAGGGCCTCAGTCATACAATTTACTTTACTACACAATTCCTCTCTAATCAGATAAAACAAATTTCAGATATACTGCTTCTGCAGTCTGGAATCTGCTGCAGAAAGTTTGGGTTTTGGGGAGCTGGTTTCTTGAAATCTTTTTGAAGGCAAATTTAAGGCATTGGAGGTTGATACTTCAGGTTCAATGGTTTGACTGATGACCTGCTCTTTGACTCTGATATCTGAGTTAATCTGTTGGAAATTATGGGCGGCACAGTGGTACAGCAGGTAGGGTGCGTGCTTCACAGCAAGAAACTAGCTAGTTCGAACCCTGTGTGAACCAGGGCCTTCCTGTGTGGAGTCTGCATGTTCTCCCTGTGCATGTGTGGGTTCTCTCTGAGCACTCCGGCTTCCTCCCACAGACCAAAACATGCTCACAAGATTAACAGGTTACTTCAAATAGCCCTGAGTGAATGTCTCTCTTTGTGGCCCTGTGATTGGCTGCGGACCTGTGCAGAGTGTACCCTTCCTTTCACCTAAAGTCAGACATATGTTCCAGCCCACTGCAACCAGAAAGGAATAAGGAGTATAGGTAATGGATGTTTGTAATTGCTTTGTTTGCAACTTTTAAATGTACTGCTACTTGGCCCGGGCACTCTTGTAAATGAGATTTTTGATCTCAGGTTGAAATTTCCTGGTTAAATAAAGCTTATTATTTGTACTACTTTTTTAAAAAAAAAATCTTTTTGAAACCCATTTAATAAAGCCCTAATTGGAGCTCTGAAGTCAGGCCTTATGCTGGTTGGGCAGCCTGGGGCTAAAGGAGCATCCAAGAGGGTGCTTGTGTTTTTTCTTTGCAAATATTGAGGCATGATGAGTGGGGGTAATCACTCAGGTGTCCCCCCTGGTGTCCGCAAGCAGTAGAGGGCATCACAGAGGAATAAGCAGACCAGTGCGCGGGCTGACAGAGAGCCGGAGCGGCAGACAAAGGAGATGGATGGAGGGGTGTACGGAAGATTGTTAAGGAGATGAATAGAAAGTTCTGAATGCTGCTGCGGCAGGCTGTGCTGACGTGAGGAGTGTTCCCAAACACAGTTAGTAGCGACTGCAGACCCACTGCATTACCATACACACATGCACGCGCACACACACTCACACTGGGCCTTAGGGAGTGAGGCTGCTTACAGGCAGAGCTGAAGAATGGCAACATTCTCCAGCTCTGGTCCTGAAGAGGTCACTGCTTCCCCAGCACCATTAGTTAACGTGTGAGGGCGCATGTGCATGTGCTGGGCTACAGGTTTGTGTGTTTTCAGGTGTTTAATTGGAGTGTCCGTGCATGTTTTTTAAGAGCAGTGGGACCTTCCACAGGTGTGTGGAGTCATGTGTGTTTATGCGCTGTTGTGTTTCAGTGTGATGGTGTGTTCTCCCTGCACAGGTCGGTCTCCCTCCTCTCCTCCATTCCCCCTTTCTTCTCCCCTCTAGTCTGCGCTTCCTCGCGGAGCTAGGTGCGTATCATTGGATCAGTAGCTGCTGCCTGCCACACTGTCCAATCGCATCTAGGGAGAGAAAGAGAGAGGAAGAGACACAGGGCGAAGGAGAGAGAGAGAGAGATGGGGGAGGGAGGAGAAAGAAAGGAACAGAGGGAGAGAGGGAGATTGATTATTTGAACGTCCTGGGCCTCTCATTCCTTGAAGAAGCACATTTCTACTCATCATTTTTCCCTCTTATTTCACACTCTCCACCTTCTATCTGAGGCTTTGTGAGGCTTTGTTTGTTGTCTTTTCTCCTTTTTTTCTTTTTCTTTTTTTTTGGGAGGGGGGGCTTATTCCCATCTAGGAGACGTGCCAACGCCACCAGCACTAGCAGCAGCAGCAGCAGGAGCAGCAGCAGCAGCAGCAGAGGAATATCTCCCAATATCCCATCCTGGGCACGTCGGATAAGCTGCAGCAGCGGAAAACACGAGGCGAATATTGCGGTGGGAACAGAAACGGGAACGGGAGCATGCTCCGCGGGATTTCACACCTCTCACCCCGGCTCGGTACGGTAGGCTGAAGACTACATTTCCAGTCATTTGTCATGTTGAGGGTTTTTCCTTCACTGCAGCGGGGGTTGCAGGTTGGGGCTTTGCATTTTGAGTGTGTGTGTTGGTGTGTGAGTGTGTGTGTGTTTTGCCGTAGTCAGCTCCAGACTGGGTATTCTAACTCACAAGCGCAAAAACGCTTTAATTTGTTGTCTTCTTCGCTCTTCCTCTTCATTATAGCAGCTTTTATAATGTCCTTTCTGTATTAAATTTAGGAAGGGGAGGGCCAGCAGGCGGGTTTGCCTTGACAAATGGAGCGTTATTCATCAGCGTGTGTGCGTTCACCACTGGAATGTTAACTAGCACCTTGGACAGCCGACACCGATACAGTCTGACACAGGAGGAGTGATAGTAAGGATCGTTTCAGCACTTTTTAGAAATGATCTGATCGCGGCTATATGAGGTTTCCGGACGTGTGCGCGCGCGAACACGAAATTAATGTTGCTCTCTTTGCGCGCGCGTGTGCGTACGTGTTAATATTCTGCCCTGAGGCCCTTAAAGAGAGAGATAGTGGTGTGGGCAGGAAAGCAGCTGTGTGTAAAAAAAAGTATGTGTAAAAGTCAAGAAAATCATCTTTGAGGAGGAGGACACACGAACAGAAAACAAGTGTGGGTGTTATTTTACTGAGAGCTCGGACGGTTTGAGCTTTTTGGAGGTTCCGAGCAAAAAACAAGCAATACGAGGGCCTCCCCCATTAAGCCAAAGGCAATCACATCAGACAAATATGTTTAGTAGTTATTTAACCAGTACTTAAACTTTTACTGAAGCATGTTGCTAATATCCAGTTTAATCCAACCCTCTTCATATAGCACATTAAAAAAATCAAGTTTACCAAAGTGTTGCACAGTGAATATCCAGCAGAAATACGATTAGATAAAAAGAAAAAACTATAAGAAGAAAGAATTAAAACCAAATAGTAGAGTACTATTAAATCATAAAAACTTTTAAAAAATGGATAAATAATGTTAAAATAAAAAAAAATCAGGCATAAGAGAATCAAAACACACAAAAAACACAGAATAAAATCTTAAAATGGATTCTTAAGTCAACCGGAAGCCAATGGAGACAGCACATCTCAAAAAACAAGGAACTATACTGAGGTGTTGCACAGTGGAGGAAAAAATATAAAAAAAGAACAATAAAAGAAAAACAAATGAAACCAAATAGTAGAGTAATTTAAAATCATCAAAACATTCAAAAACTCCTAAAGTTTTAATAATAAAAGCCAACTTAAGAGAATAAATACACATAGAAATAGAGACCACACAACTCAACAACATCTGGCCTTAGGGACAACAAGAAGAAGAAGATGCTCTGCAGATGTTCAAAATCTCAACAGGAGATTAGAGATGCCACGAGATTCAAATCCACTTTAGGATATAAAACCAACCATTAACCAGAAATAAGACACAATAAAAGATGAAACAATGAAAACTAAGTGTTGATCCCAAATAAAAGAGTGCTATAAAATCAGAAAAAAAATATTAAAACTCACTAAAATACCTAACACACAAGTTGTTTTTTAGACAAAATATAAAAGTTAATTTAAGAGAATAAAAACACATCGAAACAGAGACCACAAAACTCTCACACTGAGTTAAAAGTCCACAAATATGATAAGTCTTAAGACGAGATTTGAAAGTAGGTAAGGTGGGGGACATGCAGATTTCAGGAGGTAACCTGCTCCATAGTTTAGGCCCCAACATAGAAGAGACCCGGTCACCTCAGGTTTTTATTTTGGGCTTAAGGACAAGAAGGAGAAGCTGCTCTGCAGATGCTAAAGATGTGGGTAGAGATGTAGGGAGATGCAAATCCATTTAAAGACTTTAAAACAAACAATAAATGCTTAAAGTGAATTGTTAAGTGAATGGTGAGCCAAAGGAGAGAGGCCAGGGCAGGATTTGTCACAGTAGTAGTACTTAGTACTTGAAACTGAAGCAGCACTGCTTTGATACTGGATTCTTACTGAATCAGGAAGACATGGTAGTTTTCATTTGCCCTATATTAGCCCTACATGAATCTAACCTCCATCCTTTATCGTAAAAGATAAAAACAAATAAGTGAGATCACATTTTTTTTGAAGACCCAAAGAAACGATTGGAGTCCAGAATCACAGTTTAAAATACTAACAAAAGAAATGTTTCACTTAAATCATTAACCAAAGAAGCCAACAGAAACCTGTTGTTACACAGCCATTCTCTGGTGTAGCAGATAGCTAAACACAGTGTCGAATTTTGGATTGGCCCCGAGGGTGACTCATGGTAATTCAAAGGGGCCCAGACAACCCCCGCCCCCTTACCATATGGCTGCACCCCCTTGGGGTTGCACCCCACATTTTGTGAAACACTGGCCTAAGGGAAAAAATATGTCTTAAAAGTCAAGCTTTCATGACTAGGTATCTGTCAGAGCACATTGTTTTACTCATTTGACATTCTGCATTTACTGGGTCAAGACGGTATGCAAAACTATGAGGTATTATCAGAACATCTGCTGTAATAGAGTACCTAAAAAGTGCCTTGTTCCCAAACTGAGTACAGTTGAGCTGATGCCTCGAATGAAAGAGCTCCATCAGATTTCCATTATAGTTACTTTGACTGTACCCCTCTACATGGGCATATTCCTTTATCAATATCTGTGCATCTTCTTTGTGGAAAGAGAGGGCCTCCACAGGTTTTCTGTGTCAACAACATCAAACACGTGGCACTCCTGATATTTAATGCTGTGCTGTGTGGATGAATGCTTTGGCATGTTTCAGCCATTTCCACCTTTGATTGAAATCACACAACCACAGCAACTGTGAGTTGGGCTGTTTCAGGTCATTTTTGGGAAAATGAAGCCATACTCTGTGTGGCCTCTGGCTCCTTTTATTTCTTCAACTCTTCCCTTGTTTCCCTGCTAACTGCCTCTTGTGTGATTGTTTTGCAAGGCATTCAGGACTAATTGTTAAGGGAACTTTTAAGCATGAAGACAAATAATATTGATTCCTCAGACTAGTTAGAACTGGTTCTCAGTTTGAACCAGTTCTTAGGTCCCTGCCCTACAGAGAATGATCTTTGATGAAAAAAACCTGAAACAAAACAAAACTGCACCAAAAATGATTATAAGTTATATTTTAAACCAAAAGTATAAACTTCACAGGTATTGTGGTAATGCCGAGTTATGTTTGATTTCACCCATTTGTAATTTAATAGCGATCAAATAATGTGTCTCTCAGTTCATTTGCTTTAACTTGTAATGTTTAGCAATGACTGGTTGGCAGCATCTGTCGAAAATGTGTGGAGTTGACAAGAAGCACCTTGTCAGGTCCAATCATTTTTCCAAATGTTTCTGACCTATTTGTGCAGCGTGCAGGAATTTGTCTGCAATATTTAAAGTCAGAACAGAATGAGAAGACGCTGCATACAACACAAACAGGTCGGCAATGTCAAATTAAAACAAACAGAAAAACAAAAACAATATAACCAATACCGTAATTGTAAAACACTTAAATAATTTAGGGATGTATGGTGTCAGATTTTTGCCAATATCAGATACACCTATATTTCTGAACTCACTAATACTGATAACCTAACAGATTTTTTTAGCATGTCCTTTTTAAAGGTTGACCTGTTCCTTTTATGGTGGCACTCTATTTTTGTTAGAAAGAGATGTGAAGCAAGAAAAACACAATTTTATCCTCAAATTACTAAAACTTTTGAATGATGAAAGTGGATATTAAATAACGACAAGGTAAACCATTATGGTATATTTGTACATTCTGCCAATGTTACAGCCAGCACTAGTGCAGACAGTATGGACTTTAGGAAGCCCCACCCCCCCAAGAGAAAAGAAATCCTCTTTTGTGAAGAGATCAAGCCTTATATTTGTGTCAGTTTTAGTTTACTTACTGACTACAAATTCGCAGAATAATCCATGAAGTATGGATGTAAAACTTCATTTCCTACAAATCTATTTTAAAGAAGCATCTCAAAGAAAATGAATTTCTTTGAGATAGGTCTGTTGGCTCTTCTTTGATCCACTTAAATGTTTCATTTAATCAATCAAACTTTATTTTATAGCACCTATTTAATAACAGGTGTTATTTCAAGACACTTTACAATACATGCGTAAATATACACATCAATATAAAAAACACATGTATAAACACACAGATATCCAAAACCCAACATGAATCCATCATGGCACAGTACTGGACCAACCAAACTACAGGAACCAACCATCCCAACCATACTTGTGGGGGGTGGGGGCACAAAGGGCTGATAATAAGACAGTCTAGATCGGCAGTCTAAGCCTATTTGCAGCTTAACTATGAGCTATGTGCTGGTCCAGGCCTGAGCTGGCCCTAACTGAAAGCTTTATCAAAGTGTTTGTTCACAATGTGCTGATATATGCTAAAATATCTTTATTTATAGTTTTAAATTGCCATATCTACCACAGCTTAACTATATTAGGAAAAAAAACGTAATGTTTTTCCTCCTGCGATATATTCTGCATTTTTAAAGGGACTTTTTAGATTTAATGATTCTTTTTATGTGGCACAGCTAAGATTTGATCCAGAGTCCAATTTTCCGTGAATCCACTCGTTCTTCCGTTGCAGACTTCAGGCCTCTGACTGCTGCTGTCTGTGATTCACACATTCACACGCAGAGGAGGGAGAGTGTAGAGACGTGTTTCTTCAAATACTTTACAAATAAACTTGTGACCTGGAGCTGTGTTTTCCCTGGTCCTTTGTTATCATCCATTTCTAATCACTTTAAAGTGAAATCTTCATGAGCGGCCACCTGCTATTATCTTCTTCATGTTGTGAGTGTTGTCTGTGCTGCACATTTTACATGGAGGAAACACACAAACTCTGCATGCACCGCGGTCTGTTATCTGAGTGGGCCTGCCAGTGGTTATGTTAGATGGACTTTTACAGAAGATTGTCAAGGAAATGAGATCACTGGTGATGGTGGTTTCCATTAAACAACACACGTGGCAGAATAACATGCTGTGAGTCATATGACTGATATTGCATGTCCTGCTATGTAGCTAATGCACACAGACCTTTTGGGATTGCGATGTTCAAACAATGTATTGTTCAGCCCTAATATCTACTGATTCAAATGAAGACTTTTTGCTATTAGTACGTCCACCATGGAGGAAATGTATTTGCCAGTGTTTGTTAGTTTGTTTGTTGGATTGTGAACAGGATAACCCAGAAACTGAGGAAAAAATTGGAATGAATTTTTTAGGGAATGTTGGTCAGGGAATGAGGAAAAAGTGATATGATTTAGGTGGTGACCAGAATCCAGATGCAGATCAAGGATTTCTTTTAAGGAATCATTTACATTGCAAGATAGGACAGCTTTTCACATTTTCACTTATAACCTGATAAGTTCTCTAGGCATTTGAAGATTTTTGGCCATGGCGCAAGGGAGAACTGAGTTTTTAGTTGTATAGGTGTTCGCCCACATGTATACGACATTTCAGGTGCTCGAAAATGCACACTTTTGAAAACGGGTCCCAGAGTTATTAAATCTGAAAACGCTGGCGAGTGTGGACAATGAATGCGGATAGTTTCAGAAACGATGATGTCACATCCCTATTTCTCAAACCGCATGTATGAACCCTGACAACAATGGCAGAATATGGCGTCGCGTTCGTGCTGCAGAAGCTACTGAGCTCGTCATGGCTTTAACAGCAAAATTTACTGCTCCTCTGCGACCACTGTGAGCAAAAAGTGGACACGGAAAATAATGCATGCCAATATTTGTTGACATTTTCGTGATACATGGAAATATTCTATGTTTTTTTCTCTGGTTTTCGTCTACGCGTGGACAGGGCCTTAGGCGGTGATCTAACTCGGATATGGATTTCTATCAAGGATTTGTTAACATTGTGAGATAAGGCATTTTCTACATTTTTGCTAATAACTCAATAAGTTATAACTTGGTTTTGATGAAATGTTCAGGCAGAAAGGCAGCGAGAAAGGGCAGTTTTCCACATTTTTGACAATAGCTCGCTCAACAGTGTTGAAAATGCTTTGGTGAAGGTTTGTGCTCTCAGAGCACTTCTAATCTGCTGATACAAATACCATGCTGATAAAGTCTTACACCTCATGAGCCTGAAATTAATTTCAGATATGCACTGAAAATATCTTGAGGACCCTTGGAGCATGCGCCCCCCCCAGGCAATTGCCCACCTACATGTGCAATGTAAAAACCACCTCTGTGTGTTATTTTATGGGGAGGGAGATAGAGCAGTCACAGGCTTCCTACCGTATGCTACATGCAGGTCAGCAGCCCCCACTGTGTATCCAGGGTTTAATTAAGCGTGTGACATGACTCTCAAACACCCCCCACCCACTCCACCAACCTCACCCACCCTCCTGTGATCTGTGTGAAACAGTGTGTAGTGAGGATGTGACATATGTCTGCAGCTCATACAGGATACACACACACACTCACACAAACGAGCACGCACAAGCCATTTGTGTGCGTCTGACACAGCAGCCCCTGACAGTCTGACACAGAGTTAAGCTGAGCGGACAACATCTCGTTTGCCCTATCTATCGTTCTCATATCTATTTTTAACGTGAATAGCAGCGAGGTGGCACAGCCTTTTCTCCTGATGTGGTGTGCAACCGTGTGTGTGACATTTTATTTATCTTACGCTGCCATTATTCTAATGAAGACTAATTAAATTCTATGCCTCTCTTTCCATTTCTCTCTCTCTTTCTCTGTCTCCCTTTTTTCTCTTTTCCAGGAGGCACTTTGGGCTTGTTATGGGGGTGACTGGGAGGAGAGAGTGACAGAGGAACAGTGATGCTACTGTTTACATAACGAGGAGACTAACACGCACACTTACACACATTACACATACACATATACACATACAGCCATACATGCTCAAATTGCCAGTACAGGACATACACACTGGCTTTAAACACTTCCACGCACACGGACACACATTCAAAGACTCGCTGACTGAGTCACTGCGCACTCAGAGGCACAGCATCACTGACTCACACGCAGGACCAAACACACACTCATAAACAAACACTGAGAAAAAGAGGTTGTTTTTTTAAGAGCCAGTGTTGTGTTTAGTGTGTGTGCTATGGGCCAAAGTGAGCAGCAGCTGTGTGCGACTACTGAATACCTCTGAAGGGTCAACACAGCTGTAACCCTCACCCTTTCCTGCTCCCTGATCTCCCAGCTACCCCTAAACGCGCCATCATGCCCACACTGAGGACCACTAGAACTCCTTCTCTGGGGTTTCCATCCCTCCTACTCCCCCTCTGCCTCTCCGTCTCCCTACACCCTGCCCCCTTCCTGGCGCAGCAGACCGTGCCTGTCATCTCCACGGCGCAGGGGCGAATCCGTGGCATGTTAACCCCGCTGCCCTCAGACCTCCTGGGGCCAGTTATCCAGTACCTGGGAGTACCTTACGCGAGGCCTCCCACGGGAGACAGGCGCTTCCAACCGCCGGAGCCACCCCTTCCCTGGCCGGGGATAAGGAACGTGACGCAGTTTGCTCCCGTCTGCCCGCAGTCCCTGGATGAGAGGAGCATGCTGGGGGATATGATGCCATCATGGCTCACGGCGAACCTGGATATAGCAGCCACTTACCTCACTCACCAAAGCGAGGATTGCCTCTACCTCAATATCTATGTACCCACAGAGGAAGGTGAGTGTGCATGGGATGGGGGAATGAATAAGCGAGCAGGGGTAGAATTAGATTTTCATGCTCCTTACTGCGTAAAGTCAAATAAGAGCAGCAACAAGGTGCAATTTCAGGTGACCGTGAGGTGAGTTCGAGGCCAATTTGCCTGTGAAATTTGATCAAAACGCACAAGCATCCTGTCAGGTCGCACACATAACCTTGACAAACAAATGAATAAATAAACCTCAACTTGAAAAGTGGAGCCCTCAAGACTTGCCCCTGTCCCCTTCCTGTTTGTACACGCCCCTGGTTAAAGCAACACTTAGTATGCAGACACCTGCGTCAGCTGCTGAGGGGGTTACTACTTTACTTGTGGAGGAAAGCGAGAAGGACACACACCCGCTCATGCATACATATTGGTTCATTGGTTCATGCACGTGCATGTGACCCTACCTACACAAGCACACCAACATGAGCACAGTGCCAAGCATGAGCACCCCCACAGCTATATGTCCACCTGCTGTGAAATTAAGGTACAGTGTTATAAAGCACATTGAAGCAAGGCGACAGTGAAATTGTTTCTGCTTTTGGATATTGGATCTACAGAGTGAATAAAGGTCAGTCATACATACAAACAGACAAGTGGACAAATTGTGTCCCACATGCCTTAACCCTTTCAACTCCATGGGACTGCTAGCACTCCCTAACGGTAACACTCGTGTTTTTTACTTTAGTGGTTTTCAAAGTGTGACGTGGGCCTCAAGGGAAGCACAAGAGGACTTCAGGAGAGGGCAAAAGAGAAAGCAAACCATCAAAAATGCTCTGCTGAGCCAAATTCTTTACATTCTTTACAAAGAATAGATATTAAATATCTGTCCCACAAATATAATATAATTGTATTTGAGGAGAAGGTTTCTGGGTTAAATGAAAAAATGGAAGTAGGTTTACGATCACTACTATCTAGAACTGTTTTATTTTTGTAATTGGTCTTGATAAAAACTTCATCACCACAGTTTTTCATTTCCCAAGAGTTTCTGTCAAAGTTAAACTACCACTGTTCAAATCAGGGCAATATTTATAAGGTATTTACTATTTTCAGGACTATAAGAATAAATGGAAGTAGTTGCAACAGTAGCTCTTCAGGTGTGATTTAAGACTTGAAAAAGGTTTCACCTGGAAAGGCGTTTGAGAATTCTGAAGTGGGGTAGTATATTTTAAATCAGCAGGCACTCTGGATATAAGTTGTAGGCACTGAAAACAGCTGTATAACAGCTTGTGGCTATACACAAGTTTTTTATACCTACCTATTTAAATGCTCATAGTCTTAACATCACAGATGTCTTCAAACAGCCTAAGCTTTTGGCCTGTGTAATAAGGCATTAAACAAACAGAAGGTGTTGATCATAATCTGATCAGTATATGTAATAATTCATTAAAGGCTTAGGACAGTAGGCTACATCTTAAATAGTTGATTCATGATAGACCATAATGATGTCTTGTGTGCGCAAATGAGCCGGATTAGTGTGCCAGTTCTTTTATAGGTAAATCCTGGCTGCTGGAGATTTTTCTTTTACTGTGAAATATTTTATTTAGAAAAATAAATCTGATTTTACTAAAGGTCCTTTTGTTAGTTTAAAGTCTTTGGTACAACATTTTACTCAAAAAATGCTTAAAGATGCTATCCAATGTACTTTATAAAGATATTTATTGAACTTTTAGTGCCTTCGCTCAGCAAAGAGACAGTAGGTAAAATCGTGAAGTTGGTTATGAGAGAGGGACACGTCTGAAAGAGGCCACAGGTGTGAATTGAATGCAAGCCTCAATACATGGGGAACATGGCTGTAAACAATTGAATAACCATTTGATTGGGCTTTTTGCCTTTAAAGTGGGAAAAGGCATGCATCAAAGGGCACAGCGGGGATCTAAACCATTGTCTGTACAAAGAATTTGACAAAGTGTGAACAATTGGAAGAATTCTGACGTCAGTCGCTTGATTATCAAAGGAGCCTTTGAAACGTTATTTAGGCTGATGGCCACGGACGCTGCCATACTGAGCTCACCCTCTCAATCAAACTTAGATCAACCCTCTGGCAGACAAAGAAACTGTGTTGAGGTGGGACTTGTAGCTGTCCAACGAATAGTGACTCTGCATGGACTTGTTGCCATCAATTCCCTAATTTTCCAAAACACAAAATCCCTAACGAAATAAAAATGGATCAGTTTATATAAAAAAATCACTTTCTGTACAGTGGACGCCTTTAGACAAATTACATTTGTTGCTGTTTGTTGAGCCTGGTTGTGTGTTTGGTTGTTTAAAATATCCATATCTCTCTTAGAGACGTATAACTTCTAGGCTTCATGCTGCAACCCTCAATGCAGACGTGGTAAATGGAGATTTTGGCACTTCAGCTTTGGCTCCGTTTTTCAGCCCTGGAGGTTGCCATTTCAAATGAACCCATACCAGCCATAAAAATGTACATGATTTGACTTGCAAACCACACAGCTATAATGCCCCAAATGTATACTTCAATACTTTTTGCACACAGGCTTTTCCTGTTGGTAATTTTTCAGTTTCAGTGGCACACACTTTGGCAATATTTTAGAAATTTAATTGAAAGTGGGTTTATTATTCCAAAGGTCCAGTAACTATAAAATGTAGAAATGTAAACAGTGTTTATTATTTAAGTCTTCTTTGATGAACTGTATGTCCCAGATGTTGTGTTCCACTCTGTTAGTTTTTGTTTTTCATCTACTTATAATAAACATCTTTTTAAAATAAATCTAGGAGCAGGAAGGCACACCCCTTTGTCAGAAATGCAGCAATAATCAGTTTGAGAGCTATTTTTCTTTTGTCCCTTTTCACTTGACAGAATAAAGAGATGACAGGTACACAGGAACACTCACTGCTAGTTGGTGCACGTAAAGTGTTATTCTGAGAGTTTTATGATTCAGGGAAAAAAAAAAAAAAATCAGACTCAAAATGAAGGGATGCTCATAAACGAGCATTCACAGAAGAGGGTTGGTGCCTTGTTTAAGGGCAACTTCGCATTGTCCAGGAAGCGACCACACACCCATCCAGCTACTAGAGTGATTTCCAGACATGTTCAGACCAGGATATGAACCTTACCCTGTGGTTCCCAATCCAAGTGCAGATAGACATTTTACATTTATCCACAGTATTTATTGCAGCAGCTGAAAATAGTTTGAGTTTTGCGTCTTGGCAGATTTCTTTTACATGAAGATTAAAGGGGTTGGATGACATATCTTAACCCCCTGGTTTTCACCCACAGGTGGGTTGTGGAGTGGTGGAGAGTTGAAAGCAAGGGCACATTACTGATACAGGGCCGAGCTGGCAGAGGCAAAGCAGAGAAAATAAAGCAAATCTTGCAGCTTGATAAATAAATTGATTGCTGGAGGATGTTTCTCGGGTGATTAATTAATGATGCATATCATATTTCAAGTCAGCACCGCTTAGGATGTCTATCTAAGCAAGCTCACCGGAGTAGCCCCATTTCCAACAGACAGAATCAGTGTAGTTTTCTGCATTCCCTGAAAATAAGTACATTTTGTGATGCAAGACGTCTATCTTACAGCAAAAGGTAAAGGTAAAGCTCTATTTTAAAGGCTTTGAATTTAAGCCAATTAAAGTTATTTTTTCATCATTTACTAGTTTTTTTTTTTTTAATATTTCAGAAATGTTTCCATGTCACAATGCAGTTTGCCTTTTTTCATGGCGTTAAAGAGTAAACAGCTGAAATAAATGGCTGACTCTCACCTTCATATTTACAGCTTTTGGAAATTTGAAATTGACTGACAGGCTCCAGACAGACTCCAACAAACACTCATTGTGGTGCTAGCTGAACAAAAATAAAGGAAGAAAACAGGACTAGCAATATCTGACGTTGAATAGGGTGCTATATATTTGGTAAAGTAAAGCCAAGACTACCAATTCAAGGTGAATTCTGCATGAAGAACCTGAAGGGTTCACAGGAACAGGATGAATGTTTGAGGAAACATGGTAAATCAGTGGTGGGTTATTTTCATGTTTCTGAGGCTAACTTTCAAAAAGTCATGTATCACTAAATTCTGAAAAACAAGCATTTTTCGAAAATGTGTTAATTTATGGTTATAATAAATCTGCTTCCCTGATCAACCTAAATATATATGCATGGGGGTGACTGATGCCTGCATTAATATAATCCTCCTGGCAGAGTTGCTAATGAAAGACATGGACCATAAGTTGGGTGGGGTATAGCCTTCCACCCATTGTGATTCAGAGTCAATAGTCAGTGTCCACAGGAAGCCCAAGACAAACCATTTTTTATATCATGTAAAACTAGAAGAGCTCCAGCAGCACAAACCTCCACCAAGGCATTTCTGACACTGTCAGCCAGGTCATTACCAATGTGAAATACTGCCCTATTGCCCAAGGTTAAAAAGAAAAAAAATCCTGGATCTGCATTCAGATGCGGCTCACTACCAAAATCTAATCGCTTCCCCCGCTGGGTTATGACCAACATCACCTGAAAATTTGAGTTGAAGTCTTTTTGAGTTATCTTGCTGACAGACAATCAAACCAACAAACTCACAAACACTGGCAAAAATGTAACCTCCTTGGCAGAGGTAATGAAAGCGTAAAAAGAATTGTTTATTGCCTTGGCTTTAATTACATAATTTGTAGTCACCTTGAACTCAGTGTTTGACCGCATTTTGTTGCAAATATCCCTCCAACCATCTGTCTGTCTATCTATCTAATCAGTTCCTCTCTCTCTCTCTTCCTGCAGACATCTACGAAGAGGGGGGGCAGCGGCCAGTGATGGTCTACGTCCACGGGGGCTCGTACACAGAAGGCACAGGGAACATGATGGATGGCAGCGTTCTTGCAAGCTACGGCAACGTCATTGTCATAACCCTCAACTATCGCCTTGGAGTGCTAGGTAAAATATTACATCTCCTATATCTATATTCAATTTGCCTTACACCGCAGTGCTTTATGGTGATGATATGAATGTATGTGGTTTTATTATGGGTGTAGCTGCATTTTAAATAAACCCCTGTGTTCTTAACCCATTAATGAATCCCCCATTTTTCAATCATTTTTCATCCTCCTGCATTTTTATGCATTATGAATACATATAACCTGACAGGCCACGGATTTACTGATGGATGGATGCATTCTGCACCTCTTTGGCTGGTACTTGTTGGCTATATATAGGCATTGATCTGAGACCCACAGCACTGGTGACTAGTGAGTAGTTTAAAATAAGAGTAGAAAGGCACTTGTAATGCATTGATTTAAGCAACACCTAAAGAGTCCAGATGGATATGAATCTTGAACCTCCCAGCATGATTAAATGTAAATATGCCAAGTTAGAGTGACAGAATTTTAGCGGTGCGTTTTTTTAGTAAGTCTCCTGCACTGGGAGGCATTCTCCTGTCAAATCAAGGTCTGACTTTTTGCCTTGTGATCATGAAGTAAGAGTTTAACTGGACTTGTTGGGTGTGTGTCGCCTTAAGTCTTGAACTGAGTCATTGTTTCTCATTATTAAATTAGTTAAACTTGTGTAAACCTGGTTTGGTTTGATTCCTTTTGCTGGGCGGTTGTATAAAATGCTAGAAACAACCACCGGTTGTCAGTGATTTTAGAGATGCTTTACACTCTGTTTCCATTTTCGTGGCAGCAGTCCATCACTCTGTTAATATTGGATGATGCTGATTTGAGTCAAACACAAGATGTTCATTTCCTTATGAACAAAGAAGCCTGCAGAACAGGGCTGAGCAACTTTGGTGACAATGATGACCACATAAGTTTTGTTCTTATTGCCAGAGAGCTGGACTGTGCTGGTTGTAGGATGCTCTCATTCACAATTACAGTCACTTATGATTAAATAAGAGGGACAGTTAGGCTTTAACCTTGCAGTGCAGAGGGATATGCCTGATTTAATGTCTGATATCAGGCAGATCTGTCTTGCCAAGCTCCGATATGCAGGGATTGGAGTGGCCCAAACCAGGACGCCACAAAAAGTGTCCTTTAAAGCAGGAGGAGGTGGAAGATATGAGCGAGATGACAGCAGGAAGTGGCCGCTTGTACAGCAATTTCCAAAGTGATTTGGAAAAAATGGCAGTATGCATTGGACCAGTCTGCCTTGAGTACTGTTTCCTCCAATGCAAAGTGCCAGCAGCTCCAAAACATCACATTTGCAGTAAAGCAAAGATCAGAGACCATGAAAAACAAGATTAGATATAACGGAAGTGTGTGTTTAATGTGCAAAAAAAATAAACAACGGTGTTAAGAATCTTTCACTAAATATTTGAATCTTTTGGAATATTCCTAAAGCTTTTACTATACTCTGACCACAGCTGTTTGACAGATGTCGATAACTCTAAAATATTTGGTTTGTTTAAAAACAGACTAATTACTGCTTTAAATGCCTAAGGGTTCAAAAAATGCAGGGGAAATGTTTTCCTTGGTGTGGGAGTTAAATGGCTCAGTAATAGTAATTAGATTTTATTGAGCAGAATTTAGATAAATACACATGCTATAATTCGAGTTTTACAGAGCAGCACTATTTCTCACTTCCAGACGGCAATATCTCACTCCAAACCTTTAGTTTTAGGTTCCAAAATAAGGTTGTGTCCATGAATAAGTCATGACATGCTCTCTTGAGACTGAATAAAACCAAGTCTCTGAAAATGTTTCAATGTCCTGTCAGAATGACAGCATAAGTGCGTTTCTCATCTTTTAATTTCCAAACAGTCTTGTCCTTTATGGTTTTACAGACACTGCCTGCCAAATGCACCAGATTGTTGTTTGTTTGGAGCCTACTGAGGGCTGTCGTGTATCAAAGTTAAACCTCCTCAGAAGATGATTAAAAGAGAATGAAAGAACATTTTTTTTCAGTTTGCAAATGAGAGTTTGAGAAATTATTTTTACAACACCAAGCACGAAGTAAATTACTTATCACACCTTACAAACACCGCAGGTCTAAGCCTCCTTTTTATGGCAAACATAATCAGAGAACCTGATTTGAAAATATGTTTTGAAAAAAATTTTCAGATGTTTGTATTTTTGCATCAACCTTAAAATAAAGTCCTGTCCACACAGAGAGGCAGAACATTTTCTGTCAACATGGCATTCTTTCAAGAATGTGCCCCCACAAGAAAACACAGAAAACACTGAAGTATACATACCTGGCCTGTAAGTGATGCTGTACTGCTGCTGCAGACATACACCATAACCAGAAGAAGACATGGAGCGTGTGCATAAACATATTTGATGTGAACAAACACTAACTTGTGCTGTTCTCCATGCCCACTTGTTGCTGACAATGGTAGTGGAGAAAAGCCATAACAAGCTCAAAAACTGACCAAAAAGCCTGATCTGTGTGGATGAAACATCCATACGATGAAGAGCTTTTGCAGATACACCTAAACTCATCTCCATGTTGATGGCCCCAGAAAAGCTCTAGGGCGCAACTGTCAAGGGGGCTCATGGAGGCGAACAATTACTTTGCTAAGATAGAGACATACTTTCTGAAGATTAAACGCATGTGCTGGGGATGCCCTGGGTGGATATTATCAAATCCAGCATAAGAAAAACAAAAATGCTTCTGGCTGGCTTGTCTGAAATAGGTGAAACACTCAGACAAGTCAACCATAAGCAGTGTCAGTGGTTTGGTAATTAGTAATGTTACGTGATAGCTATGGTGATAGATAGTTAAGGCACCTTTAACAAAGTACTGTCTCTTTCCTAACATGTACCAGGGAAAATATATTTTATTAACTGAAACATGTTACCCTCCACTGCAGCGAGGGGTAATGCACACATTTTAGTTTCTACTTTGAAACTTCTTCCGGTTTACTAGTTGTCAAGACAGGAGACTTAGTGAATGGCATTGGAAAGTAGGGTGAAAAAAGGGGAAGACATGCAGAAAAGGGTAATGCCTGAATTTGAACCCACGTCCAGGGTAAAAAGCTCCCTGTATATGGGATGTATACAGACATAACCATGAGGCTATCAATGCCCCTCTGCACTGTATTTCATGGGGCTGAGGATCTTTAAGTATGTAGTGATTCAAGCTGACTCCTTATTTTGACCCCTTGGTTCAATTTAAAATGAATTTAGACAGATTCTCAATTTAGATCAGTTGACAATTCACAATGCATTTCCCAATCGCGTTTATTACATCTGCCAAGCAGATTATGTGTTTGCCAGTATTTGTTAGTTTCTTTACTCTCTGTTTGTCTGTTCTTAATTTGGATTTGGATGAAATTTCAGGGGATGTTTGTCACAACGCAAGGAGGACGTGCTTAGATTTTGGTGGTGATCTGAATCCAGGGATTTTTTCAAGGATTTCTGGACAGGGTAGTTTCCACTGAGGATCAGCAGGCACACATGTTCAGCCTGCAGCAATCAGCCACAGGTGAATCCACTATGACCTGATCAGGAGTCTATGAAGGACTCCTGAGGCCGTGGTTCAGTTTGCTCTGCTGCAGATAATGATGTATTTCACCCTGGCTGTCAAGCGCATCAAGTGAGTGTTGTTTGATGCTTCATGGAATATATTGTAGCCTATATTGATTGTTTAATTAGGTGAATTTTGTGTTGACCGCAAACTTTAAGTCTGTGAAGATTCTAATGACTTAGTTAAACATTATTAAGCATTTTTTTTGTTCTTTAGAGACAATCAATTAATCAATTATGTTTATGCGTTTTTCTTTTTGTTAAATACAGAAACACCACTTGACAGCTTCTGAATAAACCCTTTAATCTGGAACCTCGCCTTTGCTCGAGTGATTCCTCACCTTCAAATTGATGTTGGTGAACTCCAGCCGTACCCAACTGTCACACATTTAGAATGCCCATCAATGTTGGAAATGCTTTGGCAGAAGTTTGTGCTCTTAGAGCAACTGAGCCTTTATCAAGCTCCACCATTTCCAAGACGTGCCCTCTCTTAAGCCCCACCCTCCTTAGTTACTGTTACTAAAGCCCTTTTCACACATGCAACCCTGATATTGGCAGTATGATACATGGGCAGCCTGCTCAGGTAATTCACTGACATGCTTGTCCACACTTGCTCCTCTCTGCAGGGCGTATGCCATGCTGGATGAGAGAAAGGGGGTTGGAGGGGGCAGGGGGCTAACGGGTCAGCAGCACATGACATCAAACATGCGCAGTGGAGTTAGTGCTCATAATATGATAGCATATATTCTACAGAAAGAAGTATAAAAGTATTGTTCCTATTCTGCAGTGGGAAGAACACTTTTATGTGTCCAGATTAGGGCTGAACAATATATCGTTATCGTATCGATATCGAGATATGAACATTCAAGATATTGATATCGAAAAGCAACGATATAAACAAAAGAGATTTCCCCCGCACTAAAACTGCACTTTCCACATTCTTTTGTATTATGATGTTTTTATTTTTCTGAAAAATGCTTGGTTTTCACCGAACCCGTCGTCATATCGTATCGATATCGAGATATCTGGCATGAATATCGAGATATGAAATTTTGTCCATATTGTTCAGCCCTAGTCCAGAAGCACATTTACTTTTGTGTTATCCCCTTACAATGAGATTTCTCCTGCTACAGCGGTTGTTTTGATCCATCCTGTCAAGTCTCAGTTTTCTGGTTTCGCCCCGGTCGCACAGGATGATGTCACCAGCCCGCCCTACCAGCCTAAATAAATTACCCTGATAGTTGCTGCAGCATTGAGACATGAGCCCACTCGGACTTTACGCAGATAAAACGGCTGTTTGCATTCACATGTATGGCTCGCCCAGGTAAAGTCTGGATAATTTCAGGTTTTTTGCTAGTGTGAATGTGGTGCAGGTTAGGCAAAATCTGTTATTGCTGGCCTTTCTCCATTTTTAAAACATCTGAAAATGACTTACTTTTCCACCAGCTTTGTTAAATTTTGCAGAAGTAAAAGAATAAGACAAAAACAGTTGGGTGTATAAAGAAAAGTCTAAAGATTTATGAATCTTTTAAAAACCTTAAAATATGGATGCAATAATTTAGACTCTGTCTTCACAAAGTGTTTGACTGTGTAATCTGACACCAGGATTCTCAGATTCTGATTGGTTGGTCGGTTAACCAATGAGGGAGCTGACAAAGGGTCAGTTCTTCTTAGTTTGTTTTGATCTCAGTATGCACATTAAAATAACACCCTGACTTTGTATGAAGTTTACATGCCACACATCAGGTAGTCGTATACAGTCTGAGCTCTCTGGTGGTATCCTGCAGATACAGATATCATGTATGCAGGAATATTAACTCATGACACAGCTTAATCTCAAATATTAGCCATGCAAAAATATGAACTGATTGTTCCTCGAGTACTCATAATTACTTAAAAAAAAATAACTGTTTTTATGTCACTGGAATAACATGTAGCTGGTTTGTTAATGAGTTCCATCTCCTTTAAAAATCGTAAGAGCTCATCTTCAAATGTAATGTCAAAATATTATAAATGCATGACAAGACCACAGCTATTAAATTAGCTAAGTGGAAGAAAACCATTAGAGCTCTGGCAGGTGATGGTGTGTGTGTGATTTTTTTCTGCCTAAATAGCCTGAGACGTTAATGTTCAAAGAGAGAATATGGAGAGAGCCGACGTGCATTGATATGAATAAATCAGATTTCAGGAGGGTTTTTTCACTTGATCTTTTCTGAGCCTAATCATTTCTCTGTGCAGTCTTCTGTATAGTACAGCTAAAAAATGGAGTCACAATGTGAGGTGTTGCTGGTCATGCTGCCTTTGTCCGCTATTCACACCTGATCATTAATATTTTCCAATTGACTGATTTTAACAGAGACCATTTCAATGGAAACCCTGCCTCTAGGTGTTTTTTGACAATAACATGCAATCTGCAATCTGTATGCTGTGACTTAAACAATGAAAAATCATTTGTGGAATTAAACTATACTCCTGCAGAGAATCAATCTGTTTTGATCAAAGTGACATTTACGACTCTTAATTGTCAAATTTTAGACAGCTGTCCTCAGTCACTTGCCATAATGGACGTGTCAAAGAATGAGAAATGCATTTACCTTGGATGTAAGTAACAATGTTGTGAAAGTATTTTATATTTTATAGTTTAACTCTCAGTCAAGAATGAAAGAGGTGCTTTTCTAAGTTTTGTATGCCCTTTTAGTGTTTTTTACATGTTTTTTGGGGTACTTATGCATCAGTTAATGTCAGTAGCAATGAGAGATTGCCTGGCTTCCCTGAAGACACCTACCACTGTGTCATCATACCGTTGTTTTGTTTGTAGTTGATGCCCATTGGCTTGGGGCAGCAAGCCAAGTGCAGAGCATAGCTGTTAAAAACATGGCTCTGAACTGTGCTGTAATGACGTTACAGTGTCAGTTAACAGGCGGTGTGATTTTAGCCAAGGTGAAGAAAACAGCAGCATGCTGGAACATTTAGGATTGCAGTGTGGCATCAAATAATGTGCCTGACATCGTTTCAATTTTACAGGAGTAGATAGCGGATTGGATCATTAATAAGGCTGTCAGTGTTATTAATTTAATCTTATAAGTTCCCGTCCAAGACATCTCCACCCAAAGCGCAATGCACAGCAACATCCTTCATGTGAATATTTATTAAAATGTTCTGAAAACTTATAAAAGAAAAATAGTGTGTAGTTTTAAGATGTCTGCGTGTTCTTTTCTTGCAAATGATGGACCATTAAGCAAGATATTAAGATTTTTAAATGATGTTAAATATCTTTTGTACAAAATGAGATGGTATTGAAGTGTGTGGCTTGTCTGCAGTGTTAAAGTTCATTTAAAGAGGTTACTGACCCTGTTTTTCATATTTCATTCATATTTTATTATATTAAAAGTAAAACAATCACTTTTTATGTTATAAAAACAGTATCAACAATGTTTGTATTTAAGCTGAAACATCTCTTATTGTGCATGTTTATAATTTTTATTTTATTTACGCTTCATGTTGGGTTAGTCTCTCAACTCATTATCTATTGCATTGTCCCTGCCGTAAAATCTGAATTATGCATAATCATTAGGAATGATCACACAGACATCGTAGCTATACTGTCTTACAAGCAGTGCAAAACTTGCAGTATAAATGTGTCATAAATGTAACCAAAAAAAGATGCATTGGAGTCTTATAATCATCGTGATTCAGATTCTTTTAATACATTGTCTTTTGTGTAATATCTCTTCTCCCGTTAATACCCGCTGCCTACATGAGCCAGTCTGCTCTGATTGGTTGGCAGGTCTGCTCTGTGGTGATTGGTCATTTTATCGCTGCTCTGTGCCATGTTGTCAACAACTCTGCCTTCATTCTTACATCTATATGCTGCAAAAGACTTGTAACTACTAGCCAATGATGAGAAATAAAATATCAAACAAACAATAGAGGAATGTCAGACTGGTTGGACTATTAAGGGGGCAGAGGAAACAAGATGTTTTAGGCACCACAAAGAGGGGGAGAGGGAGCAGCCCTGCTACAGACTTTATGTCTTGTTCGTGGAGGACCTCTATCACATGGAGGAGACATGTTCAACACACTAAGGGCATATACAACAAAAAATAAACATATGACCTCTTCAAGGCAGTAATGTTTGTCTTATGAATCAGTGTGTTGACAACATCCCTGTTGGAACACACATATCAAATGCTCTGACAGAAACATGAAAATCAACATGAAAGCTGGAATTAAAAAAAACGCAAAATCAAAAATCCACCTACGAGATAGATATTTGAAGTTATTTTTAAGTAAAAAAAATTGCTAGGTTCTGTGTTATAATCAGCCAGATATGTTTTCTTGCTTGTTGTTAGATCCTCTAATCATGCTTTTATGAATCACTCCTGAATCATCGCTTAATCCAGATCTGCTCCAAAACAACATGTTTATCAGTCAGGTCTATGAATGCTCGAAAACAACGGAAATATACCGACCCCTTTCCTTTCTCATTTACATTTTACTTGCCATTTGTTTTAATGTTTCGACAAGCTGTAAAATGCAGTAAAACTGTTTGTGATTTCATCCAGAGTGCTGTTTTTAGAGTGAGAGTATGTTCAGTATGGGTGTCCCTGGTCGAAATAAACCCCCCGAAGCCAATTTTTTCCACTACTAGCACTGACTCAAATCTGATCCTTTTTACCTCCATGACTCTCTGACTCATTGCTCTCTGAACGGGGAAAATCTGATTCCCAGAGGTTTTTCTAATTTTAGACCATCATGCAAAGCTTACAGACTAAAAAATAGAAAATCTCAGAGTGCTCTTACAGCCTTTTTTTGTGGCTGTAATTATAAACATTAGCCAGGCTGAACAGGGGCACAGAGGGGTTAGAAAGATGCTTTTAAGGCTTCATACACCATAAAACACTGATGACATGAGTATTGACATTATGCCTGCACATAGATTTCTTAATCATGTAAAAAGGCTCAGGGGGTTAAATTAAGGGGATACTGTTATTTAGAATTGCTCACTTGTTGTTATACATGTATTAAAGTATGCCAGCAGGCTATCAGTATGCGCGAGCAGTCTTCAGGCTTCACATAGTTGTACCAAAATTATAATGCAGTTCTGCTTACTGATGCATGACTCATGATTTATTGTTCTTTTAGTTTCTTTGAGAAATGTCTTGGGTTTTGGCTTGAAAGATTTGTTCTTAATTACTCACTTACTGTGTCATCTTAGCTTACATTTTGTACAGTTGATGTATAAATGCACTTTTTACTTTAGTTACAACATTTGGTGCTATAACCCAGTGGAGAATCAAAGTCTTTAAAACAAAGGCGTGCTGGTGATCAGGGCTGTAACCACTGCAAGGTGGTCTTTGAAATTCTCATGACCGTCAGAGAAGTTAATAACATTCAATGCATTTTAAAAAAGGCTGTTCACAGACTCAAACTATCGGCTGTCTCTTGTCAGTAAGTGTCTGCAGACACACGGAGATTGACAGGGTTGCCGCAAGAACACAAAAAGCAGTGTGCTGAACAAAGATTGTGTAGTAACAGTGAGATCAGCAGCTTCAACGCCTACTCAGTCATCTGGCAAACACACAAAAAACAATGATGGTATTGATCTTACAAACAGCGTATTTTTCGGTGAGTAAATAAAAGAGTTGGTATGGCTATGCTGGGGAGAGAGCTTTGTAAAGGCAGAGAGAAACTCTGTGTGTGGGGGGCAGGTGGACTGGTGGATGGTTTTATTTAGTGTCATGTGTGCTGCTTCTCTTTGTCATTCACACTCGGGCATGTGTGAGTTATTCAAACTTGGACATCTTTTTTTAAAAAATCAGGATTCACATATATTTAAAATAATATCACTTCTTAATGGTGTACAAGTGCAGTTACAAAAGAACTACTAACGTCTACATGTTTTCAGGTAAAATGATAAATAAATGTAAGTTGATGTTAACGCCACTTTGCCATCAGAATCAGTATTATAGTATGCAAATGTTACAACTGTTACATTAGTAAGTTTGCTATTTAAATAATGATAAAAAAAAATACTTAGAATTATCAAAGCATTAAAGAAGGCCAGTATGAAAATGTCTCTCTTAATTTAGAGATAATCCCAAGTATATAGTATTCTTTGTAATTATGACTGTTAAACTGCCAGTGCGATTGTCCTCACCGTCTTATCCAAAGAGCATTTTCTTAAATAATGTCCGTTTAGGAAACAGGATGAAAACATGCCCACATTATGCTGTGGATATCTTAACTTACTCCAAGAGCACCTTTAAACCATAATGAGGTTACGTTCACAATCTCACCACCAAAGAAAAGAGCTGACTGGGGCAAAGGCAGAACCCACATTGGGTCAGCTGTGGTTCCCATTTTAACTGATGTTTGTGTCAATTTGTGCCCCCTGTGGAATATGCAGTACATGTCCTCTACCTTTGTAAAAGAATAATTTAACTTTGTAATTAAAGAAGAAGAAAAACACTTAACTGGTGCAAAAAAAGAGATAATTTATAAAGACATGTTTGATAAATTAATAAGAAAGTGTAATAACACACAATTGTACATAGGCCATTATATCCACATTACACAGTCTAGTAGAGGAAAATTATAAAGTAGCACAGACAGCGTTAGCAGTGAATAAAGCTGGACAGTTTCTTCCAGGAAAATTGCCTCAGAGTCTCTGAAAGATGATGTCTAAAGGCTCCACAGTCCACAGATTTTGTCAGTTTTATGATGAGGATCATGAGTCAGTCTCTCCAAAGAGAACAAGACTGGAATTTTGATATCCACAAATCCACTATCCAAAGCAGACCACCACTGAATGGTACTAATTTTTGCCAGAAATTATAGACCTTTAAAAGATATTTGACATTAGCATAACAAAATCAACAGTCTGATTCAGTAGTGAGGTAATAGGAGTTGCTTTACCTGCCTATCCCATTAAAAAAATACTGCATTGAACACCATTACTTAATTCAATCCTGTTTGGATATTCGGAAAATACATTTATTTTCAGATATTTCTTTCATGCAAGTTTGGTACATTCTGACCCTCTTATTTCTATATTAAAAAAAGGTTTCTTTTTTCCCACCTCAGTCCAACCACAGTCTGGGACAATTCAGTGACTATCAATAAGATTGATTTCCGTGCATTTTTTGTGCTGTGTCAGTGCCAAGAAAAATCTCTAGTATAACCCCCCTGGGAGAATTAGTTACTGGGAGAATTGTGTATTATAGCCCAAAGGTACTGAAATGAGAAAGCAGTCCATCTACTGGAAAATAATAAAAAACTTTGATATTAAAGCTTGGCCTGCAAATTTAAAGCATTAAAAGACGATACAGGTTTTTATGTTTCAGAGGCCATATGATCAAAAATGTTCACTATTGTGGGTCTAACTGTAACTGTTTGTCGCCCAAGTGGGCAAAGTGTGATTGTTTTGATGATGGAGAGCTACAGGCCTGTTAGAACAAATAGGGTTAAAATATGAAGATTTTGTAAAAACACCCTTTTCCTGTCAAATGACAAGACATATAAAGTATTAATGCAATAAAAACTTTAACTCCAAAAACAGTCCTAACCAAGACTATACGTATTAATGATGTATAATGGCACACATTACTCCATTGTGTGTTGACCATTTATGTTTTACTAAACACAAGAAAAAGAAAAAAAAGATCAATCCACTGAAGCAGCATTAACCATGCATTAGTAATCCGTGAGTCACGTGTAAGTCATGCACACTCATTAAGTCATATAAAATAGCATTTCTTCTTGCCTTATTTGCTGTTTAAAAAGTGATTGAATGATTTCACTGTGATAACTTTAACATGCTTTTTTGTGCAGAGTTTTTATACTCAGTGATGTTATTCATATGATGATATTTTAAATGAAATTTCTCAGCAGAATATGCTCATTATTAGTGATCCAGGCAGACTTCTTTCAACCTTTGGCAGCTACTTCTCTGTTAATTAGTTGATTGGGTTTCTTTGTTTTCTGTGTTCACACAGTTTTAGCATGTTTTGTTGGACACGTGTGCACACAGAGCCTCTTAATAGAGTATGCTCTGTTTCTCTTCCTGAGGAAAGGCCACTGTGGGGTCCTGCTTAAATTAGACCAAAAAATCATTGAAATGCCATGACAGTGAAGTGAGGTCTTGAAAAACGATTAAAAGACTAAAAAAATGTTGTAATTTAAATTTTAGCGCACAGTATTATAAATCTTTTATTGAGTATTATCTAAAAAATGGCATAAATCTGCATAAAACTGAAGGTAGTGCTTGATTACGACAAAAATAATGAACATGATTATTTTGTTTGATAATGAGATCACAATAATGAATCTTAACTGATTTTTAATAATCTAAATCAGATGCATTTTTTTTTTCACATGAATGCTTATTAGGCTTAATCATACCAAACACCTTAATAACATGCAATGAATAGTTATGAAAAGGGGGCATGGAAGCGTTCCTCTTGCCTAAATTCAACACAGTAAACAGAAAGATTAACAACACATGACAAAATCAATTAACAAAATGAGTACACTACTGCATGCAGCACAGTGAGCATTTATTGGTATTATTTTGTGTCATGGTCATCTAAAACAAACATCATAATCGAAGCTGAAACTCTGTGAATTCCCTAACACGACCTTAAGGTGCAATCTGCTACTTTTAGATCTGAGGCCTTAAAGCTACTCAACAAACTTAAGTAAACTTTAGATTTCTGATAAGCTGATTCAAGTTGCATCCACCCATCTGTCCATAAGCTTTACTGTTTGATGCCCAAAGGGTTGCGCCCTGAAATGGTCACCTGCCAATAACAGGGCTAACATCCAGATACAAACCCCCAGGCTAGGTCAACAGTTAACCTAAATACTTTATCTGTATTCCCAGCAGAAAACATGCTTACAGGGAGAAATGTGAAAATTCCACAAAGAAAAGCCTTAATTGATATTTGAACAACCAATCCTCTTGCTTTGGAGCAACAGTGTTAGTCACTGCACCACTGTGCAGCACAATGATTTAAGTTATTTATTCAATACTGAGAGAGGAGTTCATTGCATTTACTGCATTTAATGACCAGGTTGATATTGAAACATATAATAGACACTGCTGTTAAACTGGGTGCTTATGAGAAACATTTACATAATAACTCCATTCACTTCTCACTTCACTTCTCTTTTCTCATTTTTACAGTTTAAAATCACACTTTGTTGACTTTTTCATGATTCACCTCTAATTTTTTAGTGCTGTGTTACTCTAGTTACTCCTTTGAGTGATTCTGTGATTTGTGGGAAAGCGCCCTATGAATACAGTCAAGAACATAAAGAAAGCAAGGTTAAAAGGGCTTGCCAATAGAAAGCACTAGAGGCCACATATGATGCAAAAAAAAAACCCAAAAAATTATATATGCCAAGGAGGTTTTTGCCGGCGTTGGTTAGTTTGTTTGTTTGCTTGTCTGTCAGTTTGTCTGTCTGTCTGTGTTCAAGATAACTTGAAAAGTTATGGATGGATTTGGATGAATTTTTCAGGAAATGTGTGGAATGGGATAAGGAAGAAATGATTCGATTTTGGGGCTGATCCGGATCACCATCCGGATCCAGGAATTTTTTAAAGGATTCTTTAACATTGCCAGATAGGACCATTTTCGCCTAAGTGGTCTGAAGCTGCTTGGCGGAGGTCTGCGCTCTCTGAGTGCTTTTCTAGTTGTGCCTGTGGCCTGTCTACATCCACCACTCTTCCACTTTTCAGTGTGCCCAAACAGTCATTTTGAACCCCGTAACAGAACAGCAAGAAGAAAAACCCAAAACTAATATACACAAATACAAAAAAACACACACAGACAAAAAAGACACCAACATTCTGGACCTCGAGCATAAGAAAAAACTAAATTAAAGAGAAAAGTCCCAACAGTCAGAATATGGGTATTCAGAATACTAGGACAGCAGTAAAAGAGAAAGAAAGAAATAAAGATTAATTTATTGATAAATAAAAGCAGAGAGTCAGGCAAAGGCAGGCTCCTGATATGAGCTATGAACTGTGACCGGGTTCTGTCATATTTACCCTCCAACCCATGTACTGTATACCAAATTTTTCTCTGAGTGGATTTTTAATCAAGAAACTTCAGTAATATATTCTGGTATCAGTGAAAAGTGGTTAAAAAGAGTAAAATATTGGACCTTTATTCAACAAAAACACATGGTAACTGGCATAGGAATATTTGAAAATGATTCTTCCATCAAAGGGGTCAGTCCTGTTTTGTCAACAGGGACCTCGACCCTTAACCTGACACACCAGACGGACCGTTCAATATAGTTCACAAGTCCATCTGTGAGAGATCCCATAGGAAGTGTTTGAGGAGGGCACACCCTTTCCAAAGCATATCCTGCAGGTGACTGGAAGATCGTTTTAATAATAATAATAATAATACATTTTATTTGTAAGCGCCTTTCACAACACTCAAGGACGCTGTACAAGAGTAAAAATAAACACTCACATTCATTCCGGGACAATCAGATGATGCGATAGACGGGCGCTACTGCCATGGTATAAAGTACAGGATGTGAGCAACTTCATAGAAAAAACTCTCAGTAAAATGTGTTGGAGTGAAAATATCCTTTTTACAGAGAAGTTCTTAGTGTTGTTATTTGTTTTTCATTTAATAAAGAAATGTGGGCGATATTTGCTAAAACTGCTACTGAAGCTGTTAGCATCTATGATAATGGCTGCTAATTGACTACAGGTCTTTATTTAAGGATGTGGCCCATTTGAATACACATATAAAACATGCCTGAGCCTTGGAGTTTACAATAACTAAGCTAGAGGAAAAGCTGTCTTACCAGTGTGAACACAATGATGTTGGTAGTGTTTTCCAACCTACTCAAAGTCAGACCTACTGTACATATGTCTTTTGTTTTTTCCATCTTCTGTGTTTGTACCGATGTCACTGTGACCATCACCATCATCATCATCATCATCAGCATCACCAACCCATCATCACCAGTGTCCATCTACCTCTATCTCCCCCTCATCCTTATTGTCATGTTGAGCTGGATGCACGAGGTGAGTCCACACAACCAAAGCAGCCTTTTTCCATGCATGACCTTGCATAAAAATGAATCACGCTTTTTTCTGCTTATAAAGGACCAAAAATGAAGCTTTCACAGAGCAGTCTTTAAGAGAAGCACACCGTAAGGCATAATAAAGCCTCAAATTACCAAAAAACATTAATGTGTCCTTTTTGCATGAGGGAAATTTCTGCTAAATTGCACATAAATGATGAAATGTATTATTTTCACAGGGCCTCTCCTTTCCTGCTCATTACACTCTTATACTCTTATATGTGCTCAGGGCCAGCTCGAGGTTCAGAGAAATTAGTGTCTGCAGTAATGAGATATATGCTGTGGTGGAGTGAGCCATTAGGATCCTTTGTGTTTACTTTACAAAGTCAGCAGAAAAGGGAATAAGGGATAGCTGCCTTTGTACCTGACAGGGTGTGTGTATGTGTGTGTCAGCATTCACCCACAGAAACACGGACAAATGCTCGTTTATTTGATCCTACTTGAAAGGGAGACTCATCTTCTCATCATAATTTTCTCTGTACATGTATGGTTGAGGATATGCATCATTGATTTAAACATTGTGATAATTCAAAATCAGATCATTTTAGGCGTTTATTAAATTGTTAACAAAACCTCTTCTATAAAAAGAGGAGGTTTTGTTAACAAGAGACAGTCCCTGTTTTATCAGCTAATGATTTTTCTAGTCTAAAATACAAAGTACTACTTGTTCAGTCATATGAAATAAAAATATTTTTTTTCTCTCTCCCTCTTAGGATTTCTAAGCACAGGGGATCAGGCAGCGAAAGGAAACTACGGCCTGCTGGATCAGATTCAGGCTCTGCGCTGGGTTAAGGAGAACATTGCGGCCTTCGGAGGAGACCCTGGCAGGGTGACGGTGTTCGGCTCTGGAGCTGGAGCGTCATGTGTCAGCCTGCTCACATTGTCTCACTACTCTGAAGGTAAGAAGGAAAAATAGACAAACCCTGCTCAGTCTGTCTTTTATTTTTCTTTTATGTAAGGCCATGTCATTTTAAAACTGAAGCTTCTCTTAATGAAGAATCCCCTTCAAGCAAAATACGTTTTACTTCACATTTTACACATGAGACGTGTTAACACATTTGAAGCCACGTCTGGCCAATGTGGAGCCCTGAGCATATTTCTTTTTTTTATTTTGTTCAGGCCCCCACCATCATATGTAACAAAATACATTTAGTTTACTAGCACTATTTTGCTAGTCTTCATGTGAACATCGCAAAGCCTTTTTCAAGAAAGTCCACACAAAAATGCTTTTTCAGTTTCATAGTTATTTTTGTGTATACAAGTCATACAAAAAACATTGTATCCAAAAAAAGTATCCCAGGTGTGGATATTTCTTAAATTGTGGAGCAAAAATGGTGAAGGATTGTAGAATTAAAAGCCTTTCTTTTCTTTGTTGAATGAAAGTATCTGGTTCTAAAAATAAACAGAAAGATAATTTTCTCTGCCAAGTAGGTTATGTTTTTGCTGGCATTTGTTCTGTTTGACTTTATATCACTCTATCTGTTAACATTTTAGTGGTGATCAGAATCTAGATGACAAGCTACAAGTTTTAAAAATATTTTTAATATTAGAAGATAGGGCAGTGTTCCACGTGTGTGCTAATAACTCAAGAATGTCAGAATAGACTGGTGCAGGGATGATGTAGTTTTGTAGGCCAACGCGGGGGTTAGCATTACGTTGGTTTCCTCCACTGCAAGCCCACTAAAAACCAACAGGATTTTTCACTGTCTTGGATCAGTGCTGATGATAAGCTCTGTAGGGAATGAAAAGTTATGAAACTTAAATGTTAGCGGCAAGAGTGAAAAGCTTTTCATAAGCCACTATGAAACTTCAACATGGTGGGTCCACTTAGAAGCAACTACAATATTTCAAATGTATAACATCTTATTGTGACCTCTTGTTTGAGCTTCCTCATAATCCAGTGATCTGATCAAGTTTGTCTTCATGGATGTGGTAATAGTTTATGAATAATTGATAATTTAAAAACATTCAGAAATGCTTGCTGTTGGGTCCCTGGTTATGTTTTTGGTCCTTGTTAGCAGCTAGTTAACAACTGTAACAACCGTCCTTTCAAACACAGAACAACGGTTTAAGGTTCAACAACAGGAAACATCAGATGCATGTTATTACTTCCCATTATACATTAAAAATCTCATGTGCCTGTGTTCACCATGAACCTTTTCAGGCATTTATCCGACGCATTTATCCGAAACTGCTGTTGTAAATTTCATGTACTCTGGGGGGTTGAGAACCAGGAAGTGCTAAATGCTAACTCACCTCTGTGTTTTTGGACTAATTCCTGCACCACGCTATTGCCTCGGAAGGTTCATGATCTCTTAGCATTTCTTGTTTTTGCATTTCTTTAAACTGAACGATTGTCACTGAAAAGACCATAAATACTGATATGCAGTGTTTCCAAATATCTGAAGAAAAAATCAAATTGTATTACCAAAATATTTTATTTAAATTCTGTGTTTGATCCATTTTCCTCCCACTGCCCTCTGAGTAGCTGCCACCCCTGTAATGCTCGCTGATTCTTGTGTATCTTTATTTGTTAAAAGTCAGTAGGTGCATTGACAGAGATTGGTCTCATGTCTTTGGCCTCTTTATGTCCCTACTAAATTTCAACCACCAAAGCCCAGTTGTGTAAGTGGCACAAACACTGTATTTACCATCTTAGCAGGTAAAATAAACTAAAAGACAATAAAAACAAAAATAATGACAAACAAACAACTGCTCATGCTTACTTAAAGCTGCAGTAGGAAGAAAGCCAGAAAACGGTTGATTTTTGAGTCTCATCTGAGTTAGGTTTCGTTCATCTCCGCCCTGAGCCCCTCCTACCAGACGAGCACGCACACACAGCATTCAGCGCACACAGAGTCGATATCGAGCCGCGGCTGGAATTCACTGGTCGACTTAACACAATTTTGAGTAATGTCTGAGTCAGCCAGAGTCCAGTGGAGTGCTTTTATGAAATCTAACTACACAACAAAACTATCACCGCAACACATTACGACAAATATTACAAGGTTATTCATTTAGCAGCTTACCTGTCCAAGAGAAGAGTGGCCAGCTCCGAGTCCAACTTCAGACCTAGGCTATCCCGCAGTTCTCTCCATTTCTGGAATGCTCTGCTGATAATAACACGACTTTTGTTCCTTTTGTGGTCAGCCTCTCTTTCATTTTCTTTCTTTTCTAATCCTGTCTTCCTTTTTTTGGGTTGTTTAGCTGTGTAAGCAGTTGTAGCCAACGCTAGAATAGCGATAATACCTGGTGCACCGTCCGCCATTGCCGCTTGCTCTCTCCTTCTGCCGGCGGCACGGGCACGCACATATGCAGTAAAACAGCCAATAGGAACGCAGTGGTCTGAGCTGACCTTCGATTGGTTGATGCACATCGTCCCGATACTGATTCTTTAGAGGCTGAACACAGAGCCATGGTGAGGTGCAGAACCTATTGCTTGTCTCAGACCACTTGACTTACATTATGCTTGGAGGATATTATAAAATTTTTACTCAATTATACTAAAACAATGTTGCCCAGTGCAGCTTTAAGCTAAATTCTTGAACTTAGCAAAGGTCAGACACCACATGTCCCTTTTGTGACTTATTATGACTCTGTATATTGTAAAAACTTTTGAGCAGCTTCACTTAAAACTGACACATCTCTAAATCTGACACACCATAACATTTAATCCTGGTCTTTTTAGGTGACTACTGGCATGAATTTCATAAACCCCACTTAAAAAATACTGAACTATTCCTTTACAGCACTTGAACCCTCAAATAAAACATCTTTTATGGTTTATAGTTGGTTGATGATCTTAGTTGGAAATTTTAATCTAACAGGGCATCCTCTGTCAGATTAAAATTGATGGATCTGAAACAAGGAATACGCGTATTATATTTGGCCAAGAATTTGAATACACAGAAAGTGAAAGCAGGCAGGCTATGATGGCTGCTTTAGGTGGGTGGCTTTGCACTTTCCATGGTCTCCATTGGAGCGATACAGTCATTATTACTGGTATAAATGCCTGAATAAGCCTTTGAATCCTCTGAATAATACAGCCTCTGACTCACAACACCACATGCTGCATTATTTAAATCTTTTAACCCTTACCTACTTGAACCTGCTGCTCTCACCATGACCGTCATCTTGAATAATACATTCTTCAGGGGGTTTGGTGTTTTTGCTGCTGTTGGAATGCTTGTTCTGCATCTGTTTATGTGTGCACGTGTGTTGCATAACCCTCCAAGTGTGCAATCTGTTTGTGCATTCATGCGTACATGCGTGGGTGCGTGTGCATTCATAAATACATACATGTTGCTGCCCCGGTGTGTATGATTAATTATCCACTCTTATTCGTATTCATGTGTGTTTCTATGTGTCAGACCTGTTCCACAGAGCCATCATCCAGAGTGGCAGTGCTCTAGCCAGTTGGGCTGTCAACTACCAGCCCAGCAAGTACGCCCGACAGCTGGGCGAGAGGGTGGGCTGCGGCATCGACGACAGCACCCAACTGGTCACCTGCCTCCAGCTCCGGAGTTACCGGGAACTAGTGGAGCAGAACGTAACGCCGGCCAAATATCACACGGCTTTTGCCCCCGTGATTGATGGAGATGTCATACCGGATGACCCCCAGATTCTGATGGAGCAGGGCGAGTTTTTAAACTACGACGTGATGCTGGGGGTTAATCAGGGCGAGGGTGTGAAGTTTGTGGAGGGCATCGTGGACTCAGAGGACGGTGTCACGGCTGAGGACTTTGACTTTGCTGTGTCAGACTTTGTGGATAGCCTGTACGGATACCCAGAGGGCCGAGACACACTGAGAGAGAGCATAAGGTGAGTCAGTCCAAAAGTGTTCCATCTCTGAACCTGCCCTCTGTCATCTCAGGAGGACTTTGCCTCTCGGGGCCTCGGGGACTATTTTGGGGGTTCCACTTTGGCATGCTGTTATTGGAAAACTGATATTGAGTTTTTGCAGCAAGATTTACTCTGACTTAGGACTGTCACTGTATCAGATTGTCACCTAAAAATAATCTTGGCCAAAAAATGAAACAAAACAAAACCATACATGCTGATATATATGTTTTAATTACTTTGGGGCTCTTTTACTTTTAACAAAGGAGAGAGACATTGGATACAGAGGGAAAGGGGACAAGGTAGAGAGCCAAGAAATGTGGCAATGGCGCAGGCCCACAAACTCACAGTGACTTTGGAGTGCTGAACACAGGGGCGCTCTGGCTTGCCGGTCAGCTGTCTATGTTCCTGTTATTATTATACTTATAGAGGATATGCTCATGACACCACAGTCAGCACAAGTGAGAGGAATGTCAGACACTGAGTGGCAAGGAGCACAGATTGACAACAGTGATCAGTGGAAAGTAAGCAGTCCAGTACTTCAACTGAAAGGTTTTAAGTTTTTGTTCTTGTTATTTGATCATTTTCACACATAGATCTCAGCTAATGTTACAGAATCGTTTGGAGACATAATATCAGGTTTATAGTGAAGATGAAACCATGATACTACAGTTACTGATATCATATCACTGAGCATATATGCACTCAGGTAATAGTGGATAAAAAAACCTTCTTTCCCTGTCCTCTGGTTTTTACTTTAAAGAAAAATACAAGACATCACATTTCCACACATCCTTCATAAAATGAAAAATCTATATCTTACATGAGGACATCAGATTATGTTTTCATGCTTTTTGCCTTCATAAAACCAAACTCCAATTGCAACAGCTGTTTTTTCATTAAAAGATTTAAAAATAAAGTAAATCCATAGATTTTACCTCAAATTGATAAAATTAGTATTTATTGATTTTATTTTTGCACATTTTTCATGAAATGTTGGGGTGTGGCATTAAAAAAATGGGAGGCAATGACAGCTAAAACTATATGCTCAGAGAAAGGCTAGGTATATATAAACCAGACTAGAATTGACATTTTCCATAATGAGCATAAAAATAATTAGACCTTCCAGAAGTGACTAAAAACACATCAATTTTCAGGTGAATTAAGATGTTTCACTGTTTCCTATCATCAATTTGAAATACTCAACACTGCTTTCTGCCTCTCAGCGTGTGGAAATGTAAGCCTGGTGCACAAAATGTGATGTCAGTGCATATCCTCTATGGAAAATGTTTAAAATGTGGACAAATAAGTTCAATTAATTCTTCAGGTTAGTTGTTTTTTCCACATATAAAGATGCATAAGAAGGTGGACAGACAATCAAAACCATAAGAGTTTTAAAACATATAAGAAAATTAAAGTAAACCACGTAAAATGCAAAAGGCAACCAGACAAAAAAATAACATCCCTAAGGGCCAACATTTGTCATTTGATGGTATCAAATATAACCAACTGGTACAGGCTCAGAGAGGTTGTTTAAGATTAGCCAAGGGTACACTCACACCAGAGCCAGTTGTCGTGAAATGTTTGAGTGTGACTTCCCCCTCTGGCCTGCACTCACCCCAATTTTTCTTCCATCAGGCTTGAGCAAGATTACTTCATACAACATGTGGTTTACAGATAAGCTGAAATCAGTAATTTCAGAAGGCTACAAGGCAACAACCTTAAAAAATGTGCTCAAGGAGCTTCTAGGACTAGTTCAAAGTCATTAAAAAGGCGTAAGTTATTGGACCTGTTAAAGACTTTTTTGATTAATGGTGCTTTAACAGTGTTCCTTTTTTCATAATTCACAATTTGTCAAAACAGCATGGCACAGCAGGTGCATGCACACAGAGTCAGACATGCATCCCTTCTCACCTTTGTAACACCTCTGATACTACGTCTTACAACACCGCAGGGGACAGATCACGTCTGCCCCATGATGACTCTGTATCATTCATGGTGAAGGTGAGAAACCATAGTCACAGTCTTGAGCAGCACTGAGATCGAGCCCTATTGAGAAATAAATGTAGGGCTTAATTTTTGTCTGCACTTATCTGCAGATATCCAATTGATCTCAATCATAAAAACTTTGATTTTCTTTGAATTTAAGGGCACAAGTTATGGGATTTCTGATGACTAGGGTTTCTTTTCCTTCTCATTTTCCTGCATACAGCAAAATTTAATCACATTGGTAATACTCCTTAAACGATAAATGGACTGAGATGACTTCTGACTCCAAAATTATTTTTCACTGACATAGAAATATTTAAAAGTCCTGTGAAGGTTTTCACTAAAGTGAAAGTGGGAAGAAAATATTCATAAGGAGGTCTTTAGTGTAACAGATATTTGTTTTTTGACTGTATCTGTTTGTAGTATATGCTGCTAGGCCAGGGGCTAGTAATCTGGGCTTAGCTTTCCAGTAACAAACTAAAGTATGATCCTGTCCAAATATAAAAAACCCTGCCTACCAGCACTCCTAGGGCTTTGTAAATAAAAGTTACAACTTACATTTTGTTTACAAATAGTTAAATATATATATATATATATATATAAGTATATATATATACATATACATATATATACACACACATATATATATATACACTACATATATGTAATATATATATACATATATATATATATATACACACATATATGTGTATATGTATATATATATGTATATATATATATATATATATATATATATATATATATATATATATATATATATATATATATATATATATATATATATATATATATATATATATATATATATATCTACATATGATGGTTGATGTAGGGTACAGCAGCTGGAGTCAATCAGGTCCACAGCAGCAGGTCACTCATGTTGCTAATCATGGCTACAGTAGTAAAAATGTGATATTTATAAGAAGTTCTGTGTATTTTAATTGATTGATTATTCTGAAGTTAATATAAGGAACTGTACTGAAAGTGGAATGGGGCTAAAAAAGCCAAATATCAGCAACTGTAGCAGTTGGAGCTGTATAGGCACCAGGCTGTTACACCGCTGGTACAATTTGTACTGTTACGTACTATAATAGCACATCAAATAGTGAATAATTGGTGTTAAATTGCTTGAACAAACTTTAATGGATTAATTCACTGTGTTTTTGTATCCATTGAAGGTTCATGTACACAGACTGGGCGGACCGCGACAACGCAGAGACAAGGCGAAAGACCCTGGTGGCGTTATTCACAGACCACCAATGGGTGGCTCCAGCCATCGCCACAGCTGACCTCCATGCCCAGTATGGTTCACCCACCTACTTCTACTCCTTCTACCACCACTGCCAGAGTGATGCAACACCACCCTGGGCTGACTCTGCCCACGGTGACGAGGTAAGGAGGTGTAACAACATCTGTGCCATGCTTTGAATAAAATGAGTGCTGCCAAAATTAACAATGCAAATCCTATGAAGGCCTTTAGTTTTTTCAATATATGACTAAGACATGTATGTCGTATAATTCTGACCCATGAAGTAAGAAATCAGGAAGTAATGCAGCAGTAATGTGGGCACACCAACAGAGATAAAGGAGAGGGTCTTTTCAAAGCAAAAATTAATTTATGGCTCTGCCAGATCTCCTCACAAGACCAGAGTGACTTTGAACTCAATTATGACCCGACTAAGTCAAGTTTTATATGTCACCAAGTGGCCGAGCACCCAGCTTATGGAGGGAGCCTCCCTCTCCTTACTGAGAGCAGGATTGTTTATAACAGTAGCCAACAGCAGCTAGATGCTGAGGATTCTCCTACTACTACTATAAGCGATTCTTCAAATTGAAAAACTTGCAGATAGCCCAAAGGACAACTTTAAACATATCAGTCATTTCATCTTTTACTGCTCCCTGTTGCTACTTTCATTTACCTGTGGATGTGTCGATCTTTGTTCTTCTATGTGGTTAAGACACTGTCACTAAACAACAGAGTCTGTGCTCTTCTTTTAAGAGAAGAGCAGGTTGTATTTGAACAGGAGGTACAGTGATCTTGATTTAAGACAAAGTGAATCACATTTTAAAGACGTAACAGAAAACGTTTGTTCATTAAATCTCTTATTTGATTGATAACTTTAACTATCTTACACAGAGAAATCAACTTAGGTGGAAAGTTTAAATACTGTCATATTAGCCTAATTTAGAGAGTGATTTTGCTTTCCTGCATGCTTTTAAATAACACATCACTTTACATAATAATCACTTTTAATCTATCTCAAACCTCAAATAGCTTCATATTTTCTACATGGACTTCAAATAAATACTTTGGGACTTTAAAGGAGGTTTGTATGACCTACATATCAATAGTCAAGGCTTTAGCCATAGTGATGGCAATCATCTCTCCTGTAGATAGAGAACAGGCACGTGAACTAAGGCTACATTAATGCATATTGAGCCAAGAGCTCTCTGTATTTAAGTGACTTTTAGGTGGGAACAAGCAAAAGACACAACCTTGGAACAATCGGACGCTAGGATACACTTTTGTTTTCCACTTGCATGCCTCTTTGTTTTGGCACTAGTTTTGCCCAGACTAGTCCACCTGGAGCCCGTTGTATTAGCAGTAACAATAACAGTAATGGTCAAAGTTTCCAAACATGCAACTAAAACTGCTTAAATGTTGATTAATCACTGTGAACTGTCAAAATCTGGTGACTAATTGTGATGAGGGCTTGGCCCCAGAGGCCCCAAATTAGGAACCCTATTTCGTTCTCGGGCATCTATGCACATAGTCATTTCCTACCAAAAACTTAAGTTCTGCCCAGCTGTAACACATTGGCCAGTTTTTTCTGATTATTTTTTTATGTTGGAGGGCCACATAAGGATTCTAGTGAGCATCTTTGTCAATGCGCTTTTTATTTATTTATTTATAGTCTCTGACATACCCCTGTCGGCTGTTTGTTAAATGACTGTACAAATGCTGGTAGAATGCAACATAGAATGGCATAAATTGATTATCTTATTCTTGTCATTTATAATAATCTTAAACAGATTCCCCATGTCTATCAACAATATAAATATTACAAAAGGAAAGGCTTACACTTTAAGGCAATTGAGGGGCCCACAAGAGCCCTGGGTTCACATTAATTAGGAGTGCTGCTTTCATTTTAATTTATCCACATTTCTCAAGTTGAATTAGTTTGTCGTTTTTCATTTGTGAATGGGGGCGTCATTCATCTGCTTTGTGTTGAGCTCAATGACTGAGTGCGCATGCATCTGTAGCTGAGGGGGTGGAACTCAGTCCAAATTATTTGGGATAACTTGTCAAAATGAAGACAAATTCTGTGACCTGAGTTCAGGTTTACAGCAGTGACACATGAGGCGATTTCTGTCTCCAACGAGATGAGGTTAGACTTCGACATAATTCAGTTGTGTTTCCAGTTAGTGTCAAACAGAATGAATGTAATCTGTTTGCTGTGGCAGTGAGCTATCCTAAAGTTTGTCTCCCTGTGTGTGTTTGTGTGTTTGTGTGTAGGTACCCTATGTCTTTGGTGTACCCATGGTGGGACCCACTGATCTGTTCAACTGTAACTTCTCCAAGAACGATGTGATGCTGAGCGCTGTAGTCATGACTTACTGGACCAACTTTGCCAAGACTGGGTAAGAGACTAAAATAAACATCAGTGTGAGATGCTGAATTCATTACATAATCCCGCAGAGGAGGGCTTTTCCTGACTCTTCTTTCCTGCTAATATCAAGAAAGCAGCCAAGACAAAGCATGTTAAGCTTGATTAGGTCCTCTTTAATTCTGCTTTTTTTAGACCCAGAAATCCACTTCTAATTTATGCTATTAATATCTAATCCCATCCCCAATGTTGAAACCGCTCATGTTGGTGAATGAAAGTAAGTCTATTTAATCACATTTGAAATGTAAAACAAGGCTCACAGCAGACATTCTTCATCCCTCTCTTCTTAACATGGTGGATTAGTGGGCCAGTCAGTTACCTTTGGGTGAGACCAATATGCTCAAATGACCTTGTCAGTGGTTTGTAAATGTGTCAACCATAAGAGTGTGAATGTGGATGGTGACTGCTAGAAAACGGCTAAACAAGCTTAAGTTTATTATCCATTGTTACACAGTGCGTCATAAATATCAAACATGATTGATATCTTCAACTCCAGGAAGGTGAAGATAAACAGGGGTAATCAGCTATATTTGTACGAAGGCAAGTTTTTGTTTGACATGTGTACAGGGGGTCAAATTTTAAAAACAGTGTGATAATATAAATATTTTGGTCTTACTTACAGTTTTATTTTTTTCCCCAAATTGTATGTGTTTAACCTGACACGCCAGATGGACAGTTCCATATATCCGCCACGGAAATATTTCACTAATCCATCTGGGAAAGAGACGTTCGAAAATGTTTTCAGAGACAGAACCTTCAAAAACAACAGCAGCTTGTGATTGGACGATCGTTTGACTCGTCACACTCATCACAGATCAATCCATATCAAGCAACGCTGCTACTTACGACGTAGCATTCATAGCGGCTATACGTAATGGCTCACGGCTAGCAACAGTTAACGGCTGTAAACTGTAGTGCCTAACAACAGTAGCCTAACAAAAGTTAGCCGTTAGCTTAAACTACCTTAGACTCTTATATTAAATTGTACCACACAGATGTATCATTTAACACTTATATGTGACACGAACCTCGCCAAAGACAATCTCTACCAGGTTTTCCTGGTAAACTTCTGAGGAGAGCATATTTCGCCAAGTATCACTGTGTAACCATGATGACCGTAGACTAATCCGGCATGGAGGATTTCCGCGTTCTCTCTCAGTTTCCCAGTAGTGATCCCCGGTCAGGAGAAGAGCAAAAACATGATTTCCTGTAAGACAAGCTTCAAGTGACGTTCTTTGCTCCTCTTTTAAAAAACAAATGAGCCCATTTCTGATAAAAAAAAACACAGTTGTTGAGACCGCTTCAGAAGCCGCCATTGTTTTCAAGCATGCAGTCACTTCCTGTTGTCTTCACGTCCGCTGCTCCCGCCTCTCTTCCCTGATTGGGCCGTTTAAGCATTTAGCCGAGTAAAGTTGTTGGACAATTTAGGTTGACAAGACGGATATGCAGGATTTCAGAATCAGGCAGGTCCATCTGCTCTGCAAGGCTAGTATGTGTCACCTACCCTTTAAAAGTGAGATCAGTCCCCATCCCTTATACTAACTGCCAGCCACGCAAGACAAAAAATATCTTGGCCCCTGGCCGCTGGGCCTGTCATAATTTCCCTCTGTGGTTTTATCTCTCAATATACTCGTTCTCCTGGTGAACAACATGTCAAGTGTCAGATCAAACATGAAGTAATTCCTGATAAAACTGTTTTAATAGTAAATGCTTTGGGGGTTGTGTTTGTGGTTATAGGGAGGTAAGCACAAAAAGATACCCTCAAAACTACAACATTTTTCCCCTTACATTTCATAAATTTGATAATACCCTGGTGAGCCAGATGGGAAGCTGTGGGGGGTCTGATACATCCTTCAGGACAGCCAGTTGATGATCACTGGCCTGTGTTGTGATGCTGATGAAAGTGTGAAGACCAAAAAGTAAAACCATGCAAATGTTCGCTATTTATAAAACAGACACATGTTGTGCATAGTAAATATAACTCTAAACAAATACATATTCACACTGACTTCCTTTGTTTTTAACAGCTGCTGTAGCAGCATTTATAAACAGAGTGAAAGTCTCCAGTTAACACAGTTACTAATAACCCAGCCTAATCCAAACCACTTTATTTGTAACGTCAAAGCAGAAATTAAATGTGTCTGAAATGCATACACTACATACGTTGTTGATGGTGTGTTCGATCCATGAAGCTGATGTGATGTTTGTGTTGATTATGGATGGTAATTGTATTTTTTCTGATTTGATGTTACAATAGAACATTGGTGTGAATTTTATTAGTTCTGACATCTGATTTGTCTCTTTACACATTTGGAAGTTGTACACAGCCTGAGTGCCCTCATGTGCCTTGAATATTCTCCAGTAACACACATTGTGCAGATTCAAAAGTATTAACTACTACATTTGTGGCACAGGTGGATAAGTGTGCAAACACAAAGTTGAACAGTGAGTTTATCTTAAACCTTACTCTTCTAACTATTACTGTTTTAACAAAGGCCAGTGACCAGGGACTATGGTCATCAAAAACAAACAAGCAAAAAAAAAAAAAACACCTTTCTGAGCTGTTCAAAAGGGGTTACAATTAGTTATTTTTATTCTGTTTGTCAAGTACCAAATGATCCAAAGCCAGGTATCAGTTTGTGGCCTTTATATTTCTTGCACAGAACTGCAACCACCGCTATAGGATACGTGGCACTGAATGCAGGTGACAGAGACCATTTCCCTGTTAAAAGTTGTTGTGCTCTTCAATTTCAAAACAGCTGTCCACAGGTGGAAAAAGTTGCATAGCTACTGTAAACTACCTGATAAATTACAATTGTGTAGGTTTTGTTCTACTATAGGTTATGGAGAAGGTGTTGGGTGCTTCCATTTAACAGGGATCTTATGAAGAAAGCAAAAGAGTGCACAAAATATTTGGAAAAAAATATCTTTTTCTGTTATGCTGCAGGTTAAATCACATATCTATACTTATTTGTAATTTTTCAGAATGTTATTTTATAACTACAGAAAATAGCTGCAAAAATTAATAAATGCATGCCAGATAACAGCCAAGCCCATAAATCTCTGTCAGCTTTTTTCTGCAGGGGTAATTTAGTTCTTAAAGAAGAAATGTTTTTCAGTAATAAATTTTCCTCTAAAATATTACTTGAGGACTGTCTTAAGCTTAGATTTAATGATGTATGTGAGGAAGACATTTAAGTGAAAGAAAAATAATGAGCTGACAGGCATGATGTGTTTTTATAATGTCTTTTCTTTCTGAAGTTCTGTGGTGTCTGACAGAAAGACAGAACTTTGAAAACAATCATGCAAAAGACTCTGCAGACTAATTTTGGCAGTGGCTGCATGCAGGTTCTCTGTCATGACAATGCTCTGACCAGGCTTTTCTTCTTCAGACCCTGGCAGGGAATGCTGAAGATGCTTTGTTCTTGAAAAAGTCCTTGAGGACATTAAGGTAATGTTCTGAAAGAAGAATGAAGGACAGGCTGACAAATCTCCCCCTCTCTTCTCCTCTCTATCTGCACCCTCATTTGGCCCAAACTGGTGCAATGAGATAGAGAGCTTATTCAATATGTTAAATCAAAATTAAAATGATCTGCCAGCAGCTCAGAAAGCTTTTACTGGTCCAATTTATTAATTGAAAGGGAAGTGATGTGCCAGGAGCAAAGAAAACTACAGTTGTTGTAGAAAGGATCCACATTAAAACTTTAAAAAGCCGACAGTCCTCTCTGATAAGAGTACCTTTTATCTGTCCACTGTGACATGATATACAAGATAAAAGTAATTGTTGAGGATGGACCCTCTGTTTGCAGCGCTCGAAGAGAGTAATTACCCGTAATTAATCCAATCGAGACTCACTCCGCTGAGACCTCTTCAGATTTACACAGACATCTGTAGTCTAGACCTTGATCTAAATCACCAGCGAGCCTTTGCTATCTCACAACAGCCAGAATTAGGACAGTGCTCTCACATGTTTAAGTAAAAAAAAGGACTGTCCTACACTGGCAACAGAGCCAAGGCATTGTGATTGGGGAATCTATAGGGAGGCTGGATTGTTTGTAGCAGGTGCTAATGATTTTTGGAAAAACAAACATGAACAATTAATTACTGCAACACAAGCACAATTCATCAGGAATGAAAAAAGCAAATGCATACAAAAGCTCGACTATAACAATCACAAACAACATCCCTACAAATTACTGTCAAAGGCCTTGAGTCTTTGTGGATTGCAGCAGGGCAGTTTTATGCTTCTATTATGTATACATTGCCAGAGAGAAAAAGCACAATGGTGGGTCACTCAGCCTTGGACCGTATACTTCCTATATCCAATCAGTTCATCGTCAAACCAGAGAGGCTATTTGTGACAAGCTTGATAAAAATCCCTCAAAGAATTCTTGGCATGTGAAGTTCAAAAGCCAGGCATGATGATGAGACTCAAGAGCATTTGACCTTGTCCCTGTTTTTTTTAAGATGTTGTTTTTACAATTAGGAGGTGAAAAAAATGACCATTAAACTTTGACCTATGGCCTTAAAAACCTAATTAGGTCATCACTCAGTGTGAGAAGACAGTTGTGCAAAGTTTGACATAAATCTCTGGAATAGGGATGACCAGAAAACCCCATCTCCTTGACCTATGACCTATGACCTGCAACATCTAAGTGGTTCATACTTGTGTGAAATAGGAAGTATGTGCAAAGTTCAAGAGACACCACTTAAAACATGTCTGTGATATGCATTTTTGGAAGTTGGCATTCAGGAACAAAGGTAGATCGTGAAATTTCATGACATTGAAAGTCTGATCAGGTCATCCTTGGGTCAGAGTGGGCAAGATGGCAAATCTGGATAAGAAGCATTGTCTCCCATAAGTAAAAGATGGGCATGACATTGATTTTCATCTTATGAAATAAAGACCAAATACTTAATCCTTGCATGAAAGTAGAAATTTGACCAACGTTTGATGAAAACCTCTGAGAGTTCTGGAGATATTACATTCACAAGTAAAAAATGGCTACAAGGGTGTTTCACCTTTGAAGAAAAAAAAGTTTGAAGAAAGTATTCATCAGTATTCTTATCATTTCCCTTTCACAAGAAAACGCCTAAAAGCAAGGCACGATGATAAAACTTGATATTGTGGCCTTTATCCCATGACCTCCAAATCTAACCAGTTGATTCTTAAGACAAAAGTGACAGAAGAGTAATGCTTGAGGCAAATCCCTTGTAGCAGTCAAGAAATGTTCCTTTCACAAAGAGTGAACAAGCTCCACGACCTTTAACCTTTAACTGAGGGATGTGCAAATGCATCAGTTTAACATGGGCACCAGTCCTTTTCACAAACATCTGCCATGGGATGGGCAGATATCAGTTTAAGATGTTTATTTGTTGTGACATAAGGACACTTAGATTCTGATTCAGAGAGGAAGTGTCTTACTGTGGAAAAAATATCAAGTTGACAAACTATGATGAACTTTCACTCTTTAACGTAACAGAAAAATATCAGCTTTATTAGAGAAATGAACAGTAAGAACGTCATTATAAAAGCTTGCACTGGTATTGGCTAAATTGTTATTTTGAACATAGGTATTGACATCAGTCCTAATTTCACATCACTGCTTTGACCTATAGCCTTGAATATCTTACCACTTTTCACTGTCATGGTGGACATTTGTGCAAAGTTTGCATAAACCCCCCAAAGCAATCACAAAATGCCTTTCTGAGCAATGAGTAAACATTAGGCTCCATGACTTTGACCTCCAAAATAAAACTAGTTCATTGTAAAGTCAGAGCAAACATCAGTGCAAAGTGTAATGGAAAGTAGGCCTACCTCAAGTGTTCTTGTCTGCCTCAGGTTGACTGCTTCTGCAGCCCGCCTGAAATAGACACTCAAGAAAGTGCAGTTTTCATACTTTTGCATTGCCTTTATTTCCAACACTGGAGATTTGTGATTGGATCAGATCTCAATGGAAATGGCAAAGATCATCACTTACATTGTTATGATCTCATTATTTTATGACTGAAAAAATGAAGAACTCTAAAATTTTCACTGATACGATGCCTGATCTCATTACATTATTAGGTGTTTTACTTGCTCATACTTTTCATCTCAAGACTACCTGATAGCTGTTGTCTTGAACGTAGCTGCTTTAGGGAATAACAACACATCAACTTATCAGTCTCTAACCCAAAGTCTACAGAGAAAACTTACAGAGGAAGGAAGAAAAGACTTTCATGTTATCAGTGGGGAACTTTCTCTGAGGGAACATACCACTCAGAGGCCTCAGATTGGGATGGAACCGTGGGACAGCTCAATTTAACTGTGAGAGTGTGATTCTCCCTGATGTATGTTTCTAAGCCTCTGTGTAGGCGTGTAAATCCTCAGCTGCTCTGTCTTTTTACATGCCGGTGGATCTTCACGCTAGCTGCTTTTTTGTGCACTTCATAAGGTGCTGATTGACAAGTGAGCAAATAGCGTGTAACTGGTAAGTCTGTTCCAATGAGCCACCGTTTCATATGTCGGTTTTGCTGCTGGCAAAAATAAACGGATAAATCAACGAATAGATGTCTGTCCCCATAGCTCAGAGAAGTGATACTTCAGTAGGTTTTTCATGTACTTCAGCACATATTCATCTCCAATATACATTTCTAACAGTTTAAATGCTTGCCAGAGGGGCAAATATCCACATATTGTTTGGGCGGATTTACTGAGGCGAATAAACTGGACACAATTCAGTGATCTGCAGCTAACTTCCCTTTGAGCTATGTTTAAAGGGAAGTAAAACATGTTCCTCCTTTGATATTTTTTTGCCATTGGATTGCCTCCTGCTTCTAAATATTGATTAGAAAAAAATGTGTGCCAGTAAGAGCCTTGGCCTGCATGGGATAGTACCTCACTCTTTCCAGAGCGATAGCAGCTTAGAAAACAGTCTTTGGGATCCCATTGATAACAATAAAAGACTGAAATTATGTTCTTTTAGTCTAATGATCAAGTCAATGATTTTTATTGGACAGACAGTCAAAAAGAGTCCCTCAACAGTGACCCATACCTTGTTATGAGGATGGTGAGAAGGGGCAACGGGGGACAATCCATTTTAGGAAATACATCACCGAGGCAAGCAATAGGTTTGTCAAAGGATGATTGATTGACGGGAAATCCTGTGACCTTTCTCTGCTGTACAAATGTTCCCTCTGAGGTGGAAAAAGCGTGTTTTGATGGGCTGTGTCAAAGGTTTGTCATTCAAGGAGTTTGACTAAGGCAAGCAGCAGCAGCTCTAAAAAACTGCAAGTCTGTGGTCTAAGACATCTATAAGCTATGTACAAGCAAGCACGAGTAATAAGTAATATAGGATAGCGTAGAGACAGTCTGCTGTCTATTCAACAAATAAATGGCATGTGATCCTCAACAACTAAAGTCCACCTGATAAGCCTTTGTGAAGCAGAATCAGATATTTGTCCCAAAACACATAATACAAAATGGAGGAATTAATTAAATTTAAGGTCCCATATCATGCAAAATTATCCTTGCAGTGCAGATGGACTTGGGGTGTAATGATCCATCGATCTGGACCGATCCATTGATTGGCTAAGCAACAATCCAGTCAAATCGATGGAATCTCAAAACATCGATCAACATCATTATCTTTAAGGTATGCCTTTATTTTGAAAATCTGACCGTATATCTGTTTCACAGTTTCCACCCAATTGTGCCTCGTTCTGAAGTTTCCAGGGCTTGCATTCAGTGTGTGACAAGCACATTTGAACCTTTTCGCTCTCTCACACACCACACCTGGTTTTTCTCACGCATTAAAATTTATTATGTAGCACCCACCGAGTAACACCGCTATATGTGCATTGACACGTGTAGCAAGACGCTCTGAGCATCATAGAGCTGAACGGGAGCTTGACATATCAGCCAGTCAGTAAATAGCACTGCTGCATCCGGGTGAGTTACGGTTGATCTGACCGCAGAGGATGCATACTGCATGCACACGACGGGAGGGCCTAATGACATGAATACAGTAAGTTTTCTCATCATTTGATTTTGTAGCACACTGATTAATGAAATTACTTATTGTACAAAGGAAAACAGCGAGAGCTTGTTCTTATTCTTCCTCCACACCAACCATTAAACAGTGAAGCAAAGTCTAATCTCATTGACATACAAACTGTGGTCACCAGGCATAAAACAAAATCATCTATGTTGAGTTAGTTAATAGTTCTACTTAAACCATGAGAAATGTTTCACTTTTATTAAAATCAAAATTGCACAGTTTAAGTTTGAAAGAGCATGGTCAAATGTTGGAGGTCAATAATAAAAAATAAAATAATAATACAATACTTTGTACTATTATTTTGCATCATTACTTGATATAATATACTAACATCACAAAGTAACAATAAGACCCATAAGGTAATTGTGGGGGCAAAAAAAGCACCGGACTACTAATTAACCCAATTTTAATTCTGAAACACTATTATATCATATAGATGGTTATAATCCTCTATAAACTATCATACCCAAAGGTCAGCACATCGTTTCACATTTCTGCAATAAAATTGTCAAAATATCAAAATTGCTTTGTATCTCTTTCTTGCTTTAGGTGAAATGTAGCTGATTGTGTTAAATGTGTGCATAATATCATCTTAAATCGATCGAAGTCCCCTGAATCGAATCGAATCAAAATCGAATCATGGCAGACTTTGTGATATCAGCAAATATTGTATCGTTATCCAAAGAATCAATATTGTATCATATTGTCATGAAACTGGTGATTTAAACCCCAAAGATGGACCTGCCTGATTCATTGTCTGAAATCACGCAGATCCGTCTTGCCAAGCTTCAATCTCCAACGACTTCACTTGGCAAATAGCTGGAAGGCCCAATCAGGGAATAGAGGTGGAAACTGCAGACGTGACTGCATGTTTGAAAACAATGGCAGCTTCTGAAGCGAAGAGAAGGGAAGAGAATCAAAAGAGCCAGGAAGCTGGGGATCACTGCTAGGAAACTGGGAGAGAATGCGGAAATCCTCTGCGGACGATGCCAGTTAATGTATGGTAGCCCGGCGTCGTGGTTACTCAACGATTTCTGGCGAAATATACTCTCCTCAGAAGTTTACCTGGAGAACTTGGTGAGAATTGTCGTTGACGAGGTTCATGTCACATATCAGTGGTAAATGATGCATCTGTTTTGTATAATTTAATTTAGAGTGAAAAGTTTTGAAAACGCTTACGTTGTCATCTCCATGTAAACAGGAATCGCTGTTGTCAGAGAAAACAGGGATGTACGATGCATGCGCAGTACTCTTTCAGATAAAGGTAGCGTAGGTAGGAACAACAAGAACAACAGCTATGGCAGACTACCGAGCGACATATGTGCTGCTAACTGTGCTAGGTTTGTTATTGCTCCTCCAACAAAATGTGGATTTGCTGCATCAATATGTTGACCAGCGGAGATGCATTTGTTATATTCGCCAAGGACACTACAAACTTACATCACCAACTACTGGCCTGGCGTGCAAACGACTGCGTTTTCAGTCATTCTCGTGGATCCGTGTGAATGCAAATATTTATCACACCATGCCCGTGTGACCACAGAGTGCTTTTAAAAACACAAAGGAAAAACCTTTCAATTTCTGGTGACAACGCTGTCGTGTAAAGGGCCCTTAGAACAACACCTGTCACTTGCAAGGAATTTAAGAAATTCATCATCTGCAGTCCATAAAATCATCAAAAGGTGCAGGACAAAACTCTGCACATAAGCAGCAAGGCCAAAAACCACTGAATGCCTGTGACTTTCAATCCTTCAGGAAGCACTGCATTAAAAACTGACATCATTCTGTAAAGGATATAACCACATGGCCTCGGGACCACGAAAGGATTTGTGCAGTTTCATGGTTTTCTGTCTTCATTTTTTTCCAACTTAATTGGAATTCAGGTTTGTACAACAGTTTATGTCAACTGCCTGTTAATTAAGCCCTCAACTAAAGGGAAATCCCTCCTGTCCCTGTTTTGCTTGCAATACCTTTCAGAAAGCGTGCTCACACATTGTATTTAAGTATGTTGTCCTAATTATGTCATGAGGGATATGGGAGCTGTTTGTTCAGCCTACAACTGGATATTATGGTATGGCTGTGGCAATCAGCCCGAGTTACACTGGCCACTTACGGCAAGTGCCTGCATTACACTTTAAACAGAGCATCTGACCTGGATTTGAGGCCTGTGTTGATGAAAAAATACAACAAGAAGGTAATTAACTTGATAAATATTGTGAATGTTGCTGACTGTGAAATGACTGAAATTGTCTAGCTGTCTAATCAGGTGCATTTTTATCAGGAAAGATTTGTAAAAGTATTTATATGAGTACAGTCCATGCACCGATTGAAAGTACAAGCACAACCACAGATGGCTGTCCACCAATAAGTCTGGTTTTGCTTATGGTTATGAGTTAGTCTTGTCCTGCATTGTATCTATTAGAAAATGCTGTTTGATGGTTCTGTGCAAATACTATTATCAACAGTATGCTCCAGCCTTAACTATGTGAAAGGTACAAATGATTTGGAACTAAACATAGTGGTTGATAATGATGCATAGAGGGTAACATGAATAAACGTGAAGTATATTTAATAAATTGTGCATCGATTTGATATTATTTTCTTTTTTTTTTTTTTACCAAATCATATATGTATTTTCTTGACTTTCAACCTTACAGAACAAAAGGGAAAATTTGTTTTGCAGCAGGGTATAAAAATAAGACACGGAAAATGAAGGCTCACAGGCTCAGCTACAAGAAACTAAAAAATGCATGAATACAGACATACCTATATTAAGGGACCACCGAAAGTCAAATAATCCTAAAACCATCATCAGATACCAGTGGTGAAGAGGAAATGCTTTCTGGTGAGTCAATATTGAAATTCAGTTGTATATAGCTTTAGTGATAAAAGAATATTTCATTTTGTCGAAGTTAGCCTAATGAAAATTGAAGAGACTGAATCTCCTGCTGGAGGGTAGGAGCTCTGATACACTGTGGATCAGATGCTGAGGACGCTGAATGCAATCTTGAGCCTTGGATATTACTTTCTTATGAAAGGTTTGAGACAGTTAAGTTAATTTAATGCTTAGGATTTTACTAGTTTCCTTAGTAATGTCTTTTAATCGCTTTAGTTCCCTGATGAAAGGCCAATCAGAAGAGAATACCAAAGGTGAGGACAGATCATTTATTCACTGCACACTCCAGACAGGCCAAGCTTTCTGAGTTTTTAGAGGGAATGCCCTTGCTGTTCATTTTAGCAAACCTCACAGGTATTATCAAGAGCTGTAGTCAACCGAAGAAAAACAGTGTCACCTCAAATCACTACCGCCAAAGTATCAAAACAAACTCAAACAAACAATGAGTCAAGTCAATTTATATAGCATGTTAAAACAATAATGGCTGCCCAAAGTGCTTTACAGACTAAGAAGGTCTAAAAGTAAAACAGAAAGAATCCCCCGTGTTAACTATAAAAATCAGACAAAAAAAAAATCCTATCTAGATTAACAGTGATCAGTGACCCAGGCTAGCCGTCTAAGTAAACTTTAAAACAAACATAAAAAGATTTTGCTTTGTGATGAATTATTTCTCATAATGTTGTACTTAAATAATTACTTTTCACCAGAACCAAGCTAAAGCTAAGTTACAGCATCATGACAAATGTAGCTCACTGCATCCAAGCTATTTTTATCTGTTTTGCAGATTTGCAGATTTCACTATTGTTATCATTTTTGTGCCATTATAATAAATAGAACCAATATCTTTCAGCATATTTGCTGTACTGTTCTGTTTGTTTTACCTCTATACCTGTAATCCTTTTTCCTGCAGCATCTCTTTAACTTGCCTTTTCAAAAATTTGTTACTTTGCAGTTCTGCTCCTGTAAGGTTCTGTATTAATAAACCTTGTTTACTTATTTGATTACTTACATCCATTTAGAAAAAATGGTTTTAATCAGATACAAAAACCAGCCTTATAATTGAGGTAATTAAACAACTGCTTAGATGTCCAAAATAATGTGGGTTTAATATGTTTGTCACTAAATAAAGGCCCACTGAAATCATTTTCTAAAATCTGAAATCATGTTTGGTGGGTAAACAGCATGATAAACAGTCCGTTCACTGTTGGCTCACATCATTTGCTCATCTCCAAAAGTGTTTTGGGCTGTGACAGAGCACTCTGCTGCTGCTCTCTCTCTTTGATGACAGAAACATGCAGTTTTCTTTTTTTTACGGCACTGCTTGTTCAATAAAATAGCTAAGCTTCTGAAAAGCCATTAGACTTAAAAAAACAGTGACACTAATGCAGAGCTACTGGAACATGAAATTAAGTTACTAACACCGCTATTTGTAGTGACGTTACTGCCCATCACTGGTTATCACAAGTGCTTTTAACTCTAGTTATTCAGTGTTAGTATAACGCAGAAAGTGGTACCACATTTTTCATATCTGCCAATATGGATTGTCAACTTTCCAGGCTAATATTCAATATTGCTCCGATAATATCGTACATCTCTATCACATAAGTGACCCACACACATTCTGGACATCTTATGTTTAATTATAGTTTTATGAGTTCTTTGCTAACTTATGAGCTTTCAAATAGTCAAAAGGGATGCGGTTAGTTTCAGTCTAAAGGTTTCAAAGTTACTCTTTGATATTTTTAGCCTCTTTCTCACCTTTATTTTTTATGTGAGTACAACAGTAGGTTCTTAGGGGATAGTGAGCAATTTCTCTCTTGACACAAATAATTAATCCCTTCCTTTTCTTTCTATAAATTACCCATTTCTATGTGAATAAATAACCCACTGTGTTTCCCACTTTGTAGTGACCCTAACCTGCCGGTCCCTCAAGATACCAAATTCATCCACACCAAGCCCAACCGATTTGAAGAAGTTGCCTGGTCGAAGTACACTCCCAAAGAGCAGCTGTACCTCCACATTGGCCTGAAGCCCCGAGTCAGAGACCACTACCGCGCCACCAAAATCTCCTTCTGGCTCCAGCTGGTGCCGCACCTGCATCATGTCAACGAACTCCTCCAATCAGTGTCCTCCTTCACACATAGTCCCTCCCCACAGGATGATACTCCTTACTCCTACACTAAGCGTCTATCTAAAGGTTGGCCGCCCAGCAGCACACGCCATCCGGGCTCACAGGGAGGTACTCCGCAACCACCAGAGTCTGCTCTAGGTCAGGGTGGAGGGGAAGAGGGGGTGCGTGTGCCTAATGAGGACTACTCAACGGAGCTTTCAGTGACTATTGCTGTGGGGGCTTCACTGTTGTTTCTTAATATCCTCGCATTCGCCGCTCTGCTGTACAAGAAGGATAAAAGACGTCTGGAGCATCGTCGGCCTCGCCCACTTCCTCCCCCGAGACGGGACATCACAGCTGCAGATGTTGCTGCTCATCTGCAGGGGGAGGGCCTGATGTCATTACAGGTGTGTTGTAATACTTCTTTGTGTGTGTATATGTAGCCACATTACTTTACAGTTAAGGCTCCTGTGAGGATTTTGTTGTGTGGTGTTTTTGAAATGAGCAACTATCTGTTACTACTATTAGGATTTAGTTTCTGAGTTACAGCAATAACAAAGTTTTCAGGGATTTAACTTAGCCATAGCTTCTTTTTCTTCAATACTCAAACAGACGCTCACAATATTCAGAGTTGCTGTGGCGTTCAGCAAAAAACAACTTTAAATTTATAAAACATATAAGTCAAGTTATTTTCAATATGTATTTGGTTTGGCACTTTTTGTGGAAGACAATAAGCTGTTCATTTCATACCATACCTGATCCTCTGCGGTCTGCAAGGCTGACATCAGGCTTCACACCTAAGCCCCAGGTGTTCTCTTGGCTTTCTGGAAACTAGTTTAATGCAAGCCTGTTGTTTGGAAAGAGCTGAATGGAATAAACATCATTACTCTTGGTGGTGGATGAAGTTTTCCTCAGCCTGCCTGGACCACATCTTACTGCTATATTGTTTTCCTCAACCCCAAGGAGGGAAAAAGTGTTGTTTTTTTTGCTGACAGAAATACTTCATGACTATCTGCCTGGGCCCGTATGTGTGTGTTTTATTGCTTGATGGCAAACCAGAGTTGATAACATTATTGGCCCTTTTTTGACAGCATGAAAATTGTTGTCTAAAACATGTGGCGCATGGTGGTTTGGGGCATGTTGGTCTATATTTTGCTTAAGGATGCGTTTTCTTGGCGCAAAGCCAGGTGCAGGGAGCAAAGAGGACAGATTATGTGACTTGATTGTAAATTGGTGTATTTTGGGCATAACAGATTAAACTAATCAGAGTGTCTATTCTCAATACCTTTTAAATCAGTGTGTGCGAGATGGCTGGTGTTTCACCATTTACACGGTGGGTTTGGCTGCTTAATTGACTGGATTACTTAATGCCTCTTCTTTTATTGTACCACTAAGAACACACACAGAGCACTGTATGATAAATGTTAAAACTCATATTAAAGTGTTTTCTTTCATTAAAGCATCCAGAGTATAAGAAATGATCCAAAAGATCAATCAGAAACTTCCAAATAAACAAACCTCATTAATTATTAAAGTCTCCAATTAAAACTAGCAGGAGCAGACTTCTATGACAGACCTGTTTACTGCACATCAAAAATCATTTTCCCCTAGGAATCCTTGGCTCTATTCTCTACTGTGTGTGCTCTGGCTCTGAGGAGTGCTGGAAAAAAAAGCCACACTGTCTCTCAGCTCTTCATCCTGTTATGAGCTATGAAATGAATTTATCAACAAATGCTCCTAATGTAATGGTAGAGGTGTGCTGCCGTGAATCCTGTTTGATTGAAACAAGATCAGTAAAGTGTGTGTTTTGATCTTGTGGATTTGTGCCAATCTACAGTGCATCCTCAAGATAACAGAAACCCCCTGCACCACAGACTTTAGACTTCAGACCTAGTATGGGGAGGTTTAAAGTGCAGTCAGTTTCTGCGTCCTCAACTCATGAACACACCAGCTTTGCACCTGACCGCTCCTCTTTTTAGACAAACGCCCCTGGGTACAAACAGGAGTGCACATTGATTTGCAATTTAAACAGCATGGGCACACATATATGACACATGCATCAGGAGTAAATTAAGGATGACACCTGTGCTTCACGACAAAACACTTTATGCAGATCATATAATCAGGGCCTAATATTTTTTCTGTTGTTAAATGTATATTTTGGGACATTGTCATCATCTGTTAAACACATGATTTGCTGTGGTGCTTATGAGAAGCAAACTGACATTGCACTGATACTGTAGCTCGAAGCCTCAAACTACCAGCAATGGTGGCAAGTAAACAAATGTAATGTAAGTGATTTGTGACACCCGTGAAACCTCAGCTAAAGCTCTGATTGAAGTGACATATCCCCCTCTGATACTTAAAGGCCCATTCACACATCGATGTATAGTAGCTGACGTTGACAAACGTTGAGAAATCACCTAATTTTCCGTAAAAGTACATTCTTGGGGTCAACTTTGCTGTGCTCAATGCAGGTCAACATATCAAAAGTGGATCATGACTTTCTCTGATGGCCCCCAGACTAATTGTAGATGGATTTCTAATGTTTGCCGGTGTAGATGTAGCACATGGGTAGTGAGCTCAACCTAGGTGAACTTTTGCCAAACAGAACTTGGCGCTACTGTACGATGTATAAACATATTGCATCATCAACGCATGCCATATGAAGTGGAAGTAAATGCCATTTCACAACATGCAACTGGTCTTAGTATTCCAACACCACGCCTAGAGGACAAAAGATGGCTGACCCCAAAAAGGACGCCTCAAGTTGTACAACAGGAGTCCAGTCCTGAGGAGGAAGCAGCAAGTTCAGCTGTTTTTGTTTACTTATGTTTCTTTGCGATATAGCCAAAAATCTTAAGGCATGCTTTTTGTCATAACCCATGTGTGAGGCAGTAAAATGTCTTATCAAAGCAGGACAGTTAAAAGATTCACAAGGTCTCCTCAGATTTAAAGCTTAACATTAACTGGGATTTAGTCTCTACAACAAAACATGTGCAAAACTCACGTTGTGAACCAAACATTAAATCCTATCATCACTCATTAAGAGTCTTTACTGTGTGAAATGTGAAAAGGGCTGATGAGCCAGTTTATCACTCGGTCTTAAACCTACCCTGCGGCAGTAGTTTCAGACTTTATTAATATAATATGACTAATCAATCCTCATGCTGATGGTCTAATCCACTTCTGTAGGCCATAAAGACACATTGGTTTGAATTTTTATCAGTTTCTGATAAGTTGAAGTAAATCCAAACAGCTGAGCGAGTCTAAATGAACCGAGTAGGAGCTGTCAGTAGAGCTCTTCTGTAAAATACAGCCTGTCATAAGCAGACATAATCACAGTCAGAGGGTGTCTGTGTGTATCTGCCAGTGTGTTTTGATATACGTGCATGTGTGAGCCATGTCCAATTGCCTGAATTGCCTCCAATGCATCTTCTGACTATTTGGCCTCTTTTGAGCTCTTTTAGCTGCTCAGAAATCTCCCACAGTAAGTGCTAAATGTCACATCTCTTTTGTAGCTGACAAATCCTCTTAATTGGAAACTGAACCACCGTAATGTAGCTCAACTGCAGCTGCTTTTGTAATTGTGTTTTTTTTATTTATTTTAAATGTCACTCCTTTTTATGAGATGTTATATGCTTTTTGCACACTGTGAGGTGCATGGTAGATTTGGTTTAAGAAGCAAAAACTGAGCACAGTTTCTTTGTACCACCATGTTTTGTTCCCATTAACTGTGTTCTTGTGTTATAAAAAAATCTGTGGGGGTGGGGGATGGAGGGGTGGGGGACATGTCCAAGCACAAAAGGTCTCATGGTCAAACAGATTTGATTTTTGACAAAATGGGAATTGCTCAAGATCATGTCAAAAAGAAAGGAAAAATCACAAAGACCCCTACAGAAGGAGAATGTATATTTAAAGAAAACCGACTCACAAACATTTTTGCAAATCTGAGAAATTACAGCCTCGCTCAGAATGCCACTTGATGCTTAATGAATAATTTCACAGGAGCTTTCTGGTAAGCAGATCTCATTTTTTACCTCTGCCAAGGAGGTTACTTTTTGCTGGCATTTTTTTGTTTCTTTGTTTGTTTGGTATTGAACAAGATTCTGTAACTCAAAAGTGATGAACAGACTTTGATGAAAATTTCAGGCAATATTGGTCGTCTTGCAAGATAAGGCAGTGATCCAGTTTTTTCTTGATAACTCAGTAAGTTCTTGATTTTTATTTCATTTTCAGGTATTGTGCTGGTGGAACAATGAAGATGTGACTACATTTAGGTGATGATTTAAATCTGGATGTTGATCCAGGAATTTTTGTAAGGATTTGTTAACAGTGTGAGATAGGGCAGTTTTCCACATTTTTGTCAATAACCTGCCTGACAATATTGGAAATACCTTGGGGTTTTTCTTTGTTTTTCAAAAAATATTTAATGGCAAGTAGATAGAACAGAGAGGGGGTGTAAATGCTACATTGACTGTACAGAGCATTTCACTGTTTCGTTCTGAGCTTGTGTCAGGAATAGTGTTCAAGGCACAAAAGTCAATTTATTGGCAATCAGACAATGCTAGGACATTTACCAAAGTTATCCATTTATGAAACAAAACATTACTTTTTGAGCAGAGGATGAGAAAAGTTGCCCATTAAACCTTGAATATTGATATTATTTTAACCTGGTGAAAGTTGAGTCCCTGTTCTACTCATCTGTCTTAACCCAATGGATCTATCTGCTGCATACCAGTAGTTACTCTTCCCTCACAAGTTTTATAACCTAAGCTAGGGCAGCATAAAACTGCCTGATTTGATTGGTCATATTAATCAGCAGCATAATTATAACATTCTTATATTTTTAAAGGGAAAGATATTTTGGAAGTTCAGTAGTGCTCAAATACCAAAAACAAATCAAGAGAAGTTTAAACAAGGAAAGGCCTTTACCACCAAGTCATTTAGAAATTGGCAAATTGTCTTGATTTGGCTGTTTTTTTTTCACAATTTTGACTCACTTGTGCCCTTATCTTTAGAAAACACAGTTGACTTCACAACATTTATGTGTTACTACCTGCATCTCAAGAAAAATAACAAAAGTGACAAGTAGTCTCAGAAAATGAGATTGAAGGACAATGTATTGTATGTACACATGTCCTCACAGGGCTGTTGTAATTGTGTGCCCTTTAAAATGTTTGTTTTGTCAAGTCTCTTATAATTTATTCCACCAAAGGTCAAATCTGCAATATTTTCCATGACAGGAATATAAGTGGTTGAAAACCAGCCCAAATTTGGACTTCTCAGTCAAGATGTGTTGGTGGATCCTGAGGCTTCACCAGTTGAGTTCTGTTTTGAAAAATTTAGCCAAGAAGCAGATTTTAATGTTTTGTGTTAATTTTTAAGAACATTTTGCTTGGGGTAACATTTTTAGATACTTCAATAATAGAATTACATAAACTGTAAAATCTAGAATATACTGTAGGTTGCACTGATATTAAAACTGTAAACAGTTTTTAGGAGTCTCCCAGAGGGAAAAAGTGGTTTTAACCTTATTTTTGCAGTATGAGCTTTACTGTATTCATTAAGCTCATACTGTTGTTGAGGGCAGACTCACAGCCTTTGAGAGTCACTTCAAACTTCTGCCTATTGTCTCTAACTGAGGAGCTGGTCATGATATACCAGCATTTTATATCAATTTAGAATCACAACTTAACAATGGAGAAATACTGTTAAAAAAAGTTGTGCCAACTCTAGCTACCCCCCCCCGCCCCCCCGTTGGATATAGCAGGATGCAGCCACAACAACAATGAATGGGAGCAAACTTGAAATAGAGACAGGTTGTGTAAAATGTGTGTGATTTTAGCAGCTATGCATGTGGTCCTGACAGTGCATTTCATTGTTTTATATTTCCATATTGGTGGCATTAGTGCAAAGGCTGTAGCCAACCGTTCAAATGAGAAAACAGGTGTTAAAAGCAGCTTACATTTGTTCTGTTTTTAGTTTTTGAGTCATATTTCAGTATGCTTTCGGGAGATATTTTACACACTTATGAACTTTCATACACATGCATCTCTCACACAATTTCACAAACACAGACTAAAAACACACTTTACCCCTCTCACACACATTTACTTTCAGGAACACACAGACTTTCTTTCACAAATACATACATAGATACACACACCCTCTCTCACATATACTGTGCATCATATACATCATGTTGCTGGCAGGCAACAACATGATTTATGTGTGTGTTTATGCCTTTTTTTGTAAAACTGTGCTGTTGATAACCACAATGTTGGTGAGTGGCTTCTATAAACTTTTAGTACAACAAAAAAAATTGTCATCAGGACAATGCAATAGTAATTAATTCAGTTTTTAACTTTATTATTATTTTTCATTTACTTGGTTGTAGAGATTTTTTTCATTTTCTGAAAAGTAGTGATTTTGGTGATAAGAAGTTTGTGCCCTAACTGTTCACTGCAAATGGAGCTGCCTGATACAATGTCTGTAATCAGTCAGATCCATCTCGTCAAAATCTGATCTGTAACAACTGTGAGAAGCCCAAACTGGATGGCCCAATCAGCGTCCTTTAGGCAGGAAGAGATGGGAGCTACGAGCAAGATGACAGCAGGAAGTGACGGCTCATTTATGGCCCTTTTCCACCAGCATGCCTTAGCCCTACTCTACTCTACTCTACCCGGCTCTACCCGGTTTACGTTGTGTTTCCACCGGCACGGTACCTCCTAAAACAACCCAGTTCTTAGTACCTACTCTGCTCTGGTTCTAAGCGAGCTGAGTCGATACTAAAAGGTGATGTCGACCAACTGCTGGCTACTGATTGGTCAGAGAATGTCATCACCGATGAGTCATGAAAGCGACGAGGTAGCTAACATGCTAACAGTAGCTACCATCAGCTTACCCTCATACGTCTTTTCTTTGCAGCTCGATTGCTCTCGTCCTCGGTATTTCTTCTCGCCGCCTGCAGCCTTCTTCTGCTTTCCCCTTTCATTTGGTTTGTGACAAAAAGCCACAGATCGAGCATCAAGTATACTATAGCCTCCAAGTCCTCCATTGTTTTGATTGTTGTGTCGTGCTCAAAATGACATGACAGAGTGTTGCCCAGCTGCTTTATGGTGACCCCACCCCCGCTGGCCAGGGAACCGGTCTGGTGGAAAAGCAGCACAATGCGAGTAGAGTAGAGCCGGGTAGAGTCGGGGAAAGCCGAGCCGAGTAGAGTAGGGCTAAGACGTGCTGGTGGAAAAGGGCCATTAGAGATTAGCATGGATGCTAATGTCTGACCTAGATGACCCGGACGACATTTCTTTATGAAATGGAAAACAAATATTAACACAACAAACTTCTTCTCAAGATATTTTGGGAATACTATTGACATGTTTTGCAGAGAGTTTGCTCTATGAAGTGGCTTACATTTTGTCCTTTATACTGTTACAGTAGTGGCCGCCTACTACATTATCTGATGGGCCTGTAATTAATGTGATTGATGGAGTGATCGTCTTATCACTTGCCTGATATGCCTTTGAAAGGTTCTACCCATTCCCAAAGACTTTCTATGGTCTCTTTCCCAGATGGACAAGTGAAAATATTAAACAGTCCATCTGGTATGTTAGGTTATTTGTGCCCAACAGCAACTATATGTTTTACAGTGAATGACTGTATGCTGTAATCATATGCTCATTCATATATCCCATAATTTACGCAGTGATTTTTCACTCTCTGAGCGACACATACAGTATTAAACTCAAGATTTCTTTGCTGGCATAGACTTGAGATGTTTCATAAAGGACAGGTGCCCAACACTCATGTTGTTAAAATAGCACATGATCATGCCCTCCTGCTTGCACCCATGGATGTGTTCGTCTTAAGACAAGGAGTGGTCCGGCACAAAGCGTGCATGTTCCTAACTTCTAGCTGCTCTAAAGTCTAAAGTCTGTAGTGAAGAGTGTTTTTGATTCTTGGAGGACACATTACAGAGAATGACAGACTTCCGGGAGGTCAAAACACATACTTTACTGAGCTTGTTTCACTCACACAGGACACACAACAGCACAGATTTTCCTCTAAATATCAGATTATTTGCTCATACTGTCAGTTTGAAGTTTCATCATGGTACAGAGCTGAGAGACAGTGTGGCTTTTTGCAGCGCTCTTATGTGCACTATTCCTGTTACACAGTGTGTGTAATAATCCCAGAAAAAATAAAACACACACACGGTCAAAAATTTTATGCAAGTGGAACTACTATTTATTAATATACCTACTAATGAATCTCACCAATAATTATGCTCACAGATAATAAAACAGCCTGTCTAGTGTATTTTATGCACACAATAGAGAACAAAGCCAATGATTCCTGAAGAAATTGGGAAAATTCATTTTCTAAAGAGAATAGGTATTTGATGTTTAGTAAACGGACTAATCATAAGTGAATAGAAGTCTGATCCTGTTGGTTTTAACTGGACATTTTAATAATTAATGAGATTTTGCTTTTATTCTCTTGTGGAAATGACTCTTAGGTAAATAAGTGCATTTTATTTGTTTGTGCTTACTCACAAATCCTTGTTGAGCCTTTTTATTTTACCCCTCATCTTCCTCCTGTCTAACCTCAGATCTTTCCATCAATCCTTCCAGGTGAAGCAGCTGGAGTGTGATGCAGCATCAGCAGACGAGAGGAACAACGCTCACCACCACCACACCCTGGACACGCTGGATGCTCTGGACGGTTTGGACACACAGGACATCTACAGCACCCTGGACACAGTGCGCCTCACTTGCCCACCTGATTATACTCTCACCTTACGGCGCTCGCCTGATGACGTCCCCCTCATGACCTCCCTAACCCCGGGATCGCTGCCTGTGACCCCTGGGTCACACCCTGTCACCCCTGCGACGCCAATGACCCCTATGACCCCTGGATCTGTAGTGGGGATGAGGATGGGGCACCCGCACCAGGGGTACACACATCATAGCCCGTATAGTAATACACACTTGCCACACACACACATTTCCACGCACACACACTCCACCACGCGTGTATAACCGCAGTAAGATACAGAGACGTAATTACAACACACACATGGACACGCTCCAAACACACACACACATACAACAAAGGACTTAAATACCTCTACTAATTACCCTGCAGGATTGTTACAGATGGAGAGAGAGACATTTTCAGTAACAGGATGAAGAGACAGACAGCTGTGTGTTGCATGTCGTACGACTAAAGACGAGCTGAATGCTGGGAGATGCAGTTCTATGCATCATTTGCTCTTGATTGAGACGAGCCGAGACATCCATTAAGTGTCTCAAATTCCTGCATTGGATATTAAATCTTCTGCTTTTTATACACTCTGAAGAGGATGAGCGAGTGCGCCGTGCCACCAAGGGTCAGCTATATGGATCACTTTACATATTCAAGCAGCGCGGCTATGGAGCAGGATGCAGATGCAGAACTGAGCGGAGTAGAGACGTTAACCACACACAGACTGCTGATGTCAACTTGAACAACCTGTGAAATGTGAATGTAGCATTTTTTCCATTAAAAAGATCAGAGGCCCTATCTGCCAAGGATCAAACTAAAGCTGAGGAGAAAAGAGCAAATCTTAAGCCTGAGAGAGAGCGAGGGATGTTAAGAGTGACAGAGAGGGAGAGAGGGATTAAAAAATAAACAACAGTAGCTGAAGGAAAGGTGGTCAGATGGTGGGAAAGAGATTGCTTTGAGGAAGGATTTATCTGATGTGAAAGCTAAAAGTGAGATGGAGTGAAATACAAAAAAGGGGAAGCTTAAGAAGAAGAAAGGGCCTCAAAGTGACGTGAGACTTACTGAGGAATCACTCTAACCAGCTATGTGTTCAACTCTTGTAAATAGAATGGAAAGATACAGATGATATATTATGATTTATAGCATTTACCTGCTCTTGCATTCAAAACATGACTTATTTAACCACATTATTGCTTTCATTTCAGATATTTACTATATAATTGTATAGATGTCCTAAAGCAAGGCTGGTTGTCTTTCTATCTCACCCACTGTAGTATGTACACAGTACCTTTATTTAAAAGGCTATATTTGCTATGCACAGTCATTTCAATAAGTCTTAACTCTGTGAACATCTAGATACTTGTGTAGTAGTTGAAGTGTAAGACATTTTCACACCATCCTGTCTATTTGTTTGGCCATAAAAGGGCGATGAGCTAGTACTGTGTAGATAATGCAATAATGGTTTGATGATTGAGCACCAGCCAAAAAACATTACCCTCCTTAACCTCTAACCCTAACCCCAACCGTTCCCCCTTTTCCCTGAAACTCTTTCTCAAAAAGGCCTTTAACTCTTTATAAATTCAGTTTAATTAATGTCTCAACAGAGAAACCCATTAAAAAGATTCAGGGTCTCCCAAGTCACAGCGTGTTACAAGAAAAGTCAAATTGAATTCACTGTATTTGTGTGACCTTTAAATTTCACACCTCACAGAGGCTCTGTTATACAAGCCTAAGCTCCACAGCACTGCCAGAAAATGTTTTAAATATGGATGTAGTCATAGGGTGCTTTCACACCTGATCATTTAAAGGGGTTGTCCCCAAACAAGTGGACGTTCTGTTGTTGGTCGGATTTGTTTTTGATGTATGTTAACACAGCAATTAGCATTGGTATTGGAACGAACCAACCAGGCAGGTATCACTTAAAAGAGGCGATCTTAACTTAATTCCCAATCAAATCCTGGAGATGATTTTTTAGAGTGAGAACACAGTAAAGCTAGGAATTGAAATAAACAGGCTAACAGTTAGACACATCACATTTATATTTTACAAGTGATAGTGAAATATAAAAAAATAATAAATCTCTTGTGCAATCCAATTGATAGTCACTTGATCAATGTGGAGAGATGGAGGCAAAAGAGTGGCAGCCAGCCTTTACCACAGTGGGGGGCTACGGCACAGGCTTTTAAATTTATTCTCTACCAAATACGTTTACGTCAAATGAAAACTGGTACCCTTTTACAGCAGCAGGGGCACTATTTAAATGACTGAAAAACAGCCCTGTCTTGGCCAAAACGTTAACTAGGACTGTTTACATACCTTAATGTTGGAGAAACCTCCCACTTACATCACTACCAGGATGAAAATCTTCAGATATATGGACAGTTTTGTGTACTTTCAGTGTGTGTGCATCAATAACTTTACTTTTTGGATAGGGAAGTACAGAAAATTCATCATCATCAAAGCATTAAGAGCAATAAGCCAACAGTTGCTTGTTACTTATTAATTCTGCTGTCACTTTAAGTCATTGTTTATGGGGTAGTAATTTTATTACAGGTAGTAATATACTAAAACAAAACTTTCTTTCATGTCCTTGTCCTTGTAATTTGAAGACACAGTGGAACATCTGACAGCATTGATCCGCTGTTTGCTCCTCTCTGGACTAAGGTGGTGCTCTGCATGTAGAGGTTTAATTTGGGCTTGTCCTTTTATGAAGTAATGCAAACACTTGAAAAATAGCTCTTTTATTAAAAAAGTATGAAAGATCTTGGTTATAACAAGTAGTTAGTAGCCAGAACTATCAACTTTTCCATGGTGTAAAGCAGAGGAAATTGTTTCTTTCCCGCTAAGGTAGTGTTGTGTGTACCGCTCTTTGTGATTGGGTATTAACTAGCATGGGACAAGTGAAAGGCTATCATGACTTACTATTTAGTCAGAAGAACATCACGGGATACACAACCTAGGCTGACATGCGAAATGGACCGTTCAATATTCACTAGTTCATCTGGGAAAGAGCTCATAGAAAGTGTTTGGAGAGGGCAGAACCTACAAAGCATATTCGGCAGGAGATTTGAAGATTGTCCCGTCAGTCACATTCATTACAGGCCGATCAGCTAATGTAGCAGGTGGGGGCCTCTGCGGCAATGAAAAGACAGAACGTAAGCCACTGCATAGAGCAACTCTTGGAGGTGGAACAAAGTATCCTTTCTATTGAATAGTTTGTAGTGTTGGTATTTGTTTTTCATTGATGAAGAATTGTGGTCTAGATCTGATAAAACTGCTATTGAAGCTATTAGCATCTATGCTAATTTCTGTCTGAGGAGTCATCTTTCTCGTAGCTCCCACCTCCTTCCTGCTCTAAAGGATGCTGATTGGGCTGTTCAGCTTTAGGCAGCTCACAATTGTTATAGATCTGAGCTTGGCAATATGGATCTGCCTGATGACAGACAGAAGCTTTGCCAAACAGAGGAATCTATCATTTTCATCACTTGAAACTCCACTAAAACCAAACTATTCTCTAATTTTACATATCACTGTCAGAGTTGGTCTGCATTTTCTGCTACAGGTGTTACAGTATTTAGAGTTAATATTTACACCCCTGTGACACTCATTCTGAGTGTGGCAGAAATGAAAACGGGGAAACAAGTTGATCCCCAGTTGCCCCATCTCCAGAGTCAGTATCAGAAGTATAACATTAATGAGAAGGGGGCATGTGGACTTAGTAGGGAACAGGAGTGCGATGAGAATGTGGTCTGCCTTTGTGTGTTTGTGTGTATGTGGAGCACACACTGTGTCCAGATCACTCACACTGTCCTGATCCGTCATTACACTGTTAATTGACACAAATATTAAGTCCTTGCAGAAATAATGAGACTGTCTTGAGGTGGGCTTTGTTGTAGCACTTTTGTATAAATGCACCATGAAAAGGGCTAAAATCTGAGGGTGCAATGGCTACAACAGATTTTCACACCAGCAAGGGTTAAAAGCCACTCTAGTTCTTGCTCTGAGTGTCGATTTTTATATCAAGAAAATTGTGTCGAACATTTGATAAATATACTCATCGGTCTAAATGTAGATGAGACATTTTGATCTCCTTTTTATTACAAGTTAAACTGTAACTTCAGTGTTGTGAGTTAATCTTGCTGACTAGTGTCCCACAATGCTATCTGTAAACAGTAGGTGCAGCACGTGTACACTCAAACATTTGGAAAAGCAGGTTGAGGACTTATTGATGGACAGGCAGCCCTTCAGTGGTGTGTGCTTTAGCCACCTTTACAAAAATGCTGCGTGAAGACCAGAAAAAACCCCCAAAAAACAAAGTAGCAGTTTATCATCTTACTTGGATCAAAGCTAATAAGCTGTTAATGTTAAAGCACCCAAACTGATGTGATTCACTGGTTTCTGAAAAGCCAATGAGATTCAAAAGCATTCGTCATCATAGAAAAACTATTTCCACCTAACTCTTGATCTAGTCACAGGTAAAGAAAAGAGACTGAGCTGAGCTTCAGTCCTAATAGGGACGTAACAAGCGAAATATCTCAGTTAACCAACATATCTGTCAATTTAGTTACGCCTCTTATAATGCAAGTTCATAAGGCTTTTTGCTAGGCTAGAACCAAAAAGGATAAATAAAAATAAATTACTTTAAATCCTCAAATATAGACCAGGGCCTTTATTTAAAAACATGCAGGTAAACAGGCCTTATTTGAAAGAGGCTTTCTATTGGTGACAGTCCTCTATATCAAAGAATCTCTGTCTGAGAAGGAATTTTGTTTTAGTTCAAGTTCAAGTACAAAATAACCAAGTAACATTAAGACTTTAATATAACTTTAGTGTAACAAAAAGTTGAATGAATTGTGGGTTGTTAAAAGGACTTACCCAGTGATATTCAAACAACAACACTGTTGTGATGACTAAAATGTTCTTTTCTTGTTCTATGTAAAAGAGGATTGCATTAAACCAAACACAGAGTTTGAAAATCATACTTTAAATCAAGATTTTAGAAAATTAAATTTAAGGTTTAGTTTGTCTTTTTTATTTTAAAAACATTTTTTTATATTTCCTCAAACATTTAAAACTTTTGAAGCAATTTCTTATCAAGGAAATAATTAATGACTACTTTCTATTGAGAGAAGTAAGCCTCAGCTCCTTGTGTCATGATTTGACATGGGAGCAGTAATCTGTGCCAATAGTCAATATATATATTGATTTTGAAAAGAGATTTTAAAAAAAGCTTAAGCTGCATTCACACACTGACATATTGGTGTAGAGGGGCAGCTGTGTTGACCTAAGTCAGAACTAAGTTGGGAATGTTAAACATTTTCATGCATATGAATTTAAAACTTTCCAATATTAAAACCAAAACACAGAGTTCAATGAATCAACCACAGTGCTACATATGAGACACACTGGTGTTAAAGTGCCCTTAGCTTACCTGGCCACTAAACTAAAGTGGCCTTTATTTGCTGAAGTGGACTGCGACCCCCTTCATAATAAGGGCCTGGTAACTAACTCACTACTGGTGTCTATTTTAGGAAATACAGTGTTCTCTTGTGCTTTTAAAGCCTCCATCTCTACCCAACAACACATCTATATCCAATGAAAGCAGCAGGAAAACTGAGATTTTAATACTGAAATATTAATTTAGACCCTTGTACAGCACCCCTGACATTATTTGTATCACTTGAAACGGCAAAGCTCTTGTCCGTCATTTCAGGCATGGTAATGTACAGTTTGGAAAACCCTTTTCTTTACACTGCTGACAGATTTAAAATCTACAAATTTAAGAGCAGTTATTTCCCTTGTGTTTGGATAAAAAAAAATCTGCTGTTTGGGAAGTAAAGGTGAAGGAATGCTGGTGAGTAATAAGCTAAGTTTAGATTGTCAACATTATTGATAGTATCAGGATCGCTATCAGCTGTGACTTTATGGACAATAGTTTTATTTAAGGAATTACTGTTCTCAGTAAGTTACCACAAGAATTTGAAAATTAGAGATCTGTTAAGGGCTGCTGTCTTTGTTATAAACAGTTGACGTGGTTTGTCTGACAGCATTAATCCACTATTTGCTCAGTTTTTGATTGAGCTTTAAAGAAGTATAATTCAGGTATCTCTCCTTACTGGTTTGTCTACCAATTTGAAAAATAGCACTTTCATGTTAGAAAAAAATAAAGGGACCTAGTAAAAACACAAAAAATTATTCATAGCCAAGAACGGAGTTTATTTGCATGAGGGGGATGTTCCAACATTACATAAAAACTGTCAACTGAGACCAAATGTTTAGTTCTGCTGTAAATCAGATATGTCTTGATTTTTCAGGCATCCCCGAGTGGAAACTTGATGAATTATAGTTATATTGTACTTCTGCACTGAAAAGAAAGTTACAGCATGCATAAACCTCATCATTTTCCTATGACACAAAGCCCTGTTGAGGTTAATAAAAACCTAAAATTTAAAAGCCTCAGCTCTGCGCCACCTATCAAATCGGTCACTTTGAGCCAAATTTGACAAATTAAGTTTGGATTTTAGCCCAAATTGAGCAGGACATGATTAATTTTCTGACTTTGTGTGATAGTTTCAGAGACTTAACTTTGTTGGCAAAAACACCGTAACTTTGTAATTCTTAAGATGCTCTTAATGGAACAGTCTTTTTCCCTTAGTTTCACTCAAATCAGCTTTACAGGGTGTGAAAGTAAGAACCCAGACTACAGCAAACTTCCTGTTAAAGACTTTGTTCTGACATAAGTTGGATTTTTTCGGCTGACTTGGTTGTGACGACTTGTTACAGCCAAGTGTCATCATTTGATTCCAGACATATATAAAATTAGTTTCACATGACAGATGTTCTGTTTTTAAAGCTAACAATAAAATGAGATATGGTGGAGTCATATCCATGCAGGACAAACCTTACTGAAAAGCTAAGTCTCATATCAACCAAAGGCCGTGACCCTTTAATTGTAACTTCCCTGTTCTACCCTTTACTACCCCCACCCCGACCCCCTCACACCCCACCCCCCCAACAGCCTCATCTGTGCGACTTCATGCAGCTTTGTCACAATGAGGCCTATTTAACCTCCTCTCATCCTTAGTAACTTCTTCATGAGAGATTTTTTTTACTTGTCAACAGAGTATTTGAAAAATGAAACCTGAAAAACTTGTTGATGGCAAGCAAAGAACTTTTTCAAAATTATATAAAAATTACATTTATTGGATGTTTGGTTGACTGAATATTTTTGTTTTCATATGGGTTAATTGACTCAGCGGATGGCTGGATTGTGTCAAGCATAAAACATTTCTGCTGCATTTTTGAAAAATAAATATCAGTATTTTACAATTTATGAGCAATTGAAATGTCTCATATGTCGTAATTATGTGTATTTCTATAAGTTTTTTTTAATCCATGTTTAGAGGGGATATAGAGAACTTTCAGCAGCCTGTTTTTTGTCTGAACTTTTTTACAGAAGTTCCAGAACAATGCAGAATTCATGTTTGAATTAGTTGAAGTGAAAGGTAATTTGCTAATTAACGTTTTTAACTCAAATGTTGTGACACGCTGTGGAAGAGTAATTATTCAAGTTTCGGAAGAAAAACTAAATTTTCTTTTCTTGAAGCTACAATTAAATACATTATGACGACTGTCTTCTCATGTTATATTATTTTTTCTGAAAAGTGAAACTCAAGTATCAGAATGTAGTCTTATGTCAGCTTGTTTAGTTTGTTAAAGAGCACATATTAGGCCTTAATTCAGGTTCATATATTCACCTTTGAACTGCTAAAGTATGTTCACAATCACCAGTGCTCAACAAAACCTTCTACTTTTCACATAGCGTGTACCCCTGATCCAGCTGTATTCTCAGTCTGTCTTATGCTCTGTTCGAGCTCCTTCCTTTTTAAGTCCCTCCTCCCAACGTGTGCCTAGCCTACCTAATCAGTATGCTGGTCTTGCTCAGTTGCACATGGTCAGTCAGCGCTGCTTGGCACGATGTTGTCAACAACTCTACATTAATTCCACATTTTCTGTTCTGCTTCTGGCTTACTGCTCCAGGCCAGTGGGCTTAAACTGCAGACGAAACAGCGGTAGTACATCGCTATGGTAGGTCTATTTGTGGGGGGCCAGGGGAAACTGGCACTGTAAGGAGGAGGAGGGAGAAAAGTTCTGATGCAGCAGACTTTTTGTCTTGTGCATAGAAGTACTTTATTACATGGAGGAAACATGTTTGACAGAGTAAAGGGCATGTAAAACAAAAAAAAAAAATGTAATATGGGCTCTTTAATTAATATTCATCATGTCAATATTGACATTTTTTCAACGCCCGATCAATAATTTTTATAGAACTTACCGCAGTGTTTGGGTGTGCTTTTCACAGCTGATTTGACATATGAGGAGGATTTTTTTCCTGCAGCAGACACCAAAGTTTTGGGTCTGTAGCAGGGCTGCACAGTCATCTTCACTTTAATTGTTGCTGTGACTTGAGGCATTATAATGTACACATAGCAACAGTCTGAATCTTATCAGTTAAATAAAAGAAAATTTAATGTAGACAAGCAGTGTTTCCTAAGGCATAATATAATGACCCTGCTTCCTCACCTTTTGACACAGATGAAGATGAGGATGGCTGTAAGGCACCTATTTACAGTATTTATGACAATTTAGTGGAGCAAAAAGGTTCTTGGATTTCTTTTAAATACTTGTTGGTACAAGTGTTTAGTAAAACATAAAGAGCAATTTAGGAAACGCCACTAAATCAAAGTCTATGTACACTCTTATTTGTTAATATATCCATCCATCCTTCCATGATCTATACTGCTTATCCCTTTTCGGGTCACAGGAGTCTATCCCAGTAGACATTGGGCATGGGGCAGGGCACACACTTAAGTGGTCGCCAGCCAATTGCAGGGCCACATAGAGAGACGAAAAACCTTTCACATTCACACTCACACCTAAGGGCAATTTTGAGTCACCAGTTAATCTCATGAGCATGTTTCTGTTCTGTGGGGGGAAGCTGGAGTTTCCAGTGAGAACCCATGCATGCACAGGGAGAACATGCAAGCTCCAGACAGGCTCTGACCCACACGGGGATCGAAACAGCAACCTTCATGCTGAGAGGCACGCGCACTGCCTGCTGTGTTACCGTGCTGCCCTGTTTGTCAAGTTATCACAATTTAAATCGGTATTGCAATATTGGACAACGGTATCATGCATTACATGTTTCTCTTTCTTTTTTTCAGCCAGTTTTCTAAAGGTAGACTTGTTGTATGTATGTTTGTGCACTAGATGTTTGATAAGTTGATGCAGTATTACAGAACTCCATAACATTATTGATCAACTCACATGTTACTGATTTTGTGGATTTGAAAAATGGGGAACAATCCCCATCCCCACCCACAACACAAATTTGAAAGATCCTCAGCTCATCATATTGCTGCCTCTCTTTTCAGCTAGCTTGTCACATTGAAGTAATGTGTAATAACTTCCCCTTTTACAAGCACAGACTCTAACAAAGCAGAGCCGATATAGACCAAAAATATTATGTGTGTAATCCAGTGATCTGCAAAACTGCAGTTTGTTGGTTTTTAAAACTGTGGATGATGTACCAAACAGTTCAATACAACATGAGAGTTATATCTTTAGGGCACGTGCACATAACAATGGCTGTTGCCATGTGATCATTACCTTATCCTTGCTCAACCTAAACTTCACAGTTTTAGCATTGATGTAAGACTACAAAATGTTTCTACATCTACCTTGACATTTAGAGCTGTAGAGGGCACACGCATGTCACAACAGAAGGGGGCAAGTAAAATTCCAGCCACTGAGCAGAAAAAAAGCACGGACTGGTGACAGGAATAAGTGTCCAGTAAGCAGTAAAAAAGATTAATTTGGACAGCTTAAAGTAACTGCTTTTGACTATGGAGCAGCATAGCTCCTATGTTTTTTGTTCACAGAATTATTTATAATAAAGTTAGATTTCTAAATCCATGGGACAAAGACACAGTGCTGACATTCTTCAAGTTAATGTTAAGTATAAGAACCTGGGCTCATCATATCTCCTCTTGCTTTTACCTCAAAGAAAAACTTTTAAGTTAAATTTCAGCAGCTCAATCATTTCGTAAAAGTTGAGAGGTTCGTAGATCTTAGTCCCAATTTACATGAATTTGTTAAATCTACTTGACCTCTGTATGGCCACACACTAATGTTATTTCTACACATCTTATATGGTGATAGTGTGCTTCCCCCATGGATTGACACATGAAACAAAATTGCTGAGAGATCATGACACATAAACTCTTGGCACTTTTACAATCTGTGCGGCTCTCTTCTTGCTGCAAACCAATATGCTCTGAATCTTTACTGGACACAGTCTGCAACATGGTTTTTGCATGGTTTAACTGAAGTTATTGAGGAAGATTGAGGAAGCATGCCAGAAAACGTTAAAGTATGTGTTGTAGATGAGTATGGATTAATGCAAATTTGTCTTTGTCCTATTTTCTTTTTTTTTTAAAGATTTTATTTGTGAAATAGTAATATAACTAGTGATACAAGAGAGACAGCAGAGAGAGAAAAATAAAATAAAAGAGTAATTAATAGTAACAGACAGACTAAATATAGACATGCACAAATAGGAAAGGTATCAATAGTTTGTGGTTGATGGGAAGGTAGAGTTTCTTATCAGATATCAAGTAAACAAGAGCAGAGGAAGGGGAAGAAACAAAAGAAACAAAGCAAAACACACACACACACAAAAAAACAAACAAAAAAAAAACAAATAAGTAAGTCAAAATAAATTAAATTTTTCAATTTTAGGACATTGTTGTAGTGAATTCTTTTGACAAGGTAGTTGATGATGGTGGTGAGGATACATATATCTATACACATATACATACATATGCTCATACATACACCCATATATATGCATATGCATAAACACACATATATACATACATATATCCACATCTACATACACATACACATACACATACATAAAAGAATCATATATACATATACACACACACACACACTTACATGCATACATATATACACGCATGCACGTACATACATATAATGTGCCATAAAGACTCCATAGGCAGTTATGAGAATATCAATTTAATGTAGCCATCAAATATTTATGACACTGTGTTTGCCTGGTTAGCATTAAGCTGTACGGCCGAGCTGGGCCAGCCAAGGAGAGCGAAGCCGGCACCCCACCAAGGTTCCTCCCTGCGGTGCAGCCACAGACCTACTTGTCTTTGTCCTTTTTTCTTTCTACTGACAGCAGTAGTTCACCATCTTCTTGCTGACCCTGTCTGCATCTGTTGAATTTTTTTGACATGAACAAGCAGGGGTAAATCTTCTGCATGAGAGTCCTGCAAATGGGCATGTCTAGACCCTAGACTCTAAAAGATCTGGACGAAGCCATGTGACAACAACCCTTTGATTTTCAGTGGAGCCTTTGAGCAGTCTTTGATGCCCTCCAATGGGTTTTGCCATACTGCATGTGCCATCTCAACCGAAACTTAGGTCAGCCTCCTTACAGGCAGAGAGACCATAAACCCCCATAAACTAAGGGGACATGATATATTATAGTTTTAGACTAAAGCCGTTTTTTTTAACCAGGCTGTAAAGATGTATTTTAAGGCTTTAAAATAAATATTTTCCAACAGTCATTAAGGTGTCAGGTTACTGCAGCTGGCCTCATGTGGACACTGTGGGTACTACAGGATTTGGCCTCCATTTTCAGCCCAGATGTTGCCACCTGGTCTGGATGCAAGACGTCATCCTGGCAGTGCAGACAATCTTGACCTTGTGGATACCTCAAGCAAAAAAACAAACAAAAAAAAAACCAGGTTTAGGTCTTTGAGTTAATGACATATCCTGTCTATAGAGATGTTATATCTATATAAAAGAAAAAACAACAGTTGACAAATGTCTAAACCAGATAAGCTAGTGCTCAAAGAAAGTCTGGGATGGTCTTAGTTAATATCATTTGAAAACATGCAAATTCACAGACCAGTAGCCAGCATAAATAAAGTATTTGTTATTGTCACAACGTTGGCTTAATCATCTGGCTTTGTTAACACAAATTTTTGTCTCATGCATATTTAATTTCTACAGTACACCTGCTGATTATCTATTCTGTCCACTGTTAAATCATCAAGAAACTATAATTGCTTCAGGAGCAAAGACATGGTATTTCCAACATTGTCAGGCAGGGTATTGTCAATAATGTGAAAAACTGTTCTATCTTGTAAACTTAACAAACCTTAAAAAAAATCCCAGATCCACACCAAAATCTAATCACTTCTCCCTTTTACCATGACCAACATTCCCCAAAAATGTCATCAAAATCCACTGAGAACTTGAGTTATGAGCAAAAATGTGTAAAGCTGCCTTAAAAAACATCCTGGATCTGTACCCATTTTTGAATCACCACCAAAATTAAATCACTTCCTTCTTGTGCCATGACAAACATTTTCTGAAAATCTTATTAAAATCCGCTTGTCACTTTTTTAGTTATCCTGTTCACAAACTAAAAAACAAACTAACAATAGCCATTAAAAACATAACCTCCTTGGTGGAGCTGATAATCACAGAAAAGCTGAAATAAAGCATCTTCCAGCTGTCATCCTACTTATCCCTGCCACCAACAGCTGCATTTTGTCACTCAGTGGCTGCAACTGCTAGCACATTTTGAGATGCCAATGTATGTCCTCTATTGGTAGCAACATTTCTGTGGTCCTTCCTGAAAGAGTTCTCATCTAATTATTCCTAACTCTAGCAGATGCCAGTACTCCTGTAAGTTGCTGTGTTTTGCTTAGTATTTCTTTGCCTTCACACCCCATGATACCTCAGTGTGACATTTTCATGTTTTGGTTTGGTGTTTTCTGATAAAAGATGTGTTGAATATTCAAAAGTGCTAGAAGGTGAGCTATTGATCTTTAAACAGAGTTAAGCTGACTGCAGAACACAGATAAGCCAATTGGCAGTTGCCTACAGCTACATATTTATCATGTACAGACGTGAAAGTTGCGCTAAATTTCTAATAAACTCTAAGCAAGGAACTTTACCTTATAATATCAAAAAGCAGCAAAAGTCTTTACAGGTTCTCTTTACTTTTCTCTGAAGTGCATATGTTGTATAATTACTGAAGTGACTGCAGCAAAATCAGGAATCATCACTGTAAATCATCATAGACCAGCAGCCCCTGCCAGCTGGCTGAGGAGACCCTGTGAACCAAATTCATGGCTGACTTCCAGCGCAGATTGATGTCTCCTACATTGTGTCCCCACTCTAATCCCATTAAGCAGATATAACTGCAGTTAATTTGATTGATGTCAGACAACACGTTAGAAAGCAGGAGTTCAAGTCCTGATGACCAAGTGTTTTTTTCCTGTGTGCTGTCACCTGGTGCAGAAACAGACATTACACTCTCTCAGACCTGATGAATCACCTGAACACTACCACTTCAATTCACCATTTTTTAGAACCACTACGGAAAGGATTTCTTTTTACTTGATCAAAACTTACATGGAAACACATTTTCTTACCATGTAGTTAGAGATCTTTCTGAGCCGCTCTTTTGGTAATTGGTGGGAATTTGATTATGGTTATTTCTCAGGATAAATCATAGAGGTGGAGAAGTCTATCTGCTAAGTGCAGCCCTTAAATGCTATGTGCACTGAGATGTGTCCAGATGGTGGAGACCACAACATTTTCATTGAAACCCTAATAATGGTAAAAACTGAGAGTGAGAGTGCATCTGGAGGCTATTTCAAGGTAATATCATGCTGCGTGAGTAGAATACTAAATCTCATTCATTTATTACTGCTGAAGAGCATTAGTTAATGTGATACCTGCTCAGATATAAAGTGCTTTTATCTCATGTGTTTTATCACTGTTTTTTCTTTCTTGAGTCTTTAATATGACAGAAACTGTCAGTGTCATCAAGGAGTCCATACTCATTTTTTATGACACAGATTTTTTTGCAAGTCTCTGGGGCTCTGTAAGTTAAGACTAATATCTCTTGGAAGACAAACAGAAAAGAAAGTCATGACACTTTCTTAAAGAGTTGTTCTTCTAACTTGGTTAACAGACTAAATAAAAGCATTGATTGGACAAGTAAAACATTCAATAGCTAAGCAAGCAGCTCTTTGAGGCTTTATTTTGACGATGGGATGCTTAGATATAAATACCAATATCGGTACTCCAATATTACTTCTACAGTAAAAATGCTAACATGCTGTAGTTCAACTTACATGATGCTATCCATGCTAGCTGTTTAGCCTGTTAGCATGCTACATTAATAAGAGTCAAAGAGGTCATAATATGCTTCTCTGAGTTTAATGTGGGCTTTTGTGTGTTTTACATTTATCCCCTGTTTGATGGAGTATTTCTATAAACAAGACAACAAAGTCGTCTTGACTTCTCCCTCTCCTTCTGTTACCACAAACCAAACAGCCAGAGAAGACTGTGATCTTTAAAGTGGGAGCTCCATAGAGTGTTGGCCTACTATTCAAAGGTGGAAAAGTTACATACCATTACATTTATTTAGAGAACACTTCCCCTTACACTTCCATCTGGACAAATATCCAAAATAATATGGAAAATGTATACATTTTCATTGTGTTTGGATCAATAATGCTGCTTTGTGGCAGGTTAAAGAGAAGAAATTCAAAACAAACAAAGTATAGTGTGTAGTAAGGGCTAGCTAACTGTACCTCATAAACATTTGATTACAATAATTCAAGACAGCTGCACCATATCACTTTTAGATAGTGTTATGAGACAGTATCATTGGTTAATTGAAGTCATATTTTGATAAAGGTAACACAATATTTCATGGCAATATTAGGTGAAATGAGTTCCACAAATCTGATTGATGTAACCTACCATGACTGCAGAGTGTCCAACGGCATTGATCTGCTGTTAACTCCTTTTAGGTGATCCCTCAGGGACAGCTCTGTGGAAGTAAAGCCAAGGCTTATGCATCAAAGTGAAAAAATGAAAAATTTTTTTAAAGATGAGATTCAATAGCTCAGAACATGTATGACATACAAACCCCAATTCCAATCAATTTGGGACATTGTGTATAACAAATAATAACAAAATACAACGATTCACAAATAATGTTCAACTATATTTAATTGTATACACCACAAACACAAGCTATTTAATGTTCAAAATGATAAGCTTCATTGCAAAATTTCTCTCAGAAGAAATATGATGCCTGCAACATGTTCCAAAAAAGCTGGGAGAGGGGCATATTTACCACCGTGTTACATCACCTTTTCATTTTACAACATTCAATAAGTGTTTGAGAACTGAGGACACGAACTGTTAAAGTTTTGTTGGTGGAATTCTTTCCTATTTTTGCTTGATGTATGACTTCAGTTTCTCAACAGTCTGGGGTCTCCGTTGTCATATTTTGCACTTCAATGGGAGACAGGTTTGGACTGCAGGCAAGCCAATCTAGTGCCAGCACTCTTTTACTACAAAGCCATGCTGTTGTAACATGTTCAGAATAGATTGACACTGTCTTGCGGAAAGAAGCAGGGACAACCCTGAAAAAGAAGTGGCGTGGATGGCAGCACATGTTGCTCTAATGCTTGTTTGTACCTTTCAGCATTAATTGTGCCTTTACAGATGTGCAAGTTACCCATGACATGGTCACTAACACACCCCCATACCATCACAGATGCTGGCTTTTGAACATTGCACGGATAATAATCTGGATGGTCCATGATTTCCAAGACCAAGTTGAAATGTGGACTAGTCAGACCAAAGCACACTTTTCAACTTTGCATCAGCTCATCTCAGGTAAACTGAAGCCCAGAGAGGCCGACGGTGTTTCTGGGTGTTGTTGATATATATGACTTTCATTTTGCAGGTAGAGTTGAAACCAGCACTCGCAGATGAAGCTTCTAACTGTGTTACCTGACAGTGATTTTCTGTAACGTTCCTGAGCCAACATGGTAGTATCTTTTACAGAATGATATTAATTTTAATGCAGTGCTGCCTGAGGTATTAAAGGTTAGAACATTCGATGTTGTTTTTTTGGCCTAGAAGCTTACCTGCAGAGATTTCTCAAGACTTTCTGAATCTTTTGATGATATTATGGACTGTAGATGATGATGAAATCCCTACATTCCTTGCTATTGTACATTGAGAAATGTAGTTCCTTAACTCTTAGACTATTTGCTCATTCAGTAGTTCACAAAGTGGTGATCCTTGCCCCATCCTTGCTTGTGAATGACTATACCTTTCAGGAATTCTCCTTTCATACCCAATTATGACACTCTCCTGTTCCCAATTAACCTGTTAACCTGTGAGAGTGTTTCAAACAGATCTTTTTTGAGCATCCTCAGCTCCCTCTCCCCCCCCAGCTTGTTTGAAACATGTTGCAGGCATCAAATTCAAAATAAGTGAACATTTGCAAAAAACAACAATGTTTATCAGTTTGAACTTTAAATACCTTGTCTTTGTAGTGTATTCAATTGAAAATAAGTGAAAAAAGGAATCACCATCATCTATTGTTTTTTATTTATGCTATAGAAAATGTTCCATATTCACTTGAATTGGAGTTTGTTTGAATGTGAGCCCACGGCCCGCCAGATAACTATTATGATGCTGGGATTAATTTAGATTCTCATCACAAGTCATTTGTGAAACCTTTACAGATGTGAAATTTTGAAATGTTTCTCATTTTAACACATACTGTTTACTATATTGATTTTTACCTTTAAAATGACATGCAGCTAACCTGAGAAAGCTTTTGCTTTGACCCCAGAATTCTAATATAATTAATTATTCTAATATATATATCATTCCTATTGTAATCAAATTATTTAAATCTATTCAAATTTATTTTTGAAATATTATAAAAAACTCAGAGATGTCCATGTTTCTTTTGAATGGGGAAAAAATTCTGCACCATGAGGCTGATGAGTGCACGCGCTCAGCAGTTCACATGGATCCATTTTATGACCCGACTTTATTAACAATAATCAGAATTGGCCAGTGTTGCTATGCTCAGTGCCACTATGTAGTCCTCCAATGGCATTGTTTAAAAGCCTTCATACATTAGCTGCTCCTGTAATGAAGATAATCAAAAAAACAACTTTCGTCACACTAACATGACACTTGAGGCTTCTGATATGAACAAATTATTTTTGCTTGGCTGCATCCTGTTGCTGAATAACCGTGACAATGTCAACTCCTCCTGCTGAATGAGCAGGGAGAGCGGGAGGAAAATAAAGCTTAAAAAAAGAAGCAGTTGAGCAAGGAAATATTGAAAGGGGAGTGGAATCAGAGGATGCCTGATGAATGATAATGTGACAGGGAGAGTGGGGGGGTAAATGAGATAATGTAAAGGGGAGCAAGTAAAGGATGCATGGAAGGAGGAGAAGGAGGTGACAGATAAGGGAGACTCATTAAGGAATGGAGCACAGCCTGCCTGGTTGTTTATTGGCTGGAGGGCTCATTGTGCTTAATCACTCCTGCCAAGATTCACACATACACAAATGCACACTCACTGAAAAGAACATACCAATGGCATGCTTAAGCGTACACCTTTGCATGCCAGTACATACACACTGTGGACATATTCATGCATGCATGTCATGTACTCGGCCATTGCACAAATAAACACACACACGCACACACACCCACACACAAACTACTGCATGCCTCTCAGCATCTTGAGTCACTGATTCGTTTTCTTTCCACGGTCTTCGTCACTCTCTCCCTCTGTCACTACAGAGTGGTGCAGGGATGACGTATTTTTGTCAGCCAACCCAGAAGTTGGCATCATGCTGGTTCCATTGACAAAAAGCCAATGGGTTTTTCCGTGGGTTTTTGGGATTATTGCTGAAAATAAACACTGGGGCAAAATAAGAAAAGGAAAGAAAGGATGACACTGCAAATTTGATATGTGCAGTAGCTTTTAAGTACAATAACAAAGGAACATTTACAAGACATCAACTTTAAATTATGAAAACAAAATACAGTATAAAAGACTGTATTGTGTAAAAGAAAACCATATCTTAATAATCTGTTTGCCTTTTATAATGCAGTTTAGATACTAATTAAATGATACTTTTTACCAGGACTGAGTAATATTTGTGATTTTAGTCCAGAATCATCACATAATTAGGCTGTTTTGGGCCGTTACTGGTGCTGTAAACAGAGGGAGAGGAAGTGGTTCTGATGCCGCACATTTTGTTGTCTAGTGCATAGACATACTCCATTACACGGAGGAGTCATGTTGGGGTGCTTTCACTCCTAACACCTTTGTCTGGACCAAACAAACTCTGGTTCACTTTTTTGGAAAGACTGGATCATTTGGGGTCAAACTCTAATCTGGACCAAAGAACCGATCTCTGATCCGGGGGTCCTTGCTTCCATGCAAACCAGAGTTGTGAAAGCCATCAGAATGAAAAAAATGTGGCTAGTGAACCAAACAGCAGAGTATTGTAGCTTGAATTTGGCTGAATACAAGTTAGCAAGCTAATGTACAGTTCACTGATGATATCAAGCAGGGAGTGGCTAACGCTTGCATAGCTAGCACTGCCAGCCACCAGTTCTCTGTTCGGGCTATAATCTACAAGTGCATGCCTGTTACAAATCGCTCCTGTAAACATGCCATTCGGACCTGTGTAGCCTAACTTCAACTTTATCTTTATTTTATCATTCAAAATACTGCTGGGCTTCTTCAAGCTAAACAATTATTAATCAAAGCTATAGCACGACAATAGGCCAGACGACAGGAACAGAGGCTGCAGCTACAGACCATTGCTAATGGTGGGTGGCTATATTACACAACATCTGACAGTCTTCGGTCTGCCTCTTGAAGAGCAGTGTTAAAGAAAACTAAACCAATGTTGAATATTCACCCCTGAACCAAGTACACCATACTAACCATGTATTAACTCTGCAGTGTGTGTCTTAATTCTTTGCAAATATCCTTCCAATTTTTATTTCATTTGCTAGGCTAGCAACAAATTAGCAGGACTCTTTCCCAAAAACAATTAAACAATAATAAACATTTAACTTCATACTATAGCTAGCTAGAAATGTCAATATTATTTAACAGCATTTAAATGGTACTGTCATTTGGTATCCTTTTTTCAATAATGCTTGTTTACTGGATGGCAGCTCTGTAATAGGGTTGTGTGAATGCATTTCTCATTTACTTTCTGTCATGGTTAGTATGTTTTCGTTACCCAATTTCACAACTCTGTAGACCTTTTTACAACCTTAAAAACATCGACATGAGGGCATTAGCTTACCTTGAGGCAAAATAACGCAGAACTAGAGGCAAATTTCTCTAGTAAATGTCATCACCACAGCTTAGCAAGCAACACAGGAGTCTTAAACTTTGTTTTATCACCTCTTCCAAGGAGGTTTTGTTTGTCTTTTTGTTTGTCTAGCTGTCTATGTGAGCAAGATAAAAAATTCTTGATAGATTTTGATGATATTTTCAGAAAATGTTTGTCACGGTACAAGGAAGAGACAATTATTATTTGGCAGTGATCCCAATCAGGATGCCTTTCCAAGAATTTTTTTAATGATTTGTTTCCATGATAAGTTCAGAAAGTCTTCCACATTTTTGCTAATAACTCAATACACTTCTCAATAGATTTGTACGATTTTTTTCTGGAATTGTTGGTCGTGACACAAGGGTGAACATGATGTATTTTGGTAATCTGAGACACCAGACAGATCATTCAATATATTTCCATCTCTATCTGGAAAAGATCCCAAAGAAAGTGGGAATGGGCAGAACCTTTTAAAAGCAAATCCAGCAGGTGACTGGCTGATCGTTTCATCAATCACATTTATGACAGGCAAATCAGATAGTGAGGTAGGCGGGCACTACTGCTGCAGTAAACATACTGTTGGCAAAACAAGCCAAAAGTGGGGTGAAAATATCTTTTCTGTAGAAAAGTTTGTAGTGCTGATATATTTTTTATTCATTTAATAAAGAAATAGGGTCCAGATCTGACCGCTACTGAAGCTGTTAGCATCTAAGCAAATCTCTGTATGTGCAGTTCCTGCTGTCGTCTCGGTTGCAGCTCCCGGCTCTTCCTTCTTCAAAAATGCTGAATGAGCTGTCCTGTTTTGAGACACTCACAATTGTTGTAGATTGAAGCTTGGTAAGATGGATCTGCCTGAGTACAGATATTGAATCGGGCAGAGCCATCTGCACTGCAAGGTTAATATTGTGGTGTTCCAATTCCTAATGTGGATCAAGATTTTTTTTTTTTATGATTTGTCTCTGTTGCAAAAAAGGAACGTTTTTGACATTTTTGCTAATTACTCAACAAAGTTCATAATGGATTCAGATTAAATTTTCTGGAAATGTTAGTCATGACACAAGGCAGAATATGATTAATTTCGGTTTTCTGACTCTGGATGAATATCCAGGATTTTTAAATATATTTTAACATTTTGTGGAAGGGCATTTTTAACATTTTTGCTTATAACCTGGCAAAGAATGTCAGAAATGTCTTGGCAGAGGTTTATGCTGTCTTGGCACTTCTGTTCAGTCTGCTTCCTTCTATCAGTATTTTCTTTTCAATCCACACTCTCAGCCCTGGAGAGTGATCTCAAATACTCTTGTACTATTATCCAAAGCAAGAAAAAAACACTTGGTAGGCTGCACTGGCTAAAATGTCTGGAGCATCGTTTTGCCCTGAAAAAAACAGGGTCGACTCTCACTTACTGCACACTACAAACAAACACACTCTACACGCACACACTACATGCCTCTCAGCAACTTGAGTCACTGAATCGTTTTCTCTCCACGGTCTTCGCCACTCTCACTCCCTTTCTCACCATTACACACAGTCTTCCTCCTCCTCCTCCTCCTCATCCTCCTGTTGGTCCTCTCTCTATCACAATCTTTCTCCTCGATTCTTTCATCATCCCCTCCTGCCCTCCTCTTCTTCTCTCCTCTCCCTTTTTCAGTATGGATGGCTTCCCTCTTATCTAACAACCTTGAGATGATCTTCAAAGCGTCATTGCGGGCGAGCATTTGAGGTCGCAGCATCTCCAGTCTCTCTTTCTCTCCTCTTTCTTCTCCTGTCTAATTTGTCCTCCTCCTCTTCTTTGCTTTCCTTCATCTCACACTCCATTTCTCCTTCTCTCATATCATTTATCTCTACCTCATCTGGCCTCATCCCTTTTTGTCTCTGCGTCCCAACATCCCTGCATCCCTTTTCTCTTTCCAATTTTCCTCCTTTCTCCCGCTGCAGGATCCCCCTCCTCTTTTTCGGCCCCACTCATTTACTCCCCTCCTTGCTCCCTTTCATCCTTCCTGCACATCTAAGGATCAGAAAAGAGGTGATACAATGTTTCTCTTGTCGTGTCTGTGTTGGTGTAAAAGCCCGTTGTGGCACGTGTCTGGCTTTTTAAGCGTGGGTGTGTTGTTGCAGGGACGTTACACGCCTTACTGTCTTTAAAGCAGCCCTGAGCCCTGCAATGTTCTCTCTCTCTAATTAATTAAGCGTGGGATGCTCCACTCTCTTTACTGCCTGTCTGTCTCATCCTGCTTTTTTTGTTTGAGTGTCACCCATTTTTCTCCCTCTCACAGATCTATTGTTACCTTTCCATTGCCATGTCTGCAATCTCTTCTTTATCCGCCTGCCCTGATTGTCCGCCCCGTCAGACTCTCTCTGTGGGAGAAGTGCTACATAATTCAGTCCTCACGGCTGCTTTTCATGAAGGAGGGTAAACAACAGCAGTAGCACGCTCGGTCCAGCTGAGGTCAGCATTGTTCCTGATAAATTAAGGCCAGGAAATGATGCCTTGAGGAGAGATTTCAGGGCAAAGTTTCACTTTTGAACATCCCCAATGTGCTGTTTTTGTTTATTTCAGAGCATGGTAATTAAGGGGCCGCAGAGGCGCTGGTGCATAGAGAATAAGGGGAAATGATGTTTTTCATCCATGTGAATTGTTGCCTGAAATAGCATCTGGTTCAACCTTCCAGAAGATCACACCATTTTGAGCACAGTTTTTGGGGCCAGTTGTGAATATATGTGAGCCATGAGTTGCCCAAAGCTTGTGTTAATGTGTTTTTTAATGTATGGAAGTGGTTACTGAGAGATAGATCAGGGTCACTCCTGCTGCTGATATGTGTTTACTCAGGGCTGTGTCCAGACTTTGTGATCTGCAGTGACTGAATCTGATTGGTCAGATTCCACTGAGGGTTGACTTGATGTTGACCTGAGGGAAATACACCAAATCACTTATGAATCATAAAATATATACTGTAGACCAGGGGTGGGCCACATGTGGCCTGGGGGCCACATGTGGCCCACCTTAATGATGTGGTTTATCTCCTATGTTGAGATTGATCAATAGTTTTATCTGTTTACAGACTAAAAGGAATCATATCACCATATTGTATACTGTATTTACTATTATGAAGCATCCTTTATCCCTTCATGTATGTATACATGTATAAATATGCAGTGCTTAAGAAATTTATTAGATCACCTGTCAAAAAAATGGAGAAGCATAAATATTTTAGTGTCTTTCAAAAACTTTAAAACTGAAAATGTTTTTGGACATACATTCTGAACAGGAATGAGGAAGTTTAAATTAAATTCATCTTTTTTTCCCAAATTTGTGCAGGCCCACTGAGCATCTCTGAGAAGTCAGAAATTAATCAAGCAGAACATTCAACCACTGGCATCTATTTTTCTGTTCAGGAATGCAAGTAAATAACTACAATCTGACATCTGCTTCAAGAAACAACAATGTGCTTTACTGTCAGGATCTGACTTGTTCTGTTATTTTGTATTTGTTCCCCTTTTAGACCTCTTGGTGTTCCCTGTTTTACTGTCTTGTCCCTGTTTTTTATCCTAGTTAAGTTACCTGTTTTGTGTACTGTTTTCCATTGTCTCTCTTGTTTCCTGTTTTATTTTGAAATCCCTTTGTTCCTCCTGCCCTCCCTTCTGTGTCTCCCTGATGATGATTCCCTCCACCTGTGTGATTGTTTCACCTGTGTTTGATTGTTTCCCCAGTGTATTTAGTCTCTGTTTTCCCTGTTCTTTGTTGGGCCATTCGTCTTCCTCCTCACCATGTCTCCTGTGATTTCCTTGTGTATCCTCAGAGTTTAAGGTAGTTTCTGTTCTTGCTTGGCTTTTTGTTGTAACTTTGTTTTTGACTGGGTTTTGACTGTTTTAGACTTAGATACCTTTTTTGTTTTCTAATAAAGCTGTTTTTTTCTGTTCAATCTGCAATTGGGTCCAGCATTTTGTTTTTTGTTAGTTTCCTTTGGGTTTATTCCTTGACACTTTACTATTTTATTGTGTTTTTTGTAAAAAAATAAATTTGAAAATTCATGGATAACAATATTAGGTATATTTTAGCATTAAAAATTCCACATCCTGGTGTATAAACCACTACAGAAAGATAAAAAATGATTTTAGTAATTATAAATACTGTTCATTTAGGGCAGCTGTGGCTAAACCTTATATTGGGTGGTGGTTTAGGTAAGCACCATGTATGTATATATATATATATATATATATATATATATATATATAACTTAAAGCACAACTGCTGTAAATTTCAAATAACTGACCTCTTTAGGTCACTGCTAGCCACTATTTGAAGTGCCCAACACATTAACCTGATATTCATGGTGAAATTGAACAAAACAGCAGCTGAATCTTTTGGTGCTTTTACTGAGGTGTATGAGGAACAGTGCACGTCCAAGCGCATGTGTTTGAAATTGGCACAAAAGACTTTGTGAAGGCAGAGAGATCTCCAAGACAATTTAGGCCCTGGCAGCCATGCACATCAAAAACTTCTGAAGACATTAAACAAATTGAAATGATCCAAACCTCAGTAAAGGAATGACAGCAGGAATGGTCTCTGACAGTTCAGCAAATTCTGCATGAAAACCTGAACATGGCGAAAGTGTGTGCCAAAGTTATCCCCAAAACGTCTGACTCCTGATCAACAGGATAAACTCAAAGTAATTTGTGGGGACATTTTGTAGCAAACTGAAGGACAGTCAAATTTTTTAGAATTGTTGATAACGTGATAAAACTTGAATCTTCTAATATGATCCCGAGGCAAAACGGCAGCCAATGCACTGGAAGACAACATCGTCACCCAGGATCAAAAAAGCACGGTATAAGTCCACTTTCAAGGCCATGTTGATAGTTTTGTTTGACATTATCATTTTGGAGGAGTGGGTTACAGAGAGATCAATAGGGAATTAACACTATAACAAACAGGTTGTAGAAAAAACTGCAAGAAAAAGTCTGAAGAAAGAGACCACAAAAGTGGAAAAATTGTTTCATTATTTATCAAGACAACATGCCAGCTCACACTGCACTGTCAGTAAAGCAGTTTCTGGACCAAAAACAAATCACAGAGCTTGATTACCCTCCCTGTTCACCTGATCTAGCACTATGGATTTTTCCTTTTCCCTGCTGCTGCACTGCTTTGACCATGGAAGACCTGAATGCAGCGCTGCGTTGATGGAGGACGGGAGTATTTTGAGTACTCCAATTAGGGTGAATTTTGCTTAAAGTCCCTCCCTTGCTACAACTCCTTGCCATGATGTAGAAATATTATAACTGTCTGTGTCTTTTCAAAGAAGGCAGGGAGAGAGACAGACAAATGTAGTGTGTGCATGGGTGTGAGTTTGTGTTTGTGTATGTGTGCATGCTGTGTGTGTTATGGTTGGCCTGTGATATCGTTCAGAAAGGAAGGAAGTTTGGCTTTTCGGCTTCGACTTTCCTCACCGTGAAAACTCTCTTGAAATACACACACAGACACATGCATGCACACACTCATAGATGCACACGCACACTTGTACCAGGGTGTGAACTGTTTGTGGGTCTGTGATGATAAAATCTGACAGTGTCACACCCTGCAGCCACTCTGCTTGATCCTTGACAAGAAAAAACAGAAGTGATTTCTGTTTACTTTGGCACTAAACATCCTCATAAGTTGTAATGCCTATGCTTTAATACTGCTAATGAAATAATACTAATACAGGGTGCTGCAGACATGAGTCCTGAAACATGAAAATAAATTGGTATTTTAGCACCTCTACATCTATCATATTGATGTGTGTGGAATAAATTTTTTAATTATGAACACACATGAAGTGATTTTAAAAAAATAAAATTATGATTAAAAAAATACATCAATAAATGCCCTATAATTTTAAAGCCTTTTTGAGTGTAGTACATTAAACATCAAATTAACCATGTAAACTTAATATTGGAGAACCTGAAGTTAATTGAATGAAGTGCAATTCCTTTGTAGCAAAACATTAGCTTTTAACCGTATAAACTGTGTTTACACTTCAGAAATTATAGTTGTTGGTCTCATTAGTAGTGATTGTCTTGATGAACAAAAATTGCTCCTCATAAAGTTTGGAAGTTAGTTCATTGATTATTCCTCCCCTTTAATGATACCAATTGGTACTGTATGATATGTCATTGGAAAGCCTGATTGATCTCCTTTACAACAAGGTACAACTTGTAAGGATTGTGCATTTATAGAATGAGCAACTCAGCTACACATGTGGGCAGCGCTCCCCAAAAATGTTCCAAAATCCTCCTTCCTCCGTGTTTCTCCCACAGTTCCTCAGTGAAGCCAGAATGGGGGTCTGGTCTTCTCCTTGTCCACTTGGGGGTTTGTCATTGAATTCAACTGCCTCTCGAAACTCAGTCCTAAGTTTGTAAATGGTACCAGGGCTGACATAAAAAGATGTTGCCACTCTCTGTATCCAAATTCCAGCTTCCAGTTGCAGGGGATTTTGGCACTTTTGGGGTGCAATACCCACTCATTTAGCTGAGATCTAAAATTGCACAATCCTTACAAGTTGTATCTCATTGTAAAGGTGAATAATCGGGCTTTCCAACAATATAAAGTACAATACCAATTGGTATTATTAAAGAGAAGAATATTTTTATGCAGGATACTAAGCAAAGATTTACATAAATAAATAAGTGTCCCATACAGACAACACTACATAAGATCACATAAGATCCTAATTTACAGATTTATATAATTTGAGCAAAACTCCATACTGACCTTCATAAAAGCCTCCTATGTAATGAACGGAGATAGAACTGCTATATAAACCAGCGCTGTGAGCCATGGTTTCTTCTTTTAAAACCAGTGGTGGTGGTTTTACAATGTGACCTCCTGTATCACTCTAAAGCCAACTATGCTGTTAGTCTGTGTGCTGCTTGTGTTTGTTAAATAATGCAGTGAACCTCTGTATCCCCTCAGGCTCTCCTCAAATATTTTTCAGCATGTTTGCTACGTTAAAATGAGCAGAATAACTGTTCTGCATTCATGCAGAGGATGTCCAAGTGATTGCTCATCTGACTCTTTCCTGCAAGGGAATCTGATGCCATGAGTTTTTCCTTTGAAACAATCTTTCTTCAGTTTTTTTTCCCTTAAAAGCTTTAATGTCATCATTCTCTTAATACTGGAGTCCTGGTTTAGGTTAGTCTTGCTTTTTTTCATTTCTTTTTTTTTAATTGTTGTTGTGTGCTGAAAGTAGAATAGTTTAGAATGGTTACTCTTTGGTCATTTTCCCCTTACTCTAATACCTCCCTCTCCAAATGTTTTTTAAAGGGTTGGTTTGGATTTTTTGAGATTGGGCTGCTTGAGGTCCATGGCACTAGTAAATATGAGTGCCACGAAAGGAACTTGCAAGCTTTGTCCCGGGCGAACAACAGCTGGTACATAGCAGTACACGGTGCCATCAAAAGCCTCGTAATTACCCCACTGACAGGTTAAAACTACTCAAAAAACTACATTGGCTTGACAATATGCTACAGTAAGATTCTTTTTGGCACTTAATTTTTTCTCGATAAAACCGCTGTGTTTAGAAATGTAGGAATTGTGTGTTCCTCTGCCACAAGCTGGTCAGGTAGTCAGAGGAAACAAGATACACTAACTTAATTAAAACAGAACTAACAATGTGCAATATTATTATTATTAGAGATTATTTTTATGAACCAGAGTACACAGAGGAATAACTTTTGCAGACTGAATCACAGGTAGAAAGAGGGATGGAGGTCAGAGGAGCACTGCGGATCACAAGTAACCTGCTGGTGCAGATGCATGAACTGTGAGCCCATGTCTGGAAACTCGGACGTCCATTGCTGTCTTGAGTTGGACTTAGTAACACGGCTTTTCCTGGGCCTTTCATCAGATCTCTGTAGTTTCAGTAAACCTTCAAACTGCTGATGTGTGTCGTAGACCTGATCAGTAAAATAGGCACCGCAAACTCAACGCTTTGTTGCTGCAGAGGGTCGAGTCCTGATGTCCATATTTAAAACAACAAGCCAAATCTAGCCAATCAAGTCAATTTATGTCAGTTTGTGCTCCAGTGACCACTAACCGATCCAATGAGGGGATTTGCTGGTGGAAAGACATGTAGCCCTTCGTTGCATCAGAAAATAGTTTTAAACACAGGGGCTTTGCAGTGTAAAAGTTAAACACTGTAGAGAATCTTACTGTATCATATAGTCAAGCCAGCATAGTTTTTTGAGTAGCTTTGACTTATAGGCAGGTTAATTATATGGCTTTTGGTGGCATTGTGTACTGTTATAAGCCGGCTGTTGTCCTTCCCAAGCTTGCAAGTTCCTTTATTGGCACTCATATTTACTAATGCCATGGACTTCTAGCTACCCAACTTCAAGAAACCTCAACTTACCCTTTAACATAAAAGTGTCACCTAAGCTCCCTAGATGAGTGCAAAGCTATCCTGCTATGGAGGTTTGTGGGTGTTTTTGACTACAGCTTCCACCACGCTGCACCTGGCACTTTCTCCTTTGGATTTAAGGTGGTGGTCTTTTTTGTTAAACTGCAAATCAGTTCCTAACAAGAACTTGGTTGTTCTGGTTAAGAGGGTGCAAACTGATGTGTTTGTCATAAAATAAATAAATAAATAAAATTACTTAGTCTCTCATTGTCTCTAGTGTCTTGCAACTCTGGTGTTTTTTTTCTCACGCTGTGCTTATTCTGCCAGAAAATGTACAAATTCCGTTGTGTGACAGCATTTTCTTACCATAATTTATCCAAGTGTATAACCAACACACAATCTCCACACGACTGTAACAGCAGCAGTAACAGAAACAGATGAATGACATCAACAAACAGCTTCACATGCACAAGTGATGGTATGCGCCCCTCTCTGGTGTCATGTTGTAATATCCAGGCAGGTGTGTCTCAGTAGCATTAGTGCTAGCTTCCAGAAAACGGTCACCTCCTCAGCCTGGCTCTATTAGCCTTAGGAGTAGATACAGACAACATATGACAATTTATTGTCTGGGTTAAATATCCTGTGGCGATTCTTCTTTTTCATCCCGGCTTTGGGCACATCCTTTCATGGCTGTGCAGTCTGATGTTACAGGTTGAACAGTTATTGCAAATTCAATGTTCCCACACATGCTATAGAAATTAGGATTGGGTTAGCGTTATGAAAAAAAGGATCAAACTTTTTTAAGAGGAGAAGCTTTATTTCGAAATAGGAAACCAAAAAGAAGATGTGTGCTTTTACCACTGTAAGGTTTAAAATAAAATTAGGTCCATATTGCGTACATTTTGTGTGAGCAATGTATTTGCCAACTTCCATTGCCCCCAGGCCCCAGATAGCTTTGCCCTTTTACTTCCCTTTTGTGGCCTTGCATGCCAACTAACACATTTAAAGGTAAATGGTAAATAAGAGAATGTTATTGAAAAGGCTTCTTAGATTTAGGCTTATTTATCCCCTTAATAAATGTACACTGAAAGATTGTTACACAGATTTGTAGCCTCTGCTCTCATCTTGTTTCCCTCATGAGCTTCTTGCATTTTAAGCACTGAACCCAAACGATTTTACGCCTGTTTGCAAATGGTCCCACACAAACAAGACACAGGCACTCATCTTCATCTGATTTAGAAGCATCTGGAGCCTTCTTTTTATGTCTCATGCTGCTTTTTTATCTTTTGTGCTTATGACTTTGTTTCTCACTCTTTATTCTTTTAGAGTACACTCCTTTTTCCTTGTCTGGTATTGACCATCCATGTGAGAGGTAGGAAAGGATTTTTGCCGTCACTTTCTTTGGCAAAAATTGAATCCATCAGTGTGAAGATAGAAGCTGTTTTTGTCCAGAAAATGAGTACAATGCGTTGCACTTCTGTACTGCTTCAGCTGAAGAGTACAGCCTGACTAGTGGTTTTCCCTGCGTGATGCATAAAGTGCGTGTGTGTGTCACTCAACCCTCCCTAAATGAGTGCAAAGCTACTCTGTCTGTATAGGGTTGTGTACTGTAAATGGGTGATGCACTGACATGCAGCTTTGTCCATGCTACAACTTACCTGGGGGTCTTTCTCAGGAAGTACATATTAATTTGTTGGATTTTCATGTTAGGAAGGTGCCATAGCTTCCCTTGATGAGTGCAAAGCTATCCTGTTTGTGGGAATTTGTGTATATTGAGGGTGATGCACTGGCATGCAGCTTTGTCCATGCTTCAGCTTGGTCTTTCCCAGTCAGTGCACATTTTGTTGTTGGTTTTTTTGGGTAACAACTCCATTAAGGGATCAATATCTTCCACTTTGTTCTGCATAACCTGCAAATGACATACGTCGACCTCTCATTAGTCATAAATGATAACAAAGAGTTCAAAGGTGTGAGGATGTTAGACAGGAGACAGGATAGTGAAATTGTAGCTCAGTTTTTGACAAATAGCATATATTTTAACATTGCAGTATTACAGTATTTATGTGGCAAGCATAAAATAATGGAGTGTCAGTGAGCACAGGGATTGTTCTGGCAGGATATGGAGCCAAGATTGCTATCATGCAACATTTCATTGTTGAACAGCTGATCCAAAGTTCGCCCCTCTATGCCAACAGCCAGCTGATTAGCCTCCAAGCTACCATTGGCCAGATGCACTCAGACTGCCTTACTCAAGCTGCTTAAGCCTGACTACACTTTGCTGCTCTCTTTGCAAGCTGCTTTGCAACCCTCCTCAATCCCAGCTCCCACTTGTTGCAATTTTCTGGCTTAATCAAAGACATGTTGACTTGCTTACTCTGTGGGATTTTACTGCAAATACAGATTATATAACTGCTGGTAAAGCTAGATTTAAGTAAATGCTCTGGTGTCAAGAAGAGTCAGGCAGATTCCACAAATAGAAATGCACCATATAAGTCGAGCGAAGGGTATATTAAGTAGGGATAATGTATTTCCATGTGACTGAGAACATGTGCAGTAAAATATCCATAACTTTTCCTACTTAAGCTGATGTTTTTATTACTGGGACGCCAGACGTCCCCTGATCCTAAAAAATCAATGAATGTATACTTGACACCTTCCCCCAGACTGTTAAAGAAAGCCTTGACATTTTGGAAAGCACCCATTAAGGTACTTGCCTACAGTTTTCTCAAAGAGTTTCAGGTCTCACCCTAAAAAAAAAACCTTGCTGTTACTTCTTTCAGCCAAGGATGCTGGATCATATCATACACAAGCTTTCTTATTTAGGCTAAAAAGAGAAAGATGTAACTGATTTTGAGAGATATATTTTAATGCTTTTTTATTCAGAAAACTTCTTGTTTACTTGTTTAGGCGTACAGGGCAGATATTCCAAAAGCCAATATGGTGGCTGTATTGACACACTTCCAGCCAGTCAATGTGGTGTCAATTAATGAATGTCTTTGGTTCCTATTTCTGTGCTGTAATGTCCCGACTATCTCTGCACTCCCTCTACCAGCCAAATATACAGTATGCTACAGCTAGCGTCTGTGTCCCATGTAGTCTGGAAGGCATGCACAGCCAAAGCGCCAAAACAGGCAAAGAAGATGCATGGCAGCCATCGTGAATCGGCATCTGCGAATACATCCTCAGCCCTACCCGTCACTCACCCAAGCCATTTTAGTCATTTGTTCACTCATTATCTGTCCAGGATGCGAAACTGCTCTGTTGTCTCTCTGACAGGACAGGACACTCTCAGACAAATGACTCTGCTTGGCCAGTCCGGTCATGTAGACTGATGAGACAAACAGAATCACTTAAACAGCTCGCCAGATACTGTACTATCTGAGTGCTGATTCACCCAACAGATGCACAGACACAGCCCGCTGAGACCCATGTAATCCTAATTTTATCTCTCCTGCTCCAGACCTGCCTTTACATTGTTGTGTGTGACATGTGCGTGTAGCTGTGTGCACTTTAAATCGTGTGTTTCAGTGTGTGTGTGTGTGTGTAATGTAAAGTACGCGCAGGTGTCTCTCTGAGCTGTGATGTAACTGGTTAGTTTTCTCACAGCTGGGAAGGACAGATAACTACCTGGGTGTGTGTGCGTGTTCAAGTTTTGTGCGAATCTCTCAATATTCTCTGCACTCTGGATGTGCTCTCTGATAAGTAGGTTGTTGGTGGACAGGATTACCATTTGACCTTGTGGAGGGAAAAAGTATTCATGGAAAAACTTACTCTACTGTCCCAAAATGCCTCAATGGGGCCTTTAAGTGCCCTATTCCTTACCTATGTCTATTCATAAAGCTCTGTTGTACTTATTGTGCACCTGATGTCAACACTTAGGCATGCAACACAGATGTCTTTCCTATTTTCTGCCAATTTATCTAAGGTCACTTTCACATCTAAAGTTCAGTGGACTAGGTTCTGTTCAGGGTTCAAATTGCAACATTCTTTCATTTTCGCCTTGTTTTGGTTTGCTTTTCACACTTTTCTTTATCAAACAGACCAATGCCTGTCAAATGTTGTGCAATCTAGACCCCTACGATTAGTTGGGGCCATAGCTGTGGCCTTTGTTTCTGCAGTCCAGCCAATCATTTTTCAGAGACCCAGAAATAAACAACCACCTTCCAGTAATAACATTGTTAAGCTAGAGGAGGTTTAGATTGTTAAGTATTCTGTGCCATAAATAAAGATACAGCTGCATTCAGGTGTAACAGATGGCACCTGAATGCAGAATTGCTAACAGTTTCAGTGGCAGCTCTATCAGATTTTGACTGCATTTCTTTATTAAATGAAAAACAACACAACAAACTTCTCTGTAGTAAGGATATTTTCGCTCCACTTTTCGAAAGTTATCTTTACAAAGTTGCTCACGTTCTGTAACACATTAGCACCAGCCTACTACATTATCTGATTGGCCCGTAATAAATGCTTATTGACAGAACATTCATCCAATCACCTGTCAGACTTGCTTTTGAAAGGCTCCGTCCTCCCCAAACACTTTCTTTGGGCTCTTTTCCAGATGAACTAGTGAAAGTTTTCGAACCATCTGTCCTGTGTGTCACGTTAACTTGCATATAGGATTGGAGCATTATATAAACATATTCCACACAGATTTGCAGACATTATCAATCAATCACACTTTATTTATAAAGTACTTTTCATACAAAAGAATGTAGCACAAAGTGTTGTACATTCAAGAATAAATAAAAAGAGGTAATAAAACATAATATAGTTACTCTGAAACTAAAATAGAGTTTAAAAAAACCCAAAATGCAGATTAAGAGAATAAAACAAAAATCAGTTAAAAGCCAGACTAAAAAGGTAGGTCTTGGTTTGCTTTTAAAAATATGAACAGTAGGTGCTGCTCTCAGGTCTGTAGGTAGACTGTTCCACAAATGGGAGCCATAATATTGAAACGATGATTCACCATATGTTTTGATTTTTACTTTGGGAACAATTAAAAGATCACTACCTGAAGACCTGAGGGCTCTACTGGGTTCATATGGTAAAAGAAAATCAGATAAATAGAAAGGACCGAGACCATGAAGGGATTTATAAAACATTAAAATAACCTTAAAATCTATTTTTAAAGACACAGGTAGCCAGCGCAGAGACTTTAAAATTGGGGTGATGTGGGCTCTCTTTCTGGTCTTCTTCAGCATGCATGCAGCTGAGTTTTGGAGCAGCTGAAGCTGTGAGATGTTCTTTTTAGGAAGACCAGAAAGGAGGGCATTGCAGTAATCAATTCTACAAGTGATAAAGGCATGAATAAGAGTCTCTGCGGGAGGGGATGGTGCTGGATATATGGATGAACAAATCTCTGAATTGTAGTGATGAAGTGGACAAAGTTGTCTTTCAGGAGCTCAGACTGCTGTCTAAAAATGTCATTTGTACCTGTGTGGATTATGACTGTTGTGATTCCTGGTCTGGTTGCGATGACTTCAGTGGCTTTACCGGTGATGTCGCGAACTGTGGCTCCAGGAAAACAGCAAGTTATTGCTGAGCCAGATCGGACATTCTGGATAATGGAGTCCCCTTTTCTCAGAGTTGTAGGCTGACGTTGTGGCTTACCTGGCAGCACAGAGCTCCTTCCCCTGGATGAGGTGTGCAGTGTCCAGCTGCTGCTAACTGGCAGGCAGAGGCTCCGACTGGACCTGAGGGGAGGAGCTTCGGTGGTATCTGGAAAGGACCATCAGGAGGCTCCTGGTTGTTGGATGGGTTCTTGTTCAGCTTTTCCAGTACTTCGAACCTGTTTCCCAGTTGAATGGTCTCTGAAGGAGTAGTAGAGCCAGATGGAGGGGTTCAGGAATTGTTTCGACAAGGCTTCTTACCCCGAGTGATGGTCCAGGGTTCTGTGGAGGCAAATGTGGAACAGTTCCGAACTTTCAGTTTCCCACCAAGCCGAGGCCAATCCTGGTCATCTTCCTGGATGGACTTTACGATGGGCTGTACTGGGTCAAGGATGAAAGAGGGACCAAGCCAGGGCAGAGTGGTGGTGTTATCGGGAAGGCGGGAGGCCTGGGCTAAAGAGTCCAGTAGACGTTAAGAGTGTTGGATTTAGTAAAGGATGGAAATCCGACCCTCCAGTTCAGCTGTTTTCTGGGATAGCCGAAAGCATCCAGCACAGTCCAGCGGAGAGGTGGGTGGAGGCATATTTTTTTCTGGGAGGTGGGGGGTGGGATATTGTTACCGGTTGTCAAGGTAAACAAAGTCTGTCTCAGTTTGAAAGTCCGGTCCGAATGCAGGGTCTGATATCTTCAGATCGCGGCACAGATAAAATATCACTTTTGGTGTCAGGACCGGCCAAACCTTAAAAAGCTCATAAAATAATAAAAACGGGAAAATGCGCTCTTTAAAACTATTAAAAGGAGCACAAACTCTGACATGATCTGTCAACAGCTACAGCAGTGTAACCTGTTAAGAGGAAAGGAGGCTGATGGTGCAATGCTAACCTTAGCTCCTCCACAGCAAAAATCTGCATGGACAAATTAACACTATCAGACATATTGTTAACAATTTTCAAGTGTCTATTGAGTCCACACCACAAAGTGTTGTTTACACTACGTTTGACGAGTTGATACTTTAACTTCCACCAAGTGTAGCTGACTCTTTTTTTTTAGTTAAAAAATTACTGCGACTTTTTATCAACACTTCTGAGTGTTAGGAATGCACTCTCTCAGTGCTTCTTAAGTGTTAATTCTATATGAACACTGCAAAGTGTTAACATTGCTATATCTATTTCTTTTATATTAATTAGGAAATTAGCTGAAATAAAAATGACATATTTGGTAAAAGCATATATAAAAAAATTGCTTTGCAGTTTTCATGATGTGGGTTTTTGGCATCTGTACCAATGACTCTGGAGTTCAGAGTGAAAAGCTCAGAGTTAAGATCATATAGTCATGCATATGGGTTTGATTTACTGAAACGAAGATGGCGTTAAAAATCATTTTGAATTTAACAGAGTTTTCACTTCAAGCTCTCCTGAAGCTAGATTACATGCTTTACTTGACCTCATGATGTTTTAATGTAAGGATAAAATGGAAAAAGAGACACTTTCCAGTCGCCCTAATTGGAAAGAGACTTTTCTTTCCATTCACTTTTTTTCATTTTTGTAGTTAGAAAAAAACCTTTCAACTCTTGCTCTGTTTAACTTCACTGTACACAAAAATCTAACAAAAAAAAAAAAACATTCAGTGAACAGCTCTCTTCTTAAAGGTTAACATCTTCATTTAAGTGAGGACAGAAAATCAGCCTCTGTTGTTGAATTCAGCTTTTCCAGCATTCTGTTCCACAGCCCTGATGGTTATACTGATATGACTTCGAATTGGTGCACATATTCAGCACCAGAATATTAAAAATGTGAGTGAACGTGGTGAATCTGAACCTTTTTTAATTAAGAAGAGGGTGACAGCTGTGCCTGCTATGCTGTGCGGTTTCATTTTTGGGATAAGTGTTTTATTGTGTACCTTTAACTCTATGACTTAGGTTCAGTTTAATTCATTCATACTGATTAGCTTATGTGTAACTTATCATGTGTGATTATGAGGATCAAATGGAGATGAGCTTTGTGTTAAAATAATAACTAAACCCCAGAGTTTGACCTGAGGAGCATAATAAGACACCCCTGTCCGTGCTGTCCCCATAAAACACATTACAGTCTGAAAACTTCAATAGAATTGATACTAAGCCATATTACCATGACCACTTAAAGGGATGGTTCAGGGTTTTTGAATTGGCGATATATGCTCTCCTCAGAAGTTTACCGGGAGAACTTGATAGGAATTGTTTTTGACGAGGTTAATGTCACATATGAGTGTTAAATGATACATCCGTGTGGTATAATTTAATGTAAAAAGATAGCCTAAGGTAGTTTAAGCAAACGGCTAACTTGTGTTAGCCATAGTGGCTAACTGTTGCGAGCAGTTAGCCATAGTGGCTAATGCTACGTCATACGTAGCAGCATTGCTTGATATGATTGGTCTGTGATGAGTGTGATGAGCCGAATGATCGTCCAATCACAAGCTGCTTTTGTTTTTGAAGGTTCTGCCCCTGAAAACATTTTCGAACGGCTCCCTCCCAGATGGATTAGTGAAATATTTCAGTGGAGGATATATGGAACTGTCCATCTGGCGTGTCAGGTTAGGTACACACAGGAAAGGTCTGAATGACAAAATAGAGAAAACTGCTATAGGAAATGGGATACCAGAGAATTCCATGTTACCTGGTGATGCAGGTGTATAAATTGTGAGCTCATGTCATCAAACTAAATGAAACAGGAGTGTGTCTGCAAAAAATTAATTCAGAATGTTTTTGGAACAGAGGATATTGTGGCTTCTATTTGTGCGTCTGCAGTTGGCAGCTTTCATCATGCAGAGCCTCCCTGCTGCAATAACCATTAATACTTATATGATTCAGTAGTATATACTATTTTGAAAAACCAGAGGAGCCAAATGAAAGTTAATCTTTAAAGTAACAGATTATTTGTTGTATAAAGACACAGGGCATGGTTTTGATAATACGTTCATTTGGTAGAGTGAGTTAGAATAACACACTTTATCAAAATTGCTGTTTGGTCAGCAGGATAAACTTTTTGTTCTTTGTTAACTTGGCTTTTAAGTTACTTGTTTTCACCAAAAACTCCTGATCCAAGACTGGTCCAAGAGCAGAAATATATATATGTATAGCTCTAGCTTCCATGACAACTATTTCTGTACAAAGAGCTGACCTCTAATGGGGCTAATGATCAGGCTAGTTCCATGCACCTCATATGACCCCACTACAAGAATCCCAAACTATCCCTTAAGGAACCACAAGCTATCTAAGTGTGAAACTGTGGTACCAGCTTCTGTAGAGAACGTTTTATGGCTTTTAACCTTGTCATTAGAAAAATAAATGTGTTTGTGATATCTGGCAACAGAACTACACTACCCACAATCCCAGAGTGTCACAGCTTGCCTTTGGTTAGAAACCTACAAACTTCTGCGATGAACTGCCCCCTGCTGAATTTTTGGTCTCCATTTAGCCATTTAAATGGGGGAAATGGGTGATTTTTTTCTGACACCAAATTTGTTTTTGTAACAGTGTTGACACTAGATCAAGCACACAAAACGTGTTCACCCTTGTATACCTTATAATGAACTGCTGCCACACCAATAGCCTGATATTTGGAATTACCAGCCTTGGAAATGGGTAAATACAAATAGCATAACTGATTTGTGACACAGACGGCCCAGTCTGAGTCTTGTCTTTTTCGCCACAATTTCCTCTGTAACTAAGGCCTTGTTTACACGGAGACGCTCTGACCTGAAACACAAAGGTTTTTCCTTTGTGTCTTCAAAAGCAATTCGTGTTCACACGGAGACCCCAGAACAACTTAAAACACCGTAGTGTGCATGCCAGTCCAGTAGATGGCGATGTAGGTTTGCAGAGAAACAGCACTGTTACAACACACGCACGAAGACGCAGGAGTTTCTTGTCGGGACAACAAATCTGTCAGGATAGTTTTGTCTGGATAACAAACTGAGCACGGGAAGCAGCACACGTTACCCGGCAGATGGCCGAAGCTGTTGTTGTTCCTGGTATGCGCGCGCAGCCTTCATGTGAAAAAGTACTGAGCATGCGGTGACGTCAGAGTTTCACGCTAAAACGCTGAATCCTGTTTACATGGAGCCGGTTGGCGATGCATTTTCAAAACGCTCCACTCTGGACCCTGGTTTCAAAGTTTGCGGATTCAGGCACTCCAGGCACCGTTCACATGTAAACGAGGGGCTAAAACGCAATGAAAACTCTTCGGATTCGGCCGAATCTGGCCTCGTCTAAACAGGGCCTAAAAGAGCAGAGCAAGGCAGACACTGATGAAACAGCCCCTCATGTGTAGATAGCACTATGTGAGTTTACATTGAAAGTAAAGTACTGTACAATACGTGGCAATGTGTACACTCCTCTGCAAGTTTTCATGTCAGTAATAAGAACAACATTTATAATAAAATGAAAGTATAATATGCACAAGTTTAGAATCTTTTACTTTAAGAAAACAGAGAATCATTAAGACTGATTATACAACAATTTAAAAAAAATGCATAAAATGGTCCACATCTCCCCTGTTTGAAACTCATTTGTTGTGTCTTTAAACCAAATAACTTGGCTGTAATAAGTGCAATCTTTATTTAACAATTTGCTTTACAGGCACTTGATTTGCGAAACTGCAGAGCTGCATTGGTCTTATCTGATAACTTTTCATGGGGCCCAGTTTTCTAGCAGCACCCCTGGTTAAAGGTCATAAAAAGGTGAGTGCTCCTGGTAGAGTTTGGTGGCTATAAACATGCCACCACATACATCACCAACAGCTTAGATCAGCGAATAGTAAAAATTTAGTGGTGGTACTGAGATTTCAACCTATACAGGGTGGTCGCTATTTTATTTCTTTACTTTTTTTAACAAAGAAATGTAAAATTCGGCTGCTTGTCTCTCAAAAGCTGAGATGCAGACCTTTACTGATCAGGTATACCATTAATGACATATATATTGGTTTTAGTTTGAAAAAAGGTCTTGAGGTTTAGTTGCAAAGCTAGTTTGTCATGTTTAGATAAGCCATTGAAAGGCTCAGTGTAAATAAAAGTAGGCCATGCAGAACAGTGACAGAAATGTGCAGAAACTCAAAATGGCCACAAATGACTTTCTCAGTGTTTTTTCTGTGTGTGTGTGTGTGTGGGTGTGTGTGTTGTGGGGTAACTGTATCTTTACAGATGTCAGGGGTCAAACCCTGTTGTCCTCTCCAGCAGGGGTCAAACTCATATTCTCCGTCTTCTTTGATGTTTTGCTCTCCCCGGTCTCCTCCTCCCCCCCTCCTGCTCCTCCTCCTGTTAAGTCTGACACAGCAGCATGCTGGGAGAATGGCAATTTTTCATCTCACCAATCCCACTCGCCTTCCCTCGCACCCTGTGACTGTTTTGTTCTCTTTCTCCCCATTTTCTCTGTCTGGCTTTCCTTTATTGCTTGACCTCGCCCCTTCACTCTTAAACCAGATGATTTCACAGAAGCAATATTTTCAGTCTTGAATGTACATCTGTCCTCATCCAGGTTTAGGAATGAGGAATGTCGGTCTGTTTGTCTGTCTGGTTCTCTGTCTGCTTTATTTGAACGGAGCTGACAGCTTCTGTTGATGATTTCATTAAGTGATCCATGCTGCCAGAAGTGTTTACTTCCACATTTGTCCCTTTATGAGACAAATTTCTGTTACTTTTGGAAATAGTCAAAAGGCATATATAAACCTTTAACTGTTTTCTTGCTGTTATATCACTCTGTGAGGTAAAATCTTTTAAGACAGTGGGAAGTCAGTACATAGTAAAACCTGCATAACCAATTACCATTGTCAGAGTTATTATTAACACTTCGTCTGTATGGGTCCACACCCCAAAGTGTTGTTTTAGCTCATTTTGCCAAGTTGGTTCCTTTATTGTCATCAAGTGTAATTGTTGACTCTTTTTGGAGTTAAAATTTAACACTTTGTAAAACTTGACAGTCAGATTGTTTTCAAACTTGTTTTTGACACCAACTCTTTTTCAACTTAGAGTAAGTATTCAGGAATATGACTCCTTTCAGAGTAAAATTGACACTGCACTTCCTCAAATTTTGCAAACACCAACATTTTACTCTTCGCAGTTTACTGTGTAGTAGGTTAAAATGAGAATGGGATGTTTTTTTGTTGTTTAGTGATTCATAAAAGTGTTAAAGATGTAAAGATTCACTTTGAAATCCTAAAAGTCTTTGTTCATGCCCTAATTCATACAGACAAATTCAGTTCATTAAGTCAAAGAGGAAATTTTTCCCAAGTTTAACAGATTTCACTTGGAAATTTCTTGAGATATAAATGTCATGAGCAAAGGGAAGACCATGAGACCCATGGATGTTTGACCTTGCTCCTCATATCAAGTTTATCCTTGAGTCAGAGAGGACAATTAGGAACATTTGGAGAATAAAAAGAAAACATTCATAGCCTTTTTTTTTTTTTTTTGCACTCATAAGCAGGGGGTGAACATGACACCTGATTGTGTTCAACCAATGGTCTAAAAAATCTAAGCAGCTCATTCATTTGTTAGAGGACATATGTGGAAAAGCTTGACAGAAATCCCTTTAGATAACACATTCACAAGAGAAAGAAGACCCAGGAGACTTTGTGACCTTCACTTTTATCTTCAAACTCTAAAATCTGATCAGTAAATCCCTATGTCATGGTGGACACTTTTGCTAAGTTCTAAGAAAACACCTCGTAGCATTCTTGTGATAATGCATTCACAAGATCACATTTACAAGCAAGAGATAAGGACAATTAGACTCATGACCTTGACCTTTAATCAATGAACTTGAAAATCTAATCAGGTTATTTTTAAGTAAAAGTGGGCATTAGTCTAAAGTTTTAACCATGACCCCTTACCCCCCAAACCTCAGTCCATCCCCCTATCACGTTAGTTAGTTAGTATTTAGCACTTTCTTGTTCCCAGCCCCACAGAGTAAAAATGATTAGAATACCGGTTTCGGATAAGTTCATTAAATAAGGTTTGTGATGAACACACACAAGAGATATTTGATGTTTAATCGGAATGAAAAAATGCATCTTATTTGCCTGCTTTGAATTTTAAAGCCTTTTTGTGTGTTTAAACAACGGCTTCTTACTAACTGCTTACAGGACTACATAAATGGCTGGGGATCGATGGCAAGCATTTCTAATTGTTTTTTTCATAATCAGTCATTCATGCATTATTGTCACAGCCATGAGGACCAAATTGATCAGGTCACTTAATTATGAGGAAACACTGAAACATGAGTTTACATTAAGATGTTATACATTGGAAATATTTTAGTTGCTTTTAAGTCTGACCGCCATGTTGTAGTTCCATAGTAGCTTACTAATAGCTTTTCACTTTTGACGATTATGTTTAAGCTTAAAACTGTGAAATGTAGGTTTATATGTTAGAATTATCACAAAGAGCAGAACATGTTAGTTTCATATTTATTGTTCTCTACAGAGCTTATTATCAGCAATGATCCAAAACACTGTGAAAAAATCTCATAGGCTTTTAGTGGGCTTGCAATTAAAGGTGTTATAATGCTAACTTCCCACAAAAATATGTCATCCCTGTACCACTCTATGGTGGACATTTGTACAAAGCTCAAGGAAAAAACCATTCAAGTTTCTAAAGATACTGGGCTCAAAAACAAATGATGACAGGGTGAACTTTGTGTGTGCGTTGTTTCCCCCTGTGTCCTCCTTTCACACACATGCTCCCAAGCATGACGTCTTCCCACTGCAGGTGTGTTGAGGCCAGCAGAGGCGAGGCCATGGGCGCCAAACAGGTGTGTGTCCACTAGAAAGTGTGTTTGTAAAAGTGTAGCTTCAGGTTGCCTGTATGTGTGTGTGTGTGTGTCACAGCATTCTGAACGGTGTGTTTCTTTCCGGAGGCTGTGTTTTAGTTTTAACTCTAGCATTAGTGACTCTCAAAGTGCCTCTCAAACTACCACTTTTGTTCCCAATAAACTCCTAACTATGCTAGTGCATATGCAGCTTGTCAGTGTGTGTGTCCCTGCATGCATATGGCTCTGTGAACGAGTGCAGCATGTGGTTGAGTTCGCATGGAGGTTTTCCGATCTAAATGGTGTCACTTACAGTTAACTTGAATAATAAAGCATAGTGATGTTACATGGTTTATGCCTCTGTACTGGCAACAGATAAGGCCAGATGTATTTTGTTTTCATGTTGCCCATCTGTTCATATCAGTCTGTCTGCCTGGCCAACTGTTGTTATCAGGTATATTAACATTGTTTTCAAACTTTACACAAATGTTCAGTGTGACTTAAGATCGCACTGAGCCTCATGTTCAGCTCTTGCTTGGAAAAGTAATATCCATTCAAGGTTTTCCTGCACAGCTATGCATAAATGCACACTCTGTTTCAAAAATAACTTTTCAGATTTTATAGTCATAGGTCCAAGTAGATAGTTATTGAGCCTCATGTTCATCCCTTCCTTGTAAAAGTGAGACTTTGAGAGGGGAAGAAGAGTTATTTGCCAAACGTTGCAAAAAATTCTACACACAAATTAATCTATAAAATTTGTAAGCCTCAGGTCAAGGGTCTTGAGCTTGATATGTAGCAAATGCTTCAGGGATTTCTGTCACACTATGATTGTCTATTGTTTCTGACTCAAGGATGAACTGACAAGATTATTGAGTATAAAGATCAAGGTCTTCAAGCTCCATGGTCATCCCTTGCTTTTAAATATCATATCTCAAGAACATTTAAAGGAATTTTCAGCAGACTTTGCATTAATGTCCTCACTGATTTGGTGTTATACCAATTAGTTATCTAAGGTCATGAGGCAAAGATCAAGTCAATTAGCCCAAGGTTGTTTCTTTGCTTATGGATGTCATATCTCAGAAACACTTCAACACATTCTGTCAAATTTTTTGTAAGTTGGTCTGGTTTTCTTACACACTATGCTTTGTAAGCAAGCCCAAAGCCTGTCAAATGCTACATAATACAGTTACTGACCTTTAGTTGGGGCAGTAGCTGCGGCCTTTGTAGGCTGTGTTGAGTGGAATAGCATATGGACTGGGTCGAGATGTAACCATATTTCACACAGAAATTTTAGATATTAATCTGTTGGAGGAACGGAGGCTGGCAGTGTTAGTAATGCTCATGTTAGCAACACTCTACTCTATATAGAAGAAGTAGACAAGAGAAGATATTGTTATTCCCTCATGGGGAAATTCAGTTCTTTACACTCTGTTGTTGAAACATGCTACACAAACACAGGCTGAAATACATGTGAACTTGCGCAAGCAGGCACTTACAGATATGCCAGATATGTCAGGGTGATGGCTTATTGTTCTTGAGGAAGTACTGCATAGTGGTTTTGGGGTCAAGGACACTTTGGCAGTGCCCAGGAATTCAGGTATGTCTTCAGCTACCAAATCAACTTCTGAACATGGTTCGATCAGGACTTGGACCAGTCATTCTCCAGTTCCCCAACCCAAGTCTTTCCAGACTGAGCTACTTCCGTCCCAAAGAGTCAATAACTGATCCGTTAGCTTGCATTCTGTGATAACATCTGGCCAAATTCCAGGCAAAATTCACTGCTTTTTTGGTTTGTTTGCTTTGCTAGGTTCTTGGTTGGTTTGGATGACTTTCACACCCATGGAAAACAAAATTCTGGTTTGCTTGAAGTTAACAAAATCCCCTGCTTTGGGCAGAACAGAGTTCAAACATTTGGTCCACACCAGAGTTCGAGTGAGCTCCCACACCAAATCAAACAAACTTTCCAGAAAAATGACCAGATTTTGTTTGGCGCGGACCAAACATGTTAGGTGCAAAAGCCACCAAAAAGATGATCCATTTAGATTATAGCAATGAGGTTGATGGGTTATTGCAGCTCATGATCATTCCTTGCTTGGGAATGTGACATCTCCAGAAGGTGTGGAGGAATTTCTGTCACACTGTGCATTGAAGCTGTTTCTGGTCCAAGGATGAATTCTTTAAGGTTTTGGGCATCAGAGGTCAAGATCTTTAGGCCTCATGGTCATCTTTTTGTCATGAACATAGTTTCTCAAGAAGATTTCAAGAATTCTTGTCTATTTTGTTGAAGATGTCCCATTAACCAGAGTAAAAACTGATCAGGTGTTGATGGTCATGGGTCAGATTTCAAGGACATTGAGGTCCATGGCCATCCCTTGCTTTTGAATGTTTTACAATGCTGAAACCAAGGAGGGTCCAAAAACATGACCTAAATATAAAAAAATAAAGCCTTTTAATACAGTCAAATGTTCAGTACACCAAGTGACAATCACAACAAAAATCAGCGGGCAAAAAAGTGAGGTCAAAAATATACTTAAGTGAGACCTGTACACGAAGGGACACATGAGGAAAATGCTAGATGATGAAGACACGAGGTACAAAGACAATCTGGTCGACAACCAGAGGGGACGTGGGTATAAAACCACACACAAGGTAAACAGACATGAGTGACACAAGAGGGAACACAGGAGTATGGAATCAACAATCAGGGAGACACAGAGAGGGGAGGGCAGGAAACAGAACCTGAAACAAGAGACAAGAGTAAGTGCTTTCAGCATAAAACAGGAATGACAAGACATGACCCATAAGGAAGAAACAAAAAAGGGGAACTTAATCCTGGGATGTGACAATATGATATAGCAAAATGCTTTCAGAAGTTTCTGTCAGACTTGCACAAACAAGCTCTCTGACTGCATGGCAAACTGACTGTAGAGGTCTTATGTCCAAGTCATAAGGCTCTATGTTTATCTCTTGGTCTTGAATGTAATATTTCAAAAAAGCCCTCAGGGGTTTCCTTTAAACTTAGCACAAATGCCCATTCTGACTTAAACCTGAAATACCCAGATTCTAGACTGCTAAACATCAAGGCCATTGTGTCTCATGTCCTCCTTTGTTTTTAATATTGCCATGAATTACATCACCACCAAAACCACCACTGCCCTTCTTCTTGACCCACCATTTTACTTTCACTGCCAAGCAGTTGTATTCCTTGTGGAAGCATGTAACCACCAGACATTGGTTCTAGTTTGATATGTGTGTAAGCTATTATTGCAGCATTGGGATAGCCATGAGTCTGGGAATGTTGCTCTATCATCAGCCAAAAGGCTTCATGTAACTGTTTAATGACTAAAACAAAAACAGTTGTCTCTTTTTGTATGTAAAAGTGCAGTCAGACTGCGGGTGGTTTGATATCTGCTGGCTGAAGAAATGCTTAGACAAACAGCTCTCTCTGCAGGAAAAGCTTCATCTCTTACTGGAATCAATGGCCTGTTTAGAATAACTATTTTTCATCTGAGATTCATTCTCAGCATTGTAGAATTTCAAACCCCTAGATACAATGTGTTCTGTCAGGAAAAATATAGTGGCAATATTTTTGCAAGAGGAAAGAAAAATTGCCTTTAGGGACAAAGACTCACATTAAAATGGATCCAAATGATAAGGCTCTGTATCATTGTATGCATTTATGCAGACAGGGCTCTCATTCATAATCTGTCAGAAGCATAGGAAATGTTGAAATATTAAAATAATTTATTTCAAAGATGGCATCTTCATATATAACTGATAAAGAAGTTCATGGCAAATGCAAATACTGTAGATAGGAAGCCACATCACCTCAAATCTCACCCCAAGATTTGGTAATCTCTTTATAAGAAGTCATATGTGTATTTTATTATAAATTACAAAAGATCCAGTTTTTCTCTTATGCTAACTTTTGACTTTTGATTTATTGAATGAATGTGATTGCGACCTTGGCCCAGTTTCTTGTTCTTCAGCTTTTCTCCAGATGGCTTCTTTCACCATCCAGGCCAACAGGCTGTAAAGAGAACCTGCATATCAGATGGAATAACCATAGCTACATTTACAGAGTAGAAGTGTGAGAGAGGTACATAGCAAAGAGTGAAGTATTATCTGTTGACAGTTAGTGATGGACTCCATGAAAACTCAAGTGAGATTATTGGTGATGTTCTTAACTGTGCATGGCATTGGAAATTCACCACTAAGCAAAGATAGGTTCATGCCCAGAACCTCAAGTTTAATGGAGGTAGCATCAAATATGAGGTAAATGTCTAAATTACTGCCAGAGATTAAGACATGAAATCACTGGCTTGTTCTTGTGAACACAGTTATCACAAGAATGCTGAGAGGAATTTTCTTCAAACTTTCAATACATGTCTTCTCTTTTTCACAGACTGCCTTGATGTTAAAGCTTTACTTGCTGACATGACATCTAAAGATTACTTGAGTATTTTTCTTCTGATTTGCACAAATGTCCAATCTGGCCTGAAATTGCTCAAATGTTAAGTAGAAAGTGGCTTGTTGATTTGACGGTAAACAAAAAAGGGAATTTCAAATCTTGATATGACTCAAGGTTATGTCCACATGTAGGTGGGTATTTTTAAGACTAGGGGCCCTAATTTTCTGGCGCAGCGCAGGGTGGCCCAGGGTGGCGCATCCTGGCACACCCCATGCAGTGGTAATTTCGTCCAGCTCACTGCCGTGCGTAGCCAATTTGGCAATTTGGTAGACCAGCTGTGCTGAGATGGGTGTAGCGGCGCACCAGGGGGAGGTGTCGACAGATTCAGCTTGGTGCAGTGACAATTTCGTGCCAAAAAACTGCATGGAAGGTGCGCTGAAAGCTCACCAGCTCCAACCTGGTCTATTCTTGGCGTAGGCAAAGCGCACCTGGTGCAGTGGTAATTTGGCTGACAGGCGCACAGTGCGCACACATCACCAAAACCTCACAGGCAGGTATTCGGAGTGTCAGGCACATTTCAATGCAATAAACAATCACAGCAACCACTATTTAAGGTAACCGACTGAACCAGCACATACAGTTGTATCTATATTACTTGTCCCTGACACATCTGATGTCAGATCAGAGACGTTTGTCATAATGGAACTCAGCCTGACGGCAGCTGGAAGAGAGACGCAAACTAACAAGTTCACATCTCAAGCCAACCACAAACAGCCACATCATCCAATAAGGAGTATTCGGCTTCTCATGAAATTCAAAAGAAAAGAAAAAAGAGAGAGACGCTCGCTGAATAAATGTAAGTCACTCGGTGTCTAAAGGATTTACTTGTGATTGCCCATGTTTCTCTGTTTTAATCTTTATTCTTAACATGATCTAAAAAGATGGAGTACATTATTGCAAGGAGGATGAGGAGGAGATATATTTTCACCTAAGGCTCTGATATTTGGCGATGACAGACCAGGAATGCAGGTGGATCACAAGCATGATGAATGGATTAGCCTGCTGCTGTGTTGAAATGTAATTATCACTAAATTTTGTACTCCTATTGATGACACAGGAACAGATTACACCTGTCCCGTGAGGTGGTCCACACGGTGATGCGCATCGTGGCCTCCGATGCGTGGCCCGGTGGCCCCTGCACTCTCCCAGTTGCTGCAAAAGTAACAGCGGCTCTGACCCTCTTCGCCAGTGAGGTGAAATTGTCACTGCGCCTCGCCTGCAGTGCATTTAAAGGTGAGGAGAGGAGTTCATTTGATCGGTGAAGATTACACTCGGCTTTGTTAAACCCACTCACGCCTCCTCTCCTCCCTCTCTGCTACTTGCGCCGGTGGGAAGGACGGGGGCATGGGTGCACCTCGCTCCGCCGGACTGCGCTGTGCACGAAACTTGCAAAATGCCCTGGACACACCCCGTTGGCGCAGCACCTGGTCTACGAAATTAGAGCCCTTTGTGTCAATTGTAGCGTCATAGTGCCAAATAAGTAATAAAACACAAGAAGAAGACCAACTGACAGTTGGTCCCTCTCAGATCCAATGATAATGCACAAGGTCAACGTTAGCAGACATATTGGAAGAATATTCCTTAGTCAATATTGGTCAATTTCAAATTGAGACATATCTGAAAATCTTGATCAAATCTTGACATTAAAAAATTTCATTGGTTCTCTTGTTTGTTTCAATGTTTGTTGTAATCACTGCATCCACAGAATCAAGCGGCCATGTGTCATCAGTCAACATGGTTACTTGTTAAACAATAACATTAGGTCTTTACCAGCACGTTGACTTCATTTGCATTATCAGAGTGTTTTTAAAGCAGCATCATACTGAGGGAGCAGCAGATAGTGTGTTGGCCAGAAAACAGAGCAGTGAGCAACTCTTACAACAGCATCAATTTAGCAATGTCCGCTGCAGCACGCCGCTTCAGTGGATGACAGTTCAACATGAATCTGGTTCCACTCCAAGATTTCCAGCTGTTACACAGAGGGTTTTTTAAGCCACTGTTACTGTAAGCCCCTAACAGGTGCACTGTACTATAAGTAGTCCCGGTGCTTTGCTGTGCTCATAGTGGATTAATGTTGGGCCTGGATATATGCAGATGTCTGTATGTGTATATGTGCATTTTTACACATGTATATATCTATAAAATGAAGGGTATACCTTTTGCCTGATCAATTGCATAGTGTCTTGAGATAGCACTTATGAATTGTCACCAGATGAATAAAGTTTGATTGATTGATTGATTGATTGATTGATTGATAATGTTGCAGTGTGGCAGCACTTTGAGGAGAGGTCAGAGTAGAGCGAATTTTCTCTGTTGCTTCCTCAACTGATGTTTTTTAGAATCCCCACCTTGAATGAAGTTTTCCAAAATATCAATTTCATTGACCTAGAACTCTGCTTACCTGTGGACAGATGGCAAAAACCTCAGAAAGAGCTATGTTTTCAGAAATACCAGCCCATGTGACATAGCCTGAGTTTGGACTTAAAATGACCTCAGCAAAAACTCCTCACAAGTATCTTTTACTTTTTCTTTATCATCTAGTTTTCAAAGATGTTCTTCTCAAGCTTAATCCTATTTTGATGTTAGGAACTTAATACAGCAAGGCTGCCAACTTTTAATGCTCTAAGCTGTGTCTTATAGCCTAATAGCCCATGTTTTACAGGTTGAACCATTCAGACTAATGTATTGGCAAGCATTTTCAGACACAGCCATCAGCGCTGCCATCCGTCTTGTCTAATCATTCACCACAGCTGGCTCTCACAGTAATTCAGCCTGATTCAAACAGTTTGGACGCACGCTGCCGGTTCTGAGGAGCATTTGTTCCTGGTTACTTTTTCTGCCTCTGTCTCTTCTCATCAGTGGGTGGCAGAGTGTCTTTCAGGAACTGCATCATTCTTTAATATCCCTCTCTTTATGTAAAGCTGATTGTTGCATTTTTGACTCTGCTGGCAGGATATTTCAAATATTTAGTATGGATATATAATTATAAGCAATCAATGTACAGCTGGGACTTTACCTCTCAGACTCAAACATATATAAAGCTTTTACTTGGAGGCTGCTTAGCTCATGAAATATGACCCATCGCTGACCTGGAAATTTTCCAAGCTGTGATGGAACTCCCTCCTTGTCAGTATATGGCTGTTAAAGGTCAGAGGCCAAAGGTGATCTTGTAGGAGAGGCTCAACGGGGAAGCGAGGACTTCCTGTTGGTTTCTAGTTCTGTCTGTCTCATTCCCCTACCTGTCTCTCTGACCTTCTGTCCGTCAATCTGTATACTGTTGACGAGACTGGACTTTTATGTATTTCCTCAATGCACACCTGACATCAACAGAGCCTCCATGAAGCTGAAGAATGCACTGATTCAATTTTCCACACTCTGAATGGTTTCATAATTCACCAGTATTTTGTCTACAGCATATCTGATAATTAGAAATAAATTGGCTGGTTTGCTCTGGCTCTGAATTCAGTGTGACGAGGAAGTGTGGGACAGTAGTCCCTCATGATTGTGTTTTTCCTTTTTTTCTTTTCATATCACCTAATCTGCAAAGAACCTTAACCTCTTTCATAAAATAAAAAAGCAGCAGCAGACGGAGGGGGACAGAAAAAGGAAAATTAATTAAATTCAGATTAGGCATCAGTTTGTGGACTTACTAGTGGATGTGTGTGTGTTGAAGCAGGCCTTGGTGTTAATGTGAACCGGATATTTGGCTATGTCTGCTGCTGCAGCCTAGGCGTCACTCCAGAATGATACTGGTCCAACGTACACACAAGGTCTGTGCCGAGGTTTTACTGGACATCTCATGTCAGGGTGTGTCCAACAAGCACTAAGTGCCCTGCAAAGGCTGAAATATTATTGTTTTAATTCACAATACTTAAATGCTCAGCAAATATCCAAAACGGAGTCAAAACTAAGAATGTACGGCCAAATAGGTTACAACAAATGTGGGCACAAGTCAGTTGTTGCAAGTCCAAGTCAAGTCTTAAGTCTCTGAATGGCAGCTGCAAGTGTGAGTACATGTCTCTAACTCGAGTTCCTATCTCTGGGTTGCAAGACGCGATCATTCAGTTTTGTTACCTAACTCATCAGTTGCAGCCACAGTGTTATTGACTTTTAAACTATAATATCTAAATTGGTTGAAAATAATGGCAAATTGTATGTTATGTATCATCTAAATGTTGATGTTGTCTGCTATTTTCTTTCAGTATCTCAATCATTTTTGAGCTGCTTATTTGTGACAGTACATGTTTAAATTCTGCCGTGGGCTGTGTATTCAGTTGCCCTAAATCTCCAAAATCCACATTATCCCAGTATTTCAAGAGCCCATATTATGCTTTTCAGACAAAAAGTCTGAGCCACCTGAACTTCCCACTCTTTCGATTTTTGCGGTGACACTAGCTGCCTTTAACGCTAGCTGCCTGAAACAGCTCATTCTACCAGCCCTCGAAAAGACATGCCAGTGGGACAGTCTACCACTGTAGCAGTTTAAGCCCATTAGCTCAGGCTGGGAAGCCCAGTGCAGTGCATGGAGTCTACAATAAAAGCAGAGATGTTAACAACACAATAATGAACAGTGCCGAATTGACCGATTCCAAGTACACTGGTCAAGCAACCTAAGTGGGCTGTGGCAAAAGGGGTATTACAGAGGCAGGATCTCTAACAGAGCATCTCAGAGAGACAGAGAGAGAATACAGCTGGATCAGCGGCTGTAAATGCAATGTCAAATGTAAAAACTAGATTCTTTTTGTAACATTAATGATTGTAAACATACGCCAGCAGTCATTAAAATGTAATATATATGAACCAAAGTCAAAGCAAATACTAAAAGGGCTCTTTAAAGAGCATTGCAGAAAGAAAAAATCTTTTCACATATTTCCAGATCCTCTAACAATCATGATTTAGTTGAAGGAAATAAATTTGATGATAAAATATGTACTTATGTTTCCTCAGAAAACTGGGTAACCGCTACATATCTAAATTTGGCTCTCTGTGATGTTTCATACGAAAAAACAAAAATTTTGTTGAAGAAATAAAAGAAACCCGTCACACCCAGGATAACCCTAAACAGGCAAGCCAACCAGTGGGTTGACCTGCATATCTGCTTCCTGATTGGAAAATCTGAAAAGAAAACTGAAATGGTGCTAAATCAAGAGGAAGGAACACACCAACAAATAATTTGTGGCAAATGTATTTCTTAGCTTGGAAGTCAAAGGGTTAATCCGTAGACATTCTTACCTTTGCATCCGTGTGACCTGATATGACATTCCCAACTTAATAAAAGATGCACTGCTGAGCTCCACCCAACTCCCCAGTGTGCTTTTACTTTAAAAAGATCCTTTCAACAAAAACCCTTATGGGAATTTTCTAAAGGTTTCCGTTTGGCTCAGTATCCTTTATTTACACACATAAAAGACTCACAGGCTCTTTGTACATGCAGTCAATAATAAAATGCCAGGCTAAAGGTGAGATTACTTACGTCCTGTTCTCCCCCGCTTTTTATGTTTCCATTACTAACTTTTCTCTGCATGCAGTTATTTGCACCTGTGAGTTTGAAAACCTCACATATTTAATGTAAATAATAGGCCACTGTTTTCCTAAAGCTTAATGCTTAAAACCTGAATAATAACTTAAAGCAAAGCTGCAGTTCAGCAACAGTGTGCCAAATAAAGAGTGATTACTATGTTTTCCGATTGATCTGTTTTAATTGTAAATGTGTTAAAGAGCTCTATTGAATATCAGTCCATAAAACTGATCAATTTGAACCTTGTTATCTTTGTTATTTTCCTTTTTATGGCCTCAGTGTGGGTAAAAAAGAGCTAAAAAAAAATATAGATGAATAAATAAGTAAATAGAACCAGTTCAAATTTTTGACCATGAATTAATTTTTTTTTCTTTTTGTTATGAAGTATGAACATAAAACAGCTTATCGAAGGATGTGTGAATTATACTTTGAGCTAGATCATTTTAAGAATGAACTGTTATAACACTGATTGATGGTAACATTATTAAGTAAACTGATATAGTACTCATTTTTATTCATATGTGTAATAAATATCGTAACATGTTAGTTTTGCAAATCATGCAACAGTTTAGTACAGAGCATAAAACTGCCCTTACTTTCCCTGTTGTTGCAGCTGAATTCCACAGCACCGTATCTGTCCCACCAGCACAGACCTGCGCGCTGGCTGAAGTAAACACAACTGTGGTAGTTCCTGCGTGATGTTAGTAGATTCAGCTAATGAAATGACAGAGAGGATTTAATAAACTGTGGAAATATCCCTGTTAAGTTGGACTTCAGAACAAAAGGACCAAAACATCATCAACTTGGAATGTAACTTCAAACCCTTGTTCAATCATTTCATTGAAACAGCTGAAAAAAAAAAAACATGCCAGTGAATTGAAGTTTCTGTACCTAAAACAGTGCACTTGCCCTGTTCATTGTCAGACTGTGAGCATAATTACCTCCGCCAAGGAGGTTATGTTTTTGCCGGCGTTGGTTTGTTTGTCTGTTTGTTTGCTTGTTTGTGTTTAAAATAATTTGAAAAGTTATGGACGGATTAGGATGAAATTTTCAGGAAATGTGTGGAATGGGATAAAGAAGAAATGATTAGGTTTTGGGACTGATCCAGATCACCATCTGGATCCAGGACGTTTTTAAAGGATTCTTCAACATTGCCAGATAGGACCATTTTCGCCAAAGTGGACTGAAGCTGCTTGGGGGAGGTCTGCGCTCTCTGAGTGCTTTTCTAGTTGGAGCTGTAACAGTGACCACGTCTGTTTTTTTTTGTTAGGCTTCAGCAGACCCAGCGGCATTGGGGGGCCGTGCCCGCCCATGGAGTCAGCTGTGCCCGCCTGATTGACGATTGAGAAAAAAAACAGCATAAAAAAAACTTAAAACGAGTGGGCTTGTTAAAATTGTGCAATATAAAAGTAGTTGCACAACATGCTTAGACAAATAAGTCTAATAGCTTCTGTTATATAGAACAATAAGACAATGAAATTTAGAAACAAGGTCCAGCAGGGTTAAAGAGCTTCCACACACAAAGCTTGCTAAATACTGAATCACTAACAGCTGAGTCACTCGTCTTTTGGTGTACGACACGGCACTACTGTAGTTTTTTTTTATATATACATATGTTAGGATGAACTGCCCCTTTTTAGTGAGAGAAAATTATATGTCAATACTATAGGAGTGGCCACAGAGCCGGTGTTCAGATAAACTGTAGGTTCAAAAAAGTATGCCCCCTGAAAAAATGTAATGCGCCCCCTCTAATTTGTTTCTGCAGCCGGGTCTGGGCTACAGAGTTAAAGATTTTGGGCTGTTAACTAGTCAGTAGTATGATGAGAAGTCCACATATTCATTGACAGATGTACAGTCTTCTGTATGCCATTTTTATAAGCAAACAAATAAAGAAGCTGAGGGGTTTTAATATTTGGTTATGCAAAATACTCTTATGCTTTACTTTTCTCTGTTTGTAACACAGTATTGTAATGGTTTATTTATCACAATGTGTAACAGAGCAACATAACTGAGTATATTTATGAAAAATACACTACTCAACACTGCTTGTCAGTATGATTTGAGGACATATACAAGCACTATTATAACAAAATGTTTGATTGAAACTGCAAGTTAACATTTATTTTTTGCTTTCATAGCCTTTAAACCAGTTGTGAAATGCCCTCTTCACACATGCAACTCTGATATTATCAGGATAAGGGAAAAGTTCCTGACATGGTTGTTCTCTCTGGCTCCTATGAGTGGGGAGTATGCCCTGCAGGATGAGAGAAAAGTGGTGAGGGGGCAGAGGCAGGACATGACATAAAAAAGTCATGTTCATAATATGATAGAGGACAACGTTGCAGAGCTTCACGTTATGGTTACAATTTTTATCCTAACATGTTACAAAATCAGCAGCATCGACAAAGGAGTTGAAAGGAACATTGTAGCCCTCAGAAAGGAATATAAAGCATAGACAATTACATTGAGGAAAAAAGCTGCAGTGTTTTAGCTCCGTACTCAACAGCAACACAAGAAGGCTCTTTGTCGCCCGACAACCAAGTGGTGATAGTTTTTGAGAAGATATTCAACAGAACTCTAATGATGTGCAGTGGAAACAACACTTTTAAATGTCAAGAGACTTACTGGAGACTTGAGACTTAGGGCTTTCATCACGAGATCACAACATCACAAGATCACGGGAGACTTGCAAATTCACGCCAGTGATCACAACAACAAACAGCAAATACTCACCACGCCTGACGAGTCATCTGTGTTGCTGCGATTTCATCTTGGAATAATGAAGGGTGAAGATGTGTCATGCAAGTCTTGTGTTTTTCCAGATAATAAATTTGTCATCATAGTGAAAAGAGCTCTTTCTGACAGCTCTCGTTGGACTTGAGGGCTGATGCAATCAGTAATGAGGTCTTTGTGGAGACTGTATTTTTATTTGAAAAGACAGGATGCTCTGTGTCGTTTTTTTGTGGCTGGTTTCCTGGCTGGTGTGATCTGTCCTGTGTATATGTGCTGGTGCTGCCAGTGCCATTGAAAAGTGACTTGCTGTATACTGAGCATATTGTGTGCCGTGACGTGGTGCAGCTGTGGCGTGGCACAGCAAGTGGAAATACGACTATTGACTAAAACAAATTCTATCTACAACAGCGGGAGTGGTGCTGCTGGTCTGTGGTGCTCCCGGTGGAAATCCGGAGTTAGTCTCCCTGCGATTAAATAAACTTCTTCCACAACAGTTGTTTTTCTCTTCTCAAGTCTCCCTTTTCTGGTTTCATCATTACCCTTCCCCGCCCACACTTTGGCTTAAATGGACTTTAAGCAGAAAAAATACTAGGGGGGCAGAAGGTAACTGCCTGGGTAAAGTCCTGGTGAAAAAAGTTGTTTGCATTCACACATGTGTCTCATTCGGGTAAATTTAAGATAATTTCTGAATTTATTTATGCAAGTGTGAATGAGGTGTATGTCACTTTCAATGCCTCTGCAGCCACCCTCAAGAGCACACAAGTGCACTGCTGTATTTTGCATCCCCTGACTGGCTTTATCACCCTATGTTGTTGTTTACCCTATGTATCATCTGTTGTAATTGTTTGGATGGAAGCCCCCTGGTGGTCGTATTAACTTCCTGCGCTTGAGTTGGATATGTCAAAAAATGTCCTGCCCTGGGTGTTATGTGCTTGTTATTTGTCGACAGAAAATCTCAATCCAGCTGAAGCAGGCTGAGCTGGGCCACACCAGAAGAAAACAAGCACACAGGATTAGGCAGCACATTTGTGTTTGTGTGCGTGTTGGCATGTGTATATTTTGTGCAGAAAGACAAGTACAACTCTCTTTGTAGACAAAAATGTTTGCATATGTACATTTGTACGCGTTTACCCTGTCTTAATACCTGTTTGTGTGTGTGTGCAGCAGTGTAGACGTGCTCTCGTTGTCTGAAAGTGTTTCCTTGTGTCGGTACTTATTATTCTGTAGGTGGCCACACAAAGGCCAGAGGGGATGTTTATAGTAATACCTGTATGCCTGTGTGTGTTTGTGTGTGTTTGTGCAGAGGATAAGGCTGTTTGTCTATTTATCTGTGTTTCTGAATTAGAATGTTGAATTTCTTCTGTGCGCTTGAATATTTTTACCTGTGCATGTGTTTGTGTGAATATGATGTTATATAATACATGCTTTGTGTGGGCGCATGTGTTTCCTGGCCAGGGAACAGTCTATTGGTACCTTGGGATCAGTGATCAGTGTTATTGCTACCAGCAGTCACAGAAAAACAGAACAGTGGATTCATTCATTCTAGGCAAGAGTGGTGTGCGTCAGTGAGGTGTGATTTAAATACTAACACTCGCAACAAAGTTTTTTGAGTACTGATGCATTAACAGAGACACTGATTAAGTGTGATTTTACACTACTTCCAAGATCAAGACCAGTCACATCAGATATTTTGTAATTCTACCAAAGATCAACAATTTTTGTTGCCTTTTTGTAGACCTGCTGTTTCCATGGGTGCTGCAAGAATTGTGGGCCTCAAACATGCCACTTCAAACCTCAGCATCACAGCTTAAACCAACCCCGCACAGCTGGAACCATACCTTCACATCGTCACTGAAGATAAAACTTTGTGTTAACACTTAATTCATAAAAGTAGTATGGGAGGTAGAGACTTCAGATATCAGGTGCCTTTTCTTTGGAATTGTTTAGCAATCATAGGTTGGGAGGAAGACACTATCTCTACCTTTAAGATTAGACTTTAACTATCCTTGATGAAGCTTTAAGGTAGGGCTGTCTTCAGCTGCGTTCACACCGAACGCGACTTTGCAACCATAATCGCATCGCCCACTGAAGTCGTGTTCCGAGTATCCATAAATACCTCATTTGGTCACCGCCGCGTCCGTGGTCGCTCAGTGACGTCTCGTCTGCTCAAGTTTCACCGCGATCATATATTTATCATACTGTATAATAGGATGTATTACCTGATATTATTCCAAATGTATCCTTTTCTCTCACCTACCAACCACAAAACACTGCAGCTGATGGCCCTGCAGCAGCACCGTCTGTGAGTTCTCTGCAGTCTGTCTAGGTGGAACTCATGTACTCACTAACTAATGTTTCCCACACAGACATAGATTGTCACTCTGTGAACTGGAATAAAAACAGTCTGTCACGGGCACACCCACACAACGCTGATTGGCTGTTGCCGCACAGCCACACGCTATATCGCCTGAAAAGATCAACTTTTTCAACTTTGGTGACGGAGCGACGAGCGACCAGATTGCCTTGATCGCGGCTATCACATCCCGGGTGGGTTAACCCTGCCCCATCACGGCTGTACATTGACTTTACATGGAGAGTGGTCGCCCAGGTTGCCAAAGTTGCGCTAGGTGTGACACACCTTTAGTCTTGGACCAGCTCAAAGTTAAGATGCAATAGGCTTAGACTGCCAGAGGACTTGGCACACCTGCTGCTGTGGACCTACATACAGTATCTCCAGCTACAATAATTGTCAATATTTGGCCTTTCCTTTAGCCCCATTCCATAATCATTACAGTTCCTAATATCAGCCTCAGCGTGATCAATAAATTAAAATACAGTACACAGTAGTTCCTGCAAATATCACACATATATTTCTGTAGCTGTGACCACCAACATGGATGCCCTGCTGCTGTGGACCTGCCTAACTCACTATGCTTTTTACTCCACCAAGCATCAACAGAAACAACATGATTAAAACATAAAAATAAAAAAAAAATTAAACCCAATTTAATTGCAGGTTGACTACATTCTGCTGGATGAACACCAGCTGTTACTGTTAATATTAGAATGATCTCTCTGTTAGCTGATATTGCTAACTCCACCACCATTACTACCTCTACAACTAGGAGAACCCTCTTGGAAACAAGATGCCACATCTCAAAGGGTTAACTTCAAATAAATTTAGATCTAATAGAGACAAATATGATAAGGATAATTTTATGGTCCAGCAGTCCATAAATTTGTCGCTATCACAAATATTCATTTTAGCCCATTTTCCTCTGCCCACCTCCAACTCACACCTCCACCATGGCTTTGGTAGATGGTTGTCCAAATTTTGACTAGTTATGCCCAAGACTTCTCACCACTTAATACAGCTTTTTTCCCCACTATAAACACTGTCATTTGTGGAAAAGTGCTGTACTCAAGGTGGATTCATGTTGGGTTTGGAATAAAAGTAATTAATAGAAAAAAGCAGTGAAAAATATTTATAAAATGAAGAATATGGCATTGACCCACTCTTTTGTAAAGTATCTTGACAAAACATTTGTTTTGATTAGCACTGTACAAATTAATATTGATTGAAAAATTTTGCTGAACCCTTCTTGTCAGTTTTGACTTGACAGCAAATTATTGTAGCTGAATAATTCTGTTATACAACAAAACAACGCTTAACGGTAAAGAAAACAAATAAAAATGCAGTGTTTTGCAACATTAAGGCCCTGTATCTGTAAGGCTACTTTTCAACAAGTTTACACTGGTCACAGATGTCCTTGTAACATACTGATGAAGTTTCTTGCAAAATCTTCCCAGACATTAGCTTTTGGTATGACTACAAACCTCTTTTTCAGCCCTGCTCAGAACAGGCTGTTTAAATGTAGATCCTCACAATGTGTCTGAGCATGCCCCCATCAGAAAGTAGATTCAGCCTCAGCTTTCCTGTGCTGTGCTCCAATATGAACAGTAACTGCACAGATATGCCTTGACATGTTCCTTCCACTGAGGCAGCATATGGGTTGAACAAAAACCTGGGTCAGGCAATGTCTTCTACCTTGTGGAGGTAACTTATTTCTGAAAGATGTAAGTCACAGAGCAAGTTTTTCTAATGTTGCAGAGAAAGTAGACAGTCCAGGGGAACACACTTTTGTGTAAAAAGCATTTTAAAAAGTAAAGTGTATAATATGGGACCCTCAAATGGTGTAATGGGGCAAGTAGTTGTGCCTTGGAAATTTGTACAACCATAAGGTATGATGCAATCAAACAACAAATAATGTATGAGTTTTAATTTGCTTTTCAAATGTCATTTCTTAAAAGAAAGACCCTCTTTGAGAGCTCAGATCACAGTTCCTCACTGCTGAAAGTACATCTTGCCATTATTTAAATAAATCCCAAAGTTAGATCTATATTCCAATTAAAGATAGCAAAGTTGTATCAGGGTCTCATGTAAACATAATGCTTATCTTTCTGGCTCAAAAGACACATCCTATTGGAAGCAGCTATTTGAACCATAACAGTGGCCTGTCCTTCACGAGGAGTTGGGTGCTTATTCCAACAATGTTTTGTTAACCTGGTGTTTTTAAAAATACTGACTCTGTCTTTCTTTCTTCTTCTTTTTAATTTTTCTATTACTGCTGATATACAATCTTATTGTCTTTCTTTTTTGCCTTTTGCAAGATTCTCTAGGCCTCATGTTTGTCTGAAAGGTGCTATAAAGATGAGATAAGTAGTTTCCATTTAGATGTTGTAAAGACAAGATATTTTATCTCTTTTGAAGGGAGGACAGCTCAGAGACATTATTTTAAGTGGTTGAACCAAGAAAAGCCAGTTCATTGCACATTTCACATCATAAATAACCTTTCCGATATGTTCCACTTATCTTTAAGAGCTGAAAAAAGTCCACATGTGAAGGTCAAGATTCGGGTCATTGGGTTAGTGTTAGGTTTCATCTCTTTCCTTCATCAGTGTTTAGAAAACTCATGAAAGCACACAGACACAACACAATTTTTAAGGTTTAAGAGGCAAAAGAATGATCAGATCTGTGTGTTCTCATTTCTTTTATCCCCCATCTGCTGTAGTGGAGAAGAAAAGCTGGTCAGAGTGTCAGGGGCTGATGTTGGTTACATAACCACCATCAACGTTGAGCGTTTTACAAATACTCTCCTTGGCGGTGGTCATGGCAACATGGATTTAGACTTAGAGAAGCCCCGAACATTTTCAATGACTTTACCATCCTGGGACCTTGTCTAAGTCTGTGTGTGTGTGTGTGTGGGTGTGTGGGTGTGTGTGTGTGTGTGTGTCAAGAGGATTGATGATCCTTTGGCTTTTTCATTCAGACAGCAGAAGGAGGGCAACTGAAAATTATTCTGCAGCTTAAATCTCCTCAGTTCACTTGTTGTGAATGTTTTATGTGTATTTAATGTTTATTTAATCAGCAAAAGGGATGTTAATATTTATTTATGTCAAACATTTTTCTTTTTGCTCTCTTTTCTCTGTCTCCAAAAAGCTCCATCCAATACATTTACTATATGTGTTCACCGTTCCTTTGTGCTCCCTTATCTTTGTAGGACTGTTGGTTTGTGGCTTAGGGCAAAAAATAATCCCGAAAAAGGTTTCAAGAATGCTAAAAAAAACAAACAACAAATCCAAGCATGAAATCAACATTAACATTTTGGAAGACCTTTTGATGATGTTGTGAATCTGCTGTTTGTCGCCGTAGACGCGCTAGTCGCAGGCATTAGTAAGATCCAAACAGGTCCTCGCCACGGGGGGTTTTCAAAGGTCATTCTCTGAGCACAGACTGAAGGGAAGTATGCTCTTTATCAGGGGCAAGGAGACTGTGAGTCAGTGATGATCTCATAAAACCAAGAGCAAAATCGGCAGAGGTTTGCTCAGATGTGGGTTTAATTAATCTCTTTGGGTCACATCTCAAATCTGAAAAATGCACTGCTAAAGCTAAGGGTCAAAATTCACTTGGGATCCACAGTGAATGTGTGCACTTAATGTCAGACAGAGTTATTTTGATCACTGGATTCAAAGATCAGAAAATGCCTTTATAGGTATAATCACATATGAAGCAGGTGCAGGGAAAAACAATCACAAACATAAGAAAGTACAGGACAAAGCCTGAGTGATGTCAGTTGTTTTGTCACCAATCAAAACACTGGCTAAAACAATGGCTTCCACAGCCTTGAGAATCTCATGTATAGACCAACTTACCTTGCAGTGCAAGAGGATCAGCCTGGTTTAATGTCTGTAATCAGGCAGATCCATCTTCTTAAGCTCCAATCTACAATGACTGTAAGTGTCCCAAAGCAGCACGGTCCAATCAGAGTCCTTTTGAGCAGGAAGAGGGGGATTTGCTTAAATGCTAACAGCTTCAGGAGCAGTTTTATCAAATCTGACCAACATTTCTTTATTAAATGAAAAAGACATAACAACACTACAAACTTCTCTCTGCAAAGGATACAGTATCTCACAAAAGTGTGTACTCACATTTTTGCAAATATTTTACTTTACCTTTTCATGGGACATCACTGAAGAAATGACGCTGTGATACAATATAAAGTAGTGAGTGTCCAGCTTGTATAACAGTGTAAATTTACTGTCCCCTCAAAATAACTCGACACACAGCCATTAATGTCTAAACTGCTGGTAACAAAAGTGAGTACAACCCAAAGTGAAAGTGTCCGAATTGGGCCCAAAGTGTCAATATTTTGTGTGGCCACCATTATTTTTCAGCACTGCCCTAACTCTCTTGGGCATGGAGTTCACCAGAGCTTCACAGGTTGCCACTGGAATCCTTTTCCACCCCCAGTAAATTTACACTGTTATACAAGCTGGACACTCACTACTTTGTATTGTATCAAATCGTCATTTCTTCAGTTATGTCCCATGAGAAGATATAGTAAAATATTTGCTGAAATGTGAGGGATGTACTCACTTTTGTGAGATACTGTACATCCACTCCGTTTCTGTCACATTTTGCTGAGTTTGTTTTACAAAGTGGCTCAGGTTACATTATCTGTTTGGCCCATAATGAATGTGATTGATGGAAAAATCACCCAATCACCAGCTGTCTTTGCTTTTGAAGGGTTCTGCCCATTCCCAAACACTTTCTATGGGCTCTTTCCCATTTGTACTAGTGAAATATATTGAATGGTCCATCTGGTGTGTCAGGTTATAGGCCAATGGCACCTCTTGTGCTTCTTACTTGCAGAGCTGATTGAGAGCAGGTAGTATGTATATGAGGCAGAAAAAGTTTCCAAGCAAGTTTAAACATTAAAATTGAGAGATTTAGGTCTTTCCAAAGTTGACAACATGATTTTCCAACAAATTATCCTTTTTTGAATGAGAATTGGCCAGTGAAGAGTTTCAAAAACGAGATTTCCACAGTGTTCAGAATGTTTACATTCAGATTCCTCCAAAGAGGCAAGGCACGCTGCTGTGTGGGTGAAAGGCACGCGCAGTGAACAGAGAGCAGCACAAAAACCATTGGAGCTTCAAAAGTAGGGTTATTGATGTTCACATTATTGAAAGGTAATTTAATCTCCCACCCCTCTTTTACTCACTACCCACCAAAATCATTTATTTTCACCTGTACCCGTACCAGCAAATGTAGGTGATTCTTCTGTCAACTGCAGCTGCATGATTTTGACAGGTATCCAGATCCAGTGGAGGACTCCGCGCTCCAGGGCCGGTTACCTCTCCTCCCCCCTCCAATCAGACTCTGTTTGGGTCGTCACTGGTATCGTGGTCTCCTCCTCAGATGCAAGTGTTTCCAAAGGGAAAGGGAAAAGAGAAGCATCTTATCGTCTATAGTGATTACATTTTAATGTTTTATTCAACTTAGATCAAATCCTTGTTTAACAGACACCAAAGACATGATGTACATAGTCAAACACACCAGGACATAGGGCCTTTAGAGTAATTGTTTAGCAGCCAATGAAAGTAGAGTGAGTCCTTACAAATGTCTTTGTTTTGGTTTTAAAACAAAACCATGGCTCAATCTGATCCTGTGTAATGGTAATTTAGCCACCCTCCCAAGATCCTCCCGGACAACTGTGTTGTTTTACATAAAAGCGGGCCATGGTATTAAAAAGACTAGCACATGTGATTTTTTAGGACATGATCATATGTTTATTTTCTAGTAGTTTAGCAGAACAAGTGGTAAGTCCACAGAGCAGGGAGAAAATTTACCAATTTATTTCTCACAATAGTTTCCTGCATGTAAAAATAATCAGCAGCACGAGTCTGATCTAGATCCTGTGTAACTCCCAGAAAACGACTCCTCTCTGTCTATTTACACGTTTGCGGCCAAGCCCCTGCTACCATCTATCCACCACATAAAGAGAGAGGGGGTTTGTGGGAAATCCTTCAGAATTTCCTGTTTGTGGCGTTTCCTTTGCACTACCAACACACCAGCAGCCGGGTGGCTCTTGTGTAAGGGCCTCTGTATACATTCAGTGTGTGTGTGCGTTGGCTGTACATGTGTGCTCCATTATTGTCTTTGCATGTGAGTGCATTTGCATCCTCATGGGTATATGGGGGCTCATATGTGTGTGTGCGCATGTGTTTTATGGAGGTTTCCGGGTTTACTCTGCCTTTCATTTAGTGTTTGGCCGTTTCTCCTCCATTGTAAAATCTATGTAGTAAGTGGATGCACATGTCAGAGAAACTTTCTATAGGATAGAGGAGAAAAAAGAGGGGAGAGGTAGCTTAGTATGACTTCATCAACACCTGAATTAACCAAGTTACAGAAAAAAGAGCTACATTTCTAAACCAATAGACATCTTCAGCTACATAAACTTCAAAAATATCAGACGATAAAAAATAAATAAATAAATAAACGCTCTGCAAATGTAAAAAGTTATGTCTGCAACCATCAGTATTTGATTTGACTTACACTGCAATCACTGGCTATGTTTATATGCAGTCAGTATTTGGGTTAAGGTCAATGATCTGGTGTCTGAAACATTCTGAATAACCCGTTTACATGTGTAAGCAAATAGTATACATGTTATCCTGATCAAAACAGCGACACAAGGACAACATCTCAACGCACGGAGAACGTCAGGACGCAATGCGTGTCATTTTCGCCTCTTTTGTATCCAATAGCAACGACAACAACAGCAGCATGAGCACAGTGGATAATGAACAGCAGGTAACAGTCGGCTTTGTTTGCGCTTTGGTGCTGGTACTGACCCACCACCAGTACTTGACACTATTCTTTGTCAGTTTCTTTATTAATGGAGGCGAGAACGTGAAGAAATAGGAAATTGAGCTGGAGCTGTGCCATTTTACAACAAGTTCTTCTGCACTCAAAAGACCAAGATTCCTTGCGAAAAGAACACAAATGAATGTTCCTTTCGATGAGGATATCCTGATAGGCGTATACATGACCAAATATTCAGGTTAGAAAAGGAGTAACCCAGGGGTGATTTTTGGGTTTTGAAAAAGCGGAATATATGCATATCCTGGTTTTTCAAAAGGGTTATTGGTGTTTACATGGCCGTGCACAACCGGGTTATTGCTAATATTCCGGTTAAGAAAGGGTTAATGACTGCATGTAAACATAGCCAGTATAAAAACAAACACAATTGAAAAAATAAAATAAAAATCTAATATTTGCTCAATAGACCCCCAAGGTATGATTTAAACAATCAAGCGCACCAGAACATTGGACCTCTAACATAGGAACCTCAAAATCTACTCTTCTAGGTTTCTTGATATTTTGTATTCACTGACAAAGGATGGCCATGAAACTCCCTCCCTCAAAATCTGATTAATGTGTCTTTAAATCCAGACGAGCATTTGTTCAATTTTTGACGAATTTTTAAATATACATTTTACAAGAATCGACCCATACATACTGACTTAAGCAACAAAAAACACAATGCTGTGAAGGCATGAAAAGATGAAAGAATGGAAAACAGAACCAGGAACAGAAAAAAAGAGATGAGATACGACCTGGAAGTGACATTTTTTTCCTTTTTAATCCTTGTCTCCTCTCACCTTAATCTCTTCATCTCTCGCTCTTTTATCTCTCTCTTTATTTTTATGCTTCCCCCTCTCAGTCTGAGCAGACATGAGGAGCAGGACATTGTCCTTTAATGTTGAGAGACTGAAGGAGGGGGTAAAGGATGAAAGAGAGAAGATGTTTCATTCCTTTTGGATTAGGCTGCTTTATCTCACAGCAGACGCATGTGTACTGCTTTGCACTTTAACACACAAGCACACAGAATCACACACACTTAACCAGAGTCTGCCTCTGTATATGTAGCCAGAAGTCACTAAGAAAGCATCAGATGTGATGTGATTATCAGTGGATAAGGATAATCCTGCGTGCATGCTTCCAGGTCTGCGTTTCTTTAAGCGAGTGTGTGTGTGGTGGAGCGTGCTTAAACATAAAAAAACTTGCAGAAGATAAAACTAATCCCTCACAAGAATTATCTACCTTACTCCTCGTCCTTTTGACTGTCCATCCTGCTCCTTTTTTCTCCATTAAACCTCCCTGCGTGTCTTCCCTCCAGATCCTGGTCATTCTCCTGCATGTCCTCCAAATCCACTTCAGTCTCCACAGCTCGCCAACATCATGGATCAAGATCACTGTGAGCTTTGGCAGCCAAATCCCTCCTGTCATATTTGATGATTTCAAGCCGTGTTTCACTCTCAGAACAGCAGGGAACATAGGAAGGTGGTTCAAAGCCTCATCTGAACTCCAATTCTGGTGATCACTGTATTAATGGATCATCTTTTCTCTTCTCTGTTCACTCTCTGCCTTTTTCAGCCCAAAGTAGTAATGTTAAATCACATCCCTTTGAATTGAAGTGTTTTCTTCTCCATCACTGAGTTTCTGCTGGCTCTCCAGCTGTGCATGCTCAGCTGTCCCCTGGGATGTTTGCAAAATAAATAATCAACACTGTGCTCTCAAACAGGCATGAGGGCAGCTCTCTCAGTGCGCTCTCTTAGTGTCACAGTATATAAGGCCAGAGATGTGGTTACAAAAAGGGACATGTTTATTTTATTCCCAGAGGCGGAGGGTTAATTTCTTTTTCAAAGGATTAAAGGATACTTCCACTCAGACTGTCACAACTGAAATTTATTGAAAGTAACAAATATGAGGTATCAGGTCAGGTCAGATTTGGGAGCACATTTCAGGTCAGCACCTCTCTGTTCATCATTCCTGAGGACTCGTCTGCACCACCAGCTACGTTAACCCTACTTGAGTTAGAGATGTTCACTTGCATAAGGGTGCAAACTCTATACTCCAAGGCTCTTGAGGTGAGGGTTGCCAACCCCTTCAGCTGCATTACCAACTGCCTTAACCAGCAGCAGAGCCCCAGGAAGGCAGCTTGCATCATCCCAGCTACCAAACCAACTTCCAAGCATGGTTTAATCGGGACTTGAACCAGCCACCCTACAGACCTCAGGCCCAAGTCCTACGCTGCCCGTGTATAGCAATTAAATAAAAAGCCTCCTCTTACATGGACAAAATCACACGGTTCACAGTCACGCTGACTGTTATATATTGAAGGATCAGGTATTCACACACAACTTCTTCAAGTTTCCAATAAGTTATGTATATCTTTGGTTCACTGTAAGCTACTGATCTTGAGTTTTAAATGCAAACTCAAGACCTACCTCTTTAATCTGGCTTTTACCTGAATTTAAAGTACCCGTCTTAATCTGTTAAGTAATTTAGGTTTTATATTATTCTGTTTAAACTTCAGATGATCTTTTAGTAGTGTATCCTCTGGTTTTATTGTTTTCCCCCAAGTTCTTCTTAAGTGTTTTATTCCCCTGTTTAAACATATTGCCGTTACCTTTTAGTGTTTTTGTTCTTATTACAGCACCTTTTATTATTTGCTTATTTGTTTTAGTTCATTTCAATTTATTTTTATTCTATTTGAAGATATTTTTAATTTTACACTTTAACCTAACCTCCTGTTCTGTCATTATAAACTTTTAAGATGACGTTTCCCTCAGTGTGAACATAGGTTTTTTATTTATGATGCATTTTACCAATACTGTGCATGGATTGTGGGGTGGGTGGGTTAGGGGCTTGGGTTGAGTGGGTTTGGTCACACTTCCTTTTATCTTCTTTTAATTTATCTGTCTGTTTGTAAAGCACCTTGTGCCACATTTTCTTGTAAGAAAAGTGCTATACAAATAAAGTTTGATTGATTGATTGAAGTGCACATGTCATTGCTAAGGTCGGATAAGGATTAGTTTGAAGAGTTGAGCAACATATTAACAAAATTTTTGGTGAAACTGAATAAAAACAGCAGCCGTATCTTTTCATACATTAACTGAAGCGTACAGGGAACATGTCACATGCACGTGTGTTTGAATGGTATAAAAGATTTTGTGAAGGCAGAGAAGATGTCCAAGATGATAAACATGCTTGGTGCCCATGCACATCAAAAACTTCTGAAACATTAAACATGGTGATTGTATTGGTGTGTGTTAGTGCCTATGGCGTTAGTAACTTGCACATCTGTGAAGGCATTTTAATGCTGTAAGTTCATGCAGGTTTTGGAGCAACCTATGCTGCCGTCCATGCAATGTCTTTTTCAGTGATGCCCCTGCTTATTTAAGCAAGACAATACCACACCACATTCTGCATGTGTAACTACAACATGGCTTTATACTAAAAGAGTTCAGATACTAAACTGGCATGATGCAGTCCAGACCTGTCTTTAACTTAAATTGTGTGGCGCATTATGAAGTGCAAAATATGACAACGAAGATCCCAGATTGTTGAGCATCTGGTGCCTTACATAAAGTAAGAATGTGAGAGAGAATTCCACCTACAAAGCTTCAGCAATTAGTGTCCTCAATTCCCAAATGTTTGTTGAGTGTTGTTAAAAGGAAAGGTAATGAACCGCAAAGTCAGTGGGTCAATTTGACACAAGAGGCGTCCTATGTTGATTTATCAACATCACTCCATAAACAAGATCATTATTTTTTATATACATATATACATATCAATGTCATATAAAACTACTGTATTTTATATGGAGGTCTTTCTGATATACATTAAAAATGTTTTAACAAGCAGTTTTATGAAAAATGAGTGAATTATCATTATTGAGCTGTGATCTGTGAGCGGTAAGGAACACCGTTGCTCTAAATATTGATTGAAATGCTTAGTAATGGACTTTAATAATGATATAAAAACAATATTTGTTGTGATTTTTTTTTGGTTTCTAGATAATTAAACATGACCCGGAGTCAAACTGACCCAGGAACATCATTGCTGTTTCTGAGAAATGAAAATAACAGGAAGGTTAAAGGATTTCTGTTTTATGTTTCCCATCTGAAAGAACAGTTGAAAGAAATACAAACTGCTTTTGCCACAATGAAAGGATAAGTGCTCATAGAAGAGACCTCTAACATCTATTATATTCCAGTATCCTTCTGTAGATGTATGTATATATATATATCATAACTCTTTGTTTCCACAGCATTGCCAGCAACTGACCCAGGCTCCATACATGTAAGCTCCAGGCAGTGACAATTTTAATTCTACCTACCCTACCACAAGGCCTCTCACAGGCCCTCCAACCCAACTCGCAGCCTTATGAGGAGCAAGAGCCAGAACATCCCTTGGGTAATCAAGTGGGGACCTTTCATCCTAGGTATGTTGTCCAATTAGCTGCCACAACACCTCTGGCTTAGGCTGGCCAGTAAACTCCTGCATCACAGAGCAACCCCCCTCCGTGTAAACCCTTACCGTCCACAATGCACATACCAATTCCTATTTTCATCTTACTAATCCTCACACATGGCCATAACAACCCAAACAGCATTGTTACCTTCAACAGACCCAGGTTTCAAATGCATGCTTCAGGTACTGACATACTGATACCATTCCTAGTCCGTGATCACTCCAACTAACCAGCAATTACTGACGCCCAGCATTACTTATTTGCAATTACATAATATATTTTGGACTTCTCCACAAACCACCGTTTTTGAAACACAGATTTCTGAAATTCATGCCTGCTTACTTATCTACATATTCTTATCTTATTCAAACAAAACAAAGAAAATGGACTTAAAAATGTATCAACTTAAATTCAACATATAAAAGGTTCCTTAATATGCATGAATACATGGGTTCATTGTTTGTCTGAATCCCCCAACATCAAATAAAATCCCTTCCCCTTCGCTAAAGGCTAACGTAACAGTGAAATCATTCCATGTAAATAGAACTTTGGTGGTGTTATTGATAAGTTGTGCTCCAAATCTTGACGTTAGAAATATGCATATTCACAATATTTTTGCCTGAAACTCCAAATAATTTGTGTTTTTCTCCAAAGAATTTAATTAACACACAGACTTTTTTTTCCCTCTAGGTCTATATATCTATATTTGTTCAGATGCATAATACTTCAACTTTTTTAAATAAAGGTTGTTAAATAATGTTTAAATGAATGAAATGATATGAAAACTAAAACAATGCACGCAGCAACAGACTTTAAACACAGTCATGCTTCTCCTGTATAATGGTGGGTATTGTTCCTTTTATTGATACCAGTTACCATTATCAAGTCTCCATTTATTTCACACTTTAATGCATACTAGGGAGTGTACCTTTAAATTTGTATGGGCATATAGCCCTACGCTGATTATTTTCTTTAAGGACCCCTGTGTCTCTGATTACTTCTGGTAGTTCACCAGAATTTTTTATTCATTTATTTATTTTAATTCGAGTAGCTTGTGAATTTGTACATTTTTTTTCTTCTGCAAACTGTTCCTATCTTGGCAGAGTTGCATGACGAAGTGATTAATTTTTTCATATCTCAAAAACATCAGCTCTGGATTTTAGCTGGACCAAATAATGTGACCTAACAGCTCTACTAACAAATCAGTAATGCAGGTTTATACTAAGCAAAGGAGATGCAAACAGAAAAAAATAATAAATGTACTTATGGCACCATAATGCATTTCTTATGCAAGATGTGGTTCCCACTTAATAGCTGATATGTTTACACCATGGGATGATGAATTCGTCATTATTATTTATCATATCAAACGCAGTTCGGTGGGGGAAACACATGTCAATAGATGATGAGGCCCTCTGCAATACATGTGGTCTGTGTATAAGGAGGGGCAGGCCCTGATAGATAGAAATAATTCTGTTTCTAATAATGCTTGCTAGGAAGGCTGTGATAACAAAATGCATTAGGGATGAATTCCCTTCTTTTCATCTGTGGTAACCTCTGAAATATGGTATTATTATTCTGGAGAAGTTGAGACATCACACTGGAGGGGGGACTCATCTTTTCTAACAAAACATGAGGATGATCAAACTATGAATCTTCTAACTGTTAAGTGCAGTTTGGCGAAAAAAAAAGAGCTCAAGGACTGCTCTGTTACAGTACAATAACACTCTTCTGCAGGGCTGGAGTGGGAGCTTTATTCAGCCCTGGCTTTTCATGGTTTAGACCAGCCTACTTTAACTCATGACCTTTGAATGATGCCCAGTCTATTAGTGTGAAAGCTTGAAAAAGTGCACTAATCTTTTTAACCTTGTTTTTCATGTATTTTTCTTGTCAAAATTCCAGTTTCAAGTTTGGTGTCATTATAAGTCTTTCTTAGGTTTGAAAATGATAATTATAATGTCATATTTTTCCTATTTCATAAATCATGGAGCTTGTAAGGTTAGGGTACAGATTAGACCTAGTTGGGGGTCTTGGGGTATATATTTGAAGATTTTAAATGAGAGAAGTTGTAATGTGATACTATTTTTATGCACTCTAAACACTTCAATAACAACCAGAATGAAAAACAGTTTTGCTCATGTTAACTTTTTGATTAATAAACTTGTTGCTATACAACCTATTTTCAGTTGAATAAACCAATAAAACAAGACTTTTAATGTTCAAATTGACAAATTGACAGGAGCATGTTTACCACCATGTTACATCACCTTTCCTTTTAACAGGACTCAATAAGCATTTGGGAACTAAGGACACTAATTGCTGAAGCTTTGTAGGTGGAATTCTTTCCCATTCTTGCTTGATGCACAACTTCAGATGCTCAACAGTCCGGAGTCCTCGTTGTCATATTTTGCACTTCATAATGTGCCACACATTTTCAGTGAAATACATAAATTCAAATATAGGTCTGGACTGCAAGCAGGCCAGTCTAGTCCCCACTCTCTTTTCCTATGAAATCACGCTGGTATAACACGGGCAGAATGTGGTGTGGCATTGTCTTCCTGAAATAAGCAGGGATGCCCCTATAAAAGACATTGCTAGGATGGCAGCATATGTTGCTCCAAAACCTGAGTGTACCTTTCAGCATTAATGGTACCTTCACAGATGTGCATGTTACCCATGCCATAGGCACTAACACATCCCCATACCATAACAGATGCTGGCTTTTGAACTTTGCACTAATAACAATCTGGATGGTCCTGGTCCTCTTTAGCCCGGAGGACCCAACATCTATGATGTTCAAAAACAAGTTGAAACGTGGACTTGCCAAACCACAGCACACTTTTTCATTTTCTAAGACAAGGCATGCAGATTTAGTCACTTCTTTTAAGTCACTCTTTAAAACTCACTTTTACAGACTTGCTTTTATGTGATGTTGTCTTTTATCTTATTTCTGTTTTTTTGTCTTTTTAGCCTTTTATCTCTCAGTGTTGGTCTAATCATTTTAGCTCTTTGTCTTTTATTGACTTCTTCTATGTTATGTTAACATTCGATGTTATTATTTACTTTTAATTCAGATTGTGTTTAATTTATGATTCACCTTATGTTATGCTTTTAAACTTTTTGTTTTATCCCCCACTTATGCCTGTTGTTCTATTTTATCTCTCTATTACTGTTATAATTATTATTGGGCTCTTTTTATATTTGTTTTCCTATTTTCTGCTTTCACCCCCTTTTTATTGCCTTTTCTTTTTCTTACTGGTTTTATGTTTTAGCTTTTGTTTTGGTCCTCGTGGTCTTATTTTATGTTCCTGGGTTCTTGTATTGTCTGGTTCCTATCACATATGAAAAGGGTCTTCACTCCAGAGTCACTGGAGATTGTGCCGGGCATGTTGGTTTGCATCTTCTTCAGAGCGTAGTCGCACAACGAGTCATTACTACCTCTTGTGTGTTGCTGGTTCCTGGTGTGGTGTGGACCGATACTGGTTGGTGTCATTTTTTGTGTCTCTGGCTTCATGGGGTCGGGGCCTCCTGTGTTTTCATGTTCAGTGACTGGGCCTTGATTGTTGTGCCTACTTTTGGGATTTAAGTTTCCTTCATGTTTTGTGAAACTTTCTCAATTCCACAAGCACTGTTGGTCTGAAAGACACCAGAAGCACAGATGCTCTCTTCTTAGGTTCTTTTTGTGCTATTGTCTATTTTGCCGTTTATGTATGTCTGGAGGGTTCTTTGATTTGAGTTTTTGGGTTGTTATTTCCCTCTGTGCCTAAGCTCCTGTGCTCTCCTGTCTGTATGCTCCTGCCTGTTTGTCAAAGCACTTTGCAAACATCTGTTTTTAAAAGTGCTATACAAATAAAGTTTATTGTTACTATTTATTATTTGTGTCAGTCCATATCAAATGAGCTGTGAGAAGCCGATGGTGTTTCTCGGTGTTGTTGATATATGGCTTTCACTTTGCATGTAAGAGGTTTAACTTACACTTGTAGATGCAGCATCAAACTGTGTTAACTGACAACACTCCTGAGCCCACATGGTAATGTCCTTTACAGAATGATGTTGGTTTTCAATGCAATGCCACCTGAAGGGTCAAAGATCACAGCATTTACTGTTGGATTTAGACCTTGCCGCTTACATGCAGAGACTCCTCTGGATTATATGAGTCTTTTGTTGACATTATGGATTGTAGATGATGAAATCCCTAAATTCCGTGTAACTGTACAGTGAAAAACGTTGTTCTTAAACTGTTGGATTATTTGCTGTGACAAAGTTGGGAACCTAACCCCATCCTTGGTTGTGTCAAAGACATGAGGAAATGATGATAATTAGGTGACCTGGCAAAGTTTTCTGTCAATTGCTTGGTTAGGAAAAAAATAGGCACTGCCTCTAGCACTGTGGCAGCACCTGTGTCCAATTGGACTTGAAGTGGTTTGTAGCACTTAATAATGTTGTCCCTCTGGTTTAGATTTTTGCTTGAGCTGTACTTACTTTCATGTTCTCAGAGCATGTTCTCCACATTGCTTTGGTCAAAACCATCTGCTGAATGCAATTGCAGTAATGTTACACTGAACGACTGAGCCCTTTGGGGATGCTCCTGTTATACACTATCTTGACTCGCCTGCCTCTAGTTAAACTGTTCACCTGTTGAATGTTTCAAACTGATTTTTTTTTTTTTTTTCAGCATTACACAACTTTCCCCGGTCATTTGTGGCCCCTGTCCTAGCTTTATTGGAATGTGTTGCAGAAAATTTTTTTAAAAAATCAGTGAATATTTGCAGAGAAACAATGAAGTTTATCAGTTTGAACATTAAATATCTTGTCTTTGTAGTGTATTCAAAAGATTTTCAACAAGATTCGCAAATGATTGAATTTATGTTTTACACATTACAAAATAGAGCTGTTATTTATCCTCAAAGACATTTGATAAAAAATCTATAACTAAGGCATATACTGGATAAAAAAAGAACAAAAAATCATGCTAACATCAGGGTTTGTGAAAACGCTGAATTCAAGTTAGTAAGGAAGAAAAAGAAGAAATCATTCACTCTTAAGGCTTAACAATTGATATCTGCATAATCTTCGATACAAAATTCTCTAATTCTTTTTTTGTTTCAACTTAAAAAAAAGACAGAGAAGGGTTTGTCTTCTGTGTTTGTTTTGCAATTTCTACACCTCATGAATCTCTTGACTTACACTGAGGGCCTGTTTGCTTATGCTATGGTTGGTGGGTCATACAAGGACTGTACTGAGTGAGTAATTGTGTCTGTGCGTGTGTGAGATCTGTCCTTTCACACCACAATGCAGAAGCATCCCTCTCTTCCCTCCAGCTGGTCAAAGATTACAGAGCATGTTCTCCACCAAAACACACTCTCTCACACACACACACAGAAAGCCACTGTGTGTCCCTGCTGACATTTGACACACACTCACTTCACACTCCACCTTCGAATGCGGCTCGCCGAGTGAAGTCTTCATTATTCATCTGGCAGGAGAGAGCCGAGGACGGAGAGGTGGAGACAATCAGCAGTGATCAAAGGTCCCCAGACTGCGGGCAGGATGTTTAAGTAACGCAGATGAAAATTTAATTTTGCACGGCTGAAATGCGTAGCAATGATTCAATGCCTTGACATTTTTATGCTCTTTGTATTACTAATGTGAGATGTCTGACAAAACAACGCAAGGTAGTAAAAATGAGGACGCTTAGGAGCAGCTGTGGGGCAGGATTCTCAGAAAAGACCTTGTCCACATTAATATGTATGAATCTGGAAGTGCCTTTTTTGTGTAAGACAGGTCCACACAAATTTCTCTTCCCTAATCTCTATCTGAAAATTTGCAATCCTTGCTGTAGCATATAAAACTACACAGTGCTCCAGGCATAGGAAAAAATTCACAGAAACAGAAGCAAATAGAGGGAACTATACATGCTTGTGTATGCCTAAAAGAAGTGCTCCAAAGATAGGGCATAAAACAGGCAATGACTCAATCACATACTTATGCGGACAATGTTCTCAAACAGTGTAGAGCAACGTCTCTCAACCAGGGGTCTGCGGACCCATGGTGTAATTGCAAGGGGTCCTTAAAAATAAAATATATTTTTTAAAAAGATCCTATGACATTTATAAAAATGATATTATTTTACTCAAATGTGACTGAGACCTTTATCTACCTAAACTACAGAGAGTAACAGGACTCTTTTTTCTCTAATTACATCTGTTTCACAAGTGTAATTTACTTATTCAAGTTTGTATAATCCAAACTTAACAAGATCTGCATCCTTTTGAAAATACGAGCTCCCTACTGTTTCAGCGGGCATACAATATTCATTTCTTGTGGGAAAACTCAGTAACTTGCAAGGTTCAGGTTAGCACTTGAAATTAAGCGAGTTTTACAAACAAACAAAGAACAACATGATAAGCACAGTTACACAAAGAAGAACAAGAAAAAGAAGAAGTAGATCATAGAACATCTTCGGAGGTGCTGCCCCTGTCGTTAGCCTCCATGCTGTCACTGTTGCTGTGAGTGAGTCGGGGGAGCGGTAGAGTCTTGAGTTTCCTCAAGTTTACAGGGAGGAAGGGAGGCAGGGTGGATGAAGAGCAACACAGAGTCAAGAGACGTAGGCAAAATGGCAGCTCATGTTTAATGAGTTCAACGCAACACAAATTACTTAAATTGCTAGAAAAGGCACTGTCTTACCCCATATCTCATTTAATAAATAAATCGATTTATCTTAAAAACTCTATATATCACCAAGCCCTAGTTTCTCAGGTTACTGTTTTAGTTTCATACTCTTATCAGTTTAGTATGTTTACTGTTTTATAACTTCTGATTTTTTAAATACTTTTTTGTTTTTAAACATTTACTTAATTGTAAATACTTGTGCCTTAAGTTTTGCTATCTGAGCCATTTGGCAATGAATTTTCGTTCATGTGTGCACACGTTGTGTATATTTTGAATGACAATAAAGAATTCTATTCTGTTCTATTCAAGCACAGAAAAACAAACTGTGGGAGCTGTAGACACAGGCCAGTGTTTCCACTTCTGTACTATTTTGAGGACTGGGCATGTTTAATACTTCAGACAGGGGTGTCCAAACTTTTTACATCAAGGGCCGCATAAAGACGAATACATGGATGACTGAGCCACTTGCTGCAAATCATTTTAGTGTATTTAAGTTAAAGTTTTAGGGTTTAGGGGTGGGTTATCACCTGTCAAGGGACCCTTGTAACCCCAGGCTATCACTGGATTCACACCTAGTCAGGGCGAGAATGACCTTCTGAGCAGCAGAGATGGGAGACACTAAAGGCTTATCTACACTGTCAGACACAAAACAAGAGTAAACTGCGATGATGTTGGTGTTTGAAGGTGAATATTGCAATATACTTTGTAAATGAGACCTTGTGACAAAGTAAATGTGGAAGAAAATGTGCATGATTGATGATATTTGCTGCTGTAATCGAAATGTCTTTATTCATTCAACTATTTTAGGGGCCAATTCAAAATGGCCCCGGGGCCATAGTTTGGACCCCCCTGACTTAAGACCTTCTGAAGTCTCATAAAACCTGTGTCCAGGTAGTTTTGAGGTTCAGTGTGAATATACTGTTAGTATTTCATTTACTTGTGTCTTTTCATGCACTGTATAGGCCCAACTTTAGCCTTAAGTAGAACATTATAACAAAGCTTTAAACAGGAGTAACAACAATTACAATAGTCTTCTGAAAGAATGGCCTAAAAGCTGAAGAATGACTTCACATCATTCCCCCCTTTTTCACTTATGTCCCAGTTACAGTTTAAAAGTCGCATTAATACTTCTTAGTTGAGTACAGTAAAAAACAAATTGTTCTCCATCACGACTAAACACCTCATTGGGCCCTGGTGTGCTAAATTACCGCCCAAAGCCAAAGCAGCAGCACGCAGAATGTACGCTCTTCTTTATTTATGAAGTTTCATGCAGGCAGTGGGCTCGGGGACTTGTTCTTAGAAGTGCCTGATTGCTCTGTGTCATGGAGGTGCCATTGCTGTGTCATGTTGTGTTTGCTTGCTGCCGCTCATTTCTCTGAAGTGCTCTTTCTCTTGTTGCTGAGTTGTGAGTATATTTAAGTGTGTTAATGAGGCAGCCTTCCTGTGTTGTTGGCCTGTTGATAAGCTGTGCTATAGGTTAACAGCTTTTACTGGGGTTTTACCACAGTGTTTAGGTGTGTGTGGGTGTGTGTGTGTGTGTGTGTGAATTTGTACGTACGTCTGGAGCCAGGGAAAGGTTCCCTGAGGCGTCAGACTCCTCATTAACCTTCTCTTCATCTTTTCCTCTTTTTGCCTGATCCAACATTCCTCAGTACCTCTTCCTCTGCATTCAACAGCCTTCACATCAAAGAATATAACAGTTTATTCTCTCAGACTTTGCCAGTTTTATATCTGATGGTGCTTAAGGACATTTCTCCAAGTTTTGATCATCTACATTCATGCTTGCTGGCTCAAAACAAGCATCTACCTGTAAAAGTATTAGCACAGACTGATAGAAAGAAAAGGTTTTTGTAATGCTGGACTGTATGGGTCATTTAGGGTTAAGAATCACATGTTCTGTTCTTCTGTTAGTATTTTTTTTTTTTTTTTTCAGGATGAGCTGCTATCTTATGGAAAGGCAGCAAATGTCACTTACTAGGTCACATGTAAAATGTATGGCTTGCATCAGCATTTTTAAATAGTGTTAAAGTTTAGTTGTTTGCAACTCGCAAACCAGTTGTGGGCAACTTTCGTCACCAATAGGGCCACATTAAATGTATCCTCATTGTCTGAGGGCCACATTATTACAATTTGACAGTCAAAATTAAACACAATATAACATAAAGCTGTTGTAAGAAGCTATTTCTCATCGTTTATGTTGAAACCCAAAAACAAGTTGCAATATATGATCTGTGAGCCAAACACTGAGGCCAAGCCAGTTTAAGCTTCTTTTTGATGGAAGTTACAAAGCATCTACTAGTTATTAAAGTGTATTTCACAGACATTTTTATGTTAATATTAACTACAGCATGTATGGAGTTTAACTGAAAATACTACAGTCAATTACAGCTTTTTTTCTTGGAAGTATTTCTATTTTTTAATGTTATGGTATTTTTTCAGGATTCCTTCCTTTGTTTTTGTTTTTTTTTGATATCTAATTAAGCTGGTGTGTCACATTGAGGGAGAAAGACGGCCACATGTAGCCTGTGTATTTGTCCATCCCTGATATATATGTACAAACAAAACTTGTTTTCCTATTTTCAAATGTTAATGCATAACTTGTAATGTTTTTTTAAGAATGTTGGGAAGTTAATCTTTCTTCCAGGGAAATAAAAGTGGGTGTAACTACTTTATCTTGAAATGAAAGGGTTTTTTTCAGTTATGAGGGATTAAATTATCCAATCACCTAAAAACAAGCAATAAATCATCCCTAAACAATAAGCCAGCCACTGTGACAGACCACAGTATTGCTGTCGCACTGAAGTATCGATACTTTTAAAATATTCTTTTCATATTGAGCAAATGAGTACTCTCACAAAACTTATATCTGCACTCTTCTCTTGACTCTTTTCAATCTTCCTCTCTTTGTTCCAAGACAATTTTCTGTCATGAGACTGTGAAGACCAATCATATGAAACTGACACCATCCCCAAGCTGACTCACAGACACATAAGAAGAAAAAACAAACAAACAAACAAACAAACAAACAAACAAACAAACAAAAAGTTCCCTTTAAGTGATTGGATAGAGTAGCACATTATGTTTTGAGCCACACCGCTCTGCATGGCTAAAATGTCAGTTGTTGCTTAATCAAATCCCGTTGTGGTTTAAGGACTTCTCCTTTTTTCTCAACAAAGTATATGTCACATCAAAGTTTAATGGTAATAGAACAGAACATCACTTAAATTGATTTTCTTTGCACAAACACTTGAAATGAATCTCTTTTTTTAGATTTGATGTTTGTCTATGTGCTTCCTTCATGTGCTTTAAGTAATTGATAAACAGAAAATTAAAAAAAAACACATCTCAGTTCACAAAAGTGATATTGCTTATCACTTTTGTGACCTGATTGGAGACTTCTGTCTTCTGCTTATTTGTTTAAATAATCCTTAAGTGAGTGTCCATTCAAATGATTTTTTAAGATCAGAGGTCACAATGTGCTGACAGGTTTGAGAAAACATTTAACAAGGCAGAAGAGAGAAATGTAAAAGATAGAGCCTGCACACTGTCTAACTTGCTAGAAATTCTTTTATTTGCAACGTTTTGGTCTCTGACCTTCTTCAGGCAAAGCAATCATCCAGTTGACCTAAATATATACAAATAGACACATTTGATAGGTCACTTGGTCCTAAATACAAATGTGCAAACTTCATATGAATCCTACACTGTTAGTAAAAAAAAAAGGGGGAAATGTTCCATTATAAATTACAAACAAGTTCATTGCCATGACCTTTTGCAGTCAGGGTTTGTAAGGTATAAATCCAGTATGGTTCTTGCTGCTGTAAAAGTCCATCATAATTGGTAGTTTGACCTGTTCAATGCCAATGAAGTGCAGAGCTGTCATACTGCGCATCATTAGAGTGTACAGCCACAGGACAGTCCCGGTCATTTCTGCGTATGCTACTTGTATGTTCGCTGATTCTTTGTTTTAATTTTCTGCTTGTTTTTCCAAAGTAGGCCAGGCTACAGGGGCGTAAGATGATGAGCAGGTAATGATGCTGTGGATAGAAAATCTTTTCCCAGTCTGGGGATGAGTAAAGTGATCAGCTGTATGGGTGTAGTTGCACTGCGCACAGCCATCGCAGTGATAGTTTCCATTGGGCAGAGGCCACAATCTTGTCTGTGTATAGAAACTTAACTCATGGTGTAATGTTCCAGGAACCACCAGGTCCTACATGTTCCTCGTCTTTTGTTAACAGAGGAGGGTCTTTGAAAACAGGAGAGTTCACTGTCTGATGATAAGATATGCCAATGTTTATTATTTTTTCACTGTTTTTTTAACAGGTCTGTGCGTGTTTTTCTTAGAGCCAGTTCATATGCGTCATCTTCCATGATGATATAGCCACAGCATTCTCCTAAAAATCCTCTGTGGAGTGGCATATTCTCTTCAAACAGAAAAAAATGTCTCATGGGGAGACCCTTTTTAAGAGGAGTGGGGTAAAATCTTGGGGCCAACAAGACAGTGTTTTTATCCTCCTCCTTCCGGTAAAGTGGTCATAATAGAACCTTGTCCTTCATAACCCACATCTCCAAGACACTCACTTTGTTACGACCAAAGTTGGATGTAAATTCCAAGTTGTTATCAAAACCGTTCATTAAGGAGACAAAAGCTGTGAGTTCATCAGGATTACTATTGCAAATACAGAAGACTTCATCTATATATTGGTACCACTTCATAATTTTAGACAGGTGATTCTTCCTGTCAAAGATTAAAAAAATAGTTTATTTTTTCAAAGAGCCCAACAAACAAATTTGCATAATTAGGTGCACAGATAGTTCCCATACTTGTGGCCAAAACTTGAAAGTAAACGTCTTTTTCAAAGCAAAAGTTATTGTATGTCATTACAAAATTGCCAAACCAAGAATCAGGGATATTTATGTATTTAAGTCAACAGGATGATTGCAAGTTAGGCTGATGCATTTTGTAGTCCTTTTAGGGGTTTAAATGGATGCAATGATTAACGTAAAGCATTGACTTCAGGTTTATTCACCAAAATCTAATTTGTTCTCCCTTGTGCCATGACATCTATTCCCTGAAAAGGTCATTAAAAGCCATGGAGAACCAAATGAGTTATTAGCGAAGATGTGGAAAACTGTCCTTCCTTGCATTGTTAACAAATTCTTAAAAATTCTTGGATCTGCATCCAGATTCAGAGAGTACATCTGGACCACAGAAATTGTATCACTTCTTCCTTGTGACAGAATGAAATTAATTTATTACTTCTTGAGTTATCCTGTAACAAACAGACAAACCAACTAACTACGAAAACATAACCTCCTAGGTGGAGGTAACATACAGAACACTTAACCTTCCTTCCAGCTTTGTAATTAATGGTCAGTGTGTAACTGATAAAACAGAGATACTGAACTGTTTTAATCAGCATTTTATATCCTCTGGCTTTCTATTTAAGTCACACAAATCTAATTCTGTGTTTTTTAATACAGAATCGACCAGCCAAAACGCTCAAGCTTTTAACTTTGAACATTTTACTATTTCAGATGTATCAACAGCTCGAAAAAAAATGTTAAACATCACAATCCAGCTGGTCCTGATGGGTTAGAGCCCGTCTTTTTAAAGCTTGCTGCTGATTTTATTGCTGAGCCAATCTGCCATATTTTTAATCTTTCTCTGTGTGTAAATAGAATCCCAGCTGATTGGACATCAGCCTTTGTAACCCCCCTGTTTAAAGGAGGTGATCCAAATATCCTAAACAATTACAGGCCTATTTCAAAACTGTCAGTGTTGTCCAAAGTGCTTGAATCTCTGATCAGTGAACAAGTAAAAGAATACCTGACTTCCAGTGCATTACTGTCTAATTTTCAGTCAGGTTTCAGGAAAAAACACAGTACGACTACTGCTGAGAGTGATTTAACGGCGGTTTATCAGTATTTTCTGTGTACATAATGTAAAATATTAAACACAATAGCATTAGTATCATTCTGGAGTGTTTTCCTTTCATTCTTTTCTCTGTGTTTTGCCATATTCCCGTCGTATTTTCCTTTAGTTTTATCATCTTGTTTTGGCATTTATTGTATTTTTCATCCTAGTTGGTGCTTTATAGATTTCATAAATAGTCATTTTAGAAAAATTGGAGGAAGAAATGTCGAGATCTCCGTCTTCAGCTTGACAGGATCTGCTTCAGGGACTACCATCAGTAAAAAAAAATGCCTGGACATGGTCTAATATAGGCTAACAAGCTGTAACCAGAGATGGCAAGTAACAAAGTACAAATACTTCATTACTGTACAAATTACAGTACTTTGTACTTTTAGAAGTATTTATTTCTCTGACAACTTTTTTACTTTTACTCAGTTACATTTTCAACATAAATTTCTGTACTTTCTACTCCTTACATTTCCAAAAAAGGCTTGTTACTTTATATGTACAGCTTAAGCAGTGCTGCCCCTCCCTTTACGCAAAACACGTGCTGTGCGTAGGGCCCCACGATCCATGGGGGGCCCCATTTTGCGCAAGAGGACGCATTCTCCGCTGTCCGATGCAGCCACGATCCGCTCCGTGGAGTACAGGCTTGATATTTTCCATTTAAAGTGTGGCTTTTACCATTGTTGTCTGTCAGTAATGTCATTTTGCATGGCAGCCAATGTACATGTGAAGATTTGATCTAAATACCTCCCGAATCGCTCAGCGTCTTTGGGCGCACGCTCTTCCGTCTGCCGATGAGCGTAAAGACGCAGACAGATGATCATCGCAGGGACAGTGAGGGATCATCAGTCACTTTGTGTGATTTTATAATTCAAACAGTGTTTTGATAGGTCATGTGCTCTGTTTAAGTAACACAGACTTAAAAAGGGCGAGTCAGAGTTTTGATGAATCAAAACTCAACATTCTTCATCAGCCCAGCTCTGACCCTCTGAGAAACAACTGTTGGCTGATGTGCTATTAAAAAAAGTGCTAAAAAGGTTGATTAAGAGTTGGGCCTATGAGCATGATTTGTGACACCATAGTTTCGAAGCTACTCCTGGTCCAAAATTCAATGTTCAGACGTGTGATGTGTTAACTTTAAGTGTAGAATACAAATGCCTGAAAGAACTATATAGTGAAGTAAATTAGGATACTAGGCAGGTAGTTTTTGTCAATAACATTGCTAAAGTAGATTACATATAAATTATCCCATGTTTAATAGCTTTGCAACTAGTGTATCGTGCAATATAAATACTTTTTACTTTTAAAAGTACTTTTGAGTACATTTCAGAGCCTGTACTTTTTACTTTTACTTGAGTAGATATTACGCAAGTCGTTTTTTACATAGGTATTTTACTTCTACTCAAGTAAGGAATCTGGGTACTTTTGCCATCTCTGGCTGTAACATGGACACAAAATGCTGTAGTCAACAAAAATGTGTGAGTTTATGTAAAATACTGTAGGTGAAGTATATTTTTGGCCATCTCAGAAAATTTCTACATGTTCATTTACAATAGTTTATGCAGAGAATCCTGTTGAAAATTCAAAGCCATTTTTATTCTTTTCTTGTGATTACACACTGTTTTAAGCATTTATAACATAATAATGACAAATACTTGCAAGATTTTTTACTTTTATTTCCTGTGATAAAAGGGTGAAAAAATGTATTTAAAAGACAATTCCTGACACATTTATTGACAAAAAAGATCAGGTGGGCATTTATAATTAAAGTGTTAACTGTCATGTTTTTACTTTTGTACTCCATATGCACAAATAAGTTATTACTGTGCAAATTTTTATTTTCAGATGTTTGCTCAGAAATATGAGGTGACATACCACATATGTTCACATTAGCATCAAAATGAAAAAAAGTCAAAAAAAATTGTAAACAGGTTCTCTGATTATTTGTGTAATTCTACTTCTTACTGAATCGATACTGAATCGAATTGCCACCCAAAGAGTCGAAATCGAGTCGAATCGTGAGGTTCCTAACAGTGCCCAGCCCTAGATGATACAGTGATCTATTGCTGTGCACCTTCACCTGCACAAGCTTTTGCAAATCTTCAGCATACATTTGATGTAGTCCAAGATCAGCTTAGCCAGCTGCAGCTTGTTGTAAATGCAGAGAAAAAAAAATTCATGTTCTTTACATCCTCTGGAGTGGCTAGAAGAACCTTGACTGGGAAAATTGTTACTAAGGATAGTCAAGAAATTGAATTGGTTTCCACCTTTAAATATCTTGGGTTTTTGCTTGAGCTTAAAAAGCTGAAGGTTTTACTTGGTCCTGTTTCTCTTTTATGGTCAAAAAGAGACTTGTTGAGTTGACATTTTTACCTGTTCTGGATTATGGTGATGTATTGTACAAGGATGCTTCAGCTCAGAGTCTACAGATGTTGGACAGTGTTTATCATAGAGCTCTGAGATTTATCACAAACTGTGGATTTCTTACTCACCATTGTACCTTATACTCTAAGGTCAACTGGACTTCTTTAGGCACACGTCGCCTTGGGCATTGGTATGTCTTTATCTATAAAGACGTTCTAGGCAGCGTTCCAGACTACCTTTCCTCTTTGCTTGTCGTAAAGGATGGATTACATAACTTGCGTTCATTTGACTTTGTGCAGTTTGTTGTTCCCAAAGTCCGAACTGAGCTGGGAAAGAAGGCCTTCAGGTTTTCTGCTCCTTTTGCGTGGAACAATCTGCAGACTGAATTTAAATTACAGCACCTCGTGTCTCTGAATGTTTTTAAATCTTTAGTGAAAACTCTTGAAACCAAACTGTCTGTATGCCACTGCTTTAGCTGATGTTTTATTATTACTGTACCTGTTGCTTATGTTGAGCTGTGAGTCTGAGTGTGTTTGATTTGGAAACTGCATTGCTGCCATTCTTGGCCAGCCCCCTTTGAAAAGGAGATCTTTGATCTCAATGAGACTAGCCTGGTTAAATAAAGGTTTAAAAAAAAAAAAAAAAACAGGGTTAAATAAGTTTAAGGATGTATGTCAACTTAGGGCTTCCATAGGATCATCATTCTGGAAAATACTCCTCCTCTTTCATATAAACTGAAATGAGAGGGTTAAAAACCAATGCAAAATTATTGTGATCATCTGAATAATTAACTCCCAACCTTACTTAGCTGACTTCACATGAAATATTTCCAGTGGAGATAAACTTGAGTAGACTTGTAAGTTCTGCCTGTGGGAGAAGCAGCAGTAACAAGTGTAAAGAACAACTTTCTGATGTGTTTTCACTCTGTCGCTTCTCCTGTACAGACTGTCCCCTCAAGCACAGTAGAGTGCTGGCAATATTGCCACAGTGGGGACGAGCAAGGCCTTAACTGTCTCTCTCTCTTTTTCTCTGTCCTTCTGCTCCTCACATGCTCCATTTATCTTTTTTCTTTTCTCTTTCCCTCTCCGCCTCTCTTTCAATCTCTCTCTTCCTGTCACTGTCAGAGGGGAATGACGACCATCTGCAGCCCTCCTGCCCCCTGACATCTGGAGACGGGCTGAGACACAACGACAGGAGCATACACAGAGACTCTCTCTTTCTAACACACACACACACACACACACACACACATGGACACTGTCTTTACTGCTCTGGAAACCGCACAGCAGAAAGGAGAAGAGACCAGGAATGAGGTAGAGGGTGGAGTGGAGGGAAAGAAAGACTACACAGGATAATAGGCGAGGTCTCATCTCTTTACTCCAGGAGTGTCATCACACAGTAACACATATTAATCTCATTAGGACGGAGAAAAAAACAAAGCTATTTGGCCAAAATGAGGACACAATGGATCTTACCTCATGAGTGATTCTCTAGAGGAATAACCTGATTGTCCAAACAGGGATCGACTTTTGATGTGTTTCTTTTCATTCTGTATATTATCTATATTATAGGAAAATCAAATGTAGTCTAATATATTATTATATTGTCTGACACTCTAATAATGTGCTCTCCTGGTAATCAGAAGTAATCAGGAGGTTGCAGGTTTGGGTTCAGCTCTGGCTGTCACTTGGCAATGTGTCCTTAGACAAGACACTTCATTGCAAGTTGCTCCTACAGCCATCCATTCATTCATTTTCTATACTGCTTTTCCCTTTTGGGGTCACAGGGGGGCTGGAGCCCATCCCAGCTGTCATTGGGCGAACGGCGGGGTACACTTTGAACCGGTCACCAGTCGATCGCAGGGCCACATAGAGAAACAGACACACTCACACCTGAGGGCAATTTAGAGTCACCAGTTTGCCTAATGAGCATGTTTTTGGTCTGTGGGAGGAAGCTGGAGTGCCTGGAGAGAATCCACCCATGCACAGGAAGAACATGCAAACTTCACAGAGAAAGACCCTGCCTGACCCAGGGATCGAACCGGCAACCTTCTTGCTGTGAGGCACGTACACTACCTGCTGCACCACCATGCTGCCCGCTCCTACAACCAGTGGCATATAAATGGGTGTTAAAGGGCGTGAATGTGTCGGGTAATACTGATGGATAACAGACATGGAAACTCTGAACGGTCAGTGAGTGAATGTGAGATTGAATGGCTGTGAATGGGTAGATACAACCTGCGGTCTAAAGTTGACTCGAAAAGTACTATGAGAGGTCAAGTCCATTTACCATTTATTTATTACTAATTGATTATGCCAAAAAAAAAAAAAAAAAATACATATACATCTCTATCTATATGTGTATATATATATATGTGTGTGTGTGTGTATATATATATATATATGTAGGATATATAAGATATACAGCTCATTCTGCTGTAAGAAAGAGGCAACATTTTCATATTCCTGAGAAGACGACAAGTGATATGCAAGCTTTTGCTGCTTCAATAAGATCTAAAAGCTCTCACTCCCTCTTTCACGGACGACCCTGGCACAAAGGACCTGAATTCCAATTTATCAGAATATGGACTGAACATTAACTGTGGTGTTTGTACTGTTGTATGTCAGTGAAAGCTAAAAGGAAGTGTGTTGTGATCTGACCTGTATGAATGCCTTTTTTCAAACCTGCTCTCTAAATATCAGGAACATACTGACCATAGACAGACCAAGTTAAAGGTGGTCATTGAGGCCGTTGTTTTGTGCATGCTGTTATAACGTTAGTGCTGAATGCCAAAATGTCAACTGCGTCAGGTGGAAAACAGGAACCTGTGCTGAATAACAAGATGGTTTGCTTTGAGCGTTTAATAGAACCGTCTTTCAAGGTGTTTTATCAAAGAAAACAAAGAAACACAAAGTTATCACCAAGGAACAACTACCAAAAACCCTTTTCTACCCAGGACTCAAGTGTGATTTTCAAGCTCCTCTCGTAAAGTCTTCTGAAAATCGTTTTCAAGCTTATCATCAAGAGAAGGACCACAAGAAGGCCTTCAATCAGCTTTAGATTCCTATCTTTAAAATACCTGCATGACTGTGTTTAAGGTTGTTTTGGGGGGAAGCAGGAATGAATAATCCTCTAAAAAGTTATTGGCCTTTCGGTGAATGTTGGCCCATCATTTACTCCCCTAAAAGTCCCTTTTTTTGTCCTCTGATCTAATACTATCGCTGACATTCAGCTCTTTCACACATACAGTGTTCTCTTTAAAAATGTCCCCATTTGTGAGGTGAGCTGCAAATGTAAACACTTACAATCAATTTTTCACATGAACTTCTTCCAGCCTAAAGGACTTCACACATCGAGGGTGTTGCAAATAAATGGCACAAAACTGATATTTTTGAGGTAATTTTTTTATTTGTCTTTCTAATCAAATTAAAAGCGATATATATTTTCATATATAATGTACATTCTAAAAATAAAAATAAGAAATGTGCCAGAGAAGTCAAAAGGGGTTAGACATCAAGAGATCTTGACCCAGTGTTTATTTCAGTATGACAGAAACTAAACGGTCACATCTGATTTTGTTCAGAAGTGGAACCTGTAACAGCTGCTTCGGGCTACTGACTGTGATGTACATGAAAATCGAGTTCTTTCATTGCTTAGATATGGGCTTACCACATGCAAAACTTTAGAAAAATTAACTGGGGTCCAATGATATAAAAGCCTCTATTATGCCCGGTGACAATGCTGGTGTTGACATGGATTGGAAAAAAATAAAGTACAAATTATTTAACCAAAAATTCCTGTCCGGTGTGCCTTTAAGAGATGGTTTGTTTTTTCCTAAAGTGGGGTTGCTTGAGACAAGTAAATATTATTGTCACTAAAACACCCAGCCAGCTTTGTCCCTGGTGGGAAAGAGCTGATATATAGCACAAGATATACAGCAGTCAATCGTGCTGTATATCATAATTAATCCACTTTTGAGTTAAAACTATGCAAAAAAACTACATTGGCTCAATTAGACACTATAGTAAGATTTTACTTTTCCTCGACAAAGCCCCTGTGGTTGGAAATATTATGTTATGCAACAAATGGGCTACGTATTCTTACACCAGCTTCTCCTCTCATTAAATTATCCGGTCAGAGTGCTGCAGACTGCAGACGGGTGAGGTAACAGTCTCTGGAGCACAAGTTGATATAAAACTAGCTCCCTGGATATAACAAGGATGGGTCTCTCCTGTAGTTATCTTGGGTGAAAAAAAACAGGAAAAATCAATGGTCAAATTCAGGTTTCACTGCATTCTGTTCTGTCATGTGGGCTTTGACATGTTTTTAATATGGACATCAAGAAACTGAAAAACTGTGAAGAATCTTACTGTAGCATCTAGTCAAGCCAATGTTGTTAAATATGTAGTTTTTACCTAAAAGTGGGGTAATTATGAGGCTTTCAGTGGTTACCGGTCACTGCTATATATTGCTTAACTTCAATAAACGGCTATCTCTCTTCAGGGACTAAGCTAGTGACAAGTATAACAAGTAACAAGTACATATGATTGCTTTAGTGGCAATCATATTTACTTGTGCCATAGGCCTCGAGCAACCCCATTAAAAAAAGCCAAAACTATCCCTTTGAGAGCAAAATCTGTGAAAGAAGTCACAGTTAGGTGGCCCAAAAATTTGTCAAGAATCTTCTTAGGCTGCATGTTTGAAATACTGTAGGTACTAGCTGATCTGTCACTCATTCTTAAGTCATATAAATGAATGTAAATTGTACACATATTAAGTTTCTATTCCCGGCCCAGCACTTTAGGGTGAGCTAACAGGAGAAGGCCTGATAAAAGGCTGATAGAAACTACACCATACCCTCAAACAGCACTATGATAGTTTTAACCCCGTGTTTTAGGTCAGCCATGTTTGCAGGTTGTAATTTTCTCGCAGGGTGAATCACTATCCTGTCTTGAAATTAATCTGGGTGCAGTCCCCGCCAGAATGACAGATGACCATCTTATCATCTTTTCTAATTAGGAATAAAAGCTCCTGTATTTTATGAAGGATAGTATTTCCAGCAGAGTGGGTTTAATCAGCTCTCTTTATCTCAGTCACACTCACAGCTAATTCAGAGGACGAGCTCCTGTAGGAGATGACAGATCATATTTCTACCACAGCAGAATTAAGTTAACTTCTTCTGCTCTCCAAAGGCAATAATGCTCTTAGAACAATTATGAGATACTAATTGTTTACATTTCCCCAGCGTACATTCAAAGACTAAATCAAACCACCTTAGCATGTAGCCTCTAAACTCAGTTTAACTGAAGAAATCACTACGAGAACATAATTGCAGAAATGACAAGCTGCGGCTGATTAAACAAATTTGTGCCATCATTCAATCCCTCTAATGCATTTGACTTCAAGTTTGGTCTGCACTGACATATCTAAACATTTAAGACCCATTCACACGTCAATGAATGTTCGCTGAAATTGACCAATGTTAAGAATTTATTAATATTTTGGGGAAAGTACATTTCCAAAGATTATTTTTCATACATTCTTTCATTCATTCATTCATTCATGTATTTATTAAAATCCTCAGGAAACACATTTAGGGAGAAACTTCATTTACAATGGTGCCGAGGTAAGACAGCAATAGAAGACAAGCAAAATCAGGTAGACGCAGACACAGTTATCAATAAAAGGGGACTAATAAACATAAATCTCATTATTAAAAAAAGAAAAGACGAAAATTTTCAGTAAGGTAAACAAAGACAATAAATAAAAAACATAAAATGAGTAAAATATTAAAATCAAGAACAACTAAAATCACAAAGGCCAGCAATTAAAACCTGTAATTCTCCAAGGTGTCAATTTGGTCAGCATAAATCTTTGTAGAAACAGATTTTTTTTTTTAAGCTTCGCTGTGGTTACACAGGTCAATGTATCTACACTCTGGACAGATTTTTAACGTTCTCTAACATAGATGTATAGGCAGCATGCTTCATTCAGAGGAGCAGCTCCGCACTGCTGAGCGTTGCACGAATGTAATGTAACACTACTCAATACATATATTGAGTATAAAGTGGATGTATTTGCCATTTTACCACATGCACCTGATCTTAGTATTTTGACACTATGGGCTCTAATTTGGTAGACCAGGTGCTGGCGGGGCGCACCTGCCCTGTGGCCCACCTGCGCCGCACCAACGGGGTGTGTCCAGGGCATTTTGCAAGTTTCGTGCACGGCGCAAGCAGGCACAGGCAGGCGCAGGCAGGCACACCCACTCCTCCGTCCTTCCCACCGGCGCAAGTAGCAGAGAGGGAGGAGAGGAGGCGTCAGTGGGTTTAACACAGCCGAGTGTAATCTTCACCAATCAAATGAACGCCTCTCCTCGCCTTTAAATGCGCCGCGGGCGAGGCGCAGTGACAGTTTCACCTTGCTGGCGAAGAAGGTCAGAGCTGCCATCACTTTTACAGCAACTGGGAGAGCGCAGGGGCCACCGGGCCGCACATCTGAGGCCACGATGCGCGTTACCGTGTGGACCACCTCGCGGGACAGATGTAATCTGTTTCTGTGTCATAATTAGGAGTACAAAATTAAGTGATAATTACATTTACACACAGCAGAAGGCTTATCCATTCATCATGCTTGTGATCCACCTGCATTCCTGGTCTGTCATCGCCAAATAGCAGAACCTTTGGTGAAGTATTCCCTACCCGATATCTCCTCCTCATCTTCCCTGCAATAATGTACTCCATCTTTTTAGATCACATTAAGAATACACAACAGACGCCTTGAAAAGGCACCTCGAGTCATACAACAGGAGTCCAGTAAGAGGAGGAAGCAGCTGGAGCCGACGGAGATGAACACAGCTGTAACTTAGAGTTGAGAAGGTTAGCAGGGGTCAAGTTTCGCTGACAAGCATGCTTCATCAAATGTCTGTAATTTTAAGCGTGAAGACATTTTTTTTGACGTACCAGATGTAACAGACTGCAGTATTGTCCAAGTGATGTTAACTAAGTTTATTGTCCATTCTGTGTTCACACTGTTGTGTTGCATTGCAGGGAAAACACACACCATCCAAGGTCTGTCCTGATGTCAAGCCTTGTCCTTATTGAACATGAGGGCCAGATGTCACACCACATCTCACTATGTTGTATAATCACTTTCTACACTTCATCTAATACATATTTTATTCTGTTCTCCCTTGTAAACAACACATGAAGTGTTGTTATTGTACAGGTAGAACATGCAGTGCTTTGTATTGATGAGTATTTGACTCCAAGGCTAATCAATACACAGCCCTCTGTAAGCCAGAGTTTCTCCCTCAGTGTTAAAAGTAAAAGTAAAACATTTTACTCATGGATATGGATGAATGTTCCACTATCTCCACTTTGTAAAACAAATTAACAAGCTCTGCTGGCTGAGAAAATCCCTAAAAAACCAAGAAAATCCCTCCAGCCCCTTGTCAATCTCCCTCTTTCTTGTACCTTGTCTGCACTGATGCAAGAAGCAGAGAGAAAAACCTAGATGGGGCGTAGAGCAGAAGGAAGCACATTGTATTTTGTTGCTGATGTTGGCTTGAGCTGGGTTAGGACACGGTGTCACATACAGTAAGTAACAATACAGCTTGTTTTTTCTCCCGCAAGGGTAAACAGATGCTTTGTGGTTGGATTGCATGTGGTTGCATTTTGCATTGTGGTACCCAAGCCAGCAAGCTAACACAGTGTTTCGCATACAATTCAGTAGGGGTGGTGGCTTGGTACCCCAATGCAGCCCCTGCCACTCCAAGAGCAAGGCATGAAATACTCAATAGAGTTTATGTAACTTATTTGATTTTGTTTTGCAGAGCATAAACATCTGTCATTCATCCTGTCAGTTCCTCCACAGTGTCTCTGCTCTGCCTGTGTGTTTCTGCCAAACGTGTTCTTATTCAGTTTCAGACAATCACACAGACTTAGACAGTTATACTGTTACATCGTATCCCCAATGGTTCATCTCTGACACCAAGCCAGAATATTACTTCAGGCTGAGCCTCCTCCCTAAAGATGTATGAATGTTTCCTTTTCTTTTTAAAGAAAGGCTCATCTCTCTAAAACTTTTGCAAAACCAAGACAGGTTTTGTTCTCGTGCAGACTTAAGGCAAGCTACACTTACAGTGGGTAAATAATGTGGAACAGAACTGTCTCCTATCTTTTCTAAGTTGGTTTTTCAATCTAAATAGGAAAAGCTTTTATGTATGAAACTAGACTTACGTATACTCTCTAAGCAAGCATCAGTTTTGTGGATCAGACTTATGTAGGAACTTTTACCTTTGTAAATGCTGGGTATCTGTCAATGCGTTTGCCCTCTATCACACCAACAGATACCACTATGTCCTGCTGCTGGCCTGATTTGCATAGCGAGCCTTCAGTAATGTTAGTTCAATAAGATAGGGCAAATCTTTAAGTTTGCTTACTGCTCAGGTCAGGTTTGGAAGCACATGCTGGGTTGGCAAAACTGTTTACTTTAGCTAGTTTAGAGAAATACCCTGGCCATTCAGCCTGCACAGCTCCAGCATCACGATCACAATGTTCCTGAATGTTCAAATGCTGCACAGACTCATGAAATCTTTGAAGGAACTGACAACTTAATACCAGATATTTGCTGTAATCCTAATTCATCCCAGGTTGAGCTGCTGACAAAGTGTAAAAATGGATAACAAGCATTATTTCCCAAATCCACTGAGTTTTGTCACACCTGCCTCAAAAGCACACAGCTCATTTTGACACTATTGGATTGTTTTCTACATACATGAAAAGGTATTTGCATTACTGACGCAGATGGTCCACAGGATTATTTCATAAAAGGAAACCATAATGCTAGATACATGTTGTTGCACAGCTTGGTATCTTATTTGTCACTTTACAAGTCCAGGATAAATACTGGGCGCTCTGTAATAAAACCTTGTTAGGAAGCTTATATGTGAGCTACATCTGTGTGACACTCAGAAATTAGCTTAATTAGCATTTCCAACACATTTCAGAGCCAGACTAGCTATTACATGACAGGACACAGATTCTTGTGTGAAGCTTCAATGCAGAAGTCAAAGTGTTTCTCTGAGATAATTACAGATTCTGTCTGTCTGACCTGCAGGCCAGTGAATGTATCTGTTCTAGTGCTTTTGCAAAAGTGGTCAAGTGATTGTGAATGCATTCCTGGGTCTATGTACGGGGGGAAAATGACTGGCTAGACATGAGGTGATTCGAGTCTGATTAAGACAGACTTTGGCCTGATTTAGACCTCTTAATGATTCTGGGAACCTGAAAATTTTAAAGCTTGCTATAACCCAGAGTTTGTCAAAAACAGGCCTTAAATGTGTGCAGTGTGCATGATCACCTTTTGATTTTGAAAATGATATCTCGCATTGTACAAATATCATCTCAGAATCAAACATTGACAGATCATAGGTCAAAGATACTGTATTTCACTCCTTGATTATCCTCTGCATATGAATGGGATTTCTCAAGAACACTTGTAGGAGTTTCTGTCAAACTCAAACAAACAAATGTCCTTCCTGATTCAAGAATGAACTTCTTCTGTTTGTGAGTCATATGGTGCGTTCCAGTTGTACTGGAAAGTCGGGATTTCCAAGTGGGAAATTTCAACTGGAACGCCCCCTGAGGTCAGAATTTCCTACTGGGAATTCGGGGGATCCTCACCACCCCCCAGGTTGGACAACCGTTTATTAGCACTTCTGACTCGTGTTTGTCACCCTAAATCAGCTGTATACATAGTATTGTTTGACTTATATTTATGGAAATGTGGCCATAGTGTTATTTACCTTCTTCATGTGCTATGTGCGAACTACAATGCAGGGCGCAATGTCGACGTCATGGGGGGGCATTCGCGGGCCACGCACCCCCGTTGATCTACTGTGCCCCCCCACTCCACACTTCTGTCAAAATATCTGGCACATCTGGTCGCAATGCCGAGCGTGCTGACTGTACTCAGACATGCCCTAACATTCGGAGCCTCCACTGCCATGTGTCAGAATTCATTCCGACACATGGCAGTGGAGGAGGAGCAGGACAGATCATAAGTTACCTGGTGGTCTGTCAGAACATCATTTCCGATCACAGACGTGCGATGCTCCACAGGAGAAAGGCCAAGCTGGTTTAGCTTGCCTTTGAAAGAGACTTGATCTGCAAGTATACTATGGGGGGGGGGACACTGTTCGCAGGAGGTTTAGCAGCAACACTCGCTGCCTCCAGCTGTTTTAAAGGTACAGCTATCTTTAGATTAGTGTTATTGTTGGGGTTTCATGGTTATTTAAATGTTGAAAGGTTTCTGATGTTGACTTTAATGTTGGTGTGCTAAAGCACGCATAGTTGTGTGCTCTCCGGAGGTAGAGAAGGGAAAAGAAAAAGAGAGGGAGAGACGTGGCTTTCAGCTGTGGTACAATGACTTGTGTGCATGAATTTGAACTTTGTGCAATGTTTTGAGTGAAACTTGTTTTGTTTTTAAATGGCAAACATATGCTTATATAGAAAAATTCCAGTAATGAACAAGAATTTGTGCCCCCCTGCAGTTGTCTTAATGCCCCCCAGGTGAATTTTGTCTGACGCCAACTCTGGCAGGGCGTGCTAACAACGGCCTACAATAGCCTGGTAGATCGGCACATTTTTTCCGGCTTTGTAACTGGAATGCTGATAACTCAGAGATGACGTCATTCCCACTTCCTTCTTCCCAGTTCCGATGTTAATGGAATGCAGCATTAGATCTGAATCTTCCTGTCTCATGATTAACTCATTGTGTTTAGAACTTTTGTATGCTGCGACGTAGTGGTTATGTATCCCTTCACCACCAGCTTGTCTGGTTATCAGAAGAAACAACAAATAGTCTCTTCAGTAAAACTGAACTAAAAATGAGCGACTTTGATTGAAGTGACAATGACATGCCATTAGTCGTGAGCACCAGAGGATATCTTCATGAACCAGAGTATATAGAAGAAGAATGTTTGCAGATGGAGTCACAGGTAGAAAGTGGGATGGAGAAACTGCTGTAGAAACTGAGGAACAGGACAGATCATAAGTTACCTGGTGGTGCAGAAGCATGAATTGTAAGCCCATGGGTATAAACCAGGAGGCTTTTTTTTTTTATTTTGGTAAGCTTTTAAACTGCTGTTGTTTTTTTTGTTGTCCTGATCAGTAAGCTGGGAACTGCAAACATAATGTTCTGTTCTAACAGAGAGGTAAGTCCTGATGCCAATATTAAAACAACAAGCTAGTTTGCTAATGCCCATGTAATGTGACAGAAATCACACAGTGAACATTTGTTTCACCTGTTGCAGGAGTTCAATTTCTTATCAGTTTGTGCTCCAGTGACCACTAACTGACCCTTCTGCAGTACTGAGCTGCATCACAAAATATTTTTCAACACATGGGCTCAAGAAAAAAAGGAAACTCTGTAAAGAATCTTGCTGTAGTGTCTAGTTGAGCCATTCTTGTTTTTTTTGCATGGTTTTAACCCTAAAAGTGGGGTTAAAACAAGGCTTTTGGGGGTACCATTGAGTGCTATAAGCTAGCGTCCATTCCCAGATATCTCCCGTCAAGGACAAAGCTCACAAGTTCCCTTATTCCCCATCATATTTTAGTGCCACTAGCCTCAAGCAACCCCACTTCAAAAAACCCTGGACTAACCCTTTAAGTCTTCTGGTTAGACAAGTTTTTGAGTTCTGCACTCTAGAGAATTGCCACAGTGAAATTCACACTGGAAACAGCAAGTATGTTGTCTCACAGTCTGGCCAAATAGTCTATTATTCATTTTCAGAGAATTATGACTGAAAAAACTGGTTGAAACTGTCCATACGTTTGTGGTCTCCCGTGTTTATAAGATCATTCAAGACTTGAAATTCATCTACAGTATGTGGCCAGCCTTAGAGGAAAAAAAAATTCAAATAAAAAACCCTTCACTGCTCACTTTTGCCCCTGTATATTTGAGCTTGAATGTGGTTGCAAAACCAATAATTTTCAGAAAGACTCATGGAAACCACTGCTTTACACAGTCTGCCTGTCATTTGCCCACAGTCCTACAGCGTTATATCCTCAAAGTGTTTGGCTAACGTAATCCTCCATTATTATCTTACTTATGTTGTTTCCTCTCCGTTCCTGCTGTCTGTGTGTGTCATAAACTCGATGCGACAGCTTTGTGACACTCTGCTCCAATCTAACCTTAGTTGAGCCAGCCAAAGTCTATCCCTGGGCGAGTCTGCTGCCTGACATTTTTAGCACTTTTAGGTGAACCAGCTGAATGACTGTGGCAAGCTGTGAAATGCCACTTCTATCTGAATTAGGGTTGCAATTGCCACTCTGCTTTGCATTCCTTGTGTTGCAGTGCAGGATCCATTTGTTAAATAAGCCAAGGAGTATGACTTCTTTGCAAAAAAGATTCCTTCAGTTTTTTTCAATGGACCAAAATTTTATTTTCCATCAAAGTGACAACGGTTGCTGTGCCCTATATATGTAGCTTACATTCATGAAACTCCTACCAGTGTCAGGCTAGGATTTAGAGTCTGGGTAGCTTCTGCTCAGAGAGACTGCTCTAATACAGAATTACCCGGATAACTATAATGCTCCATGTCAGCAAATATCCACCCTGGAGGTAATATTCAGCACTCTGAAATCTACTGGCTGCACTTGGGAGATTGTGGGCCTGTAAACAGTGTTTTCACTTCGAGCAACATAGCAGTAAAGAAGCACAATATAGGGCTGTCAGTATATCAGATTTTTCAATTGCAATTAATATTTTAAGGAAGACTTTTATGTATGACTGACTGCACCTCAAGATGATAATAATATTGCTTTTGTTTTAAATTGACGTACGTATTGACAAAGAGAAGCTGGTCTTACTGGTAAATTAATTCAGGAAACAAGTCAATGCAGAGAAATTGTGTTTTCTTTTAGATATTTTCATTGAAAAACAATACTTTAATGCTTCATAAGTTTGGTTTAAAACATTTTTTTGGACGAAGGAGACAGCTTCAAAGTGATACTTATGTTCATTAAAATTTAATACAGTTAAACAGTATGGAACATGCAGAAGTACAATACAAAGCGATGCAGTGACCTGCAATGGTCCTTTTCATAAGTTCAAGTTGAACTGATTTCTCTTTTAAAGAACCCAGTATAACCTTTTACAAGAATGGCCTTTCTTATGATAAGTTTTCATTATTTGCACTGTTGCATTTAACTTGGACAGTTGGACAATCCCATTTGCAAGCTAGAGGTGCTCCACGAGCACAAACCTCTGTAAATGTATTTCCAACATTGCCGGGCGAGTAATCAGCAAAAATGTGAAAAACCTTTCTATCTTGCATGTTTATAAATTGAAAAAAAATCCTGGATCTACATCTGCAGTCAGCTAACCACCCAGTTCTGATCAATTGTTTCTTGTGCTATGACCAACATTCCCTGAAAATATCATCACAATCCATTTAAAACTTTTTGAGTTATCCTGTTTACAAACTAACAAACCCAAGCAAAAACATAACCTCTTTGGCATAGGTGATTATATACACTATGTTGCCAAAAGTATTGCTCACCCATCCAAATAATCACAATCAGGTGTTCCAATCACTTCCATGGCCACAGGTGTATAAAATCAAGCACCTAGGCATGCAGACTGCTTTTACAAACATTTGTGAAAGAATGGGTCGGTCTCAGGAGCTCAGTGAATTCCAGCATGGAGCTGTGATAGGATGCCACCTGTGCAACAAATCCAGTCGTGAAATTTCCTCGCTCCTAGATATTCCACAGTCAACTGTCAGCTGTATTATAAGAACGTGGAAGTGTTTGAGAACGACAGCAACTCAGCCACGAAGTGGTAGGCCACATAAACTGACGGAGCGGGGTCAGCGGATGCTGAGGCGCATAGTGCGAAGAGGTCGCCAACTTTCTGCTGAGTCAATCGCTACAGACCTCCAAACTTCATGTGACCTTCAGATTAGCTCAAGAACAGTGTGCAGAGAGCTTCATGGAATGGGTTTCCATGGCCGAGCAGCTGCATCCAAGCCATACATCACCAAGTGCAATGCAAAGCGTCGGATGCAGTGGTGTAAAGCACACCGCCACTGGACTTTAGAGCAGTGGAGACGCGTTCTCTGGAGTGACGAATCGTGCTTCTCCATCTGGCAATCTGATGGACGAGTCTGGGTTTGGCGGTTGCCAGGAGAGCGATACTTGTCGGACTGCATTGTGCCAAGTGTAAAGTTAGGTGGAGGGGGATTATGGTGTGGGGTTGTTTTTCAGGAGCTGGGCTTGGCCCCTTAGTTCCAGTGAAAGGAACTCTGAATGCTTCAGCATACCAAGACATTTTGGACAACTCCATGCTCCCAACTTTGTGGGAACAGTTTGGAGCTGGCCCCTTCCTTTTCCAACATGACTGTGCACCAGTGCATGAAGCAAGGTCCATAAAGACATGGATGACAGAGTCTGGTGTGGATGAACTTGACTGGCCTGCACAGAGTCCTGACCTCAACCCGATAGAACACCTTTGGGATGAATTAGAGCGGAGACTGAGAGTCAGGCCTTCTTGTCCAACATCAGTGTGTGACCTCACAAATAAGCTCCTGGAAGAATGGTCAAAAATTCCCATAAACACACTCCTAAACCTTGTGGACAGCATTCCCAGAAGAGCTGAAGCTGTTATAGCTGCAAAGGGTGGACCGACGTCATATTGAACCCTATGGATTAGGAATGGGATGTCACTTAAGTTCATATGCGAGTCAAGGCAAGTGAGTGAATGTATATAATATAGTGTATCTCAAAAGGAACATCCTCTTAAGGTGGAATTACAACTCAGAAAGTCAGATAATCCTCAATTGTCCACAATTTAACGTCTTGCAACGAATGAGTTTCCAAGGTAAATGGCATGCACTATTAAGCTGAGGGTATGCCACCTTCTATTAGCATGAAATCCTGCTTTCTATTTTAAGGAGATAAAACTGACTCTTTTCTAGGTTGTGGTATGAACAACTCATGACAGATTAAAAAAATGTAAAGTAAATTAAGATAGCTAACAGGAGCTAGAAAGTTGTACTGTTTTGCATCCCAAGGTGCACACTACTTTTGACTTGTAGGCTGTGAGGCATCTGTGAGTCTTCAAAATCAAAAAGGGGATATTCAAAGGCATAGCAGCATCCTTACTTTACATCAGAATGGGAGCAAGAGGCATCGCTGATGAGTAGAAAGTAGCTGCTGTCTGGTACAGTTGATATAGTCCAGTGAGATCTGCCTTTTGCAGGAAGTCACCTGGCATGGTCTTGAAGCTGATCTTGCCATTGTTTGAGAGCCTCTTCTTCATACATTTCTGCTTGTCATCCATACCACAAGTGCTGTATTGCTGATTCAAACTGGGGAAAGGGTTAGAATATTATGATGCGTGCGTTAGTTTAATACAAATTAGAAAATTAAACTAACACTACAGCACTAGTTCTCGAGTAAAAACAGGCGTGTCAGTAGCCTATCAGTTATACAGTATCTGCCTTACATGTAAAGAGGCTGTTGTTCTCAAAGGGGGTGTCTGAGGTTCATGTTTGCCTGTGGCTTGTTTCCCACATGTCATTCCCCAAACTTTCAAAAAACACAAGCAGGGGCGCTGCCAGAAATTTTTGACCATATAAAAAGATATCATATCGGACCCTATCCCAATTTATCACTGCACAATTTCTCAACACAAGCATCTGTGAAGCAAATTGATAAATAAATACAATGATACAGATGTTTTCTTAAAAGCCCACTTATAATTATCACAGCCCAGTTATTCTGTTAGAAGACACTAGCAATCTTCAACAGTGGTGAGAACGCTCCTTAGATGAAATTATAGTTAAATGGTAGATTAAATCATGTACCATACAGAAGCTTATTGCATGTGGACTACTCAAAGCATTTAGAACATTTTGTTTATCATGTATTCAGCCTTTAAAAGATTCAAACTTTTGCAGATTATACATTTGTTTTTTGGTTTTTTTTTTTTTTTTTTTTTTTTTTGCAAATGTAACTTTATGAGTTTAAACAGAGGAAAAAAATGCTTGAATTTCATTTTTTTGCAATTAAAACCAAGGAAGCCTGGTGGGTTTTTTTGTAAGTGAAGAGAAAGTAGATCTTTACAGAGCTTTGGTAAAAAGTCAATGAACTGCTTTGTAAAAAAAATACTGATAATAAAATAAAGACTTAAGACCATTATGTTTCTCAAGTGTGGTGAAATGTGAAAACATCTTTGTTCTGTTTGTGTTGTGGTGTGTTTTATTACCTTCACCAAGCAGGTTAGGTTTTAACAGCATTTGTTAGTTTGTTTGAGTTTGAACAGGAAAACTCCAAAAATTCTGAACAGCTTTGGCTGAACATTCAGAAATGTTGGTCATGGCACGGGAGAAGTGCTTAGATTTTGGTGGTGATCTGAATCTGGATGCAGATCCAATCATTTTTTTAATGGTTTTCTTAGCATTGGGTTCTCAATGGATTATAGTGACATTTTCAGGGAATGCTCATCAAGGCACTAAAAAATAGAGGTGATTAGATTTGGTGGTGATTTGAATCCAGTTTTTTTAAGGACTTGTCAACAATATGAGATGGGACAATTTTTCACAATTTTGACAATAACTCGCTTGACAATGTTGGAAATGCCTTGGCAGAGTTTTTTTTTTCTCGGAGCACTTGTAGTTAAGCTCTTAGTTAAATATTGTAACAGAGGGGCAGATCATATTAGATTATTCTTCTTTTTGCTCACTTTCATTCAATATTTGACTTTTAATTTTTGTAGTCATAGCTTTATTCTTTTTCTTTTTTTGTTACCAAGGCATGAAATAAACATTAAAAACAATTAAAAAACATACAAACAAACAAAAAACCCCCCAATAATCTAATGTTTTGTACAGGCCCCTGTCAGTCATGGACTCTTAGAATCTTTCTCTCCTTTTCCCCTTTACAACCCCCCTGGACACAAAAGCTCCAAAATAAATCTTTTAAACAAGGCCAAAATAGTTCTAGCTTTTTTAGGGAAAGATGACTGCTCCTGACTGTTTAAACTAAGCTTAATTTTACTCAAACAGTGCAACTTCAATCCAAGTGACAGTGTTTTTATCTCCACAGCTTTACATGTCATCTCTTGAGCCATAACAGCTCAAAGTATTTTGCATCTTGAGTTCAGCCTCAGGCTATGACTTAGCCGGGAAACAAAACCTCAGGGGATCAAGAAAGCTTACAAAAAGCCTCAAGTGTTTGAGCTAGTTAGCACAACAGCTTACTCACACCTCCCTGTGAATGGATTTTATAGACCTGAATGCTAAACAGCCCCAATTGCAGTAAATGACTGTTTAAATAGCTACAGCTAAGAGAAGGACTCTACAAAGTTTAGGATCATTGAAGGACTCATTCTAGTCTTAGTGTGTTTGGAAGGGGGTTCACTTACTGTTTTCAGAAAAGCCTGGGGAAACGTTGCCCATCCCAAAATGAAAGAAGGCATAAAAGTTCTGTTGAGCAGATCTGTGAGGAGCAACAGTTTTTGAAGTAAAGTTCTTGAAGTTGAAATGGTTTTATTTATTTATTTATTTATTTATTTTTATCTTAAAGGTAATGTCATAAATGCACGTCAGTACCATCAGTTATTGCTGACAATTCACAAGACTGATTGAAAATGTGTATTTCTCAAATTTGGTCAAGCAAGCCTTTCATATTCTCAGACTAGCCTACAATCCTTTGAGAAAAGGATTCGGGGGAAAGATTTTTAGCTTTCTTGCTCAAAGTTGGAGGATAAAATCAATTTATTCTATTGGTCTGTTTGTGTCTATCATTAGCAGCTGCTGGTCCAAGGTACGGCGCCTGCTCAGGCCTGGGATCCCTCCTCCTTAACTCAGGTCAGCTTTGGCTGGGCCTACTTTTATTTCTTTTTTGAGACTAAGGGGGTATAAGCTATGGTGTTCATAGTTAATAACATATACATTTAACAAGCAATACAATTAAACCGTAATATAAACAGCACACATGAGGATTCAACAAATCATTTTCTGTGTGCATGCACAACACATGCTCTGCACATGCTCTGTGCGTCTTCCTTTGATTCCTCTTACCTTTGTACATCACATGCACTGAAGTTCATCACTTAGATTACCAGGAAAATGGAGCTTAAGAACATTAAAAGAAAAACCTTACCTGGAGAATTGATACTGTCCCAGTGCAGAGGAAAGTCAGTGGTATGGGGAAACATCAATTTGTTTTGTTAAATAATATATCACTTCGTGTTGCACTCATTCAGGTCTCATGCAAATGGATTTTTGCTATTAAACAGCTGAGGAACTGCATGCAATAGCTTAAACTATTGAAGGCCAAAGTCAAAGAATGTTGGTTTGTATGGGCTCTGGCACATAAATACAGTTTAGGGGCTGAGCTGGGCCAGACTTGGAGAGAATGTCCATAGGTTATGGTAGGGTTGAATTTTTGAGCTGATCTAAACTCTGTTAGCAGCCTCTTTGCATAGAGGGGAAACTGTCCTAATTGCCAGTTAACTCAGAGCTCATATACATAAATGGATAAATAAGTTATATATTTTTTTCTAAATTAAAGGGCCTGAAATTTCCTCACTTCTTCTAAATTTAAGCCACATTGAGCGAGGCTAATTAGTAGCCAATTAATCAGAAGTTGTAAAAATGTCTTTATCCCAATCAAAAGAAAACAAAACAATATTTCTCAACTTGGCAAACAGCTTTTAAGTTAAACAATGACCTAATTTTTCATGAATTCATGGATAAATAAATAGTATTCCTGTATTTTATTGCGGTTTCAAAACAAATGGAATTGGCTGTGGTAATTCAATGAAATTTGACTGAAATTGTTGGGAGCCCCTCTTTAAAATTTCACTGTTCACACAAGAATCCACTTTTATAACCCAGGTTCCAATATCAACACACACAAGAGAGAGGCTGGGTAAGAAACTTAACTGAAACACACAATTACACATATCTTGGCCTGAACAGAAGCTCAGTTATTTTGCCATATTATTATCGAATGCTGAGCAAAATATGGCAAAATAACTTGAATGAGTTTACATTCATGCTAAATACAGGTTTTGTTGTCTACTATCACTTTTTTTGGGCTCGGAGGAAGGCCAAAAACCTAAAATGTGTTCAAAAGTCTTAAAAAAAGTGTTTTTTTGCATAATATGTCCCCTTCAAAAATGGCTGTAAAAGAATTGAGCGACAAAGCAAGAAATGCTTTCCATGCAGTTTGATGAAATACTTATTTTGACATTCTAACTCAAAACAGGCTGGAAATGTTTCATTTATAATTAGAGCATGTTACTCTGAATGGCAGTGAAATCTGGGGACCAAAACATAATCAGGACTTTTACAAACAAGATAAAACAAATATTGATTATGTTAAAAATTCTCAAAAGAACACTGAACATTTTACCAGCATTTGAAAACCCTAGTACTAGCATCACATCGCCCTGAGCTGCAGAGAGCTAAAGCCCGAGAGAAGTCCCCTTAACCTGCTGGTCCAAACACATGAGCCAGTCTGGACCACAGAAACCCCCAAACAATACCAAATCAGACTCAGAAACACCTCACATCCCAAATCAGACCAAACAATGTAATTGAGCAACTAAAAGAAAACTAGACGACATATTGGAGAGAAACAACCCCAAACAAAGCAAATTATAATGTTATATATCCTGAACAGAAAATACATTTGTAGATTACTTGAGCACTTCAAGATAACCTCACGCAGCAGATGGACCGTTTAATAAATTTCATGCTATCTATCTGTCTATCTGGGAAAGAGTCCATAGAAGGTGGTTACAAGGAGAAATGTAAAACTGTGTGTGCAAGAACCTATAACAACCAATGGAGCCTGAACATACTACAAGAGACAAACTGTAATACATATAAACATGCAAACACAACAGACATGCAAACATACAAAATGATTATACACAAACACACGCTGAAAGAAAAAGAATACTGCACACATCCACATAAAAACAAAACACACTAATGCACACATAGGCCTTCAACACATTATACAAATACACACACAAACAGCCACACATATTTTTTCTTTGTATGATATTATACATCCATCCATCCATTGTCTATACCACTTATCCATTTCAGGGTCACGGGTGAGCTATGGCCTACCCCAGCTAACACTAGGCAAGAGGCAGGGGACACACCCTTTCACTCACAGATGGTTCAGAGTTTCTATGTAAGTTATCCATCATTATCAGCTCACACATCCATCCATCCCTGTCATACCCCTTTACAAGCAATTTGGGGTTATGTATCTTGCCCAAGGACAAATTAACAAGTGACAGCCATCATCAGACTGAGCCACCAAAACCCTGATGCTCGTATTAGTTTATGCAGGACATAAAGTCATACTGCCTGCTGATTTAACTGTAGTCTCATGATGATCTATCAGTCTCTGCTTCACAACTGTTATGCACATGCTGCAAGTGCTGCACGAAGAGTGAGCAAACTCATTTTGATGATGGTTACATACAGCAAATATAAGGATGGCGAATCCTCTGTAATTAAAAAAAACACTTTTAAGTTTGTGAAACCAGTTGAGTGCTGACTAAGATTATGCTGAGTAACTGAAAATCCCCCCCCCCCCCAAAAAAAAGCAATCATCACAATTTTCTGTTAACAGATTAAAAAATGGAAATCACGTCACTGTGATGACATTACAGTGACTAATCAGGTTATAAGGGCCCATGGTTTGCAGATGAGAGTGATACTCTGTGTAGCAGAGAAAAGAGACGATGACAGCTCATCGCATTTGGACACAAAACTAGAACAAATTTCACAAATCTGCCAAACTTTAAAGGAGTATTGGTGCTCGAAGATCATTAACATAACGAATGATGTCAATCAGACACTAGGGCCAATAAATAGTGGAGCAAATGAGTGCAATTTGGGCAGCTATGCTATGATTTTGCTGTTTTTATTAATCAGCATGTTATTAATCTAAATGTTGTCATTTCTTTGGGTGTAAATATGTATTAGCATTGACACCATCCTTTTATGACTAAAGATAATACTAGGAAGCACAATACATTCAAGTCAAAGTGTCATGTTAAAATGTGGAGCATATTATGTCTTATTTTAAAGATTTACTCCCAGCCAACTGAAAATGACCCATAGGCCACAGTTATCTCCAGGCCGTCGTATGGACACCAATGTGTTACTTCAACAAAATTGCTTCAAATGCATCTGAGTCATGATGTTAGAAAACACATGCAGCCAATGACTGCAAATCAAGGACAGAAAGAGAAAAGGAAATACAGTGATACAGTTTTCATGGGGAAAAATGGATAATTAAAAGTACACACAGAATAAAAGCTGGCAGGCGACCTTACTGTAAGTATTATGAAAATATTTTCCAATCTGATCGTATTCAGTGACATTCAAGAAAATATTCAAATATAAAACTGACTTGAACTGGTATTATAGAGAAAAAGTGCTTTCTGTGGGCACAGAGACATTGAATATGGTGTGAAATTTAATAGTCTTTCATAAGATGGCCCTGGGTAATGTATGATTCTAATTAAAGCAAGTTAACACAGTATTATTAAGTTATTTATACTGTTTGGGTCTGTCACTGTGTATAATGAAATCATATGTAATCTCCCTAATGAGCTGTTGCCACAGAAACATTTATGAAGAAAGAAATGGAGACTGAGCACCAGGAGAAGAGGGAAAAGAGAGCGTGACTGTGAAAAGACGAGGAAAGTCCCACCTGAGCTTTTGTAATTAACATTTTTTCAAGTGTCACTCGGTGTGAGTGTGTGTTTCATGCTGATTTAAAGCCCCCATTATGAGGCGCATATGTAAAGGACCACAGGTCTCCAGACTTCATGCCTCTAGGGTTACCCCCGTTTTTCTTTTTCCACACTTCTTACCGATTGACTTCTTCAACCCTCATCCACCCCCTTGCCCCCTGCATCCTAAACTCCAACTGGGTCTCACATTCATGAATGTAAAGGTGATTTTCAATGCAGGGGACTTAACTCAGAAATTTTAAGACTTAACTGTGTGTTTGAATTGCATGAAGCAGGGTCTGAATTTAGGTCTGGTGTAGTGAACCTAACCTTTGATAAGTTGCATTGGTAGCAGTTTTAAAAGGTTCAGGAACTTTGGTTAGGAGGGCCCATATTAAAAAAAAATCCTCTAGTGGCAGCCTTTAATAGAAACTTATTTTCAACAAACCAGTTCCCAGCAAGGTATTTCACTTACAAGTTTTTCACAGCTTCCTGAAATTGGACAGTTAAACAAAATGAGCTCTTCATTGAGTCCCCTCTTGCCATACAGCTCGTGGAAAGGTATCATGGTGATGTGCAGTGAAGCAGTCTGCAATACAAATGAATAGGAACAAACTGGCCACAAGCTAAGGGGCCAGAGATGCCTCTTTAACAGCTTTTCTCCCTTGCTTTACCAGAAACATGCTTTTCAAAGACTAGCCTTAGAGATAGGATGAGGAGCTCATACATCCAGAGGGAACTCAAAGTAGAGCTGCTGCTCCCTCACATTGAAATAAGTCAGTTAAGGACGTTTGGGCATCTAATTTCAATGCATCTTAGTCACCTTCCTGTGGAAGACTTCCAGGCACACTCAACTTGGGAGAGACCCAGGGATAGTCCCAGAACTCAGTGGAGGGATTATATGTCCCATCTGGCCTGATAATGCCTTTGAACCCCCAAGGAGGAATTGGAAAATGTGGCAGGGGAAAGGAAGTCGGTGCTGACCTGCCAGTAGAAGATTGATGGATGCCTTCCAATGACACAATGTTTTATTCTTTTGACAAATAAACTTTGATGGGTACTGTTTGGACTGACATGCCAAATTGATTAATAGTGAAAATATAACCAGACTTGGCACTACTAGCTGATATGGCTCAGCCTTGTCAAATTTGGTCCCATTTTTTAAGCATTGCAAGTAGTCTCACATTTACATGTACTATTAAGGCTCATCATAAGTGATTGGTCAAATTACCCATCATGGATGTAAATGTGAGGTGTAAATGAGGTCAGAGAAGAGGGCCATGACAGGTGATGCAATGAAGCAAGAACGAAAATGACACAATTTTTACATCCACCATGCTAACAGGCAAATGGTAATGTCATAGCAATAATGGTGCTGGCCTGTCTATCAAATTTTATGTGGTCAATTTTGTTGTATGGCCTTTTTCTTATTAGCACCACCTCCTCCATTTGTCACAGGCCTGGTTTGACCTCTTGACCACAAATGCAGACAACAACCAGCCACAGGAACCATTCCGTTTCTTGTAGAAAAGCTTCTTGAATGAAAAGTTCTTTGTACTTTTAGTTTGAAAGCACCTTATGTCTGAATCTTTGCATCATGCCACCTTTTGACCCAGTGTCCATATTTCTGTCTTCACACTGTCCCCTCCTCAACTTCTGTCTTTCTCTTCACATTACCTCTATCAATGACCCTTCTGTTCACACCAAAGTCAGAGTCAGAGACTTCTAAATGGTATATTTGACTTAGTTTTCTAGTACTCCAACCCCCATGGGTCTTATATGTCCCCATTTATCCTTTTATACACAGCATGAGCTTTGTGTAAGGTATCATTATGAAGACATACATTAATGCATATTTACACATTTGGCTTTTGATTTAGCTGAATTCCAAGGATGATTCAACATGCAGAATGCAAGAGCAATAAAAAGACCCTGACCCTTTTGAACAATAGATGATTTGATCCCCCTATGAGCCAAAGCCACTAAAGTCAATTATACACATGCACTTCATTCCTAAAATTGTCCTGACATTGTAAATGTGTATGGCTGAATCCTTTTGCCTGACTAACATTGTTATACTGCACCAATTCTGCTTTCACTGATGGCTGTTGCCCTAAGATGTTTGTGATTAAAATTGTGTTGTTTCATTATCTATGCACATTTATCTCTATCTTGATTTTTTAAAATGACAGAAAGGGACATAACCTGATGTACCTTAACCTGAACTAAACCTAACCTAATCCGACCTCGTCTGACCAAGCCTAACCTAGCCTAGCAGATCTAAAGCTAATCTTAGATATGCTAGTAAGGTTGGATCAAGATCGGTTGGGTTAGAGAAGGTGAGGTAAGGTTAGATCAATCAGGCCTTGGCTAAGTTAGGTCAGGTTAGGTCAGGCAAGGTTAGGTTGGCTTAAGAGAGGTTAAACATGAACAAAATCTGATCTAACCAAACATAAACTATCTGTTTCAGCTATCCATTTAAATAGATAGACTCTTTATAGCTGACAGAATATCATGGCTCTCTGGTTGGACCCATGGAGGTGACCTCTGTTTTCAAACCATGGTGCCAGGACTCCACTGTTGTCTCTGTGCACAGAATGGGGGGCATTTTCAACCCAGAGGTTCTCAATTATCTTATTGCATGCCCTCATTCCCTGCTTAGTATTTTTCCTGTCCACACCCATGACCTGCAGTCACTAAAATGAAAAATTTATGACTTTTAAGTATATCCAAGCACAGGGACAATAATTTTGCCTTACAGTTTTTGTGTGTAGAAACAGAAATCCATTGTTTTAATATATTCATTTTATATCCACGTAAATATTATTATTTATATTCTGATGCCCACCTAAAGGATAAAAACAACAAAGTGGCTGCTGATGTATGTACTTTGTTTAAGAATAACAAAAAAGTCCAAAGTTACAATTGAAGGTTTTGGCAAAAAATATTTTCCAAATCAACCAAAGAAAGTTAGCAGAAGTCAGTCATTACACAACCCAAACTAATTTGACATAAACCCTGCCTCTGATGTGGCAAATTACCAATCACAGTGCAGAATTTTGGATTGGCATATGCTCTAGAAAATTAAAAGTCCAGGAGACCTAAGCCCTGATTGAGCAAACCCCCTGCGTAAACAAGTCAAGCCCACCTTGATGTGGGACCTGCCCCCCTAAGGTCATGCCCGAGTTTTGAGAACCACTTGTCTAACAACAAAACTTAACCTTAATTAACATGACTTTCACTACCTTAACCTAGCTTAATCTAAGTAAACCTTATTTTACCTAAACTAATCCATGTTAACTAAACTACCTACAATTTTAGACTTAAACTTACATAACTTTACGTAAATCGAACTAACTTTACCTTATTTAAACAAATTGCATATTTTAACCCAAACGTACCTAATCTCAATTAAACTAACCTACCATACCCTTACTTAGGCTAATCTTAATTTACCTTACCTAACTCAAATTAGCTTGGCATATCTCAACCTAACCTGACCTCATGTATTGGTCTTAACGTTCCCCTGCAAGCTCCTAGAATGAAAATAAGATTCACCATGCAGATAAATTAAATTTTAACTCTTCAAAGCTGTTTGTAATTTTCACCCAGATTATTTTATAGCATGTAGCTAATAGTGCAGATAAAGAGGCTCATATTTTCACAAGTAATGCACTAATGTATCAACTCCAAAGTCCAATCCAAATTAATTGGATTAAGAAAACAAACATTAAGGAAAATTGCCATTTATCGTGTAAATATTAATGCTGATTAGGATTTCAGCCTTAGTTCAATGATATTTTTAATATATATATAGAGCGGTGTTATGGTGCTTGAGGAAATCCTCAAGGGGTCCTAGGGCCGACACAATAACCCAGTGAACATTTTGTATACTTTTCCATGAGTACTGGGGTGATTTGTTTTTCTCTGTGTATGATTTAAGTAAGAAAAGATTTATCAAAATAAAGTCAGGTCAGTTTATCTGTCACCCACTTCAATGCTTTGCTGTTATTTTTTCAGTTTGTTTTGTCCCTGGAAAAGTCCATACCTTACCTCTTTTATTTACATTTGCAGAGCTGCTCCAGAAGAGTAGGACATGTTGTTTTACAGACCTACCCCTGATATCTGGGAACCAGATCTGTCCCTGTGTTTTCTGTTGTTTAGAAAATTCAAACATTTTCAGTATTTCTTTCTGGGACACCATGGCGCTGCAGCAACAATTTACATTGACGCCTTCAGGTGATGACATAATGGCTACATCTGTAGAAAAGAGACCTCCAGCTCCACTATGGACCCCTTCTAACCTTATCCCCTCCATTTTTTTCCCCCTAAATCTTTCAGTCCTTATTTCTTCTCTCTCATTCAGCTAGAAAGGGTCAAAAGCTCAGGGGCTCTGAGCTGTTACAATTTCTATGCTGTCAAGGTGAGAGATTTATCCAAATAGGCTCTGTATATCATTCAGGAAAACACAAGACCTTTTGATTATCTCTGTGAGTCTCATTTATCTCCCTAACGCTCTCAGATTAAATTCTTATGACCCAAACATATTTAGTATTCACGTACTGGCACAAACAACTTTCTCTTACATTATGAAAGTATTGCTTCTTGACAAACAGATCCTTCCTGCCTGGTAGAAATCCAGGTCATGCTAAATGGCACTCCTGGTGAATGTGTTTTTGCCCTCTTTAATCTATGTAATAGTCTTTTTTACTGCTGTGCCACCCTTGCTGCTAGCATGTACACTTTCACAGAGGGCACTAATTATACCACCTCTTAAAGCTCTTTACATGTGTTTTTAGATGTAATGCTATTAAATTGGCATGTAGTTAATTTTTGTTGTTCTTTGTGAATGATACTCTACATTCACTTTCTATAAGATGCATTGCAAGCAGTAAAATATCCATCTAACTTGGATCAAATAAACACAATATGACTTAACTAATTAGGAAAACATGCTAGTATGAAATAGAAGCTCATGAATAAAATCTCTTAATATTTTGTCTAGAATATGTGTTTTTAATGCACAGTGACACTCTGAATATGTTTGAGAAGAGGGATGCTTACTGTTGGGAATGTCTTCATCTTTTACTATATGCTGTGTAGGAAATGGCTTTCAATAATCAAATTCAATGTTTTTGGTGCAAAATGACCTTAAAGCTATGACTAACAAACTCAGGTCTATCTCCCCCTTGGCATGCAGTAAATAAAAAGTTTGTACGCAGCCACCCTCTTAAATTAGAGCCTACAGACTCTGTAATAGTGAAATATTATACACAGGATTATGAATGTAGCTATTGTAGCATCTGCTCTTAAAATGTGCCCCTGATGTTGAAATGATGTCTAAAAAAGGTTTTGAAATATTGTTTGATGAAAACTAAAGGTAGATGCCATAAATGTAAGTGTCCAAGAAGATAATAATATGGCATATGGTGGCTGTGAATGGTAGACTCAGAAGAAGAAGAAGCAGGCTTCAAGAGGAATTGCTATTACTATTACTTCTCTTTGTGGTTTGATGCGTAGATACCACTAATTTAATTCTGTTCATACCCTATTAAATGCCTGTGTCATATGTGTGACTCAATTTGTCTCACTCTAAATGTAACATTAACAAATATTTCCATCAGAACACAATAATTTGTATTTGTTTGAAAGTTGCCTTTAGAAAAAATCAACAGAAAATTAAAGAGGACAGACAGAATTCTGCCAAGAAATGCCCAAGAAATGCTCTGGGTTTCAAATTTGGCCCTCCTGAATTTTTAATTAAAAGTCTCTGCTATAGGTCATTTGGGTTTAATTATCAAGAATACAAATTGATTTTACATTTCAGTATTCTATAAACATAGGGCAGGGTAGATATAAGGCCAAAAGGTAGCTTCTTATTGGTATAACATAGCATAATTGTCACAATGAGGCCTCTCCCACAAAGCCACTACTTTGTGTCAAAAGTTGGCACAAAAACTCCTTGTTACATCAAATCATTAACCCAGTGGATCGCTGCCATGGCCGCCAACCAGGCTGCTAAACTCCAGACCCTCACTTTGTGGCTTGACAAGCCTTCACCCCATGGTGTGCTGGAGCCTCTAATCAGTATTAGACCATGAGGACCAGTCCTGCTGCTCCAACATGCCCTCAGGCTGTGAGAGAGCAGCACCTCTTTAAAGTCAGACTTCAGGAAGGTTAGCCGTCATTATGAAAAGGGTAAATCTTTAAAAGGCTGTAGAGTTAGCTAGAGTTTATTATGTAACATTATCACATTTAAAGACTCATAATTAGGAGCATTGTTGCCTGGTAACCTGATTGTGGTTTCAAGCTCTTTTAGAAGAAATATGGATGTATTATTTTGCCAGGTGCTTTTTGAATAATGAAATAATAGGGGGCCTTTATTTATGAATAAAATTTAGAAGGAGTTTAAGCACAAAAAAATCAAAATTTATCATACATGTGCACAACAGTAGAACACACATCAGTAGGCAATCAGTGTTGATAAATCCCACATGTTTTTAACCAGCTGGCTTGTGAATGTTCTGGGTCATTTACATTCAAAACACCTTAAATAAACCATATGTGGTAACAATACAGTGCTGTAAAAACCATATGAATATTTTTATTGCCTCCCTGGAGTAATGCCGAAGAAAACAGAGAGATGAAGCTTTATAGAGAACAAACGTCTTCACAAAAGTGTAAAGAGGTTGATTGAAACATTTTCAAAAAAAAAACAAAAGAACTAGAAGAGCTAAGAGAGCAGAAACCTCTGCCAAGACATTTCGACAGTGTCAGGCAAGTTATTGTCAAAAATGTGGAAAACTTCTGTATCTTGCACTGCTAAAAAATCCTTGAAAAAACTGTTGGATCCACATCTGGATTTGGATCAACACTGGAATCTGACCTCTTCCCTCTTGTGCCATGACTATTCATTTCCTGATGAAGCCATCAAAATGTTGAGAACTTAATGAGTTATTAGTAAAATGGAGTACAATGCCCCATCTTGCAATGTTAAACAAATCTTTAAAAAAAATCTTGAATCTGCATTCATATTTGGATCACCACTAATGTTATATTACTTCTTCTTGGAACCATGACCATCAGTCCCTGAAATCTGTTCATCTCTTCTTGATTAAATTGCTAAAAGTCAAACAGACAAACAGACAAGCGAAACCAACTCACCCTACAGACGCTGCAAATTAGGCTCATCTAAAACCAATAGATATTGTTATGATAAAAAAAATAGACCATTTCTTGCATTACATTAAATTCTTCAAATTGCACTGCACAGCACTGCAGACTTGAAGACATGCGTACTTCCTTCACATTGTTGACAAATTGTGATAAAGTGTAAAATGAGCCCAGGCCAGAAATAACTCTATATTGTTGTTGAGTCCACGAACACTTGCTCTGGCACATGAACACAGGTAGCACAAGTAGCTAAAAGACCCTTTTGCCATCACCATCCAAGCAGCAGAGGGTTGACTTTCAACAACATGTATCCACACATCTGAAAAGTGTCAAGTATGCTTGCTCTTGAAAGACAAAAGCACTTAATTGTCTGCACAGTATCTGGTAATGCCAAGGTTTCCTCTGACTGACAGCACATTCCCTTGTCCACTGTATTGTTGCCTTGTGGCACACAGCTCTGAGCAGTAACACAGAATCATGGGAGAACAACCGCTTCATGCAGGAATTGTTTGAACATGCAATAACAACCTTACCAACAAGTCTTATCGGCTTTTAGAGGTTGATTTCGTGTCTGAAATGACATTATTCTGTGGTTTTTGTTCCTACCATGGAGTACATAGATGAGTAAAAGTCTGATGGGTTTGGGGTAAAAGTGTGTTATGGTATCCTATTATTTTCAGTTTCCTTAGCTGTAACCCAAGGACTAAGTGCATTTTAATTGATTGCTCAATGATTCAGCAACGATACAAAATAGTTTTCCAAGTTGATATTGAGGCGATTGACATGTGCTCTTCAATGTAAGTCATGCTCATTAAAAGTATTTATATGATAATTAATCAGTTAAACTCACCATCCACTTGCAAAACTCCTGCACTCTTAGCCTATGCCTTGTCCTTCCTGTTGGATGGAATTTGAGGGTTTCTACCTCTAAACCCACTCTTTGTCCATAGAGTCAAACTAACCCTCTAATCAACTCATTACTCCTGTCTCTGTTATACCTGATGGAACAATTTGTTGACAAATTACTACTGGGTAACTAACTACTACTGGTTAAAGCTGCATTCACATACTGAAGTTTTGGCAGACTTTTTGCAAAAAAAAGTCAGGTCACACAGAACTAAGTTAGCATCAGTCAGGAAATGCTTGTTCACTACATGTATCAGTCAGGAATACAGCTGCCCAGAATCTGCTTGTTGTGAATTTTGCTGAACACATTTTCTCTGAGAGACCCTCAAAAACAGACTGCTTCAATATTGCAGGTTATATGATAGCAGCAATAGAGTAGGACATATTGGGTGCATAGTTATATTATTTGTTACCAATTGTTTAATGTGTTAATTCTCTTGTATTTACAGAGCAGAGACCAGGGACCATTCATGGTTGCTAATTCAAATGAGGGTGTGTAGCCTGTGTTGGACAACCTGTTCTTGCCTTTGACCAGAGCTTTATGAGGCCACAGCCTGAACCTGCTTGGAGCTCTGAGGTCGTAAGAACCTAATGAAAGGTCTCGGTTTCTCTAAGGATAGCTTTTAGCTTCCTGCCCTCTCTGATCCATCTATTCCTGTTTTCACTTTTTGGAATGACCTTGACATGAGAGGGTGCCATGTGTGAAGACATTTGTAACAGTTATTTTGATTTATTAGTGAGGTGCTTTATGTCAACTCCAAACCAAAAAAGATGTAAGCTTTGGCCAAAAAGTAATTTTAACATATTTAAATGTATCCGGGATACTTTAATTACCTGTGCAAAAAAGCCTCTGTGCTCTACTGTTCTCTATCAGGGCTGATTTTTTCTGACACAATGAGAACAGAAACATAATGCACCATAATTAAAGAAAAGGTCCACACCATCACACTGAATCCAACCTCAATAATGCAAAGACCAGATCTGGGAGATGGATGTGAGTTTTAATGCAATGCAATATGTTTTTGTGCATTCAACATCAAAGTCAGATCAAAAAGAATAAATAATAACCATGATTCAAATTATGTATCAGCAAGCCGCTCTCCTCTTGGCACTGAGTTGTTTACTTCCTAAATTCATGAGTCAGCGCTTCACAAACTGACCTAGAAAGCAGCAAACCCCAGAGACAAAATGATACAGAGCAATGATGTCCACTGCTCCTACTTTTTTTTCTCAGGGGAGAACCTGTCTGGCAGACCAAGACAGCGAAACTAAGTCTTAACTTACAGTGGGTGCAGTGTATGTCACAAATGTAAGTGAGACTGCAGAAGTATCATTGAGTCTGCATATAGAGCTTTTCTCACTGAATCAATGTCTCACCCATCTTCAGTCCCTCTCTTAAGGGGGAGGACTAAGGAAAATGTGTGAGGATTTCCAATATTCCATTTTCCTTGTGTCCAGCCCTCTGTCATTCATTCGTAGTGATTCAATCAAGCACTGAATTAAGCACTTTACTTAACATCTAGTTCACGACACTTGTTTTTCAGTGATGCATTAATACAAGTTCATGAGGCAGTTTTACATTTTCTTCTTTAGATTTGTCCTTCAGCCAAAGAAACAGCTTTAGTTACTCAACAGAAAATAAGCTGTAAAACTGCAAATCCATTTTTTTTAATGAAAAATAATAATAACTTCATGACAAAACAGAAAAAAATGAGTGAGCATTAATGGGAAGGTTGGCTTGAATTTAAGATGTCATGAGAAATAAGAAGTCCAACTTTGATACTTTTTCTTTAAGAAACCATCCTAATTCTCAAGCCAGATAACCGCTACAAATAATTAGCTTGGATGGGGAGCACACACACACACATTCACAACTACACTGTAAAAATAAAAAATAAAAACTACAAAAACTCAAAATTTAAAGGCAACTATGCTGTAATAATGAAAACCTAACATTGCTGGCATCAAATACATTTTTCAGTGAAAAAAAATTACATTTTTCAGTGAATGAAACAATTTTTTTTTGTTGTGATAGGAACTTGATTCAAGAGTTATTTCAACTACCTATCCTTATAATTTTTTTTAATGTAAAGTCTTATTTCTTAACTTAAGTTGGAAAAACTTAAAACATTTAATTTAAGGTCAGGTGTGGTCAGGCCAAGGTCTGTACACAGGGTTCGCAGAAAGACAAAAGAAACTGGTGTGCAAGACTGGCACAGTGGTAAGCACACAAAACCCGTTCAAGATATGCTGAAATCTCTGCCTGAGATTGTCTTTGTTTTCAGAAGAATTTCTCTCAACTCAAAATTTTATGCAAAGTCTTGTGCAGATAGTTACCTTGAAGTTTTAGTTTTCTGGACTTTTTTTCATTTTTATTTTTTTACTGTGTGTCTGCACTGGATTTTTGAGTATAAGGTCCAACTCATTATTCTAAGTTGTGGTAACAACCACCTATAATAAGGACAATTTCAGGCATGAATCAAATCCAGGCCAGCTGAAGTACCCACAAGATGTGTCTAGTAGCTTACCACTGCCCCAGACCAGCACCCTAGAAGTTTTAGTCTTTACAGAAACCAAATGCACAGTACTTGGCCTGACCACGCATCATAGCGCCTGACCACAAACTAAACTAAACCTGTTCTTAGTTTTACCCACTTAAGTTAAGAAATGAGACCACATTTACATAAAAAACTTAATAACGACAGTTGAGATAAATACTTTGATACATTTTATAACAAAACATTTTGTTTTGTTTACTCAGAAACATATTCAATGCCAGCAATTTAAAGTTTTTATTATTGTAGTGTAGAAATTAGTCTATATTTTTACTGCTGCTACTTGCCCTTGCATTCACACAGGCTAACATACATTTTTAGCCTTTGGATACTGAAAGGCAATCTATAATGCTGCACGTGTACACAACTCATGTAATCAGAGACAGTTTGATATGTAATGACAAGCTATAGATGGAGGTGGTTTAGGATGCCTTCATCTGGGAAGTTTTGGTAGTGCTGACTTATACCTTGTCCTTGTGCCCTTAAAAAATGCATAATTTTTTATTAAAACTCGGCTTACATCTTTGTGCATTAACTTGAATCAAAAGGCCATGGACTATATTTTAATATTCAGGGTGGTTAGAAAAACTGAGACTTTGCTGTTGCTGCAGGTCACATCTACACACAGGAGAGCAGCTGCAGGAGGACAGACTTCATCCTCAATTGCTCAAATTGATCTTAAAAAATGCTCTTAAAATTTACTGTGAGACTCATTGATTTTGAATTTATTCCTGTGTTGAAATCTGTATGAAATTGGCAGGACATCAGTCAATTAGCTAACAGAATGAGCAAACATATGGTTATGTTGTGATGCGTTTGAGCTCTGCTTGAAAATATGACAGCATGGCAAATCTTAGAACCGGCAGCATGATGTGTTCAAAATGTTTCTAGGAAACAAAAAAGATTAGGTGAGTAACATTAGTTGTTTGGAGGTAAAATTTGTTCCTTTTTATCAATCTTAAAGGATTAGAAATAAATGTAACAAAATATACAATTATATGACTATCAATATGAAAATACATGAACAAAAATAAAGGATAATGTCAAATCAAAACCTTTTACATTTGTTTACACAAGCTTAATCAGCTTTGTCAAAAATATTTTGTGTTCTCATCTTCCTTTTAAAAAAGTTATTGATAGTGGTACTGATGAGGACTGATTTCTATCACTAAAGGTGTCTGTATTTCCAAAAAAATCATGATTGCCATCTCTTGGAATGCATGTGGATGATGCCGCTATTCTACAACATGATCTACAACAAGCAAACCAGTACTTCAGTCTCTCAAAAGTGACTCTGCTTTCACAGATTGTCATGTGGGATCTGTAAAGACAGACTACCACCAGTCTTAAAAGAGAAATTAGGAGCTATGTGAATGAAAACATCCTAAAAGAAGCAGGTTCGTTATTATTTTTGAAAGATAAATGAATTACCAGTGCCAGGAAGCTGAAGCTGCGGACATTCACTTCTTCAGAGGGATGTTGTCAGAAAGGACAGATGAGGATTTATAGCAAAACAGCCTTGTTTGAGCAGGGCTGAAATGGAGGGATTTATGGGCATGCCAAAATCCAATGAGAGTTTTTTTGGGGGGGCAAGTAACTTCAAAAATATGTTCTGTGGACATCTAGGATCAATGTAAAACTGTTGAAAAGGAGTCAATTATGTGACCTCGACTAAAATAATACATAGCTCATTAGTAGTTCAGGAGGTAAACTAAAGGTTGACTCTGTATCGATGACAAAACGTTACATCAACATTAGAAGCCCATCAAAAACTACCTGGGCTCTCCCAAAACAATAATCCTGACCCTTGCTTGCAACTGACAACATTTGTAAGTGAAAAAACAGGCTCAGCACTGCTTATGACAAGCCAACTTGGCAACACTGATTGGAACAGCCTGAAAGTATTACAGCAGTAAAGTGCAATAAACACATTAGATGGATCCAAATGAAGAACCACTGCTGCTTCACTTAAGTAAATGATCTGAGATTGTCTTCTGCCACTGTTCATTCATGCAGTCATTCACCTTCCCTAAAGGGCCATTGATATTACATTATGTCTTCATTTGTTCCTTCCCGCTGGTCAGACATTCAGTGATTCATGTATTATGATCCAATTCATTCCAGTGCAGTGATGAGCATTGTAATGAAGTCAGCTGGGATTGGTCCTGATGCCTTTCACAGCCACATCACAGCAGAATGAGACGGTTAAGATTTCCCAGACAGGCATGGCCTGCAGAGACAAGTGTTGAAAGTCATCAGAGATACTCGCTGGTGACTGTTAAGCATCAAATCACATCTTTTAAGATATTTACGGATCTACACTTGTCTGCTGTCACGCTGGGGGGATAAACAGTCATTCAAGATTAATTTTTCAATCCATTATTCAGACGGCTGATGTGAGAAATCAGTCATGACCTTATTCACACATCTGCCAGGCTGCTTCTCTACTTCTGCTCCCTCTGCAGGGAGTTAGAAAAAGCAAAGTCAGCTCATGTTTGAACAGTGTAAGAAGATTCTCCTGTACATGACACCCTCTGTGACTGTTAAAGACTTAACTAGCTCATTTTTTTCTCAGGCGGGCGTCTATGAATGTCAGCAGGACAGGGGTCACTGTGCCTACAGGAGACAACAGCTGAGAAGTGTCAGTCTATTTCTGTTCTCCTCTTCTTTGAGTCTCTCAGAAGGAGGTGTGATCATTTCGGAGCGGCTGGGAATCCAGGCAATCTCACCCTGAAGGGAATTCAATCTCTGGTGTGCTTGTTCTAACCCACATTTCAGGAAATCTATCAAAAGCTCACAAATCTACTCCAAAACAAAGCTCAAGTCTGGTATTTGTTGTTGAATTGGGTCAAATCAGCATAGAGTAAACCAAAAGGGAGCCCTTACAACAACAGGATAAGATGATACCAAAAGTTATCAGCCAGAAAACCAAACCTTGTAAACAGAGACAAGGCTACTCAGCACTACTAGGTAGATGTCATGCCCCCAAATAACCCCAGAGCAATAAAGCTATTATTAAGGACACAGAGGTTGTGTCCTCTGGGCTTCAAGGAATTTAGATGTTTTAACGACCACAGTACAGGGCAAAATCTTGTTTTGGTGTTTCACTTTTAAAGCTTTATGATACAGAAAAGACTATTCTTGTTTCCTGTTGGTACTTATTGATTTATGTATTTGTCCGCACTTTTTGTAAAAAAAAAAAAAAGTATGTTGCTACTTTTTCCCTGTACATGTGCAGGAGGTGATGATAATAAAGAAAAATCTTTTATGCTTTATCTTCGTTGTCAAATATATTAATACCTTTTTTTTTTTCTTTTTTGCTGTTAAGGGGCAGATTCCACAAACCAAGTTCCAATGAAGTTGGGACACTGTGTAAAACATAAAAAACAGAATACAACAATGATGATTCCAACCTATATTCAATTAAATGCCCTTCAAAGACAAAGTATCTGATGTTCAATCTGATGAACTTATTATTTTTATTATTATTTTTTTTAATATCCACTCATTTTGAATTTGACACCTGCAACAAGTTTCAAATATGTTGGGACAGGGGAAACAAAGGACTGTGAAAGTTTAGGAATGCTCAAATAACACCTATTTGGAATATTCCACAAGGGAAAGGGTTGATAAGAAAAAGACACGTGTCATGATTGGGTATAAAAGAAACATCCCTACAAGACTCAGTTGTCAATGACGGGGCGAGGTTCAACACTTTGTGAACAACTGCCTGAACAAATAGTTTATGGACAGTATTTCTGTGTGTAGTTGCAAGGAATTTAGGGATGTTATCATCTACAGTCACTAATATCATGAAAAGATTCAGACAATCCACATAAATCTCTGTACGTCAGAGGCTAGACTGAAAATCAACATTGAATGCCTGTGACCTTTGATCCCTCAGGCAGCACTGCATAAACTGATGTTGTTCTGTAAAGGATATTACCAAATGGGCTCAAGAACACTTAAGAAATGTTCAGAAGTCTGCATCTGTGTTGGTGCCCATGGCATGGGTAACTTGTACATTGTAAAGGCACCAGTAAAGTTGAAAATTACATTGAGGCTTTGGAGCAACATATGCTGCTATCCAAGCAATGTTGTTTTCAGGGTTGTCTCTGAAAGTAAGAAAATTCCAAGCTACATTCTGCTTGTGTTACAGTGTGGCTTGGTAATAAAAATAAAAATAAAAGACTGTGTGTACATGACCTGTCAGTCCAGACCCTTCTTCTGTTGAAAAAGTGTGGCACATTATGAAGCGCAAATCATGACAGTGGAGAGGCAAGCAAGGGTGAGAAACAGGTCTTCTTGGTGCGTTGTCTTCCTAGGACAACTACTTTGGGCTCTCTCTCTGACTTCACCAGTCGCACAGAACATGGTCCCAAGTTTGAAAATGGTACCAGGGCTGACGCCAAATAATTCTGCTACTCTGTGTACTGGAACAGCAGCTTTCGATAGCAGGGGATTTTGGCACTTTTTGTTGTTGTTTTTTCTTTTTTTGGGGGGGGATACACAATCCTTACTAGTTGTATCTTGTAAAACTAACAAACAGGCTTTTCAGCAATCTAAAATACCATGCCAACTGGTATCATTGCAGGGGAGAAATACATTTTCCAAACGTTTTTTTTGCGAAGTATAAGTGAAGGAAAGTGCAATTTTGAGAACAAGAGTAAAACAGAAATATGCCAATCATTTTCTATCCTCCTAAGTGCATAATCTACAATCTACAAAATCCCAGAAATACACACAGAAAGAAAGAAAGCTCCCTCTCTCTATTTTAATGCCTGACCCTTATAATCTTTTGTACTTATTTCGTAGAGTAGAGTTCATAACTTTGTGAGTCTGGGGTGGAGTGATGCACTGATGGGTACTGGAGCTCTTTGCTACAGTCCTGCTGCATCCTCCACCACGTTATTAAATGTTTATGGTGAATCTAGCCAGGAGCCATAACCCTTCACCTGTGAGTATTTCTCGACAGCCTATAGAGAAAAAAACTTGATACAGGTGTAAAAGGAGCAGCAGGTCTTCATAAGAGAAGTCCCCTCTCTGTGGCCTATATTCAGTGTGTGCGCTTTTCAGAGCTGTAACTTGTTACCTCTTGAGTTTTCAGAAAAGCCCCTCCTTGGACAAACCCCTCTGCTTTAGCGTCACACAAAGTTCACTCCAGTCCAGTCCCCTCTCCCTGCGCTCAAACTCACATCCTCTGTCATCCACGCGCACGCTCACCTCAGACGGTTGGGTAGTCGCGCGCCTGCTGCGACTTTTTTCTTCCGTCGTGGGCGCACGAGACGACCTGTTGGATGCTACTTCAAACATTTTTGCTAGCTTGCTGTGCAACTTCCCACATATTTTGTCGCTTTTCTCTTTGAAAACTTTTACGAGGGGACTTTTTTCTTTTTTTTAAATTCAGCAACACTGGAGTTTATGGACGTATGAGCGGCTTAATTGCGTTTCCAATTGTCGAACCGTGCCCCAATTGGACTAAAATCAGCATTTCACGGTTACAATGAATAACTCCGTGAAATAACTCCCTCCACCAGACCAAAAGGATTTCAAGGTATGCTCTTACCCAGCGCAACGTACATTACGGTAATGTTTTCATCTCTGGAGCTTCATTTACTTCAATATCAGTCACAAGTTAAAGCGTCGCTCAGGTGGAGTTCTGATGGATCTGAGGTTAAACTTGTTTGTGCTCCTGTCACACTAAAGACAGAGAGAGATGTAGGGTCTACTATAAGGTCTATCCCTCTTTCTGGTTAAATCCTCATGCCTCTTTTTTATTACATGAACCTCCATAAGTTTGACTGGGAAAATACCTGCCATTCAACCTATTGCAGGAGGGCCAGTTAGGAGGATTCTAAGGGCCAATGACTGTCAGGGGACCCTGGAAATATCATGGGATTGTTTGTTGCCATGGAGGCTGTGTTTTTGCCAGCTTTTACCAGTTTGTATGTGAGATTGTGAACATGATAATTCAAAAATTATGACCGGATTTTAATCAAGATCTCTGGGAATATTAGTAATGGCACAATGAAGATCTGATTTGATTTTGACTGTGTTCAGAATACAGATGCAGCTCCAGGAATTTTATTAACAGTGCAAGATAAAGCAGTTTTCCTCATTTTCTGCTAATAAATCAATCAGTCCTGATGGATTTTTATGCTATTTTCAGATAATGCCATTAATGGTACAAGTAAGAGGTGATGATTTGAATCCAGGAATTATTTTTAAGAATTTGTTAGCATTGTGATAAAGCGCAGTTTTCCACGCTTTTGCTTCTAACTCAAAATGTTCTCAACAGATTTTGATGACAGTTTTTGGGAATGCTGGTCATGGCACAAGGGAGAACTGATTAACTGAGTTTGGTGGTGATCCGAATCCAGACATAGACACTGCGAGATAGAGCAGTTTCCACATTTTTGACAATAAATCACCTAAAAAATGTTGGAAATGCCTTGGCACAGGTTTGTGCTGTTTGTTTTTTTTTTGTAATGCTTAGTTCATTATTTGGTCAACAAAAGCTATAAATACAAAAATGAAAGGTAAAATATAGAATAATAGAGAGTAGAAAGAAGTATAACTTTACATGATCTGCCCCTCTTTTACACTAATTAACAAAGAACATATAAAACACAAAACTTAAAAGCCATCATTAGGATACAGGGACACACTTAACCAGACAAAGAATATCACAAAACCTGACACCACAACACAAACAGAACAAAACTATGTTTTCACATTTTATCATGTGTAATGAACATAATGATTTAGTATATATTTTATTATCAATGTTTTTTGCATATAAGTATATTAACTTTTTGCCATAGCTCTGATCTCTTTTCTCTTCACAAACAAAAATAATCCAGACTTTATTGTTTTACATTGCAAAAATTGCAAAGAAAACGAAAATAGGGATTTTTTCCTTTGTTACTAAAATTGTATTTAAATAAAATGAGGCCCTTTGAACATTTACTAGAGGATAAAGGTTAATTTTTGTTTTCTTTTTTCAGCATATTAAAATATTTAGGTATTTAGAATTTAAAAAAACGTTTTAAAAGTAAGACAAATGTATCATCAGCAAAAGCTTTAAATGTTTTAAAGGTAAATTCTGTGATAAACTGGAACTAAAAACCTCTGCCAAGGCATTTCCAACGTTTTTGGCCGTGTTTTGATTAAAAGTGCAGAAAACCACCCTATCTTGCACTGTTAAGAAATCATTGGAAAACTTGCTTGATCCACATCCAGATTCAGATCACCAACAAAATCTAATCACTTCTTCCTTGTGCCAAGATTCCCTGAAATTGTCTGTTGAGAACTTATCAAGTTATTATCAAACATTGGAAAACTGCCCTTTTTTACATAGTTAAAAAATTCTTTAAAATATTTCCTTGATACACATCTAAATCGGGATCACAACCAAAATCAAATATCCTCATGTGCCATGACCAACATTCCCTCAAATTCAAAACCTGTTCATTAGTTTGGAATGATCACATTAACTAAGTAATTAACAAAGACTGACAAGAACACAACCTCCTTAGCAGAGGTAATTAATCATTTAACTGCTTTAAATTGTCCAAGTGCCATAAGTTCTTAACAGTTCGGAAATAAACCCACTATTTATTCTAAAATGTTAGCAGATGGCCATTTTCTCCACTGTTTGAAGATAACTTTAGTCTTCAAACAGTTATTGGACTTTAATTATTAAAAGTGTTTTTTTAAAATATCAATTTATCATCTTGCTTCACAGATGCTTGTGATGAGAGATTGTGAGTGCTGGATTGGGATAGGGCCCAATCTCATGTCTTTTCATGGGGCCCAAAATCTCTAGCAGCACCCCTGAGCTAATGCGCATGCGCTAACGTGTATTTTCTGAGACAGGTGCTACATCTCAGTGTGCCTTTGCAGCTCCACCATGGGTCTAAGGATAGGGAGTATCTTGTATTGTCGAGACAGAAAATCCCCTGGAGTCAACTGTATGATTCTGGGCTGTATGATTAAAACTGACTTGACGTGTGAGTCTGTGTGTGTCTGAGACAGAGACAGAAAAAGACAGAGTCTGTACTTTTTTGGACATATCACCGTGGGGGCTTTTTACTGCTCCCTATCAGCCCTGACGTCCCCACTTTTCTCTCCTTTTGCAGTGATAATCCCAGTGTGGCTTCTCCTCTTGGGGAGTGAAGATGTGTCGGAGTGTGTGTGTGCCGGGGGCGCTGCTCACACTCCTGGTGCTGACGCTGGCGGTGCCTGAGGGCCAGGCCTGCCCAAGGAGCTGTAACTGCTACCAAGCCAGCGAGGTTCATTGTACCTTCCGTTCCCTGTTTGCCATTCCTCCAGGGCTGCCCGCACACACGCGCCGAATAAACTTAGGGTAAGAACATTGGTTCATAATGTTGTCAAACTACTGGCCCTTTGACACTTCTTAATACTGTGTAGTTTAGAGCAATCCTAATCCCTGTTGTTTGATAGATAAGAAAGGAACAGAACAGAACAAGTGACCCCAAAGTGGAGGTCAGGACTCACTGAGGGGTCAGAAGACAACGAGGGGTGGATCGCCAGATGCTTTCTAGAGAATAGAAATATAGATAAAAGGTTTGAAATGGTATATTTTTGCTGAAAAAGAGTAGTATGTTAAAAAATTCCAACATGTAATATTGCACATGACAGTAATTACACGTAGGGGTTTGCTGCTTAAAGGGAAGCACAGAGTGGGGCTCCCGACCCTGGTATTGTTATTTTAGGGGTCACAAGCTGGAGAGTTTGTCAATCTTAGGACTAGAGTATGATAGTACTGGAAAATGAATTGAACTATACAATTAGTTATTATTATTATTATTATTATTATTTGTGTACTTATAACATATTTGCATACCACTGACGCAGCAGGTGGAGCAATCTGGATTGAGTTTTTTGTCCAGTTAAGGTCAATTAATGATGAGGTTATAGCAGTGTAATGCATCTACATGCACTTTAGTAATCTAATTAAAAAACAATACATAAAAAAACAAAACAAAAAAAACAGAAGCTAGTTTATATGGTTCTGTTTTAAGCTTGATTTCTCTTCACAAGTTCACAATAATGAAGCAAAACTGCTGCCGGCTTTTTACATCTTTTTTTTTTTCACCTACATCTATTTTGTCACTTTATAGTAAAATACCTCAAATGTTCAAGTAATTTATCAACCAGCCGGTGAATTGTATTCATAATCTGTATCTAGTTGAGCGTGAAATTCATTTTCCTTGAAAACGAATTTGCTCTTGCTGCTGCTTGCCTCACTTTTTGTTTATTTTTATTGTTCCTCACTTATGTGCAAATGTAAAAGAAAAAGAGGAACCAGTTAAAAATGTTTACACAAACTGAATAATCTGACATTCAGTCAAAATGGCCGTGATCTGATTAAGGTCATCAGACTATGCAGTTTATTCAAAAAGTCTTGTAATAATCCTATGGTGTGCATGTAAACAGACTTTATGTGTTTTTGACGTTACTCTGCATCAGGGTTGAAATGTCATGCCAGTTTTCATTTTGGGATTAAAAAATAAAATGAACAGAATTAAGTTACCACTGAGAGATGTAGTTAATTCATGTTTAATTTCTTGATAATCTAAAAAAATAATCATATTTTTCAATTTCTTATCACCATTTGTTGTTGTAACTAATCCATGTAGTGGAGGTGTTGTAAAATCAGTTAGTCATAGTATTAAATAATAGTGATTTTAATGTCAAACAAATTAATTTTTAAAAGATTTTCACCGTAACAGAGTGGCCCAAGAATAAAGTACTTAATAATCTCCAATTGGAAAAAGAATTTTTGACATCAGCTTTTACAGGTAAATGTGAAAACATGTGAGAAAATAGAAACAGTACAGAACTGCAAACCAACTTCAAAATGAAAATAAAACAACAATATACAGTCAATTACCATGAGGAGTCTTCATCCATCTGATGATTGGTGCTGCAGTTGTAAGAGTACCAAAAAAAACTCCAGATAGTCAGTTAAAGGTAAAAATGAATCCTTGTCTTATGAATTCCTCAGTTACATCTTTTCTGGTTTGGCAGTGCAGGACAGAGGAGTGTTTGATGTTACTGTGTAGACAAAATGCACTAAAATGTGTTTTATGGAAAGCCCTCAAATTGTTCTTGAGATATTGTACCCACTATGATAATGAACCCCCTCAATTTTGTCACTTTTTTCTTGAGTCAAACTGAAAATTTGCAAGAGGTTCAAACAAAATCTCTCAAAATGTTCTTGATGTACAATAGAAAATGTTATGCCTCTGGCCCTGGAAATCTCAGGTGAAGAGGTATGATAAATATGCTGAAAACATGCTTAAAAAACAACAAAAAGGATAGAAAGGATTAATAGCCAATCAATCAATCAATTAATCAATCTTTATTTGTATAGCGCCAATTCATAACAAGTGTTATCTCAAGACACTTTACAATAGCCCAGGTTGAAGACAAACTTCATTTTATGGATACACATATATGCATAGATACATATATAAAATGCACATATACATATATACACAAATACTTACATCCAACACCCAACAAGAATCCAATAGCCAATCAGGAATCCCTCCATCATGGTGGCAAGAAAAAACCTTCTGTTCAGCAGCAGGAAATCTTGAATGTGGATCCCAGCCTCATGATGAACAGCAGCTCCTTATAAAGGGTGTCACTTTCTATATTGGTGTAATACAGGTAGTTTATTTTAATTTTACTTGCATCGTATATGTTTAATATTTTGCCATAGCAAAAACACTTTAAGTACTTTTGGGCTTTCCTTGACCTCCAACCTCTGTCTGCTATCAAATGTTAAACCACAGTAAAAGCTAGTAGGCAAACATGAATGTGTTGCAATTTTTGATTAAAGATTCTTAATTTTGTGATACTTTATCTGTTGTTGTAGATTCAACAGCATCAGCAGGGTCCATGAAAATTCTCTGGCCGGGTTAAAGAAAGTGGAGCTCTTGATGCTTCACAGCAATGACATCCACCATCTTCCAGACGGGGCATTTAGGGATTTGAAGTCATTACAGGTAAACTGAAGTTAAGGCATCTTCAAAGTGCTCTAAAACAATGGAAAAAGAGGAGTTTAATTAGATGCTGGTCTAGAAAATGATGACAGACTTGGAAACTTAAGTATAGCAGGCATGCTAAATGGAGAATTAAGAGGGTGCAGCTTCTTCCCTGACTGATATACTTTATAGAGTGACAGACTTTGCTTTTTGGCAACTATCAGCAACTTATAAAGATACTGTGCTGAAACATCATTTGCCTGAAAATAACTTTTAATGCTGTATATTAAAGTATTATGTTGGTTATGGGTGGCAATAAACAATTTTCCTCACATATTCAACCTTTTTGCACTATGGAGATGAATGTTTTTGCAAGATAAATACATTAAAACCAAAACTCAGTCAGTTCTCCACAAAAAAAGAAGAACGAAATCCCTATTCAGCTCCAGGCAGGGAGGATTTCCTGCACTTCTAAGCAAAAGTACTTGATTGCAGAAGTTTTCAAAGTTTACTATAGCCTTTCTAGGATCCCACAGTTTTTATAGCACTTTAAGTGAGAGTGATAAACATGCTTACACTCTTCAACAGAACAGATTTTACTTTTAATGTGACTGATGGAGGGATAACAAAGATATGTATCATCTGTCAAAAGGGTCTAATACCATAAAGAGGGAAGCTACATTGATAAATGTGCCTTAATCTTGCGCTCATTCTGCTAATAACTAATGAATTCATAAAAGGATAAGTTATGCATTTGATCTGTGAAACCAGTATGCATATTATTACAGCAGTATTTTAAGATTCTGTTCCCATTTTTCTAATTTCTGTACAGCTAATACCTAATTTATGGGCCATCATTCTTCTCGCTGCTCAGTGACAGGAAACACACTGGACAGTTTAGCAGCAACCTCGGGGCAGAGTCAGCGCTCCGTGGGGAAGTGATATTACTCAACCAGCAATTGTCCCCTTCATCTCCCAGGCAGATGCTGATATATTTGCCATTGTGTGATAATACGAACCATATTTCCATGTGCTGACATCTTCACGTGCTAGATCTGTCAGCAGCTGGAGCCCTTCCAGCTAAGTAGCCTCCCTGGGGAGCAGATTTATCATAATCCTTGCAAAATCACAGCCCTAAAACCTGGTTTCCATGGTGTGCCTTCCAAACTTCAGAGTCCCGAGAGTTTTCTGCTGATGAAAAAGGGCTAAATTTTCCATTTGAAAAGTTGAAGACCCCAAGTGCCAGAATATCCTTTCAGTTATCCCTGCTTTGACCCAATAAACTCCAGGCAGGATACATCGCCTTAATGTGCACTGTGGGCTATTTCTTGAGTCTGAGCTCCAAGTACTTCCAAATTTAACTTTGAGCCATTCTGCTTACAGAGAATTTTCCTCAAGCTCCTCATCCTCATTCCATTCCCCTTCTTATCATTTGTCATTAACTTCATTTACAAGCATATGGATCCCAGCATTAGACTAAGGATCATAGCATGTATTCCTCATCAGCCTTGAAGTCTGTTATTTGAACATTCTCTAATCCGTCTGCTCTCCCTCCTCCTCCTCCTCCTCCTCCTCCACAGATACTAAAGCTGAGCTACAACAAGCTGAGAGAGATCTCCTCATCTTTGACCTTCTCTGGCCTGACCTCACTCCTGCGCCTGTACTTGGATCACAACCACCTCCAACACATCCACCCCCGGGCCCTGCTCCAGCTGCCTAGCCTCAGGCTGCTACGTCTGCAAGGAAACAGGCTGCATCAGCTGCACCCACACACACTGTGCACGTTGTCTTTGCTAAATACTTATTACTTCTCTACAATCAGGTGAGCCCAAACACTTTAAGCATTTAGTATGTTGTCATTAAGGGAATCACGGCATGTCAGTGCATTTGGCAGGTTGAGCTCTTCTGGTTGGAAGAATAGTGTGAACTTAAGAGTCCTCTGAAAAGACTGACAAACTCAAATCAAAACAAAATAAACATCTGAAGTTTTGTTTTGTTTTGTCCTGTTTTTAACCAAATTTAGCTTTTGCTTCAAGCTTGAATAACCTGATATGTCCATGAATCATAAAAAATATAAACTATTAAAGGATATTCATATTCAAGGCCTTTTTGCCAAATACTGCAGAAACAGCATCAGGCTATTGAAAAGATTTGAAAACGATTTCACTGATTTAGTTTACATGTTGTCCACAATATACAAAAAAACCCCAGGTATTTTCATGACCTGTCTATAAAACCAACATGAGAAAATCCCTCCTCTCCCTCTGTGGCTTGCTTGACCTTTCAGAAACAGTGAAAACATCTTAAGTTTGAGGAAAAAATCCCTCATCGATGTCATGATATTGTACAACACCTCCCTAAGATGGGAGTCAGGCCAAACTGGGCTCATGATAATTTACACCGAAGCAGCCTCTTTTGAGCAGGGCTGATACAGAGGGCTCTAATTTCCTGGCGCAACTCAGGGTGGTGCAGTGTGGCGCAGCCTGGCGCACCCCGCGCAGTGGTTATTTTGTCCGGCGCACTGCCGTGCGCAGCCAATTTGGCAATTTGGTAGACCGGCTGCGCCGAGATGGGTGTGACAGCGCACCAGGGGGAGGTGTCGAAAGATTCAGCTTGGTGCAGTGACAATTTCGTGCCAAAAAACGGTGCCGAAGGTGCACTGAAAGCCCGCCAGCTTCAACCTGGTCTATTCTCGGTGCAGACGAGGCGCACCCAAGGCAGTGGTAAATTGGCTGACAGACGCACAGTGCGCACACGTCACCAAAACCTCACAGGCAGGTATCCACAGTGTCAGGCACATTTCAATGCAATAAACAATAACAGTAACCACTATTTAATGTAACCGTCTGAACCAGCGTATACATTTTTATCTATATTAATTGTCTGATGTCAGATCAGAGACGTTTGTCATAACTAACGAGTTCACATCTCTCAAGCCAACGACAAACAGCCATATCATCCGATACGGAGTATCCGGCTTCTCTCATCTCATGAAATTCAAAAGAAAAGAAAAAAGAGAGAGACGCTCGCTGAATAAATGTGGGTCACTCAGTGTCTTAAGGATTTACCTGTGATTGCCCATATTTCTCTGTTTTAATCTTTATTGGTAACATGATCTAAAAAGATGGAGTACATTATTGCAAGGAGGATGAGGAGGAGATATCGGGGGGAATATTTCACCAAAGGTTCTGCTATTTAGCGATTACAGACCAGGAATGCAGGTGGATCACAAGCATGATGAATGGATTAGCCTGCTGCTGTGTTTAGATGTAATTATAACTTAATTTTGTACTCCTATTCATGAGACAGGGGCGGATTACATCTGTCCCACGAGGTGGTCCACACGGTGACGCGCATCGTGTCCTCCGATACGCGGCCTGGTGGCCCCTGCGCTCTCCCGGGTGCTGCAAAAGTGACAGTGGCTCTGACCTTCTTCTCCACCGAGGTGAAATTGTCACTGCGCCTCGCCCGCGGCGCATTTAAAGGCGAGGAGAGGCGTTCATTTGATTGGTGAAGATCGCACTCGGCTGTGTTAAACCCACTCACGCCTTTTCTCCTCCCTCTCTGCTACTTGCGCCGCTGGAAGAGACGGAGGCGTGGGTGCGCCTCCCTGCGCCAGACTGCGCCTTGCACGAAACTTGAAAAATGCCCTGGACACACCCCGTTTGCACGGCGCAGGCGCGGCGCAGGGCAGGTGCGCCCCGTCTGTGCCTGGTCTACGAAATTAGAGCCCAGAGGGGTTTTGAGGCACACCAAAATCCAATGTCTGAGTAGATAACTACTATATGAAAATATAAAGTATAGTTTGTATATATAGTTTTTATATATAAAACTATAAATTCAAGGGACATTATAGAGTAGTGAAAACTTGTTGAAAAAGGGTCATGTACTGGAACCTGAAGCAAAAAAAAGCTGTATTTTGCCTATTTTACAATAGAGAATGCATCAACTAACAAACATGTAACAAAAAAGCAAAAAAAAAACCTTTAAAAGATGAAGTGCTTTTTAACTCAGAAGCTCACATCTGTTATATCTTTATCATATTGCCATTAAAACAATCAATATCACCTTCAAACAACTGCAGCTTTTCTGGCAGAAGATTTAACGTACATTTCAAGTTACATTTGAACACAGCTAACAAAAAAGGTAGTGCTTTTGTAGTTGAATACATCATATTTTAACTACATGTCAGCTTGTTAAGTTAGTTAATTCGAGGTTATCCTGTTGGATTCATCACAAATTTTAATGTCAGACTAATATTTTTAACCAGTGGGATGTTGGACAAAGTCTTAGAATGTTTTACATGGCTGATTTCGGTAAATCAGAGGGAAGCCTATGTTTCCCCCTGTATGAACTGAACTATTTTTGTGTACTGATGTTTTACATAAAATGACACTATGTCATGTGACTGATTAAAATTATATAATTACATTATTTTTACTAAGAAAGTAAGTAGTTTTATTTGTTCCTTTGTTAAACAAAAATATATAGGAGCAATGTAGATTAATTTTACATATGATTGTAATCCCATTTCTACCAAAACCCTGCATATGTCCAAACTATTTATAATAGGGACAACATGAAATGAAAATGGTCATCACAGGAAGATGTCATGACTGTTTGAATGTCTACTCAGGACCTGTAACCCTTCTTCCCTCCTCCCATCAGGCAGCACAGGGCAGCCAATCAGCACAGAGCTCATTATCATAGACTCCAGTAGTCTCCCCACCCCCTCAGATCTCAGCGTTTCCAAAGAGGAGGGAAAAAGAGCTACATTTGAAATGCTGCAGAGAATATTTTTTCCATTTTTTTATTCAACTTAAGTCAAATTCTTGCTTAATGGACAACCAGGACATGACGTAAATGGCCAAACACATTAGAACATGGGATCGTTAAGGCAAAAGCAAGTCCATCCTGTTACTCGCAAGGTGTACCTAATAATGTGACCAGTGAGTGTATCTACACATACGCACATTTGCACTGATAGTATTTTTTATTTTGATTATGCCCTTCAAATGTTTACCACAGTTTGCTGTTACTGCCCTTTGTTGTACACACTGCACTTATAGTGTTGTCATAAAAAAATTCATTTTGAGCTCCTACTCTTCTTCTTTTACAATGAGATGTATAAGGTGGGGCAGTGGTGTAATAGGGATGTGTGTTTACACTGAATGCTCACAGGTCTTGCATCCTTTTTTATTTGTTGAAAGCACAATAGAACATGAAAAGCTCTATAATAATAATAACCATCTAAAACTCCTCATGGGAATTAAAAAGTGAAGGCTGACAGTGGAGTGTGTGCAAGTCAGACTCCAGGGCCAATTTATTATATCCCCCCTTTCTGACATCGACCTTTATTGTGTTTCTGAACATGTAACATGGATGGACATGATAAAAATGATGGATGATTTCAACCTCACCTGTCACCTCTCTCCCTTCTCACTTCCACTTTCTCCATCTATTCCTTCATGACTTTGATTCAGCCTTTGAGTTTTCCCTCCCCCTCTTCATCTCACCTTTTCTTTGCTTCCCTCCTGCAGACACATAGACCTATCAAACAACAGTTTGACCACGTTGGCCAGCGAAACTTTGGCAACGGCACCTCTACTGGAGACTCTTGTATTGCAGGCCAATCCATGGAGCTGTGACTGCAGGATGAACTGGTTTCTGAGCTGGAGTCTGTCTCATCCAGGTGACTGAAACATCCTCCAAATGACTTGGTTTGTTTGTCATTTGGCATGTCTTTAATAGGGTAAACAGAATGACATATTGTGTTTGAGAGACTTGCAGAAAATAATCATAACTGAGGCAATGAAGACTTTTCTTGGTTATTTCCGTCTATAAACCTCCTAAGTACAGCACTATAATGTATCAAATCAGACAGGTAATATAAAAATGGCATCGAGGCTCTTTGTAATACATCTGGTTTTGTTATCTTTCTACCTCAGACATCTCTCCACCTGCTTTTCATCAAATACTACTCATTGTTTCCCCCTGCTTTCTGTATCTTTTCCATTCAGTCTTGATGTCGTTACTGAGATGAAAAAACAAAAAAAAAGGCCAGACCGGAAAATGCGTCTCATTGATATGCCAGACTTAACCTGCCATGACTAATCCAGGATGACAGCATTGATGTGTGCAGGCAGATGAAATATAGGCTAATGATTGGTATGCTGGGATGAAGTGATGCGTATTTCTGATTTATAGGAAGATGAAGTAGCCACACCAAATCAGCAGGAGATATTAAGGGTAATGAATGCTAAAGAACAGACTGCATGACTAATATATGACATTAATTATTTGTGCAGATAGCTGATATGTGCACTAACATGTTTGCATGAATGCTATTATATCATGTGCAGAGAATCATGAATGCTTACAAATCTCTCACTCTCTCCTACTCAGCTCAGTTCAATTCAAATGGTCTTTATGTAAGCATGATGTCAAAGCAAGTTTGCTAATACAAGCCATTACTACATGCTATAATATAAATTACACAATCATTGCTGTCAAGCCCAAACATCTAACCTCTATAAACACTGCTGTCAGGAAATGAAAAATACAGAATTTTATTGAATACAACACTGTATTGTTATTGCAGAAAAAGTATATTCTTTTAGTAGTTTAATAATTATAATATACACTTACAGACATGGTGGGTGGTCAAAAGCTCTCACTTAATAAAGGTGATATGGAAATCTTGAACAATGGATGCCCCAGAAGTTTATATGCTAAATCTTGGACTACTTCTTGGTTTTATAAAATGCTTTGCGGAGCGGGAGAAAAGCTTTTAGAGAGCACTGCTAGCCTCTCAGCTTCTGGCTAATGTTCTCCCGTTCATTTGGGCATGACAGGAATACTCAACAAGTGAAGGCTGTCCGTGTGCATATAAACCACGAGTTGTCACTGAAGATGTGTTGGTAATGCAAAGTGAGACTGCCAAACTTGAGTGCCTTAAAACTGAAATTCTGTCAGTATACTCTTCTTCCCTCTGTCTCAGGTAGTTTTTAACCTCACACATTGAGAGAGCCCTGTGTTATCTGTGAAATGGGGTTGGAGCTTATTTTAATATTATACACTAAAATATCAATCTGAGTTCCCGGGGTTCATAGGGTAAGAGTGCGTTTTGTTCTAAAGAAGCTCTGGCTGGTAAAACCCTCAATCAGACTCTGTGAGGTGATTTGTGAGTTGAATACTTTTTTTATTCCTTTTTTATTTGAGTTAAGAGAAGATAATGGTATAGCTCTGCCTTGTAGCCTTGACTTGAACAATTTCTGTGGTTTGACCCTTGACAGTTTCTCTCTCTCTCTCTCTCTCGTTTTCAATAGGATTCATGAAATGCCCTGGTGGGCCTCAGTGTCCAGTCTGCGCTTCTCCAAAATCCCTTCAAGGGCAGGGGTTGTTTGATCAGATTGATCTAACATGCAGCTTGCCTGTTATCCCCTCCCCAGGAAGAGACACACCATTAGAGACAGAACTCATTGAAATCCAGTCGAGAGACTCCTTTAGAGAAGCTTTGGGCACTGCTACTTTGAGTTTATCCGACCAACAAGGGAACAGTGTTGATCTTAGCTGCAACATCACTCACTCCTCCAATTTCCAGGACATTGCTCCTCCCCCAGATCTCTCCCTCTCTACCTCCTCTCCTCTCCCTCTTGCTCTGTCATTCTCTCTGGACTGCCCTGTGGAGAGAGACAGCTATGAACAGCTCTGGAGGATACTAGCTTACTACAGTGAAACAGCAGTTCGCCTGGAGAGGGAGATCATGTTGAGTAAAGCCCCAGAATTGGCCTACCGCTACAGGCAGACAGTAGAGACAGATGGATATTACCACACCGGGGTCAGGGCTTTGGTTAAAGCCAAGCCACAGTGGCTGCTACAGCCGGCGATTAGCATTCAGCTAAACAGAGCCCAATCTAACGGAGTCAAAGTTCAACTCATTCTCTCAACAAGAGTTTCTGCCCACCCTGACCCGATTTCTCATTCCTCAACATCTTCTCCTACTTTACATCCATGGGCAATGATTTCAACTAATCACACCACCACAGCAATTGCAGCGGTAGCAGGGAGCAAAGTCCAGCTACCATGCCCTCTTTTGAGCTCTATAAACCCTAAAGTTGAGTGGATTCTTTCTGATGGATCCAAGCTCATCTCTCCTTCCAATAATCTAGATGAAAGGTTTTTGGCAACAACCTCAGGTTTACTTATTCAGAGAGTTAAACTTTCAGATGCTGGGATCTACTACTGTGTGGCACAAGCAGGCAAGGATGTAGATGTTCTCCCTTTGCGCCTGGCAGTTGAGGACTCCTCAGTTCCTCCTTCAGGAGAACATGTAGGACCTCCTGTCAAAGGAGCTGTCGGGGAGTCTGTTAGTTTGTCCTGCAAGGCTTCAGGTTCACCAGAACCTTTTCTGAGTTGGGTGTTACCAGATGGAAACATAGTGCGGCATGGGTTGGCAGTTTCAGGAGGGATTACTTTACAACCAAATGGGAGTCTCTCAGTGCCTAACCCTTCTCAAAGGGATGCTGGCCATTACCGCTGCATTGCACTCAACCGGTATGGCAGTGACTCTCTGTCCATGCAGCTTGAATTAAGGTCCCGGCATCCCCCTTCACTTAGGACTCCATTCCCCAGAGGGCCACAGTCAGCTGCTGGCAGGTCAACCAGGATACGAGCTCCTTTGCTGCAACAAGAGGAAGAAGGATCAGGGGATGAAGAGGATGAAGGAGAGAGAGCTTTTATTGGTAACAGACGGCGACCAAGGCCTTTCAAGCCTCCACCCAATAGACGTTATCCAACTGGAAAACCCAGGGAACATGGACCTACAAGAGATGGCCCAGTGAGAAGAGGGAGGCCTGTATCACCCACTGACCAGAGAAGAAACCGCTTTGAAAACAGACATAGAGTTACCACACACAAACAAAGGATAGATCCCCAGAAATGGGCTGACCTCTTGGCGAAGATACGACAAAAGACTGCTCAGACAAATGATAGTCAGCCCATCTCAGAAGGAACAACCACACCTAAAGCAGAGGAGAGAAGTAGCAATAGAAATACAGGCAAAGATGAGGGAGATGAAGATACAGAAAAGGCTAGAGCTGGGGGTGGAGAAGTGGACACAGAGACTGAAGGATCATCTATTGATGACAGGGATATTAAACAGGAAGGCCAAGAGTCTACTACTCCTTTTTTTACAGAAATGCCAACACATGGGACAAAAAAAGACTCTGAAACAGACACTGAGATCAAGAAAGAGACAGATGATAAACCAGAAATACAGACTGATACAGAGACACATGTACACACAAATTATGCAGTTATACCTACAGAGACAGTGACAAACCCAGCAACACCAGATCAAGGCACATTCAAGCCAATCACTGGAAGACCTGAAATTATCTCAGAAACAAGGGAGGGAAATGAAGCGAATGAGCACAAGGGAAACACCATCTTTCCCACAAACAGGCCTCAGACGCCTCAGCAGGGTCTCTTGCCTAATTTAGACCCCAACTCTAGGCCTCAAAGCCCTTGGAACTCTCGCAGGAGGTTTGGACCGCGAAGACGAATCATCAACAGACAGAGGGGTCAACCTTTGAATCCTTCTCAACCTCACCCTGACCCAGTGAACCCAAGGTCACAAACTGACACCACTACAAATCAACTTGATAAGTCGTTATTGGTGTCATCAACCACACCTCCTGCTGAGAGTTTTAGGACCCCTCCAATATATTCTCCGTCTGTCCCTGTTTCTAACACTCAAGGTGTCTCCATTTCAAAATCTGACTCCCCCACAGTGACTCCTTCCACTATTGCCTCATTATCCCACTCTCACACACAGACACATATAGACATGATGACTCACTCACCCAGCATTCCAGACATTTCAGAGTCCAATCCCATCAGCCCAATGACACCATCAACCACTGACTCCCATACTGCCGGACAGACGCATGTGACAGATGTACATTCACACAGAGCATTGGGAAAATATGTTGATAGACCACCAAGCAAACACAGTGAAGAGCTGGAGTCGAACTCATTGGGTGTACCACATGTTTCCCAGTCTGTGGCCTCTGTATCGCCCACCCTCTCCTCCGCTGCTTCTATTGCAGTCACCAGTGCTGTGACAACTGCTGTCAGTGCTGTGAAAATAACATCAACTTCCTCAACTACTCCAAAACTCACTTATTCTACCAGTTCTGCTGGAAGCACTACAAGTACATCAACAAAAAGTGAGGACATACTTCACAAAACAACTCAACCTTCAATCACATCTACTAAAACTGACATTATCACTCCAGCAATGAGCAGCACGACTACTCTTGCCTCAACTACTACCACTACTCCTGTTCTAACATCGCATACCACGACTACCTCTTCAACCAGACACTCTACTACATTAACTACTACCACAACTACTAGTTCCCCCATGTCATTCAAAGCTATTCCAAAAACTCCTAGCCCAACTACTACTACTACCACTACTACTACAGTTAGTACAACATCAGGCAAAACTTCTCCAACCACAACAAAAGCAACAACACCCAGTACTACTTCTCCTACTACAACAAGGGTAACATCCACAAGTACTGCAGCACCATCCAGGGAGAGCCCAAGCCTTGGCCAAGTTGACCCCAGAGGGAAGCCCGTCTCAGGGCCGCCAAACCAGAGTCGACCCCCCACTGAATGGAAGAACCCTGGAGCTAATTCTATTCCTGATTCACACAGCAGCAGGCCAAACAGGCTCCCCTCCCCTTCACTCCCTGTTGTCCCTGGGGTGAGTCCAAGTCATGCCAAATAACAAATCATTGCTTATTTGTGCTCCATTGAAATAAGTTACACAAACACATTAATTCCCAAAAAGAGGACACACCAGGAAAATGTCACAACATTACTGTTTATTAATATTGTTCTTCTGTCACAGCATCAAATATGTTCACTGACTTCAGTTTTGTTTACAAATAAGAACAATATTTTCTGAGGTTAAAACTTATATATGTAAAATCTTGTACATTATACTGTTGGTATTTTATGAAAAAAATCCTTCATAATATACTATTCCCAATTCACAAAATGCTTGACAGGAAATCTATTTTTGATCAATGCAGTCTGAACCATGACAATGTCACTGGCAAAATAAAATGCTGTGCATTTTCATGCTTTAATCCTGTGTCAGCTTAAATAAAAGTTTCAGGTCCAGAAATTGGACACATCAGAAATGTTATTATATAAACATATTTATAATAAATTTATATTAGTTTCTACTTTCACTGCAGCAGTTCTTTTTGCTAAGTTTAGCCTTTTCATCACTGAAAAGCACTTTTTTCACCTATAATTTACCATTTTTTGTACATTTTGGTCCTGATATTTGAAACAAAAAGATAATTTTCCATGTACAAATTACTTGAAGGGCAGATAAAGTCACTGTTTAAATTCCCATCAGTGAAGAGGAAAAATGCATGCCAAAACATAGAGTATGACTAGATATAGTGAAGACTTGAGTTTATAGCCTGACTTGCAAAGTAAAAACATATTATGAGTTTTTTTTCTTATGTTCTGATGCTGCAGGGGCAACATGTTAGGAAAAGATTACTGTTACCATGGGTTTAAATGTGGCCAAAACATTGATTATATAAGTATTACTGAGGTGAAACACAGATGAAACACAGATGAAACTCAAAACTTAACCCAAAACCAAAACCAAAAACATATGTGCCTCTTAAAGGAATCAATAGGACCTCAGGGTTAAAGATACCTTTACCCTAGTGGGTCTTGAAACAACCACATACATGACCTTTGTGTGTGTTTTATTTATTAAGTATATGCAAATATAAGGTTTCCCCTACTTAACCACTCTTTGCCTTAATCATTCATTAAATTAGTCATTGGTCAAGTCATTCTACTTAAGCTCTTTACAGTGCTGAAACATGAAGCTACTCAGGATTCAATTAAAATATCTCTCCCAAGAATGTGCTAAATAATACCACACTCAGAGTCACACCCAAACACTCGATGTCACACACATTCACAGACATAACAAGCGTGCAAATCCTTAGGCAATAACTTAGCAGTAATACAAAATAGATCTGAAAATAGTCTTATCCGTATTAACAGGATCTGATATTAAACCTGAGGGATGTTTTTGACAAATCTACAATTTCATGGGTTTCCCATTAAAACTACAGAAATATGAAAAACACATGTTCCATAATTAACAACATTATGTGTGATGAGAGCCTAATCCCCAGGGATTTGAATAAATCAATTGTTAATTAATGAGTGGATTTCTGTTGGCAAGCTTTTGCAGGCCCAGCCTCTGGGTCTAACACTGATGATTCAGGATCACAATAGTCTGATGACTGTGTTATGCTAATTCACAAGAATGCTTAAGTTTACCAAGTATTATCGATACCTCAAAGGTTCAAAGCAAGGTAACTTTCTGAGGTCAAATTTCTCATTGAAATGTCAAAGGCAGTCCTTAATAACCAGTAAATGTCTTGTGTTTTTGGGATATGTGCCATCAAAAACGATTTAGAATGTTTGCAAATTTAGAGATTCAAGGAGGAGGTTTTGCAAGATGTAAGACAGATTTAAAGTGACAATATGTAACATTCTCTGAATATAGGAGTTTCAAATTTGATCTAGTACCACAATAACTTTTATCAACAAGAGCAACAAAAAGGTGGTGTCTGTATCATTTTCTACAGAAAGTTCCAGTCAACTGCTTTCAAGATGTTTTACAAAAAACAACAATGACAAAGTATATAGCATATCCTGAATATTAATATTCATTAAATACTGCAACAGAACATTAGGCTGTGTTGTTGTTGATTATGTCAGTTGGACTAGGGAAGGTAGTATCAGCATGTCACTACCTGGAGCTTACATGTACAGAGCCTTAGTCTGTTCAAGGTGACAATGCTATTTTGGCTTTCAGGGCCGCGTGATAGGGAAGGTATGATAAAGGAGTAATAATTAGTGCCAATATGATTCAGGGTGAGAATTAGCATGGAGAAGGGCGGCTCTGAGATGCCAGAGTTCACTGACCAGCTTCATTGAGGTGTCGGGAGGGCTAATTGGAAGGAACACCTATGATGGGAGATTCCTACCTGATGACCCCAGTGATGTTCTGGCTCATGCTGCTCATCAGTCGATGTAGTAGATTTGGAGGGCAAGTAAGAGGTCAAGTGATTGAGTAAATAGCATCGGCATTGCCACTACCTGGAGCTTGCATGTACAGAGCCTGGGCCAATTGAAGGTGATCATGCTATGGCTATGAGTTGATTGAGTATCTCAGAAATGTATGTAGATGCTGGACGGGTTAGGGGTCTCTTCACTGAGGGCTCATCCTTTCATTTTGGTCATTTTCATTACAAGTACCTTGTGTTTCTTTCAAATGGTGCTTTACCATTGGTGGTATCTGCCTTGTGATATCTTAGTTTGGATGCTACCCACCCCATTGCCATTATAGAGCAATGATTCAGTATAGACTGTATCACTACCTCTCTAAGGGAGTAACACTGTCATAGTGTGGCTGCGCGAAATTCGGTGGCATCCTCACAACAGCGATAGAGGAAACAGAGGTGATAAAGTTGCCTGTCACTTTGTGGCTTTTTGTCACTGTTTGGAGTTAGATTTTGTCAAAAAGAGGGTTGCAAGCAGCAAAATAACATACTATAGAGGCAGACTAGAGTTTGGGAAGTCATGCAGCATCCCAAAGCTGGCAGTTGGGGGCATTTCATTTCCATGTCAATACCCCCCGACTGGTGTCTTCATGTCATGTTTAGTCTCACCTCAGCTTGCTTGAAAGAGGACTTGATGTATATGAAAAAATGTGCCAGGTACAAGGTACAATAGATTTCCTTGTGGGAAACCAAAACAACCAAGTAAAGTTGAGCCAAGTGAAAAAGATACCATACAGTGGAACAGCTCAGATTTTCTCATATTAAGCAGCTTTAGAAGGAGCTGAAATTCATCTACATCATGTTTCCCCTCAGGTTTGCATATAGATAAATAGATACACCTATCCTCTCTACATATCAACCCTTAGGTTATTTTTTTCTATGTTTGGAGCCTTACAAACCTTCTGGAGTAGCATGTAATAAAGTACTCTCTCCAGTATACCAGTTAAGATCAAGACTACTGACAATGTGACAACAGCTCAGGAAAAATACACATCAAAAGGCTGCTTGTGATAGCAAAGTCATATTAATGAGCCCAGAATATGCCTTTTGAGTTTTATGTGACCTGTCATGTAGTAACATGTCTCCTCCTTTATGACACTAGCTCCACCACCAGTGTGATGTTGTGTTGTTTTGTCAGTACAATAGCAAGGCCAGTGCAGAGCAGAGGTGGTAAAATTTATGCAGTTGTTGACAATATAGCACAGTGAAGAGCTGAACTGACCAATTACCAGAGAGATGGTCTGCAAACCAATCAGAGCAGAGTGTCAAGAATTCAGCTGCATCAAGGGTAACCTGTATGTGAATACAAAAAGTTTTTTTTGAACATTTGTGATTGTGAACATACTCTAGCAGTCATCAGAAATTAATATGAGTAACTAGATTTAAGGCAAAGTATGGGCTATTTAAGCATACCAAACCAAGTGCCAAATGTTCAAAAAACCCTCTATTCTTACATATACTGGGTACCCCTAATCCAGCTGTACTCTCTGTCTGTCTGCCTTTCAGATACCTGGGTCATGTCTGCTTTGATTGGTTCATAGGTCTACTCTGTGTTAATCAGTCAGTTCAGTGCTGCTTACTATGTTGTCAACAACTCTTCAGTATGGGTATTAATACTCAGACAAATTTGATGCATCGGTGCAAACTAAGTTTTACTCTACATTGGCAAATAGTTAAAAAAAAAACATATTCCCAGTAAAGATATATAGTTATTAAAACATCTTACTTTTTAATGTTTTTTGGGCCTCAAAACTGACACTAACTAAAACTTCCTCACTGCAGCTTTGATTACAATGTGGTGATAACCTTGACCTTAATCTCTGCAATTAGCTGATCCTAATTATTTCATCCATTAAGGCTGTTTGCTTCTCTGATGTCCTTCAATTACATCCTCATTAAAAGTTTCTCCTAGTTTGAGAAGTGTCACCAATGGAGCCTTTCAAACTACACTGTATCATATTTAATGATATTACATAATTGGTAATTCATTGCATTTTTTTGCCATTATAATTCTGTTTTTCACTTCCATCGAAGGAATCAGTTGTAAGATCCAGACCGAGAATTGCAGATCCACACATCAGGACTGTATCGTTCCCAGCAGATAGAACTGCCTGGCTGGATTGTGAGGCTACAGGAGAGCCGAAACCCTCTGTCACATGGACCAAAGTCGCCACAGGTGCACACAAACACACTGTATTATCAGGATAGGTAGACCTATGAATATATCTCTGACTATATTCTCATCAGTGCTGAATCTAATATTTTTAGGTTTTGTTTAAGTGATATCTCAGTACTTTTAAAGTTGGGTTGTATGAGATACTTGCCATTAGTCAGTGAAGTGGCTGAAAGGGCTCCCAGCAGCTCTGTGCCTTTAAAGAGAATGAGCTGGGACTACCAATAGGGCACACAGTTAATGGCGGGTACAGTCATTTCATGCAGTTTGTGTTAAAATGACCTACACAGCTATGTCAGGTCAAATGTATGATTGGGCATAAAATTTCAGAAATGTATTTGTTCCTCCACGAAGTCTCTGTGTTTTTCTACACTGTTTTATGATACAGCAATTGGCTATGTGTTCCTCCACTTGTGGGCATTAGATTGCAGATAGCAGCTCTATATGGTTACCTACAATTCAGACCTAACAACAGAAGGTTTGTGGGCATGGGCTTGCATGTTACACGTATACATTGTGGGGTAATTAAGGATCTCTCCTGCTCCTTAGTTTCTACGGATGTTTGTCTTCTTTCACTTTGGCTGGCTGAAGAATTTCTTCTTCTGTAAACTCCAGTTCAAAATGTAACCCTGTGCATACACAGGAAAAGGAACGTCTACGTCACTTGATTTAGAAAAACTCATGTTTGGTCCAGTATTTTCCTCTGCTGTTGTTGTGTCTTCCTGGGTCAGAGCAAAACAGCAGATCAGCTTTATCAACGTGCAGAACACCACAGCAATTTGCTGCAATATAACATAGTGCCAAACAGAGACTCCCTGGAGGAAAAATAAATAGCTTTGAAATTCTTCACCCAATTGCTTTTTCAACCCAACATATTTTCATAGGTTGTTTTTATATAAACTCGCACAATAACATGAAATAATGGTATCTGTTGACAGCAGTGTACCTTATTGGTAGTCTGGGCTTGTTCTTCTTCAAGGCACAACACTGCTGGGAGCCTTGTCAGCCACTTCACTGTTTATTGTCAAGTACCTGATACAGCCAAGCTTAAAAAATACTGAACTATCCCTTTAAGATGGATTTGTATTGAAAACTCCATGAATTAATTCTGGTTCACTGACTGATATAAAACCTAAGCAATATTTTCAGAAAACTTAAAAATGATACCCAGTGGATCAGGCTCCAGGACTGTATTTTTTGATTATCCAAGAGAAAAACATATACATATTTTTACCAGGACCCATTTTTCTTTGTAAATACCTGTCATTTATTAGATTGAAAACTAAAGCCTGTGGAATAAAGAGCAAAAAAGTTTTGTATTTACTTTCTGAGGTCACTGACTTCAGCATGTTTTAGGCATTAAATCATTTGACACGGATGAAATAGTGCATTAACGCCCAGCAGTACACTCTGGCATGCACACATTGGCTTTTTTCTTGCTGGCCACGTGGGAAAAGAATATTGAAAGAAAGTCATGGAACAGTTTGTGCATTGCATCTGTGACTTTTCTTGACACAGTGCTGCTCTGCATGCCCCTGATACTTCTTTCCTCTGTCTCCAACTCACTCTACAGCTTTCTGCCCCCATTTGTCTCTGCTTTCCCCACTCTGTCTCCTCATTTCTGTCCCCCACCTTGATGTCTGTATGTCTGTTTAAGTGTGTCTCTCTTTTTCTTTCAGGAGCAGTGATGTCAATCCACTCCAGGGCACAGCGATTTGAGGTCTTGCCAAATGGCACCCTTGTTATCCAGAGTGTTCAGCAGCAGGACAGGGGCACATACATTTGCAGTGCACACAGCTCTCTGGGTCGTGACAGGTGAGACAACTGATACCTGTTAGGAATGTTAATGTGTGTGTATTCCGAGCCATTCAGTCATGATCACCATGGGACACAATATTTCTAGTTTAATTTACGCAGGCCTGAGGCACACTCCAATTTAATTACGGAGTATTATGTATGTTTTGTTACTATTTTCCCCACTTCATTTGTGAAACAAATTAATCATTTTCAAGTGCAAACACACTTAGAGACCTACTCCAGTCATAATTTTAGACAGCCTGGAGTCATGTGCATTCCTGTCCATATGCAATTTATCCAAACAATTATAACTGTGTATTTAGTATAACATTTCCCAAGATGTCTGGCTGCTGTGTGAGTGCAAGGCAGGTTTTAGTACTTTGGTATTTAGTACTAAATGTGCCTTATCACTTTAACAGTTTGGTTTGTTTTTATGGAAAGTGATCATTTAAGAGCTACTTAATTGCCACGTTTTTGTGATATGATAATCAAGTATGCAATTACTGATATTAAACTGAAAAAATGCTGTCTGTCTCACACTAAGTATGAAGAGTAGCAACACATCAAGATGTATCATGCATGCTTATTCAAATAAATTACTTGAATGCAAAAACCATATGAATTAACAGGAAAGTATTAAGAATTTTTTGACAGCTCAACTGACTTTGAAATGACTGTTTTAATGTGCAATGTCATAATGTGTGCTTAAGTCTTTTGAAGATCCCTTTGTGTTTGGATAAGATACAAATTTTGCTTTTTGAATATCTTCCTCTAAATTGTATAATTTAGTACTGCTTTTTTCATCATTATTGGTACTCAATGCATGCATACCTTAATATGTTTAAGTGAGTAATAAATGAGGAAAAACTGCAGGTTTAGCTCCCAGGAAAAACCTTAGATATTCTCTGTGAATTTGGCCCTTGGTATTTGCCTTGATTCACCTTATCAGGACGAGAGTATAAATCACAGTACACTTTAGAACTGTACATCACTGCCACTTAGAGCTAGCACTGCTAATGTTAGTAGGCAGCTAGTAATTTAGCTGTGCCGTTAACAACCCAGGAGGAGCCACCCCTTTAGCATAAGCATGCCAAGTGCTGTACTGATTATATTAAACATGGGTTAGCTGCACACAAAGTGGCTTCCAATGGAAAGTATGCTTTAGATGAATGTTATACATAATTTTGAATTGTTTCAGGGCTTTATAAGATAACTGATTCTAACGTGACTTCATTTTTCCTCAACACTCTTAATATTTTCAATTCCTGAAAATGTCCCTCTGGAATAGGTTTTGAGGTGAAACAATCAACTGCTTGCTGCTTCAGTGGCTGTTGTTTCCCTTTTACAGCAAAGATTTGATATGAGTGATACATTTGACTTAAAAGACAGGGGGATGAGACCAGTGATAAATGCATGGATCAAAATCAGCAGGGGGTGCTAGAATTTCCTTAAATAAAATGTTTCTAGTTGGAGCCTAAATCGTCTTTTTAATTGCTGAATAATTCAATTATGCATTTCTACCTTGAGCAGCAGTCTGCTTTGTCTTTCATTCAGATTGCTAACGACTCTGGAAGTTTGGACTCGGCCTCCTCGCATGCAACAGGCCAGCTACAGAGAATCCACTATTCACCAGGGTGGAGAGGTGCACTTGGAGTGCCAGGCAGACGGAGTTCCCACCCCTCTGCTCTCTTGGGTCTTACCTGACCGTGCTGTCCTGACCTCAACTTCTACCTCCTCCAGCCGCATCAGTATGGACACAAATGGAACCCTGCATATCTCTGTGACCTTACCCAGTGACAGAGGAATGTATCGCTGTGTGGCATCCAACTCAGCAGGTGCTGCCAGTGCTTCTGTGCGCCTACATGTGTCCTCATTGCCCCCGGTAATACAGCAACCTAAAGATGAACACCTGAGCTTGACTCCTGGGATGCCTGTTTATGCACACTGCTCCGCTCGAGGTGCCCCACAACCAACTCTGCGCTGGCGAATCCCAGATGGAACTCTTGTTCGACCATCACAGTTTCTCCATGGGAATCTTTTTGTTCTGCCAAATGGGACACTGCATATTCGAAGTGCTGGTCCTAAAGAATCTGGGAATTATGAGTGCACTGCAAGTAACGCTGTTGGAGCTGACAAGAGAACAGTGAGGGTGGTAATTGAAGGAGGAAGGCAACAGGGTGGGGCAAGGCATGAAACAACAAAAGTAACTGAAAAACCCTCCTCTGCTCATGAGGGAAAGAAATCACTGATCCCCAGCCAACCTTTGAATCCATTCAGACCCCCCCCTCCAATGCTTTTTGATAGATCCAGGAACTTGCCTGACTCCTCTCGCTCATCTTCTCACCCTCACCAACTCAATCCCACTAACTTGCCTCCCAAAATCAATAAAACAGTCACTTCCACCTCCACACACTTGGCCAGTATCAACAAAACACCCTCCACTAGGCCTACAAATAACACCAGAGTCTCTATTGGCATTTTAAATAACACAAGAGTTATTTCTCCGCCTTCAGCTGTATGGCCTTCCTCACCTGCCTCCCCCTTGAGTAAAGCCCGTATTGTCTCTACATCACCCTCCATCTCCACTGTCCACTATGGGGAGAGCTTGCATCTCCACTGTTCTGTTACTGGCAACCCATCACCCATCATCATTTGGAGGATACCAAGCAGGAAACTGGTGGACGTACATTTCAGGTGCACCTGTTTTTTGTGTGTGTGCAGATTATTTTCTCTAATTCTTCTCTCTTTATTTATTTTGATTTGATTGTTTACCTTTTCTCTTTCTTTCTTCCTCTACTTTTTAATTTCAGTTTTGACCAGCGACTTAAGGTGCATCCTAATGGCACCCTGACTGTTCGGGCCGTCACAGAAAAGGATGCTGGGGACTACCTCTGCATCGCACGCAACAAGGTTGCAGATGATTATCGCCAACTGAAGGTCTCTGTAGCAACCAAACCAGCCAAAATTGAGCCCAAGCAGCCTCTCAATCAGATGGTGCTGTTTGGCAATCCCTTAAAGGTGAGCAAATTATAATTTTACTGTCCCATGTTTTAATAAATTAACACTGTTCCTAGTTGTCTCCAGAACATATTTTAAAGTTGCTTGCCTGAGAATCAGGCAAGAAATTGAATTTTAGTATGTCTACAAAAGAGGCCGTTTAAGTGTAAATCGTTATGAGATGTGTCTGACCGCACCCCTTTCAAGAACTTGATGTGACCTAAGCTTTCCATTTCTGTGTTTAATGTTTACTGACAGACATGTCTAGACAAGCTTCCTCCACCTGAGCTGTTTAGAACCACTGGGCTAAACAAACGCCTGGCTCTTCATAGGTTAATTAGTGACTCTAAATTGCCTGTAGGTGTTTGGTTGTGTGTATGGTTGTGTCTTTATGTAGCTCTGTTATTGGCTGACTACAGTTTGGTGTACCCTGCCTCTCGCACACTGGACAATTTCCAGTTAATTCCAACAAAATCAAGCAGGTTGATGTTTATAAATACTCTATTTACTAAATATGGATCAACAGCATTGTTTTTGATATTTTGTATGTAATTTCTCTTCTTGAATCATTGGCTGTATTCTTTAACATGCTCATGAAACACACTGGGAAGCTTGTATAATATCTGTGGGAATAATTAACAGCTGCGCCCATAATTAGGCTAATAGGTATTATAGGTATAGGACTATGGCCCCCTGTGGCATTAGAGCTGTGTTAGTGTATACTTCTGTGTGTTTCTTGGTGTATTGAATGTGCTGGAGAACACTTGAAAGAATCATAGGCACACAGTTTCCCAGACCACTATTTAATTAAACACTTTATTTGAATTCACCAACAAATGCTCTTATATAAAATGTAAAGAGGGGGTGCTGTCGTAAATCCCTAATGCATGGAACAACCTCTGTGAGAAAGTGGATAGGATGTTTCGATGTTGCGGGTATTTGCCTTTCCAGTGCATCGTCTAATATCAGGATCACACTGTGATCTTTGGCACAGTTATTTTCTCTGTCTTCAAGATGGGAACATGCTAGCTCTGTCCCAAAACACTCCTCATTTTTAGGCAAACACACCCCTGAGCACCAGTGGGGAACATGTTCATTCAAAATTTAAACAGCTTGAGCCCTGGGCATTAAAATGACTACTGCTTCCAGAGGGATATAGGAAACAGACACCTTCACTGAATGCCAAAACACTATTTGTCAGGCATTTATCAGGGCTCCAAAGCTTCCCTAAGGGAGACAGTTTGTGTCGCTTTTTATTGCCTCCTGTGAAAACAGTGGTACCTCTTATTTTTTGCTAATTGACATGATAAGACAATAGTTCCTCTTCTTTAAACAGTCAAATATATTACCCATAATGATATTTTCTTGTAAGAACTGGTTCTGCAGCATGCTATTTATCCATTTGTTCAACACCTACCCCATGGCAGTGGTTAAAAGCATTTAAAATCCCCCCAAAGAAATTATCAGTCTTGTCCCTAATGGTCTTGTTTGCTTTTTCAGGCCAGATAGACGCAACAGCAGAAACTTCTTTCTTTCAAAACCAGTAAGGATCTCCTCACAGAGGTTTTAAACATTTAGTCCATAATATGTTCTCTGCTGAAATTTTTCAGCCCTTTATTTTCTTGCACCAGCTGTGTTTTGTGTTAAATGGCTGCTGTCAATGGGTGTTGTGCCAAACTTTCTTGTTTTTCAATCAGATATTTTGCACGTGTTTTGACTCAAAAAGAACAGAAAGACCTGTCAGGTCACAGCCTGTTTTGACTCATCAGCAGCAGCCTTCAGGGAAAAACACACAAACATGAATATTTAACAGCTCAATGAAAAATAATGTCAAACAGGGTGGAATAGAAGAAAAAAGACGTTTCAGTGGGGTTTTCTGCCTCTCATAGTCCTAAAATAAATTTTAGGCTTTCAGTATTATATTAACACCAGCAAAAAGTTTCTGTTTTTCAAAGTTCAGTTTTCTTAAATGTAAAAGAAACAAATGAAGTTCTTGATCATTACATACAGTAACAGGAGGTCAATTTGACGTGTCTGCACTTTTTTTGTTGGTTACAATATTTCCTGACAGTCTAGGTGACTACAGTCACATAAAATGGTGAAGTCACTTGCCTGATCAGAATGACAGTCTAAACTTTTTTCCTAACTTACTGAAACTTTTTCCAAACTATACCTTGGGATGTAACAAAAAATATCGTAGAATTGTAGCAATGGGCTCAAAATGTTCAAAAATTACTCATACACACACTGAAATCATTTAACAAAGTTTTATTTAGTTAAAGAATAATGTGAATTTAAGAACGATCTGCCATAGTCAGAACCTGACCCTCTATACCTCTCTGGTTCCTTGATGAGATCTTTCCCTCAGATAGCTTAGCCTGCTAGCTTTTAAAATGTAGAGTGAGGCCCTTTGGTCTGGACTTGGCCTGCTTCTAAGTACTGCTGTGTGGACATGAAACGATCCAAAAGAAATGCTCAAAGTTGTAACTTTTTTTTTTTCTGAATCGGAACAAAGCAACCAAGTTGTGGTTGTGAAAACCACCACCTTAAAGACTAATTTCACTGCATTATCTCTGTCACTTAATACTCTCAATATCTGCACATTGCAGTATTAACAGTTTTTCCATTTGGACTTCAGCACTCAACATTTGCAAACATTTTAATATAGTTGCTGTGCAAACATTCCAACTAATGCTGTCCCTAATGCAGGTGGACTGCCAAGCATCAGGGCTGCCTGACCCAGCAGTGCATTGGAGTCTTCCTGATGGCACCATGGTGAACAGTGTATTGCAGGGGGAAGAAAGAGGAAGGCGAACTCGAAGGCTGACTGTGTTTGACAATGGGACATTACTGGTTCCGTCAGTTGGCATGAGAGAGGAAGGAGAGTATACGTGTTATGCAGAGAATGAAGGAGGGAAAGACACCATGAAGGTAAGCAAAGCAGATTCTTTGGTGAAAAAACTAACCTTAAAACATACATTTCTTTGAACTTTTTAATGGTTAGATTAGAAGTTTGTTTAACTGTGTTATTTCTTTGTTTACATTTAACCATTCAAGGTCAAAGTAAAGATAATGATGACATCTCTACCAACCTTCACCGATGGCAGAAGCTACCACATCATCAAAGTCCATCTAGGAGCGACGGCCACCATCCCTTGCCGGGCAACGGGAGACCCCAGTCCATCGGTAACATGGTTCTCCCCATCAAACCGTGTTATTCCCCAAAGTCTGGGATCTGGAATTTACTCTGAGCGGGTCGTGGTGGTCTCAGGTGGAACCCTTGAGGTGCGAATGGCTCAGAAGATTGACACAGGAAACTACACATGCAGAGCTAGCAACTCAGCTGGGGAGAAGAGCATGGTGGTGGGCCTGGAGGTGGAGTCTTCTAGCTATGGAGTAGGTGGCCATGTTGGAGGAAGAGCTTGGAGCACTAGTAGTGAGCCAGTCAGTAAAGCAGGGGATAGCTTAAACAATGGAGTCACAAACAAATTAGGAAGCAATAACAGCAACAATAATGGCATTAACCATAATAATGGTAGGTTTGGAAATATTGTATCAAACACTGGCAGCAGCATAACAACCAGTGGCTTAAATCCTACTCAGAGAAGTGACAGTCGAGATGCTTCCAACAGGCTTGTCAGTGGAATAACAAGACAGCTTGGTAGCAGTGTTATCAGTGTTGGGGTTAGTGGTGCTAGCAATATAGGATTTAGAGCAGATAATACTGTAATAGTTAAAAATGGACAGACCGCCCTGAGAAGTAGCAGTGCGGGGAACAGTCAGAGCACAGTTCCAGAAAATACTGTTGAAAGAATTTCAGGGACTTCTAATAATGAGGTCATTACAGGAAAAATTAGCAGCGATGCTAATGCTGGTAGTGGTGTGCCAAGAAACGTTGGAGATTTCAGTAGCAGTGTGTCAAATCACAGATCTGGTTCTCCCAGAGGGAATGGGTTCAGCAGTGGCAGCAACACGGGTGTTATTAACGTTAATCATAGGATAAGTGTAGGTCCAAGTAGTACTAGCATAGCTGATAGGAACACAAGTACAAAAAATTCTTCTGACACACAGCCAAGTGTAACTAAAACAGTGAAGCGAGGAGTCAAAGGTCAAAGTGTTATCCTTCCATGCCCCTCCCAAGGTTACCCCCCTCCTCGAGTGTCTTGGCTTCTGCCTGGTAATGGGGTGTTGCCTGCTCCTTACTATGGCAGCCGACTTACAGTATACCGAAATGGCTCATTGGAGCTGCGAAACCTACGGGAGAGCGATAGCGGGACCCTAGTTTGTGTGGTGAGGGGTGAGCGAGGTGAGACAAGGATGCAATTGGAGCTAGAGGTCTCTGAGGTGTCGTCATATGTTGTGGATAGACCTGTGCAGAGTAGTCCTCGTTTGAACGAGGTGCCAAACCCAAGAGTCCCGATTACTCAGAAGCCTTTTGGCAGAGGCTACCCTCAACCTGCTGTATCTCATCCATTTGGCCCACCACCCCGCTCATCTAAACCCGCTCAGGAGCCAGCAGTGAGCACCAGAACAGCCCCCTTGGTGAGCATCATTAATGGAGAAACCCTTCGCCTGCCTTGCACTGCTGCTCAAAGTCGGGGATCCACCCAGGGCTCTCTTTCCTGGACCATGCCCAGTGGAAAGCTGTTGTCCCGGGGCGAAAGTGTCGAATCGGGCCGATATCTTGTTCAGTCAGATGGAACTCTTACAGTCAAAGAGGCCACTGTTTTCGACCGTGGCACATACACCTGTAGATCCTCCAGTTCAGACTCCTCTTCAGTTTCAGTCCTCACTGTCCCCGTCATCGTCATCGCCTACCCCCCTCGCATCACAACAGGCCCTTCCCCTGTGACCTACACACGACCCGGTGTTGCCGTGGAGCTGCCATGCATGACCATAGCCACCCCTCGGGCGACAGTCACCTGGGAGACACCAGACATGACGCAGCTAAGTACCATGGGTCAGGCTCGTGTCTATGGCAATCGTTACCTAAGCCCCCAGGGCTCCTTGGTGATACAGAACCCAACAAGTAGGGATACTGGCTTTTACAGGTGCACTGCCAAAAATGTAATTGGAGTGGACACCAAGGCAACATACCTGCATGTGATATAATGGGGTGAGGACACACACACTTGCAGGCACACACACACAAATAAACATGCCGGAAGAAAGAGACTCCACCAGGCTTCTGTGCTGGTACATGAACTCTTCTGCTGTTATCATAACACATCCAAATAGCCCAAAGGAACTGCAAAATACTGTTTTCTCTCAGAAAAGACTCTTTTATTGTTCATCGAAATGCCTCAATTATGCATTCAGTGTCCCTGTTTTTTAATAATATTCTATTTTTTAAACATTCTCTTTAAATCACAGTGAAACATACCCTTCTCATTATCACATACTTTAAAAAAAGGGTTGTTTGCTAAATGAGTGGTACATTTTTAAGAAATATACCTTGGTCTTTGGTCTAGGGTCATAAACACACTATAAGCAAATTAGAGTACAAAAAGGTGTTTAAGACTGCTGCCCGTTTGTAATGTATGTCAGGGCCTAATTATTGGACAATGAACCAAAGTGCAAAGTGTTTTAAATGTTGAAATAATGTATTAGTCCCTCTAACAACGTATTTTGGAGGAGAGAAAATATTCTTGCAGCTATTTAAGAGCATTTTGCAGGTTGCAGACACCAGTGAATCATTTTGTGGCAAAATAATTAAGATACAATGTTATCTAACCTTTTCTTCTACAAGGTACATTCTCATTAAGATACAAAAAAGCTCTTCTACAAGTTTGACCTGGCCACGAAAGCAGCAAAAGAAAGTTCACATAAATAACAAAAAAACAAGTATGACAAAAAAGGATTTCACGATTAACAAATCAGTAGCATTCAGCGGTAAAACGTGCATACACTGGTCAAATGATCCTGAATTATGGTCTTAAAGTCTCCCAAAGTGATACAAAGCCTCAGTCAAAGGTGACTGTGAAGGTCAGACCAAGACGATGGAGTAAAAACATTAAAAGCTCTTATAGTGAAGACAAAGGAGAAATCTCAAACACAGAAAATCCACAAGACTGAAGGTTAAAGCTACTGACAACTTTTTGAATGCAAAGAACATAAATCAGAAGGCAGTTCATGAAGTTTGGCCTTATAGAGAGAGATGTACCGATGCTCATCACTCTGTGTTAAGACCAGCTAATAAACAAGGCAGCATGATACACAGAGTCCAACAGTTTCAGTGAGGATGAGGTAGCATGTATGTAAAGAATATCACCATAATCAATCATAGACATAAATGTTGCTTGAATCGGCTTCTTCCTTAAAACAACAGAAAAACAGCATTTGTTACAATAGATGAAGCCCAATGTGTGTTTACTTCTGCGTTCAAAATGGCCGACTAGCTGTGATGTAACTAAACCATCACTAAGTCTGCCTGTATTTTAATATTAACGAATACTGATCATAATAACAGTTTTACACATGAAGAGGAAGAAATTCTTTATATGCATACAAGGTTGATAGATTTCTAATTACTAACCTGGTAGGTGAGAAATGAAGAATTGGTGTGATGTGAGAGTAAGCATTGACCCGAGAGAGCGGCATGAGCTAGTGACAATGTGTTATTTTACTGAATTGTTTTGAAATTATGATAGCCTTTATGCACAGCCATCATAATTTATCATTCTAAAAACCCAAACCCTCAAGCAAAGAGAAAGAAAGATGTCTATATGAATCACTGGTTACAAAGTTATCAGCGTGTTTTACCTGAGTCTCAAGTGTTCTCGACCCATCCTTCTTGCTCGTAAACTCAGACTGTTGTGTTAAGTAGCTGTACCTGTATCCCGGTAGGCTGTTTCATCGTAGAAGCGTGCTGACTCACTATCACTGTAGACTTTTATTGTGAAAAATTTACAGGAAACATAATGTGGTTGTCATCTAGCTTGACTTCACTGTAGCAGAGCAACAACATGAAGTGTTTAATAACACGTTGAGGATATATGCTAGACAAATTAACCAGCATCTTTTCTTTTTTATGTTTTGAATAAAATGGGCAAATCGTCCTCTTCAACTGGAAATTATGAAACAGACACTAATACAACATTAACCCATCCTAACAACATGTAAAATACAATGTGAGAATGTTAAAATAGAACAAATACTAAACATGAAATGACCGCTCAGGCCCTCAAAAAAACTACTACTGTACATGAATCTAAGTTAGAGTCAGAGAACTCAATCGTCTTTAGTGACCTAAGAAGACACAATATAGAAAAAGAGCCTTCTTTAGCAGATTCACTGAGAAAAGGCACTTTTTAAATCAAGATTTAAGCCTTTCTATTTTGAAAAATATTGAAATAGACATTAATGGACAAGGTTGTTATTAATGTCTGAAGGAATGCAATCTGCAAATTGCTCTTTATGGGTTTCATCTGTCATGAAAATGCAAATCTTTCACATTAAGGTATTAGTTCAAAAGCAAACCAGTAGTGCAGAACATCAAGACAGAGAGAATGGTGTCTACCCTGGATGCTTACAACAACTTTGGCAGCAAGCTACTGTTCTCTTTCTGTAACAACATACGGCTCTATGGCACAATTTCCCACACCAGTCTTCAGCTGAAAAGAAGCCAGTTGACCTGTTTATTAGGGATGCAGTTTTCTATCACTTTGATGACACCTACTGATTAGATTGTTAGTGCATTATTTGACTGTAATTGCATGTCTTTGAAGCTATGTGCAGATACAACAATGTTTACTGGATTGGATTTTGGTGAGGAGAGAGCCACTTAACTCTCCTAAGCATCCTTGTTGCAAGTAGCATCAGCAAACAGCTACTGTGATGTGACATGCCAACAAACAATAACATAGCAACGGTGGGTAAAATGATGGCAGATTTTGAAACTTGTAAACTCTGGGAGTTTATTACCCTCCTTGCTGCAAACAAAGGAACTCCTTTCACTCCAGCCTGCGTCACAGACCCCAGCTTTAGTCTGAAGGCACAAGAGAGACTTATTAGTCTGCCCCGGGGCCTAAGTTTGGCTGATTGATCCATCATCTCCATCAGGCTTGCCCTTCAGCAACGAGCAGCAAGTAGACGTGGAAGCCCGAAGTCTTATTCTTACAGAAATTTGGCATTTATTCCTGCTCTGACCGCTAAAACCAAACACGGATCCTGCTGTGTCTTACAGCTAAAAATAACTTTTTTTAAAGGTACTGCGTACAGATATTTAAGCAGAAATTAAGAAGTGATAGGAATTATTTTAGACTACAGGTAGTCTTGTTTTTCTTCTAATGAATCCATTCATGACAGCATAACTCAGACATAAATATCTCTGCTCTCCACCCTCACTTCAACATCAACAAACCTCTGTGGAGGAATAATCTTTAGGATATGCACAGCAGACCTTGTCTGTTATTGAGGTGTCACTAATACACAATCATTAAAGTAAAAATCACCTTGAATACCACTCTTAAGAGAATCATATCCAATATTTGAATTAAAAATCTAAATGAATATCCATGCAATATTTTTTGTCATTATCATTTTTAATCCTTCACTTGAAAACATGTTCCTTAGATGCCAATCTTCTCAGCCTAGTACCTCAAAATTACAGAACCAACTACTGGGGACCCACAACACTAAATTATAAACTTACATTTCAAGGATTTTTCATACATAATTTTCATTTCATCACAGATTTCACCTAATGGCAATGTTTTTATGTTACAGCAAAAGACAAAAACATCAGCATTTGCAATGAGGTCTGGAACTTTTAATTAAGATAACACAGCAGCAACAGTACAGCGTTTCAGCCTGAGGCTTTCATCAGCGGGAAACTCCTCTGTATTGTTGCTGCTGTATAATCTTCATTAAAAGTCAGACTTCATTGCTAGACCTAAAGCTTTTGTTTTTTTTTGCTGGATAATTTTCTTCGAGCCAGCCTCGATAGTTCTTTTTTGTTTTATGTTAGAAATCTCACAACCCCTTTGAGTGCCTTAAGATCCACTGAGCCCTGCTTTAGTAACTGCTCCCTCAGAACAATCCATCTTTAATTTTCACCTCTCCATCTCTTCTCCCTCCACTCCTACCACTAATCAGTGAAGCAAATTCTGACTGTAATAATTTATATACTGTGTTCACCAGGGTTCACATTCAGACTAAAGCAATCCATAATACTTAAAAACTTCTAAAAAAGCACCACAAAAAACTATTAACTTTTAAAAGTGTGAGTTTGAAAGAGGACTGTTGCATTTAAGAGCTTAAAGTTAAATAGGAGCTTTCCAGACACAATCTGAATATGACACTAATGTTTCATTAGTCAGTGAGAAGGCAACTGTAAGAATAGTCATTGGTTGCATTTAGGGTTGCAAAAGGGTGGGATATTTCTGGTAAGTTTCTGGAAACTGTCCAAGGGAAGTTAAACTGGGAAATTTTAGAAATATTCCAAATTGGAGACTTTCCATTGGAAATTTGGGAATTTATGGGAATTAACTGGAATTTGGGAGTAATATAGATGAACTGTATCATATCCAAACATAAATATAACCTGTTATTTTGTCATTGACAGACATCCATGTGAAATAATACAATTAAAACATACTTCAGCAGATTTATTTGTAAGTACGACTTTATTAAGTTTGAATTATTTTATTGAACCATTTAAACTTCACTTTATGCAGTCCATGAGCTCAAATGTGTGTCCTCAATAGTCCAGTGTTCTAGAATCATCTGTGCATGTGATGAATCATCTGATGCTGTAAGCACTGTGCTCTGTGCATGTGATTGAGGAATAGCAGTGATTTTCTTTGGAACAATTGCATGAAATCTGGTAGCTTTAATCAAGATTATGATACAGCCTGTTTGTCCAAACTATAATTAAAAGCCCTGTTAAGGACCAACCTTCAGTTTTGTAAATTCCAGGTGTATTCCTGTTCATTTCCAAAAATTCCCATGGAAAGTTTCCAACTTTGAACATTCCAGGAATTTTGCAACCCTGGTCACATTCTTACCATTTATCAGAATGCCTGAGGCTAAGATATGAAAGAGGACAGTAAGTGTAAGAAGCGTATAAAAGACACATTTTGGACAGGAGTGTATTTGCTTGCAAGAGCTTACACATGCAAACACGCTGCACACAACAGACAATATTGTGCTGTCTTGTCAGTCCTCATGGTTCTGTTGATTTTTATCACATCATTGCTAGCTTATCCATTCTTTATCAGGAAATGGATGTCATCTGCGATATGAAAGTGAAAGAGTATTATATGTTCATATGCAATAGTGCAGTGACTCGGAGCGACCTTTGGTAGGTGTGAGAGTGTAGTAAACCCAATGTCTTCATAGAGTTGCTTTAAGAAGGGATTATGTAATGAATATTTCATCATTGCCTCAACCACTTTTTTTCAATTTGGTTAAAAAAGGCATTTACATAAAAGGCTGCATTTTCAGTTTGATTTCCACATCTCATGACTTTGTGCATTTATCTACTAACACTGACCCACTACTAAGACCCAGGTCACCCAAACACCATGTGCATTTGGAACAAAATTAACATTGGTGATATAGTTGCTCAGTTTCTATTTATAAAAGTTTAAAACAAAAGATTTAACTGTTTTGTTTTAACAGTGCATATGTAGCAAACCTGCAGGCCTCCTGGCATTGTACCACGCACTAGTTTAATCTGTAACAGAACGAAGACTGAAGGCTGCAGCTCCATGATCCACCGTGAAATCAGCTTCTTTCTGGACTTTTAATGCTTGTTTACATCCTGACTAACTTCTTGGTTCAAAGCCATACAAATATTTTTCTACCAGCATGGACTGTATCCCACAGCTTCACAGCATTACTGATGTGAGATGGTAAAGGAGCTTTCATGAAAGCACAATAACCAGTTCTTTGAAGGGCGCTCTGTGTGATTGTTTGGATGTTATAGACTGTATAAATGTGCGTGTAATTCAAGAGCCCATCCTAAGCTTGTGCACAAAGGCAGCAGCTTATAGTTATCATGTTTCCTCTCTCTGTGTTTTCATTTGTGCTTAAATTATTTGTCTTGTAAAGACTCAGTTGTAAGATGCCAGTGTTTTGTCATAAAGGGAGAATATATTAAATATAATTATGTACTGTATGTTTGATGTCTTACTAGCCACAAGAAATGTCAGCTATATTTTTCACACCTTCATTTTATAAATAAAAATGGGAAAGATTTGAAGTGTTTACTTCATGAAATGTCAGCAGCTAAATCACAGATATTTTAAGATGTGTTGCATACGAACAGAGTTTGTGTCTGTGTGAATGTGAGTGAAGTGAGTAAAGAAAACACCCAGAGGGAGGGCAGGGGTGAGGGAGGACACTTTTTCTTTAGTGTATTATGAGAACAGAGACCCTTTATCCCCCGCTCAGCTGTCAAACCAGGAAATGGGTTCTTAACTGTAGAGACACATGTTGATGACATCATGGTCCTCACTCGGAGAAAGGCCATAAAACTCACAGCAGCCCTCAGAGGGACGTCAGGCACCACCCTGCGCTCACACCTGCCAAGAGTTTGCAGTGTTCATTCTCAATCAAGTATGAAGCAAATACTGAAGCTTTAATGAAGGAATTAAATATATGAGGTGTAGGATGATGGAGCACTTTACTAGCCATAATTAAAACAGTGAAGAACATCAGCTTTGGTCAGTGATGCAGCCCGTTGAGGGTTGATTACAAGACTTCACCTCAGGCACTGTGACCCTGAAAACCCACACCACCGCACCCGAAATCACGTTTATTTCATTATTAGTTATACAGTTATTGAGCAAAAATGATCTCTTGCTTATGGTGGTTGTCTGGGTTGCCACCAAAATCTAATCCTTTTTAAGGTGGGTCATTCTGAACATCTCCTGAAAATTTCAGCAAATCCATCCAGTTGTTTTTCATAATCTTACTAACAAACAAACAGTCAAACTAAAAAACAGAAAAACATATGTCAACAAAAAATAACCTCCTTGGTGGAGGTAATGACCGGGCCCTTCAGTGACCTTTTAAGGAAAAAGAGGCTGAAGCTGCGAGTGTGGGGAAGCTGAAAGTGAGAAGAGACTGAATGACCTACCTTCCTCTAAAAAATGAAATGTGGCCCAGTTTGGCTTAAATATCCAATAAATGTGTGAAAGACTCCACATGGCATGTCAGGTTATGACTTTTTTGGTTAGATTCCTAAAATAAGGTCTCATTTAAGCTTGAAAGTCTATCAAGGGTTTTTGTTACAACATAAACTACTTCTAGAAATTAATATGGCACAAGTTATTAGGCCACTCTCAAGAATAAACAAAGTTTTTTAATAACCTGATTATTTCCTGAACATTAATTGAAGTTGAAAAGTCATTCATTTTAAGTATTATGATAATAATAATAATAATAATAATAATAATAATAATAATAATAATAATAATAATAACAGTGATAATAATAATAATAATAATAATTTGTGTCTTGCATCTGCGCAGTGTGCCTCACCTCGCCAAAATCAGTGTGTTCTTTTCTTTTGACCATTCCCAGTTTACAACAATGTCTTTAAAGTCTGGATGATTATGATAAGGTGATACTTTGGAGTAAAACCACAAGTATTTTCTGATTATTCAGTCGAAGTGAAAGGTATAAATTGATCAGGGCCTTAACTGCAGGCATGATACAAGGCCAACAGCCTCAACAGGTAGGATTTATCTCTGCACAATATGCCATTTATGACCATTGGCAGACTTGTGACTAACTTGACATCACTCAGTAACAGAGAGTACCAATAATACGGGGCCACAATGTTACTGAAGCTGTCAGATAAGTCTGGTTGCCTTAAGAAGACTTACAAACAGAAAAACGTCAGTAGACCAGAATAAAAAACTGCTGCGCAGCAGCCAGACGGCATGTGGATTGGCTGTTTGCAGTGAGCCTCAATACAGGAAAAACAATCACTGAAAAGCAACATAGTTTGGCAATCTTTCCAGGGATTTTGACTGCTCTTTGTTTTTGATACATGAGGATTCTTATATGAACACAGAGCAAAAACATCTGCTATTGGAGACTGAGCAGATCAAACAGTAGATGGCAAAAACCTCAATGGGAACTGGAAGACATGAGGCCATCCAGGTTACCTGTTGATGCAGGTGTACAAATTTGGGGCTTATGGTGTCAAATTTGGTGAAATACCAGCGTGACTTGTTAAAAACACTTCAGGATGTTTCAAGATTCGTGGACACCAGCGGCTGATGTGTCTGCAGTCTGTGGCACTCATCATGCAGATCCTCCCAGTGAAATGGACGTTTGTTCTTATACAGACCCAAATCAAAGGTTTCAAACCCAAAGGACAAAGCAGAAGAGCCAAATGAAAGTTTCTCTTTAAAGTAAGTGCTCGGCTTAGACTGATGGTTTATTGTAGAAAGACATGGCCATGATTTTAATGATACTAGCATTGGTGTTAGCCCATGATGTGCTCCTGTTGCAAATGATAGTTTAAGCTTCATGAAATGACTCACAGATAAATAAAACTAACTTTTAAAGCTTTGTTAGAATAGTCCACTACACAGCAGTAGATAATTATGGTTGGGTATGTAGGTTTAAGTTCACCAAGGAGACATTTATATTTATTAAGTATAAGATTTTGGGGGGTGAGGCACTTTTAGGCCAGTTAACAGTGTTGTATTTCTGTGACATGTGACATTAATATTTTATATTTTTATTCAGGCTCCACGGTGGTGGAGCAGGTAGCCTCACAGAAGGTTGGCTCTTTTTAAGGTCTTTTTTTTTTAAATAGCACAGATCTAATTATCAGCAATAATAAAAAATCACATGGAAGGAAAAAACATAAACCCTTTGTTAATAAAACCAGTATGATGCTGACTCCCAGGATGGTCTACAAAATAACACCACCCTCCAGCACTTTATAGAGCATTAGAAACAGCTGATACTGATGCTGCAAACATTTATAAGTCATTGTTTTTGTTTTATTACCGTCCCTTTACAGGCACACATGGTGCTGACCACCACCTTACGACTATTTTATTGACAAAATGTGAAACTCTTTTGATTTCTGAGGCAACTGTGAGGCAACTGTCAATCCCAGGACCTCAGTGCATTTAATTTCTCTACAAGTTTAATTTTGACTGTTCAAGGATGGGAAAATCCATCGATCCATCCTTCCATCCATTGTCTGTTTAGCAGGGGTATTCCATATGTGTTCATTTTTCGCCTTTTTATCTCTGATCAAACAGAACAGCAGATTGTGTTGGAAACTGGGGAGAGAGAAAGTGGGAAGTGAAATCAAGAAATGAGCTAAAAGCATGATTGAAACCATGGCTGTGTGCAGGACTGTACATGTGGCAAGTAAACATAATCACCTGACTACTGACCATTTGCAGACATGTGACTATAAATGCTCTACTCAGTTCTGTGGATGGCAGAAGTACCACTGTTGTTAATGGACAACAATATAATGCATTTTAGCCGATAAGAACTGTGGAAATGCAATTTTGAGCTACAAATGTAACAGAAAGTATTGTTAATGGGGAATAGAACGGCACTGATACCGTCAGATAAGTCTGGTTGCCTTAAGAAGACTTACAAACAGAAAAACGACAGTACACTGAAACAGCCTCATGAGTAAACTAGATACCTCCCTGCTTTTTCATCCTAATATGGTGTCAACTGTATGTTTTTAATTTCAGTTGGAAGGCTATTCTTTCATAGTATCAGACAGTAATTAGCCGATAAAATCTATTAAATTCTAGCTATCAATAATTATAGTATCACTATCAGCAACACTTCAAATTCGTATATTTTGCAATAATTCTATAAAATAGCATTCTGATTTAGTTAGCATAGAAATATCAAGATTCAGAGGGATCTATCCAGGTCTCTTGCCATTGTAACTAGTACACAGTGGAGTATCTGACAGCATTAATCCATAATCTACTCTTCTCTGGGTTTTTTCTCTGAGATGGGTCTCTGTAGAAGTAAAGCACAAGCTTGTCTTCTCATCAGTAAGTACATCCAATTTAAAAATATTTGTTTTTCATTCAAAGAAACATAAACTAACCTTTCCAGAACAGATAGTTAGCAAATACAGAGTCAACATCTCCATAATATGGGAGAGGAAAGCATTTTGGCGTGCCACGGGAGGGTTTGACATCGTGTCAAAGCTATTAGTTTAAACATGCAGTCAATCAAAATGAAATCAATGTTGGAAAGGCATTTGATCATTTCCACCAATCAATTATAAGACAAAGCTCTAGTTGTTTCCTAATATTTAACAGTGGCTCTGTTACATAGGCTACAATACTCTTAAAAAGAATACCATCATTTAAAGCCTGATGACTCTAGGCTAAAATATTAGAGAGAGTTGCTGAGTGACTCAAATGCAAAAACAAACAAAAACTTCAGCATCATTATTCACTCTGTTTGTTCACTTATCAAAGACAGCGCTCATTAAAACCACTGCCATGTCCCACCCATTCATTTGAGCTGTTTAGCTCAGTGAGAGTATCTAGTGGGAAATCTATCAAAGAGGATCAGCATTACAGTTTTGTTGTGTTGTGGGTTCATAATGTGATGAGCACAGTTGTTTTCAGCTGAGTCTTTATCCTGGTTTGAATTATCTATTTTATGGGGCTGGAGTATTTCCATCTATTGTAGGACATTGATTTTATGGTTCCATGCTCCCTTTTAGTAAATACATGAATGTTTGTTCTTTTTCAGCCGTAGAAAGCTTACAGGCATATAAAGTGTTTTACTGGGGCTTTTTATTATTTTTCACTTTCACCTCAGATATCCTTGAAGGGAGAGGAGTATAAGTAAAGATGGTCCATTTGAACTGACTGCGTGTATAGCATCAGCAATATTGACTAGGCATCAGCACTAACATGACTGGAGAAAACACTGGGCAATATCTGAGTGATGTCAGTAATGTGTACATGTGTGGGTGTGTGTGTGTGTTGGGGTGTGTGTGTGTGTGGGGGGGGGCACTTATAAAGAGCCCATTCTCATAAATCAAGTTTACATGTTCAGTTTGATTACAACTGAGGTATGTTCACAACCTCAACCATTTTGAATGATTTACAGATGAACCCTGCGGTAATTGGTCAGTTCAGTCTTATGCCACATTTTCAATGACTCTGCATTCATTCTAACATCCATGCACTGCAATTAACTCACTACCATGGGCCAATGGGCATAAGCTGATGATGGAAAAAATAAAAAACTAAACGTCACACTGGTAGGTCTTACCGGGGTAGGGGTTGGGGGGGTGGGCAAGAGGCTTTAGGCAGATTCCGGCTTCATAAAGAGACGCGGGGGCAGAAGACCTAATTCTGAGGACTTTTTGTCCTGCAAGGTCTAATGGAGCTTGAAGAGTGTGCAATACATTATTATTATTACAAGTATTGCTCATCAAGGTCTTGAGAGTTTAGCTTCGAAGACCCTGAAGATCATTTTGTTTATGTTAGATTTGATAAAATTCAAAACATTTCAGAATGTGTGACTCAGGTGCAGTCCATGTTTTTTTTCCATTCTTGTCCAAATGTATGCTTTTGAAAAATGTGCAATGCCAGCTACACTGCTTCAAGGACCCACAGATGAGCCAATGGATGTTGTGATGATGTGAAGTCAAGAATGGAGGGACGTAATTGTTGCTGGAACATTCACAGATGAACTTTGACACACAGGAGGATGTCTTTGAGGATAGCTTGCGGACTGCTGCAATTTATATCAGTGAAAATGGCACTGATCAGTGCCTTCCAGAACGCATCAAGTCTACCCAACAAAATCAATCTGGATGAGAGCACCCCAGACCACCACTGCATGCAGTCTAAGACATTCAATATCAAACCATTTCAGTTAGCACTGATACATATAGATATGAAGTATTAAAGACTACCACTTTGTATCTAAATGACCAAAACTGATGTTCATGCACTGGATATGATACTGCAAGGGCTGGGAATCAAACCCCTGACTGTCATTGATAGATAACCAGCTCCACCTCTGATCCACAGTTGTGGAAAGCAGCTTCCACAAAAAATAGAATAAAAATAACTCACATCAACTCATCCATCTGTTCTAAGCTTCAAAAACAATATGCTGGTTCATCTGCTGAAATTTTACATATTTACTTCATGGTGTCGTCATAGATTAGTCATGCTAACAAAATCCAACACATCAACCACACACATCATGGTCCATCTAGCTTTTACTATTTGTATCAGAGTTAAGAGAGAGAAAACAGCTCATCATCTGGTTTACTGTGCCCTGATTTTTCTGCATTTAAATTGAAAACAGGCAGTGAAACTCATCTTGATTTCCTGCAGACCATGAAAGGAGCTCCATTTTACCCTGCAGTGAACCACATTCATTCAGGTGGAAGGTTTATTTCAAAGTGTACTCTGCTGCTGATTATCGGCTTAAATTGTAATGTTACTCAATCATGGCACTACTCAAGTTCAGTGATGTAATTTATACCATGAAAGTGCTCCACCACCCACTGAGAGGCCTCAGACGGCTTCATTACTTTCATATCTTTAATGTTGCTGTGGCACAATGATGCACTTTAGAGTGGAAAGACATTTTGTTTTGATGCCTCATTGGGTTTGCACTTCATGAACATTTTTTCTGTTTGTTTTTCAATTTTGTAGCTGAAATATGGAACATTAATGTTGTGAAGATATGAAAAGGTTTCCATTTCACAGAAATAATGACTTTAGAACCAGAAACAATGAGAATATTAGTCCTGCATGGTGAAGCACCACTTTGTACATGACTTCCTCGCTCCATGGTTTCAGATACATGACCAATTTGTTTGTTTTTTGCATATTATAACAGCTCCCTATGAATCAGCTTTTACCAGTGTCATTAAAAGTTGGGCTATTAGAAACAAATGTCACTGTCTGTATCCAGTTTTATGCCTCTGTGCTCGCAACAGCAGAGCCAGGGAGCAACATGTCCTCAGTTGTCCATCTGTCAAGTGGTAGTGCAATCTGTCCAAGCCATTCTTATAAATGTGATATCTTCAGAACCCTTTGAAGGGCTGGCTTCAAACTTTGCAAAAATGTCCACTATCCAGGATGGAAAAGAAAGTATGGAAAGTCACATAACAAAGGATAAGGAGCCTCATGTTCTTTTTTGTGAACATCTCAAGAGCACTTGTAGCCATTGTCTTCAAATGTTGAATAATTGTCCCAAACTGATTAGACTCTGGAGACCAAAAGTCAAGGTTAGCACAAATATGCACTTTAACATGAACATACAGATGTAGAAAGTCATAGCTCAACATTGTGTAGCCTCTTGCTTTTCTTGGCTTCTGAAAAAAAAAAAAACAGGAAAAACAGAAAGAACGTCCTCTCTATGTCAAGGAGGGAGGGATTCGATTTCTGGGGTCATAGGTCAGGATTGTGAATCTTGATGTTCTTTCCTTGTTTGTGGATGTAATATTTTAAGAGCACTTAAGAAGAAACTTTTCTTCCACTCAGCACAAATGTCTGCTTTGATGGATGCATTAGATACAGATGGAGCCACTAACATGAACCCCACTTTCCTTGGCTTGTCCATGACAGGACAGTGCTGGGACCTGCCCACCCTTGCCACTGTAATGAGGTCCCCTGGAAGACGTGACAGACATGTGACCCTTCGTGCAGACGTTTTACAGGATGTTTAAATGAAAATTTAGATTAGCATAGAAAATTACACCATGTACAGAAATTAACATAATAAATAAAGATAAAACAGACCAAAATATTAACCCTCAAAACAGAGGGCTAAGGGGTAGGGGTAGACAAAGGGGTAAGGCCAAGGGTGAGGGCCAAGGGGTGCAACTGGGACTGACTCTAAAACATGAAGTCTTAAGAACATTTAGAGGGTTTCAGTCTAAATTTGCACACATGTCCCTCCTAATTCAAATAGAAACTAACTAGAATTCTGAAGTCAAAGCTTAAGGCCTCATATTCATCCCTGGCTTGTATATGTGACATGTCTAAAATGCTCTGAGAAAAACTTTGCATACATCTGAACTCAAATTTAAGGATAAACTAATTAGATTTTAGGCTTCATAGTTCAAAGGTCATGAAGCCTAATGATCACCCTTTGCTTGTCAGTACAGTATATCAAGACTGCCTTCATGAAACTCTGCTAAAATGTCTGCTCTGACTCAGGAATGAAGTCAGAGCAGACATGTTCAGGTCATGGAATTTCATGTCTTGCTTGTGCATGCATTACCTGAACAACACCATGCTGTGGACTGTGTTTGATTCTTTCAGATGTTTTGCCTCTTCTTAAAAGGGATTCCTTAGTTCTACGAGTTGATGGAAAGAGCTAGACCATTAGTATGCTAATGATTGGTTGGTCACCTGAGAGTTTTAGGCAGGGTTGTTGACTTAGTTTCCTTCTGAGGTGTAACCTGTTGGCATTTCCTGGTTTGGCTGGGTCACATGCTGTTAGGTCCCTCGATCCTGGGTGGAGGTGTTTAAACTGGAAATTACATTTCTAAGTTCACAGGTCATGGTCATTGGGCCTCTTGTTCATCCTTGGCCTGTAAATGTGACATCTCTAAAATACTTTGAGGGAATTTTATAAAATGAAAAACACTCCAGTGGAGTGGATTCCCAAAAAAAGGCAATTCCAAAGAACCAACTGGAGCGTGTGAGTAACTTTAGAAATTTATTCAGGCTTAATAAAATATCCGAAGTGACTCATGTGCTCCAGTTAGTTCTTTGGAATTGGGAATCCACTGAAGTGTTTTTCTATGCTTTGGTCCTTTTCAGAGAGCACTGACCTCCATCTGTGGAGCAGACAAAGCCCAAGAGACTCCTACCTGACCTGGAATTTTGCCAAACTTTGCATATGTTTACCTCAAGGATTGATTTATTAGATTTTTGACATCAAATTCTGGGCCTCATGAAAATCCCTTTTTTTTGCACTATCCTGGAAACTACTCCACCCTTCTTCTTGACCCATCACTGCACTTCTACTGTTCAGCACTTAAACATATACGTACCTTGTGGACACATGAAATCACCACAGAGTATTTTTTGTCTATATCAATGTAAATTAGTGGCAGTCTACAGTCCACATCCAAATATCTGCTCTTCTTCTGGATTGCAGGTATATGTATAGGTGATAGGCATGACTCATTTCCCCTCAGCACAGCAGGATGGCTGTATTTTTAAGGTGTATAATACAAGAGAGCGGCCTGTGCAGCAATGAGCTAATGGAAAAGGGGAAATTAAGCTGCAGTGTGTAGGAGGAGGTATGGACCTCTGCACCATAACCTTCAGCTGTTTTCATATGGATTTGATAGACTTATCTAATGGGATCACAGATGTTAGATTAAATGCAAGGTTAATAAAATGTAACTTAAACCACATCTGTTCATATGTATTAAGCACAGAGCCTAACAATTATGTCTACCCAATGCATCTGCAGCATTTACGGATAACATTAATTATTTTAAGTAAGGTACACAACACAAGGTAATCAAATATGGACCAGGGTGCCTCCATCTAATCAAAATCAGCAAAGACTTGATTTTCTGGTAGACTTAAGATTATTAGGTCAGATTTTCCTTTGGTGTGAGATGTATTCAGATTGACTTCACCCTCACTGATCTATTTACAAGACAACAGGGGCCGCCCTGATTTGAAATAATCTTTATTAATGGTCCATCCACATGGAGACAATTTCAGGCGTATCTGCACAAAGTTTTAACTGTATTGGCATTTCATCCACACTGATATGGATTTTTGCATGCCCGAAAATGCACATTTTTCAAAACAGGTCCCAGTGAGAATAAATCTGAAAATACTGGCTTTGGGCTTCTGTGTGGACAACGAAACATGAATATTTTAGAAACAATGATGTCATAGCCCCACCTCTCCCTTGAGCCCTGACAACAACAGAAACAATGGCTTAATACAGTGTCACGTTAACACGTAGCATTAAATCCATGAATGTTCTTAATGGAGACTCAAATGTTGATGTGTACTAGCAATGCATCTTGCAAAACAAACTATTATTGAACCCACAGATCAAGAAGGAGGATTCAAATTGTTATCATGATCAGTGCATTGAAAAGCTAAAAAGTCTCCACATTTCTCTTGTTAACTACAAAGTCATGTCTGCAGTGTGAAATGGTGCACTTGAGGAGTAGAGACTCTAGAAGTGAATGAGTCTGTGGCATGTGACATGCTGTGTTGACATCTTGTTGCACACACTGAGAGAGCAAAACCGCTAAGTCTATCATTAATGTTTCCATGTACAGTCCTCTAACTTCACTGATCTCATGGAACATCAGAGGTTTCTATTTAGGCTGTTGTGAAGTTGATTTAAGCAATGTGCCATGTTTACTCTCTGAAGACTCTCTGAAAAAGCACCCCCAAAGATATAGTAGGGGTTTATGTGGTGCTTCAAAACTGTACCTGATGCAGATCAGAAAAAAACAGAGGAGCATGCCCGGTGGATTCTGGAACAAACTGTCCCATCTGGAAGGAAAATCAATCAGCCAGAGAGAAACCTAAATTTTTGAAGATTCTCTCAGCCTCCCGTTGCTGTCAAAGGAATTTTTCTTTCTTTGATTCACTCAGTTTTGAAAGTTCTGTTTTCTTAAATTGTCTCTATGGCCAGAAAATGGCTGTGGTGAGCACATCTAAAACAAATCTGTGCTTTCAGCTTGGGTTTTTTTGGGCTGCCTGAAACAGCCAAAAGGTCATGAAAATTATTGAATAATTAAGTTGTAGAAAATCCGCAGCTGAGGTGCACTTTAGGTGTGGATGTTTTACCATGTCTAAATTACATTTTTGCTCCATACCCAGTTGCCAGTGCTACACCTTTTGGCTCTTAACTTCGCAGTGCAGATGGACCAGCCTAAATCAAGTCAGATGGATCAGCCTCATCCAGTGTTCAGTGTCATCAGACAGATCCATCTTGCCAAACTCCAGTCTACTATGACTGTGAGAGGCCCAAAGTGAGATGGCCCATCCAGCATCTTTAGAGTAAGAAGAGGTGGGAGCTATGGAGTGAAAACAGCTGGAAGTAACTGCTCATACAGAGATTAGCATAGATGCTAACAGCTTCAGTAGCAGTTTTATCAGATCTGGACTATATTAAATGAAAAACAACAACAACAAAGAAAAATCTCTATTATACAGGATATTTTTGCCTCACTTCAGACATGTTTTGCAGAGAATTTATTTTACGAAGTGGCTTACATTCTGGCCTTTAGACAGAGGCAGCAGCGCTCACCTTTAACATTATCTGATTGGCCCATAAAGAATGTGATTGATGGAATGATCATCCAATCACCTGCCAGATATGCTTTTGAAAGAGTCCATCTGGTGTGTCAGGTTAGCTTATTGTCACACTGGCTGACTTTTACAAACATAAGTCACACTGGTTGTCATCTTGTGTGGAAAATATCTGCAATGCCAGTGAATACCTTGCTAAGCTATAGGTAGAAAAAATAAATACACTGGCATGTTTGAGCAAAAGCAAACTTTTTAACAAGCAAGGTTGTAGCCTGCTTTGGACCACAGGCCAAAAGGGGAGACTATGAGTCAAAGGTCAGGGTCACGAGTCCATCCATCAATTGCCCCTTAACCCATTGTTTTGAATGTATCACAAAAAGCTTCAATCGTTTTTCTTCAAACTTTGCAAACATGTCCACCAGGACACAGAAATGAACTAATTCGATTTTTACCTCTGCCAAGGAGGTTATGTACCGATTGGTTACACGCTCTGGTTATACGCAGAGGCACAGCACGGCGAACAGCAGTTCTACTCACAGACACAGCGGAGAGGAGGAGAAGTTTAGCCAATGGAGCGAGGTTGGTGCTGTTCCTGGACCCTTGGATTTTAAGATAAATTAAGGCAGCAGACTCTCCTGAAATTGTAATAAACATCACAGTCCTCTACAACTCAAAAGTTCTAGTAACATTACTGTGAGCCCATTAACATTATAGAAACATGCCCGGCAGCTCTACTCGCTCGCAGTCCCTCCAGACGGGCCTGTTAATCACTCGAAACAAGGTTGCTGATAATGTCAATATGGAAATAGTCCATCATAGTAGAAGTCTGTGTGTGAGTGAGTGCAAAAACCTAACCCCCAAATTTCACACAGAGAGAATGCACATGGTTTTGCTCAGAACGATAGGCTGGTGACATCAACCACTGGAAGCGCCGCTGTGTGCACAACACCAACCTCTGTACAAGCAGCAGCAAATTGGTTCAGTCAACAAGCTACAAGACCCACTACTAACTAGGTCACTCTCTTGGATGATATATATGTCAAGAATGATCACACTTCTTGCAGATTGATATTTTTCATTCCACAATGTGCGTACAAAATGAATATAGGACTATAATGTTGGGTGTAAATCACAATTTATGGGTGGAACTGAGCTGCTTGGCGGAGGTCTGCGCTCTCTGAGTGCTTTTCTAGTTTAGATATAAGGGCCAGAGGTCAAGGTCATGGGCGTGTGAATATGGACATGATATTACCAACAGTAAATTTCCTTAAACTTTGTGCAAATGTCCACTCTTACTCATTGAAGAACTGATTACACTCTAGAGGCTGAGGGTGAGGGTTAAAAAAAGCTTTGTCGTAATATTTTCTTTTTAAAAAATTTGTCAACTATGCTGTGGAGGATTTTTATTTAAATTTTACCACATGTCTAGTGGTTTTAAAGCCTATTTGTATATACATACATACATACATATATAAACACACATATATATTAAGATTCTGAACCCTCTCACACACACACATACATATATACGTATGTGTGTGTGAGAGGGCTCAGAATCTTAATATATATATATATATATATATATATATATATATATATATATATATATATATATATATATATATATATATATATATATATATATATATTTATATATATATAGATAGATAGATAGATAGATAGATAGATAGATATACATATGTATATATTGCAATTGTGCCTATAATTGTGCCTATATTGCCCAGTGTCCTAATTTCTTTTCAGACCATGATTGCATTTTATCAGAGAGAGAGAGTAATGAGCCCATGTTTACATCACTCACCATGTGCATACGTCCCTATTGGGTGCTACACTTACAGCTGTTCACATATTCTGAATATATTTATAGAATGAAGATTTAATGAATAGAAATAACATTATCCTCCATGATAAATATGTACATATGATGCATAAATTAGCAACAGCTGGTTGAAAATGCTGACATAATTCTTTGAATAGTCTGGTAAAAACCAGGAGTAAAATCGGTTCAGTATCACTGAGTTCAACACGGTTCATGTCAGCTTTTATTAGGATTCAAGTGAGAGTCAGTGACCTCAGCATCACGTTTTTACTCGGGGGGAGACAAAAGGTTACAGTATCCATCACTGAATTCTGCTGAGAGCCACTCTGGGTGTGTTCACACATGTGGCAGGTCAGCTGTGTGTGTTTGTCAGAGAGTCTAGTTTATTACTGTGTGTTTGTGTGAGAATGCACCACATATGAGATATTACTTGCATGTCTGAGATGATATTAAAATTCGAGCATGTGCATTGGGGTGTGCTGGTCAGCTGTTAATGATGCTGTCATGTCAGGGAGTCACCGTCCTCAGGAGAAAAGGCTGACTCACGGGCTAACTGGCTGGCCTACTTTTACTGGGGCTGGAAACTGGTTCACAGCAGGGCGCACACACTGACACTCACAAACACACAGGGACACGCACATGCAGGGCCTCATTTACTGTGCTTTACACAGTAAAGTTTTTCAGACCATGCTCAGGTGGGTGAGGGTACCAAAGGAGAATTTACCAGAGGATCATCACTATTTAAACACAGAAATTGACTAGTCTTGTTTTATTGTATTTTTTTTAGAAAAACAAACGGACAAATAGGCAAACAAAAAAGGAAAATACAAATTCTGAATAAAAGTTTTTATAGTTTCATGTATGAATTACATTGTGATTAGTGTTGGGTAGTGTTACTTTTAAAAGCAATTTAAATTTATTGCAGAACTTACTAAGAAAACACTGAGAAAGGTAACATAGATGAGGTCGGGTATTGCTCAACTTTGTTTAGATGCTTCTGCTAAACTGATACTCTTTAAAAGGTGCTGTGCCTAAATGATTCCTGAGTTGATACTTAAAAAGAGTATTAATATTTATTCCAGTTTTCAGCCTATATGGTAAGGTCTCTATCATAAATCTTATCTATTTCTAAAAGTCAGAGGGTAATTTCAGGCAGTTAACTAAGCAGAGAAGGCAGAGAGGGTTCAGAATCTTAAGCTCTAATATTTAACATACGGTGCCAAAACAAAGCTCTAGAATCTGTACTGTACCGGTACCACATTGGTTCAGGATTTTAGTACTCATTCCCAGGATCACCATACTTACAAAAAAGTAGCCTGTCTGTTTACTTACTCACCTTTCTATGAACCTATATTAGAACCTATTGACCTATTTACCAACATCCCTAAAATCTACCTATTTCCTATAACATACTTACCGACTTAACTACCTAACTAACAACATGCCTACATATGCACAATCTACCTATATATCTGCCCACTTACCTACCTATCTACCTTCCAAACTACCAACCCACAAGCCTACCTATCAGTCAACGAACATGCCTGCCAACCAGCCATTCTGTTAACCTAATTCCTACGAACCTACTTACCCACCAACCCATTCACCTACATTCCTTCAATCTACCTGCCTATTTACCTACCTCCCTACCTTGCAACCTTCATGCCAACATACCTACTAATCCACCAGTGAAGTAAATACCTACCTACTGACCTTCCAACCAATGTTTCTACCACACTACCTACTAGCCTACCCCTCTGTCAATCTACCTCCCGACCCACATGCCTAACTACCTATCATTTTGCCTACCTACCTACCTACCTGACTACCCATCAATCCACCTATCTACTTGCCTACCAACCATTCTGCAAACCTAATTCCTACTAATCTACCTACCTACTTACCTACCAGTCTACCTCCCTACCCTTCAACCTACTTACTTATCTACTGACCTAGCTAGTCTATTTACCTCTTAACTACCAACCCATCCACCAACAAATATAACTACCAATCTACTTACCTGCCTACCTACCAACTAATCTAATTTGTGTCTTAGAGCCTTTATTTTGACACTATTACTTTTACTGTTACGTTTTGTAACCTATAGTTGTACTTGCTTTCATTCCAGTAGGCTAAAATCAAAACATTTTAACAAAAAAAAACCATTTTGACTTTTGTTTTGAAAATGATTCCAGCATTTATTAAAAACATACTCAGACCATTTGATTTTTGTGTCCTGTTTGTTACCTTGACCTGAGTGAAGACCAAAGTCAGAGTTCAATCATGGATGAAATACGACCCCTCTCTGAAGAGGCTTTGCATGTATACACAAAGGCATAAGCTGTAAAGTTTGTCATCACCACATATTTGTGTTTAATTCGTATTAACCTCAGTGTTCAACCTAAATACAGCTGTGAAAGAGTCTTTTTCAGCTGTTTTCTGTCTTCATTTTTAATCTAACTTTTCAGCCTTAAATTCCAAACCCCCAGGACAGGTTGTTTCACTCATTCCCCTGATTAATTATTACTTTATTGCATGTTTTTGCACCCGATTCCAGACTCCCCAAAGACAACACTGAGTATAAAATTTCCAAAGAGTTCAGAAAGGAACACATAATGATGCATCTGCTCAACAGAGAGCAGGAGACTGTTTTCAGCCCTCAGAACTAATTCTGCAAAACGAGCATCAGAGTTGTGTTTCAACCCTAAAGAGCAACTCAGAGTTACATAAATGTTTTAATTGTCTTCAAACTTGAAAATGTACAAATTCAAGTCTGGGACAAAAACAAAAAAGCATGAAAAATAATTTGAACTTGAAAGAATAGAAAGACAAAAGACGTAAGCTGATGGTTTTTTACTGTTGTTCAACAGTGTGCTAACTCACACTGTCTGTTACTGGTGGCATTTAACGTAACACAAAGCTCAACTGATAGATCATCATCTAATTAAAGCTGTATGTGTGTTTGTTTGCGTTTTAACCATTCACTTTAATTTGAAATGTATCATCTTGAACTTAAAGTGTGAATGTTTAGAATTAATAACTAGAATTATAGCATGGATAATTTATGCTTCCACAATGTACAATATATGTTGGCAGAGAGTCAAAATACAGTGGTGGGTCACTTACAATTAATCAGTTCAACATCAAGTCAGAGAAGATACTTGTGCTAAGCTTGACAGAAATTCCTCAAATCATTCTTAAATGTATAAAAATTACAAGCAAGGCCTAATCATGAGGCCCAAGGACATTTGACCTTGTCCTTACCAGTTTGTTCCTGAGTTTAAAAGAGATCCATATAAGCTTTTTTGAGCAAGTAAAGGATGACAGGAAAACTCCAGAAACCTTTGACCAATGATCTTAAAATCTAGTCAGTTTATACTTCATGTCAAGTTGGACATTTGTGCGATGTTTGAAGGAAATTCCCTAGAGAATTTTTTTTTAAATAAAGGGTTTCTCAAGTTTGATTCACAAGCAAAGGATGATATGAAACTCTAGGACCTTGATATTTAACCAAATGACCTTGAAAATTCAATGAGGCCATCCTTAACAAAGAGTGGACATTCGTGCAAAGAAAAACACTTGAAATGTTCATGACATATTGCATTATAAAAGCAAAATAACCCTAGAGTTTAAGGGCCCCTACATTTTTATACTTCATTCATCCATGCATTAAAATGTGTGCAAAGTCTGATGAAAATTTCTAAAAGCATTCTTGAGACATTGCATTCACAAGCAAGATATTTGTATGAAGCGGATCTACCTTCACCTTTAATCTCTGACCGCCAAATGTAATCTGTTCATCCATGAGTGAGAGTATACACCTATGCAAAGTTTAAGAGGAATTATTAAAAGTATTCTTGAGATGTAGCCTTCAACAGACTGTACTCAAAGGCAAAGAATGATTAAGAGTCACTGGGACCTTCACTTTTTAAACTTTGACCTCCAAAATCTAACCACCTCATCTCTAAGCCATAATCAGAATTTCTGCAAAATTTGAAGAGAAACCCCCTTGGCATTCTTGTGATTTAAAATTCACAAAATTGTGTTCAGGAGCCAAAATATTGATGAGACTTTTCTTTTCTTTTTTTACCTTGATCTCGGATACATGGCATTCAAAATCTCATCAGCTAAGTCTTGGGACAAAGTGGACATTTGTGCAAATTTGAAAAAAAAAAGATACAAAAAATCCCATGTTTTCATGATTTATTGCTTCTCACAAGATGGCCCCCCAATATCTACTCTGTTAATCCTTGACTCTAGGCGGTCATGTGGTCTAAGTGTAAAGAAAACCCCTTGAAGGATATCAGAGGTATTGAATTTACAAGTTTTGACCTCTAGAAACAGGTGGACAAACACACACTAGTAAGAACAGACCACTAAAAACATAATGTTTCTGTCCTTAGCTGTTGCTGGCTAGGAGATATAAACAGATTGTTTCTGCTCTGAACTCTCAGTCATCTTGTCAGATACCTTCCCTATATCCAGAATTACAGGTTTGGTTGGTAATTAGTTAGGTTAAGTAAATAGTTAGATTTCATTAGTATTTGCTCCAGTGTTATAGTTTGCTTTTGTGGCCCTTATAAAGGCCCCTGCAAAGGGTCCTAACACACCAGCAGTGCAGTTACCTAAGTCCTTGGACACCTTCACAAATAAAATTCACAAGGCTTAAAGTAATTTATGGGTTAAGTTACAACATGGTTGTATTTTTCATTTGGTTTGATCAGCTTCAACACAGCTCTTTGTCATGTACTACAAAGCAGACCAAATGCTGTGTATCGTCAACATGAGCCAAAAGATAGGGTTGTGGTTCCAGTGGCTATTGTCTTCTGGCCTAATGTTGGCCTGGAAATACAAAAGAAGGCATCTATTTGTGCCGAAAAGATCTGCAGTATTCGACATATAAATGGAGATACAGTTGTATGTCGACTTTGTCAAGTTAAACAACACACCAGCTGGAGCAGTGTTACTACATTCATCTCTGGGCAATGACCTGCAGCATGAGCCAAAGGCCACCGGTGATAGCATTACAAACGTTAGCCTTCGTGAATGATTGTCCTTGGTGGACCCCAAGTCTTTTGTTACCATATGTAGATAAGTCTTTCACTTGAGTCTTTACCTCATTCCCTTCCACCACAGACATGATAAAACCGTGGAAAAAAATCAGAGGACAGAGGATATATGTTTTAATGTTATAAAGTATGTAGTATAAAAAGACACAAGATATCTTTTCATTCATCGTGTCATGTGACGTGTCATTAGTGATGAAGGTTACAGCCGCTGGAGGTCGCCGATGCAAGCAGAGACTGCAAAGAGACAGCAGAGTTGGACTGCACCATATCTGTAAAAATCAAAATTGTGACATCTTTTCTTTTGAGACATACATTGCAATTTGAAAAAAAAGACAGAACATAAAATCAGAATATGGCTGCAAAAATATACAATGATACTTACATAACAAGTGCAGTTAACACTTCTGAAGTCATCCTGGTATTTGACAAATTTGACAACACAAGCCCAAAAATCAATACACTTACATCAACAGGTGACGTGGATTCTTTTAATGTCCCCCAGGTCTGTCATTTATGACTCGAACCCACTAAGTCTCCATCAGCAGATGCTTTTACTGTGTGAACTCCATGTCCATACAAGTATCTTCATGTATCCAAAACAAAAGGTGGTCATAATCTCTGGAAAGTTTGGCAAATTATGTTGCTGAGCAGTGGTTGTTTTTCCGACATTGAGCCTACGGGTAAACATCCGATCCATATGTCCGGGTAATATGTCCATATTTTCTTTTTGTGAGTCTTCTTGAGACATCCAGACTCATTTGACAGACTCAGAGACATTTTTGTTCTGTATTTATGACACTTTCTGTTACATTAATGGCTATAAATGTATCTCCACAGTAATTATAGGCTAAAAAATGTAATAGCCACAACAGTGCTATTTCCACTGTCAACAGAACTGAGTGACATCATGTTTGTCACGTGTCAGCGAATGGTCAAAACTGTTTCACCTTTGAGACTTCCAGCACTATCAAACATAAAAATAACTTGGGGACACTGCTCATTTGCCGTCATTGTTACATCTCATAGAAACACTCAAGAACAAACTAGAAATGTCTTCAGCCAAATACCAAACAGTGAGCGCTTCAAGCCACCCCAAACCACAGGGAGTAAACAGAACTGATTGGTTTAATTTCATGTCATACAGCTATAATGTTGATCAGTCAATGGTGAAACTGCTACTGAAACCTTCTCGGAGCGCTTTCTCCAGTGCCCCAGGCTGCTTATACACAGACAATGGATGGAAAAATCTGCTAATTTCTTGCAGATTTTTTTTTTTAGAAAATAAAAATAAACACAATTCAGGGCTCATTGTGAGTTTGTTGGCATAAACATATTGGAAATACGTTATATATATATTATATAATGTATAGTATATTTTGTGAAAAAAAAATTCTGTGTCTAGGCCGGGGGGGTCAGCACCCACTATTGGCAAGTTGCCACTGGTTGCAGTTAATCATCCATCAGCTATCAGTCAGACTCAAATAACTGTTGATTAAGCACAAATTCATATCATATTAATTCTAATAAAAGGCATAACTGCTTTAAGCCATCAGCCTCTTTTTTAAAACTGTGTTTACCGGACTATACACAGATTAACATCTGTTTGGGGTACTTAGATACCAGGTTGACTGCACTCAAGTATACGAAGTCTAACTATTCATCACCACTATGCCTTCAGTGACGATCTTTGGGTTCTTTAAGTCAATCTAGCCTTCACTTGTTGAGTGTCCATGTATGCTGTGCAGTGATGCCAAATGAAGAGGGGTGGATTAGCCCAAAGCTAAATAGCTAGCAGTACTCTTGAACAGCTATGCTCCTTCATTTTGTCATAAAACACATTTTAATATGCAACACTGATATGTAACTTTGCAAACTGATGTGAGGATCTGGTTAGATTAAAATTAAATCCAAATCAAAAACAGGCAAACAAGTTGTACTGTTTGTGAACAAGCAGTTTTGGAGGAGCTAACTTTTATGGATGAGCAACTGGCACGGATTTGAGAGTTTCCTTCCATTTCTGTTGTTGAGTAATAGACATGGAAATAACAACAAAGTCCAGATGAAGAGCTGTTTAAAAGCCAAGGACTGATGTTATCACTGAGCTTATCCACACAACATGGACCCAAGGCCAAACATACATCAAGACACACTTTTTGCTTTATTAATGAAGTAGTATTGACTGGGAAGATAATGTTTTATGCATCCTCCCTAATGAGTTAAAATGATTGAGCTCTTCCGTTAACATGTGAAGGTGAGTCATACTTGCCATCAGTATTGCTGATGCAAGAAATTAACAGCTACATATAGACTTTATGGTAACAAACCTCACCATCAACATCAAAAAGTTAATACTTTGGGAAACTTCTATCATTAGATCACATAAACTGTGTTTTGTCCTATTTTGTTGGTCTTGTAAACTGGGTTATTTTCCTATTAAGTGTTGATGACAACAATCTGGTTACTATGCAGGTGTGATTCCATTAGGGCTGCTGGAGCTGATCCAAGGGTCATGCAGTGGTCGATTTAGGAAATCCCACCTGTGTAACAGACCTCCACAACAGAGGGGGACCTCACAGAGATTTCTTAAAAGAAATCTATCAAAAAAAGTTCATTCACAGAATAAATCCTCAAACTGTGGGACATCTGTGACAGGATGTGTGGGCCTGGGTGAGCTGGAAAAGCCAAAACCAGGCCACTTCATCATGAGACCAATAAACAAAACCGAATGAGGCATAAAGGACGTTTTGGTTTCATAAAAAGATGGGTGTCTGAGAATATTGCAGCAGGGAGTATTTGTTTTGTCATTACATTTCAGTGATTCAGAAGAAAAAAGCCTCAAACTTTCACCAGATTGCATAAATTCAGTGTCACACTGGGACTCAGGCTCATTAAAACAAAGTATTGCTCTTGTGTTGTGGAGGATCCCTCAGAAACAAGCCTGCGACACAGTTTTGGGTTGATTCATGGTGAAAGAACCACAAATTTTAGTAATTGAAAGTGACATATTTTGAAACTGTCTCTATAAGGCTTAGATCGCAAAAACATCCATATGCACAAACATTCATTCAGATGGATAACGCTTGGTTTACTGCAAAGTTTCCAAAACATGTACTCCTTAATTACAGCTATAAAATGCAGAGCAGCTGTCGAATGACCCCTCTTTTGGGAGGATGACAAGCTAAAGACACACATAATACACTTTGTGTATGCCCCTTCAATAACAAACAGCTCACTCACACTGGCGCACACATTAGTCAGGTGGTGGGGGATAATGAGACTCTGCAGCAGGTGAGCTCGCCTGAGGTGATCTGGGATGGAAAAGATTAGTGGAGGATTGAAAAAGAGGGGATATGGGAATGCAAGAACAAATAGACAAGTATGAAGAGGATTACCAGAACAATAAATTGGCAGATGTAAGTTTCCTATATGTGAAACAAACACAGCTGAGCCTTGAGATGCAGAGGAAGGTGGTCTTTGGGAGAAAACAGTGATGGTGGAAGATTCTGGATAATAAGATGGTTGGTGGATCGATACAAAGACGATTAAACAAGGAGTGGTATCTATCTATCATTCTATGTTGTGCTGTTGTGTAGTTTTAGCCTAAAAGTGGGGTAACTACGTGGCTTTTGGTGGTAACATTGACTGTTATAGCCTAGTGTCCACACCAGGCTATCTTCCCGTAGGGACAACCCCGTTTCAAAAAGCCCTAACTACCCCATTAAAAACTAGAAAAGCACTCTGAGAGTGCAGACCTCTGCCAAGCAGCTCAGTTCCACCCATAAATTGTGATTTCCATCCAACATTATAGTCCTTTATTTATTTTATACGCACATTGTGGAATGAAAACTATCAATTTGCAAGAAGTGTGATTATTGTTGATATAAATATCATCCAATAGAGTGAACTAGTTAGTAGTGGGTCTTGTAACTTGTTGACTGAACCAATTTGCTGCTGCTTGTACAGATGTTGGTGTTGTGCGCGCCGCAGTGCTTCCAGTGGGCGATGTCACCAGCCTGTCAGTCAGAGCAAAACCACGACACTTCGGTGCGCTCTATGTGGAATTGGGGGATTAGATTTTTACTCACACACTCAGAGACTTCTGCTATGATGGACTACTTCGGTATTGAAATTATCAGCAGCCTTGTTTCGAGTGATTAACAGGCATGTCTGGAGGGACTGCGAGCGAGCAGAGCTGCCAGCCATGTTTCTATAATGTTAATGGACTCACAGTAATGTTACTAGTTGTAGTGAGTTGTAGTGGACTGGGATGTTTATTACAATTTCAGGAGAGTCTGCTGCCTTAATTTATCTTAGAAACCAAGGCTCCAGGAACAGTGCCAGGCTTTCCCCATTGGCAATTTCTTCCTCCTCTCCACTATGTCTGTTGGCAGAACAGCATGCACAGCTTTCAGTGCTGATTGGCTGTTTGGCATGCCCTGACTCTGCGTGTAACCAGAGCGTGTAACCAATCGGATGGTGCTGTGGGTGGGACAATGCTGGAGACAGAGTAGAGACAGCAGATGAGCAGTGTGGAGAACTCCTCCCCTGGCATTGCAAGGGAAGCTGGGAAATGTAGTGACATAGGCTTGAAAAGCTAGACGTCAGTTTGCAAATAAACTACAATTCCCATAATGCAGTAAATGAATGGGATTTGCTGTTATAAACTTAAATGTTTTTTTTGTGGCGTCAATCTGGATCGGATCAGCACCAAAATGTATTGGCTTCTTCCTTGGACCAAACCACACCTCTGATAAAAAAACTAATGTAAATCCATCCAGCAGTTTTTTTGGTAATCTTGCTAACAGACAAACAGACAAATAAACATAACCCCCCTGGCAGAGGAAAAAAAAAAGGCATTACATAACCTGACACACCAGATCGACTGTTCAAAATACAGTATTTCACTAGTCTATCTGGGAAAGAGCCCATAGACAGTGTTTGGGAATGGGCAGAACCTTTCCAAAGAAAATCTGGCAGGTGATTGGATGATCCATCAATCACATTCATTACGTGCCAATCAGATAAAATAGTAGGCACTACTGCAGATGTAAAATACAAAGCAGAGGCCACTATGCAGAACAAACTCTCATCAAAAAATGGTGAGTGAAAATGCCATTTTTATTGAGAAGTGCTTTCAGTGCTTTAATTTGTTCTTAATTTAATAAAGAAATGTGGTCCAGATCTGATAAAACTTCTGCTGAATCCTTGCCCATATAAGCTGATCTCTTTACGTGTAGTCACTTCCTGCTGTGGTCTCACTTGTAGCCCCACTCCATCTGCCCTAAAGGACTTTGATTGGGCTGTCTGGCTTTGGGACGCCCACAATTGTTGTGGACTGGAGCTTGGCGAGATGGATCTGCCTGATTGCAGACATTGAATCAGGCGCACAAGGCCAGGTGCAACAGGATACTTGAAAGAGTTTGTAGAGTCGTAAATAATGTTAAATATATCATGGTAGATAGTCATGTTTTTATTTTATGAGGGTTTTGATATTGACTTATTGTTCAGGTTCAAAAAAAGGGCTGCTGTGTACTCAAAGGGATAGTAAGGAATATTTTAAGTGAGGTTGTCTGAGGTGTAAAGCATTAACCTGAACTCTTGGCACACTGACAGACAGCAGCTCTCAGTCTGTGCCAAAGTACTCGGACTATACCTTACTGCTACTGGTCCCACTGAGTTCAAGTAATTATAAGAATTCTGGGTGAAAACAAGCCACAAAACAGCGTAGGTTGATTACACACTATAAACAGTCTAAAACACTTACTTTTCCTTTGAGGTGCCTTGTTTTGGAACTACTTCATTACTCAGCACACATGTCCTTGCTACAGCAGCACCTACCAGTTTTCTTCACAAGAGGAAACAGTTAGCTAACAAACAGGGAAAATGGGTAATATTTAATAATAATAATAATAATAATAACTTCATTTAGATGGCACCTTTAAAAACAGAAGTTTACAAAGGGCTTTAACAGACAAAAAAGGCAGAAAAAGGCAGAACTTTGGGGTACAATAAAATCATCAATCAGGTCAACAGAGACCACGAGAGTCAAAGGAAAAGGCACAGAGGGTCATGTTAACTAAAGCAACAAAATAAGAAAAGAAAATAGTATAAACTGGTCAGATTGAAACAGCTGATGTAATTTAGGAATACACCAAATCTGTATAGCTCACCATGTCAACATGTACAGATGAAGGACATTGGTGGAGAAGGTATCTTGTTTTATGTATAATGACAAGGAGATGACTAGACAGTAAACAGAAAATAGATTTACAGATATATAGATAAATTTAAGACTGTTGAAAGTTGACGACATCACATCAGGAAGATAGAAAAGAAGAGGGCAGATAGAGGACAGGTAAAAGAAAAAAATAAAATAAAGAAAGAAATTAATTAATTAATAAATTTATAAAATAAAATGGACCAAAAATATTGATAGTTAAAAAGGGAGTATATCAAAACAAGAAGAGATAGTAAAAACAGGACTAAAACGATGAGAAACCATGAGGAGGGTAAGAACAGTAGAGCTTAAAAATAGTTAAATAAGTAAGTAAAAAAGATCGCGTAAAAGCAAGACTAAAAAAATGAGTTTTAAGATGTGATTTACAAGATGTCACTGATTCAGCTCGCCTTATCTCCTCGGGCAGGGTGTTCCAAAGTCGAGGAGCTCGGACAGAAAATGCTTGATCACCTTTAGTCTTCAGCTTCGACTTTGGAACAGCCAAGAGGCCCCCGCCCAAGGATCTAAGGCTGCGGGCTGGCTCATAAGGAATTAATAATTCAGAAATGTAGGTTGGAGACAGACCTGTAAGGGCTTTAAAAGTGATCTCTAAAACCTTAAAATCAATTCGAAAGTGGAAAGGGAGCCAGTGGAAAGAAGCACAGACAGGAGTGATGTGATGCCGTCTGTTGCGGTGAATTTGCAGTAAATATATCCGCCGTTCACTTTGGAATACTTGTATGACCTGGAGTGCACAAAGGAAAAACTTCTGTAGATAGAAAGTCAACAGAAAAATTGAGGAAAATGCTATGGGAACTGGAGGATCAGAGAAAACCCAAGTTACCTGTTGATGCAGGTGTGTAAATTGTGAGCACATCGTCAAAATGGATGAGTGTCACTACCAAAAATCACTTTAGCATGCTCAGGATCAGAGGATACCAGCAGCTTTGTATGTGCTTTTGCAGTGGCCAGTTCTCATCATGCAGAGCCTCCTTGCTGTTATGAACATTTTTACTTGTATGGACCAGATTCACAGTTTTGCAGACTTTTAGGAAAAACCAGAAGAGCTGAATGAACGTTCATTTTAACATAAGTATTCAGCTTATACTGATTGTAAAAAAAATTGTAAATTTAACCAATCTTTAGTTGAGATGTAGTGATCTTTGTGTTTTTTGAGCTAGTAAAGTCAGATCGTACTTTGATCAGTGCGCTTCAGGCAGAAAGACATATTGACTGTGCTGAGTAGTGTCAAAAAATCAGTGTCTTGTAAGCGGAAAAGTAAGTGGTGGTAAATAAACTGCTTATATCCTGTAATCACTTCAGACTTTTTTGTGGCTTGTTTTCAAACAGAATTCATAAAATTATATGGATTCTGTAGCACCATTAGCAGCAATGTATAGCCCTAACCTTAGTCCCAATTATCTTGGTACAGGCTGTACGCTTCTCATACAATCTCTTCAATCACTTCAAAAATCCCAAACTAACCCCTGAGTTTAAAAAGGCTTTATTAAGAGGTAGTTAACTGTCTATCAAGAAAGGAGGCGGGAGATGTGGTCCTTCCTTCTCATCTTAATTCCTGTGCTGTTATTCTGACAGTGGTTTATTATCCCTGTATGTCAGTGTTTTCTTGTAAATGAGCCTTTAAATGAATGAAAACTAAATTGGAAAGAGAAAAATGAGGCTTAACTGGGAGACTGCAGTTGCAGCAGGGACTAAAAGTGTCAAACTGAATATGATGATTTACGGGGGTGTTTGTTCGTGAAAGACAGTGCTGACAAAGAGAGTCAAACAATATTCATCAGAGCACTTAGTCCTCTGGAAATCATTACACTGCTGCTGAGGTGAGGAAAAAACGTGAGAATGCAAACTGAGATGGAGAAAAGAGCAGTGAGAAAAGGGGCTGCCCTGGGAACTAAAGGTAGGTAAAGATGAGGTGAAAGGATAGCAGGACGCAGGAAGAGATAAAGGGAGGAAGGCGGGGATGGAGAGACATCTGTTTCGTGTCAGAGGCTGATAGCCAGGCTTAGAGAGAGAAAGAATGGCTGAGACTGGGTGGAAAGGGGAGGAAAAGGACAGACTAAAGAGGGGAAAAGAGTGCAAAGAGGGTGGAAAACATTACAGAGACAGAGGTGCCTAATTGGAAGAGACAGCCATTATCATACTCCTCACAACTCTTTCTCTCTATCTCTGCTGTTAGTGTGTGAGCTGCTGCTAGACATTGTTGTATCTCATTAGAGTGACTATTTCTGTGTGTAATATGTTTCAGTGTAGTGCGTGTTTGTGTGTGAGAAAAAGAGATTGAAAGAGTCAGAGATTAAAACAGACAGATAAGAGAAAGACGACCAAAAGAGAATATCTGCAAAGAAGAGAAGCCATAATAAAAGATGAAAGAGCAAGCTCGGTGTGGGAGCAATAAAAGGCTCTGTGACACGGAGAGAGCTGGTTAGTATCAGGGAGCCATAATAATGCTCAGTTGCAGGAAAGCAGGAGGCTTGTTGCAGGGACTTTGAGGTTTTACTGCCCCTGAGAAATACATTGTAGACTCATAAAAGCATAGAAATGTGCAGAAATCTTGAAATATTCCCTCTTAAAAAAATTGCTTTATTTGAGAATCATGATTGGGACATTTACAAGGCCATCTGTAGCCTTTCTCAAGAGGGTCAGACACCTTTTTTATTCACTTTGGGTGAGGGTAGTTTAGTTGCAACCTGACACAGCAGATAGATGGTTCAATATATTCCATAAAGCAGACTGGGCCGTAGATCAGTACCCAGCCGTATAGAAACAATTTTTAATGATGGAGACCACAGGGTGTTTTATTTTTTGCAGCTCCTCCCATATCCACCTGTGTTGCTGACTGGGCAGACTTCACACTCAGGCTCTCTGTCTCTGTCCCTACTGTGATGAACCAAAATATACAACATGAGATAAACTCACTGTTAAACCTTGTGCTCATGCACTCTTCCACCTGTGCTCTGTGTGTAGTTGTATGTGACTCTGCACGAAGTGTGTAACTATGTTGAAGCACACAAGAGCGCTCAACTTCCTAATGTGAAAGGATTCAATCCAGAGGTGAGAACTAATAAAATACATATCAATAATTAATACAGACCAGTTTGGACTTATGACCAATGGGTAAAACAAAGCATCGTCATCAAATAGGACAGTCTTTTCAACAATTTAGGCCATGCTTTGGTGTAGCGGTCACTTAGTAACAATGTCAACAGGTGACTTTTAGCTGAGTGCATTCCTTAGTAAAACTCCATTCACACCTGCAAAAAACCCTGAAATTGTCCAGAATTAGAGCAGAAGAGCTGTATATGTAAACACAAAAGGCCAAGTTTTTCACTTGTTCTTTACCCGGTTAATCCCCCCACTATTTTATCCAAGTCCAAGTGAGGGTGAAGCAGAGACCTGATGACAGCATCCTGTGAAACTGGCGCAAAACTTGACAGGATTGATAAAAAACAACCACTGTTGTGCAAGAAGTGTATCATCTAAACAACTATCTCATGCTGTTGTTGTATGTGGAGCTAAATGGAGCTAAATCACTGCAGCTTTCTTTCTTCTGTGTAATAGTCGTGTTTATTGTGACCACCTATGACAGGTTTGAGCCTAGCTACCACTGTCACATGTTGATGTGTCCTTGGGCAAGACACTTTACCACAAGTTGTTCTCACTTTTGTGTGTAAATGAGTATGAGAGGGTGTGGATGTGTTGGCTAATATGTATTGACAACTTACGAAAAACCCAGAACCATCGGTGAGTGTATGGGTGTGAATGGGCAGATGTGTCCGAAGAGTGCTTTGAGTAATTTGATTCAATTAATTAATGTATTTATTTTACAGGGGCATAACTGTTAATAAACATTTCTGTAAATATGCCAGAATTACCCAGCAGATAGTTTCCATCTGCAGTCCCTGGCCTGATGTTAAATAAAAGCTCCCTAAAAGAACAAGTAATCAAAAAAACATTGAGCATTGAGATGACTCAGGTCCATTTACCATTTGCATGCCCCGCACCTATCCCATAAAGCCGTCTATATATCGACAGCAGAAGATTTTCTGCAAACACAACCTCCATTTTTCAAACTAAAGTGTGACAGTGCAGCCGTGAAAATTAGGTTTCTCTCAACACAAAAAAGGAGCTGAGGGACTCTGGCTAAGGCCCAGACTCAGTAATTATGCTCTCCTCCTCTGAGAGACAAGAAAGGAGGTCTTGCTAATGTAATCTCAATTCTATCTTCTTCAGGGGAGGCGGGAGACGGGATGAAAAAAAGGGAAGAGAAACATCGGGAGGAAAAAGAAAGACAAAGAGCATCGACTAGAGGAAATGGAAAGGTAGGGACAGACTCACAATGAAGGCTGGATAATATCAATCCAAAGCTATGGTGATGTCTTCTTATTCCCTCGTCTCTGTCACAGCCTACATTTATATTAAAGTCACTGAAGCGGTTCTCCTCTCTGCACAATGGCTTTAACAGAGAGCATCAGATATACTAAATATACCCTCGACCCCATGTGTCTGTTCCAGCTTAAATGTTACAACACTTCACAGCGCTGAACTGACAATCCCCTCCACCGTGACTTGTGAGAAAGCAGTGACTTATGGAGTTTTCTATATGCAGCTTATAATTCCACACAGAGTATGATTTGTAGCGCAATATCTGACTGCCAAATGTGTACAAAGCTGAAGAGACTGAAGAACAAACAGGATTAACTTTGCCAGATAAGAAGGATATATTAAAAATATTCAAATCAGCCTCTTGAGTCACATTTTCAGGACTTAAAGTGCAGATTATGTGTCTGTGTGTTGTGTTTTATGTGCATGTGAAACAGAGTGTGAGCAGAAATCGCATGAAGAGCAGGACCCTTACATGCATGTTAGGGAATTTACTCTAGAGGATCTCTGTTTGCTTTGGTTTTATGAGTGTCTTTAATGTATATTTGAACAAGTGTGCTATGTGTATATTATTTCATGATATATATAACCAAACCAAAATAAGCTGCTGTTAGCCGAACATAATGAGATTCTTGACTGATTGTGTGCTAAGGAATCACTTAAAGCTCATAAAAACAAACCCGGAGGAGGAGAGCTCCCTGATCCCCCATGTTACATGACGTTATTGATTAGACTTAAAGCTCTTCAACAAGAAAAGTTAATTTTGTGAACTAGTTCAGATTTAATCCTATACTAATTAGGTAAAAAGCTTATTCATCTTAGACATATTACGGTCATTTTTATCTTCTGATCTTTAAGTCTCAATGGACTCTAAAACATTTGAGTTCAGTTGAAGTTAATACAATATCCTTGTGTTTTAGTCATTACTGTTCTGTACTGGCATTGGTCCTTGATTTGCACCATCCCTTTTCAAAAAAACACCATTATTATTAACATTACATTTATGTGTTTGAATGAGACACGTGTGTGTGTGTGTGTGTGTGTGTGTGTGTGTGTGTGTTGGGGGGTTATTCACTGAAACTTTCAAGAATACTATGGTCATGTTCCCATCATTTTTAAAATATTTTTGTTGGTCATCTTTTGTTATTTTTTTCCAAAGATCTGTTTAATTTACTTTAATCCACCTTTCAATTCCCTCAGAAGTTTTGTTTCAGAGCCCTTTTTTGCATTGCCTCATCAGACTAACAAAAAACAAAACAAAAAAAAATGTGTGCAGATCACATGTGTGCAGTGTGATGATATATAACAACTTTCCTTGCATTGATGACATGTGAATATCTTCTCCTCCTAAATTCCTCAAATGATCCACATCCTTAAAAGCTAACATTTACCTATGACACTAACAGATCACTGTACTTCCAGGATGCTGTTTTTATTTCTTTTTATTTCTACACAATTCAAGATATGGGAGATAGAGTTTTAACCATAAGGCCCTTCCCTCTGGAACCCCCTGTTGTCACTTCTGATTAATGTTGGGTTTCTGTTATATTTAAAGAGTACAAACTACAATGAGAACACAAAAATGTCACAAGATAACCTTTGTTGTGATTTGGAGCTACATAAATGAAGTTTGACTGACTGCTGTGACAAGCTGCCACACTGTGTGTCATGGAGTGCATGGTGACTGTGTGACCTTTGTATTTATGGCCAACAAGTGATCCACTAAAAAAGCTGTTGTGCACATTAAGCAAGACATAGCCCAGGGGGCTACGATTATAAGCCTGAAAGTCACCTCCATCCTTCACACTGTGTTAGCTGGATTTTGTTAGCTTAACTCCACACTACACTACCACAGCCTGAGATGTTTTAAAGACACACTGTGTAGTTTGTTCTCCCATCTACTGGTGAAACTGTATTTTGCATTCAAACAAATAGTTCTCTCTAGCTGAACTCTACAGTAGCCATTATGGGCCTAGAGGCTATGTGAACATGTCATCCAACACTTCAAGCTTTCTTTCTGGTGAAAAAGTATGTTATTTCAAACAAGCTGCAAACTGCATTGAATTATTAGTGTTAGGCTTTCAAATTTGCTGGGGCAATGACAAATGTGTCTCACTGTGTTCCTTCTCCGTTTCAGTCATTCTGGCTCTAAGCCAAAACGCGTTTAGCCTTAGCCAGTAGTACTACACAGTGCTTTATGTCTGTTCATAGTTTTTATAGACCGGAAGGATGTGGAAGGCTCTATAGGACTTATCCGCTGTATGTAAATACAGATAAGAAATTCTTCACTCAGGAGGACAAGTCAGATTGTTGGCAGAGGCAATTTGACACAAATGAGTACATATTTATGAATGTAGACATTGTTTATAGCTCATGTAAACGCTACACATTGTCACAGTGCACTGACTGGACAAAGCTTTTGGGAACCATAAATAAACGTATAACATGAAAATTATAACAAAAATTAAGCTTTTTGTATTTATTTGTTGGGTCTTTTGTGATTGATTCAGAGTTTATCTTTGCACGTTAAAGACCATTAACATGCTGAGAGACAGTTATTCAGGGCTAACACCAAGGAGGGTCCTGGTTCATTTTACCTTGTTAATCTGATCCCTATTAAGCAGTTAAACATACTATTGTCAATCCAGTTTCATTCAGAAATATGTATCCATGGCTTGTCTGCAAACCCCCTCAAACATGAGTTAATCCCCCCTCACTCCGCCAGGATTCACACACAGAAACAGCCAGATCTGGGAAGCGCTAAAATACAGGGATTTATGGGAAATCCAAAATTCAATTTCAAAGTGTTATTTTCAAGGCAAGAATATTAAAAAATGTATATGATTTCTTTGGAAGTAAGTAGTGCCAAACTAACACAGTTTGGTCATACACGCTCATTTAAGGTGCTGCTAATGCTATTATCTGTTCAACATGTTTTTTTTACATCTTGTTTGGATGATATTTCGACAAAAAAGACAGTTGCCATTTACTGGAGTGACAGGCAGCATTACATCTTAGACTACAGATGTTCACTCCGTGGCTCAGGAGCAACTACAGATCATCCATCATCTATTTACAACTGACCCGCAGTTAATTTGAAGATGTGAGATGAAATACAGCCCACTTTATATTGTGAGGTTTGGGCATAACTGTTGAACATAAAAGTACATTTAACTTATTGTCACCAAGTACAAACACTCCTACAAAGTTCGAAAGCTCCATACAGTTTGCTCTTGTTTTGTTTCTGAATGTGGTGATAACTGACAGTGTCTCCTCATATGTGCTGCCCAGGGTGCCATTCTTATTTACTGTGTTTGTATCAAGTGGTTCAAATTTGACTGAAAGTATCAAATCATGCGAAATAACACCAAAATACCACTTCCCCTGATGGGTGGGACTCACTTTAATCAGGCCACAGGTGGCTCCAGTTGAAGAAATATGTCTGGACATGTCTCTGTACCAGTGTTAGAGCACAGCACTGGATAGAGCCACATAAACTTGTTGTGTTGGGCATGGTCCTACACAGCTCAGGAAGGTTTTCCCTAAAACAGCCTCTTCTTAGCAAGGATGAAACTGTGAGGTTTACAGGCATACCAAAAGCCAATATCTGTGTTGATATTTAGGCAATAAACTTAAAAAAAAAACCCATCTGGAACCAGCATACACTTGTTAAAAACGAATAAAATATTGGAGCTTTAAGTACAGTTTATTGTAATAGACCATTGTCTTGCTTGCTTTCTACAGCCATTGTATCCTGTCTTAGTAAACTATAGTGTCTCCGCTCCTTTGGGTTGGATAGGTACGCCAATTTTAGTACCTTTCCCAAGTTAGAACAATGGAATCCCAATTAATTGCATAATTTACGGTACCAGATTCAACCACACTGACTTATAGGACATTGACTGATTTTGCCAGATCAAATGGTAGCCAGTGGTGACTAGGCCCTTGAAATCTTCTAATATTCATAATGTAATCTTTAAACACTATTGATAACTAAAAGGTACATTAGTGCTCATTTCAGCTACAGCTTAATGGTAGTTTTAGGATAATTTGTTGTTATTTTCTCAAAATAAATGCTGACCAATCTTCCACGATTTTTGTGTCCTTGAACTTTGTTGTCACCTTTAGTCAGAAAACAATAGACTATTACAGCTCTTAGAATCCAGAGGCTTTCATGATGAATCATCAAGGATATAACAGCACAAAACAATAACAACAAAAGGTCAGACCTGAGCATGATGTCAAAGGGACATGGCCATCATGCGTCCATTGCTGCAGTGTGTTTGCACTTGCACACCCCTGTAGTCTGATGCATCTAAAGCAAGTACAGGAGCGATTCTGACAGCCACAGAAGAAAAATGCAAATGACCACTGCACACCACCATTATTTTGACCTTTCACATTTTCATATGTTGGACATAAACTTGTGGCTCTTTCACACATGGCATCACTTTGATTGAACACGCATACATCAACACCACACAGTCGCACACTCACACTTAAAGAGCACCCACCAGTCCAGGGATGAGTCAGAGCCCTGCAGGTTTGCTGACTCAGAAACCTCTTCTGTTTAATCTCCAACGGCATCGCCCGCACTCTCTGTAGCTGGCTGTACACACTCAGACACACTTTCACAGTCTGAGGAAATGTTGATATATTCATATCTTTATGCACATAACACAGAGTTGCATGCACACAGCATAATAACGTACGCTGGAGTACATGCTCACACTGATGTAAAACGAAGCCTCGCACACACTCTTGAACAAATTTATGCATGGGAAAAAACAGATAAACACAAATATGTGGGAAACATGCTCAATGTGGCATTTCTTATTATGCTGTTGTGTGTTTTGTCACTCTCTATTACTTTGAAGACTTAAGCTTCTGCAGCATTACAAAATGACAGGATACAATATAACATTAAACAATGAGGTATGATGTTATACAATAAAACATGACACCACACAGGGAAGCATACAGCCCAAGTGCTATGATAACACAAGAACACATTACACAGTTCAGCATGGCATGACACAGTATAAAACAGTTAATATTTCATGGTATGACATGATGGCAAATAACACATTAAAATAGGATACATTACAGTATGATAGGGTACAAGATAATATGATTGGGAATGCATGGGATTAGCCAGCTCTATGATTGAAGGTGGATACAAATTTCCTGGCACAGGATACAGAAAAAAATAGGATGATTGAATCAGTTTGATATATTTTATCTTATCTTTACTGTAATTACAGATATAATAAAAAGACCTGTGATAAATACTTAAAAATAGATAATACTGTCATTTTCAGCTTATGTATCCAGGTCTTCATTGTGTAAAGCCTTGATATCAAACTTGAGATTTGACTGACAGAGTGTCTCAGGGGGACGCAAGGATCAGTCAGCTTTAAGACTGCCAAGATTTGGTTTGCATACACTATATTGCCAAAAGTATTCACTCATCTGCCATCACACACATATGAACTTGAATGACATCCCATTTTTAATCTATAGGGTTAAATATGATGTTGGCCCACCCTGTGTTGCTATAACAGCTTCATCTCTTCTGGGAAGGCTGTCCACAAGATTTAGGAGTGTCTATGGGAAATTTTTTATCATTCATCCAGAACTGCATTTGTTTGGTCAGACACTGATGTTGGACGCAATGGCCTGGCAAGCAGTCTCTGCTCTAATTCATCCCAAAGGTGTTCTATTGGGTTGAGGTCAGGACTCTGTGCAGGCCAGTCAAATTCTTCCACAACAAACTTGCTGATCCAGGTCTTAATTGATCTTGCTTTGTGCACTGGTGTACAGACATAGTGGAAAAGGAAGTGGCCAGCTCCAAACTGTTCCCACAAAGTTGGGAGCATGGAATTGTCCAAAATCTCTTGGTATGCTGAAGCATTCAGAGTTCCTTTCACTGGAACTAAGGGGCCAAGCCCAGCTCCTGAAAAGCAACCCCACACCATAATCCCCCCTCCACCAAACTTTACACTTGGCACAATGCAGTCAGACAAGTACTGTTCTCCTGGCAACTGCCAAACCCAGACTCATCTATCAGATTGCCAGATAGAAGAGAGCTCTATTCCACAGACTCACCATCTGCTCTAGAGTCCAGTGGAGGCAGTGCTTTACACCACTGCATCCAACGCTTTGCATTGCACTTGGTGATGTATGGCTTGGATATGCAGCTGCAGTCGGGGCATGGAAAGCCATTCCATGAAGCTCTCTACACACTGTTCTAGAGCTAATCTGAAGGCCACATGAGGTTTAGAGGTCTGTAGTTATTGCCTCTACAGAATGTTGGTGACCTCTGTGCACTATGTGCCTCAACATCCGCTGACCCGACTATGTGACTTTATGTGGCCTACCACTTCTTGGCTGAAGCTGACTGTGGAATATTTAGTAGCTTGGAAATTTCATGACTGGACTAATTGAACAGGTGGCATCCTATCACTGTACCACGCTGGAATTCACTGAGCTCCTGAGAGCGACCCATTCTTTCACTAATGTTTGTAGAAACAGTCTGCATGCTTAGGTGCTTGATTTTATACACCTGTGGCCATGGAAGTGATTGGAACACCTGATTTCAATGATTTGATGATTTGGGTAAGTGAATACTTTTGGCAATGTAGTGCATCTCAATTAAAGTGGTGACAACGCACTGAGGACACAGATTCTTTAAAGGTCAATGTACAAGGGTATAATCTTAAGCCCATTTTATCTTGAATATATCCATCAAAACAATTAAAACTAGTGCTTATTTTGCATAACAATGTATCCATTTTTAATCAGTGTAGGACCCAGGGGATTGAACTGTCTTTGGTACAACGAGGTGGGGGGCTTAGAGGAAAAAAGGTTGTGAACCACTGGTGTGTGTGGAGTTCTCTTATTTGGCATGCATATGGAAACCAAACAAATCATAAGTTTGATCATACACTGCGTATTAATAAACATTATCAAAACTATTGAAATTCACTCTTGTTTGCTTTCAGTTGCAAAAATTATCCCTTTTCACTAAGTAAGATGTCTAAAGAACTTAACAGTCAGTGTTTGGAAAGTTATTCTGAAATTGTGACAAATGACGAGTTACTCCTTTCTCCTCAAAAAAGTAGTAAAATTACCTCAGGTAATATCTATTTAGCATTAAAGATAACTTGTATTACTTTAAAGTTACCTCAAAAACTGATCTTCATCAGGTCTAAAATAGAGATTACAGCAATGTTCTTTGCCTCTTTCATGGACACAGACTCAAAAAGAAAACACTCTGAATGGTTGAAAGTACAGTTCATTCTTTACCCTTCATCCTCCATGCTGTACTAAGCGTACAGTGAGTTACTGTGCACGTCTCTCCTCATGGCAGCAGCCCACAGGACAAATATTGAGTAAGTAACTTCTACTTTGAACAGTAACTGTAACAGTGTTACTGTTTTGAAATTGTAATCCCTTACCGTCTTTGTGTCTTCTCAAAATAGACACAAAGACATAAGCCATTTGCACACGCTCATAGTTAAGAGCAAGTTAGAGTCACATAGTTAGGTTACAAGGGATCCCATAAAAGACTTACAAGGTCCGAGATTAGAATTTTTGTTCAAGGTCATAAAATGTCTTCAGGAGCCTGTATGTTGTCATAACTTAGCTGTATTGATTTGATTTTGATCACTGTTAGAGTATGTTCATAACAACCAATGTTCAAAAACCCCTCTAGTTTTGACATAATGAGTACCCCTGATCCGGCTGTATTCTCAGTCTGTCTGAGACGTCTGTTAGAGCTCCTGTCACTTTAAGGCCCTCATCCCAACATGGGCCTGGTCCACTCTGATTGGTTTACTGGTCTACTTTGTGGTAATTGGTTAGTTCGGCACTGCTCAGAGCCATGTTGTCATTGACTCTGCATTTATTCTACTAGCTTCTTTAACAGTTTTAGCCTTACTCATAAGAGATCCTTACCAAAATGTTTGTACATGGGATGCTTAGTGGTGCGGTAGGTATTGCTGTTGCTTCACAGCAAGAAGGTTGCTGGTTCAACTCCCAGTCAAAATGGGTCCTTCTCTGTGGAATTTATTATGTTCTCCTTGTGCATGCAAGGATTTTTTCCATTTCTACCCAAAGACCAAAAACATGCTGGTTAGGTTTATTGGTGATTCTTGGCTGCCTTTGGTGTGAATGGTTGTCTGTCCCTATATCTCATTCCTGTGATTGGCTGGCAAACAGTCAAGGAAGCACCATGCCCCCAGGCTTCAGGAACCTGAAACCCCAAGAGGGATATCGATACTGGATGGATGGATAACATGTTGAGTAAGTAATGGGTTTTTAAAGAACTTGAGGGTCAGTATTTGCCTATTTGAAATGTTAAACTATGCAAACAGATTCACATTAAGATTTGTGATAATTATTGCTGTGTAAAAAATGTGATGACAATCCTGCTTCACTGCAGAGCTCTGCTGACTAATGCTTGAAACTATCTGACACTGCAGGACGGAATAAGGTGTTGGAGACAGTGAGCCATGAATTGAGAAATCACAGGATAATGTCAGCTAGCTAGCAAGCCAACATTTGAGCTGCAAAATCAAGACATCAATATACTATGAAATGTTTTTTAAATGTCTGTTTAAGGAAAGGCCCCAGTTCTGCATTGAAAAACATTAATAATGAGATAAAGACAGAAATTTTGTAATTGCCTTCTTCTTGTTTTTAATTGACAGAGAAACCACACTTATTTTGCTAGGAGGTTTGCCATCTTCCCAACGGCTCTTCAGAGCATTACCATAACAGTCAGTTCAGAGTGTGCCCTCTTACAATCTTCATGTACCCCCAGAAGTTCACCCTACGATTAGCTCCAAAAGGAACCGGGACACCCTTCCCCATTATTTGAGTGTGCAAAACGTAGGGGACAGGGGAGAACTGATGTTTAGCCTTGATCTTAATCTCATCCCTCAACACAACTCAACATAGAAAAAACTGTAGCTAAAGAGTGAAAGGCCAGAACAGCTACACCAGCACCTACTTCAAACAACCTCCACTTCACAACTGAGACCTTCACCATGCCATCATGATATAGTATTATCTTTATCATACATAAAAAAACACCTCTGAAGCCTCTCAGGCATTTATGTACATATTAAAGAGATTAAGGACAGATGAGAAAGAGTAAAGGTCAGAGAAAAGTGATGGAGCTAAAGGAAGACTCGGCTTAAGAGAGGATCACTAAACAAACTAACAACTGACTAGAATAACCAACACATGAAAGAAAGTTAAAGAGAGGCAGAGGAGCCAAAGAGGGGATGAAGAGACTCTGGGACCCAAAAAGACAAAGACGTATGAGGAGGGAGGGGAGAGGGAATATCCCCTGAAGCACTGGGCTCATATTTAGACAGACTGACAAACAGAAGAGTCAGCCTGCCAACTCTACTTACCAATCTGATTCAGAGTCACTGGCTGCTGCCGACTTCAATATGCCGCTCAGATCAAGCTTTGCTCCAAATATATCGAGTTAAAAATCAGAATTTATATATTTTTGCCTCGGGCCATTCTGTGTCATAGAGCTGGCCCTTTAACCTTAAACTCTGGCTCCAAACATTGACAGTCATTTCTTCTGTCTGCAAAAAGAAACTTGGCTTTAAAGAAGAATCTTAATCCTCCAATACCTCAGGAGTGTTGTTTTCTTTGGAACAAATTCCTGTGATACATACTTTGATGAATCCCCTGTATTAATGAGACGCTATTACGCCTACAGTGAGAGATTGAGGGAGTATGATGGATTTTCTTTGAGTTACGTTACACCCTTTAGTTGCAGTAAAAATGAAAAGAGCTCTGATGTTCAAAATATTCCCCAGGCTGTTTTTGCAATCTGGAGACAACTAAACAATGGCAAAATAAAATCCTCCCTTTTCTTCAGTTTGCTGGCCTGTCGCAAAGACTGAGGTTCTCTTGAGTTGGCAAATCAAATGAGAAATAAAAGAAACCAATTCATGCATTTCCTAAATCTTTTTATTTTCCTGACTGAACTGACATGATGGAGACTATGTGCTGAGGTACAGAAGCCCTTAAAGCTTCAAAGTTCCTGGGAAGTATTTAATCTGATTATGAAACAGACTGAAATAAATACTAATCTCTCTTCATGAGCTAAAAAGGATAATGTAAACTACAGCCTGTCAGTGGTGTGAGGTATGGTTATTAAGTAATGAGACTGCACCTATGAGGATAAAAACACATGGTTCACCGAGTGTTATATATCAAAGGTTGGGTATTCACACAAACTGCTGTAGCTTTCCAATAAGTGATGTCTGTAGTTCACTGCTAGCTACTAATTGAAGTGCACATGTTTTTGTTGCGGGGTCAGAAAATGATTTGCTTAAAAGTTGAGCAACTCATTGACAATAATAACAATTTCTGGTGAAACTGAGCAAAACAGCAGCTGAATCTTTTCATACATTAACTGAGGTGTGCGGGGAACACTGCATGTCGTGCACATGTGTTGAATGGCACAGTGGATTTCGTGCAGAAAGGATGTCCACAAGATTGTGGTTTGGGTAAAAGGGTATCCAAAACAATGGTCAAGACAATGAACGGGTGCTGGCATGGGCGCCCATGCACATCAAAAACTTCTGAAAACATTCAACAAAGTAAACAAATCACTCAAAATGATAGATTACTCAGAATAAGAATGAGAGCAGAAAAAGTCTCCCTTGATAAAGAGACAGTTGGGCAAAGTTTTGCATGAAAATATGAAGATAAGTCAGTGCCAGAGTTTTCCCAGAACCTCTGGATCCTGATCAAAAGGAAAAAAACATGTGCAAATTTGTGGAGACATTTTGGGACAAATTAAAGGCAACCCAAATTTTACAGAAGGAGTGATTACATGCAATGAAATGCAGATCATTCAATACAATCCTGAGACAAAGCAGTCAGTGCATTGGAAGACACCATCATCACCAAGGATGAAGAAAGCACAACAAAACAAGTTCAAATTCAAGGCTGTGTTGAATGTTTTCTTTGACATTAAGGGTATTATTTTGGAGTAGTGGGTTTGAGAGGGGTCAATGTCAGGGGTCAACCAACACATACATACAGTTTCCAAAAGAACTGTGACAAAAGGTCCATAAAAGGGACCACAATTGTAGAAAAATGGTTTTATTAGTTTTCAAAACAATCCACCAGCTCACACTTCACTCTCAGTAAAGCAGTTTCTGGTCCAAAAACAATTCACAGTGTTTGATCCCCTGCCATCTGCACCTGATCTATCACCGTGTGACTTCTTCTTATTATTTCCTAAGATCAGATCTGTGCTTAAAGGAACACATTTTGAGTCTGTGTTAGAAGTTAAGAAAAGAACAACAGAGGCTTGGAGACAACTGTCCAAAGAAGACCTACTACACTGCTTTGATCAGTGGAAGACCTAAATGCAGCTCTGTGTTGATGCAGAGAGTACAGCTGGCAAAGAAGAAAAACTTATTCTGATCATTTAAATGTTTTAATTTCCCTTTAATTTCTTTGTTTTGAGGTAAATCTGAGTTCAGCCAAACAACCGCTCCATCATGCCTGCTTTGAGCTACACATGTGCAGATCTCCACCACCTGAGGTCAAAGACAGATCAGTGCTAATTAAAGCTCATTACCTCTGATATACTTTTTTATGACAAAAGTAATGGTAGTTTCCTGCCTTTGAAACATATTCAAAGACAAAAACAAGGGCATAAACCCAAGTTTTTAAAAAATGTCAAGAATACCCTTATTAGGGCATCATTTATAGTTTGTTTACAAACCTCAGATTACTGTAAGTGCTGTAGCTTTACATGAGTCTGAATGGCAGCTCAATGATGCAATGTGGCACATGTTTCGAATTAGCACGAATTTTTGCCAACAGCTGCTCAATGTTATTGACTATAGCGCAGGCAGTGATGTGTCTCCTAATGTCTGATAACATAAAAAATCTGCAGCTGTACTGGCCACACTTGACAGAGCATAGCTTTAACTAAAGTTTATTTACCTTGAACAAAATACTCATTAAGATTAAGAATCTCTTTCACATGAAAGGCAGCAACATAGACTCATTGAGTACAGTAGAGAGTATCGAAGACCTCTGGTACAATACAGAGTATTGTATTGTGTATGGACAGATGAATAAATTTGTATTTGTATTTACTGTACATTTGTATCAGGAACAATTTGTAAAATAATATCGATATCATATCAAATTAACAGTGGTTCCCAGATTGTGACGTGTGGACCACCTTTAAAATTTCAGCCTACAAATATTGTGATATATTGGACTGAGTCTGATACAAAAAATAAGACAGTTTCTATCCTTGCATGCTGTCTTTTTTTTTGTCCAAAAAGAAAGACAGACATCATTTAAGACTGACTGACTGATGACTGAATTTAAATTTTCCCTTACACGACCCATGCTCCAACCTGATGCAAATTTGCATTGTTTGTTCTTAAATGTAAATTTGTCTGAACACCTGATCTGTCATGCTTTTTTATATCTTTCTGAAAAAAACAAAAAGAAACTTTGCGCTTGTGAAGTGTTTCAAGATAGCATTTGTTATGATTTGGATCTATACAAATAAATGTTTGATTGATTAAAAAAATATGTAGATGTGATGTGCAAATAAAAGTGGCTCTAAGATTGAGCCCTGTGGCATGCCATTTGTTATCTAAAGATATTTAGAGTTAAAGCTTTCAATCTGCAACAAAAAGCGAACGCTGGTGTCTATCCGTTCTTGCTTCCAAGAAATTGAAAAACAAAGAGTGAGGCATCCATCAAGACAGACTGATAAAGTTTTTCTCTATGCAAATTTCCATTGTTGGTATTTAGATCAAATTTGTTTTGGGAACATAGTGTTTAAATAACTGTCGATATATATATATCGTGTACAAGTATAAAGGCTCCTAAGATGAAGCCTTGTGGCATGCCTAATTTTATTTAAAGACATTTAGATATGATGCTTTTAGCTTGCTCACACAGTGGCCCTTACTGAAAAATCTGGTGTTGACTTGTGCAGATTGGGGCTCAGAAATAATCTTACACAACCTCTCTTGTGCTAATCAGTTTTGCAAAGTGCCTATCAAAACTGACTAACTGATCACCAATTGCTAATATCAACATTTAATTGTAGAGACGAAATTGCATATGCTACATAGTATTCTGTTGTCCGTTAAGTGCCTTCTCATTGAAAGACCCTTATCATGCACCACTCTGTAAATTTACAATGTTTGTACTCAAATGTAAAATTGCTTGGGGAAGATTATGTCAAATAATGAATATATGATGTTTACATAAGAATGGTACTAGTCTAATCCCTTTGGTAAGACAGTGTTTTTTCAAATAATTTTGAGGTGATGCTTTCAGCCTGCTCTCACACTGAGATTTCTGCACAGTGTAATTTCACCAATTTGAAAAAAAAAAACAGTTTTATCTACCTGTCCTTTTTTATAGACCACTGAAAAACAAAGAGAAAGGCATCTCTCAATGTTGACTGACTTATCACTGTTCTTTCAGGCTAACATTTATATGTGGACAAAGTAAAAAAAATCATGTGTTTCAAAGCATTTTGAAGGCTGTTTAGTGTCTTTCCCTTGCAGGACCCTTGTCACGCTCCACCCTGATGTAGCTCAGCTGGTTTGAATGACGATGACAGCTTCACCACCCTTTTGTGGCAAACTATTTATTTGACTTGCTCCAAGCCGCTGTCATTGTCAGACAGAAAGATAAAGGCTATCACACTGACAAACTCTGCTGTAATGGATCAAGTCAGTTTTCCTCTGATGATACTAAATTTTCAAAGCAATTATGTCTTTTGGATGAGCATGTTTAGATGTTTTAACGGGAAAACAAATCAGGAGATGAAGCTGAAATATATAAACTACACTAGGAGAACAAGCCGAAGTTTAGTCTAAAACATTGATGACCTGGACTTGGCAAAGTGCCATTCAAAACTAGCACTCTGTGACCTTGGAGGGCCATCAATGAGTGATGTTTGGTGAAGCTCCCTGCTGTTACAGCTGCTTGTGTGCAGAGCGGTCTACACTGCAGCGATGGATGCTTTATTCAGTAACACGCCCTTTAACCTCGACATAATAGTTTTTGTGCCAAACAGAACTTTTTGAAGGAAACAATATTTTCCTGTCAATAAAACAATTTGTTACAGCACCAAAGAACACACTGGAGATGCATTCCAACATGTTGTCAATATCAGACCGAAGCAGGTGTGAGGGATGACCTACATATTTTTAAGGATAGTGACAGTATGACCTCACTCTCTCCGCTGTTTTGTCCTTCTCTCTTCTTTCCATCCCTCATCTCTCTCCCTCTCTTGTTCTAGTGTTCCCACAGCTCTGCCCTCCATCTCTTTTCACCCTCTTTCTGCTGCCTCACCCTCGCTCATTACTACCATTTTTCACCCGACAGAGTGACTCAGCATTCTTACTCCAGCATTGTCTCTTTATATTTTGTTCCTCTCCCGGGCTTTTCCTAAATTAAATTTTTAAATTCAATTTTCTTGTTTGTCTTGCTTGTCCCCATACTTACACAATATTGCTCAAGCATCTTCTTCAAAGTTCACAGTGTAAAAATTAACTCATTAATGCAAGTAATTTCTCCTTTTGAATATAAGTTGATGTTGTGCCTGGTTCTGACGATCATTTGTGGAGCATAAGAGCAAAGAGAAACAGAGTCTCAAAAAATGACTGTGACTGTTTTACAGTGTTACATGGTGGTGGTGTTGAAATTAAGAGCAGTCTTTGTAAAAGAGAAGAATTCACATGGAATAAGATAGCTTTTTATCTCGTGGTTTACATTTAGAAAAATAAAAAAGACTGTGATTTGGGTGAATATAGTTAATTTTATCAGGGAAGCTCTGCACATACATTACATGATGGAGGTCACTCTTGTCACACACAAGCAGATATGGCCCTTGGCCTTGCCAGTATAGTCAGATGCTAGGGGCTGCCTATACTGGCCTATACTACTTATATAATGATAAGAGATAATAGAACGGAATTTTTGTCTTACTGTTGAATAATGTTACCCTAACTACCAAGGCCGCCCTTAAAGGGGGCCCAGAGTCATGGAGGGGCCCATGGAGGTTAGTTAAGATATGGTTCATTGTCAGTTAATGTTAATTACCTTTTATCTTAAACCAAAAGACTCACATAATTTGTCTGAGGAACAAGAATGAAAAAACCTGCATCATAAAGCTGATCGGGGATGAGCAAGCAAGGAGAATGTGAGCCAGAGCTAACACTAAAGCTAATACTTACACAACAGTTGACATCATTGTTATCATACATTTTTAATCATCTATTTCTGGCCTATATTTGAGTGGCAGGACAGCCAGGAATTACATGTGCAGTAAAACAGACACATGCTGGATTCAAACCTAGCTGGCAGCCACAAGTACTAAAGCCTCTATACATAAGATAGTTCAGTCAGTCAACTCACGTTTAAATTTGTTTATTGTAGCTGCAAATACATGTTATAGGTTTGGCGCCCAGGCTCCGGTTTCATCACTCCCTGCAGAAAGGTTTACATGAAGGCATGAAGGAGTGATGAGCAAAACATACAGAACACCCCCGGAGCCTGCAGGTGGATGCTGGGGTGGCGGTGGGGGTGAAAGAACACGCAGCAAGTCAGTGTAGGGCAGCAGAGTCGTTGCAGGGCAGAGGGAGAGATGGGAAAACTCCCAGTTTAAATATCCCGCTAAATTGAGAGGTGAAGAGTGTGATTGGAGGATGGTTGAGAGGAGTGAGACATGTGACATATGAGGATGTTTGAGAGGAGTGAGACATGTGACATATGCATAGCTGAGCAGCTCGAGTTGTCTGCCTGAACTAGCTCGCAGGCGTCGCTCCATTAAGTAAGCACTTACCTGCTGGCATCTACTTTGCATTGCTATCATAAATTACATCTGGGATTTTTCAATTTGTTCTCAGATCATTGCATGTCATAGAGTGTGTGGCAAATAAAAAAATCATAAAACTTACAAAAATGTTTTGACTTAAATGTAATTGTGTCAGTAAAATAATATAATAACTATAATAACTTAGAAGTAATTACTCCACTTCCAATGCCATGCTGTGGCCTCTTGTTTGAGAATTTCCTCCTATAGAAAGATCTTGTGCCCATTGTGTATGTATTAACTTTTATGAAAAAACTACCCAAAATTACTTTATTAAGGGTGAATCCCAATTGTACCCCTTAGCCCTTTCCCCCCGTCTTACCCTTTTGTCTACCCCTTCCCCTTAGCCCACTGCTTTGAGGGCCAAGGGGAAGGGGTGAAAACATGCCCCTAAGAAACGAGACACCACTCGATTCCCACTACGTCATCACCCAGAGCCGCTCGCTGGCTGTGTTGTAGGCAGATGCAACAATAGCTGTAGCTACAGCTGCGGAAGCTAGCTCGTTATAATGAGCAATTTTAAAATATGACCAACAATTCAAAACATGATTTATATTTACGTAATGATTTAATAATTAATTAGAATTATGTGCTTCCTTCGGTCTCCACTCTGCCTTCTTGTCAGCGGTAGTGGTGTATTATGGAAAATTTCTCATACCCCTTCCTTTCAAGTGAGGTCCCGGTCTGTCTTCATGTGTGTAGGGCTGTGTAGCCCTTCCCCTTAACCTTACAGAGAATTGAGATTCTCTGTAAGGTTAAGGGGCTCGATGTAGTTCAATAAGGGAAAACACCTGCAGAGCAGAAACGCACAGCAAGCATAGACTCCAAATCAGTGTTGAATCACAGGACTACACAGGCTGATCAAGACACACCTCTTTTTTACTCCATTTGAATACTTTGCAGATTTTATATTATTTATGAGTTCAGGATCGTAGAACTCCACTACTTGATTAAGATTCAACTCTTTTCATTTCATTTTATTGAAACTCATATTTTATCTATTTAAAAAAATGCATTGATGTAACATTGGATCACAGAAATGTCTCTTTCAATCCCCAAAGTTTTATTTTCAAAACCAGAAGTTGATACATGCTTAGTATCTTGGCGCGGACTTTCTCAGGTGTTTCCATGTATTGCCATAAAGCTTGCAATATGGGCGCATTTAAAACGTTGGAGTGGCTGGCTTGACTACACGAAAATGAAAGGCGGCTGGCTTGACCGCAGTCACACACTCTCTCTGCTCCAGACCCTTCTCCAGGCGGGGAGCACCTCTGTTGTTAATTGGTTTTGCTGCATTTCTTGCAGGTGTTTTCTATGTTTGGGTTGTTTTGGGCTTTGCTTCGTTTCTAACTTGCTGCATGTTTCTGCTCTGCATGTGTTTTCCCTAATTAAACTACATCGAGTCGGTGTAGGCCGTTTGGCCTTGTCAGCCACTGTACCCTTCACTAGATGTAAACACTCAAAACCAAAGGGTAAGGGGTAAGACAAGGGCTAAGGGTTACAATTGGGATTGTCCCTAAGTATCTTGTCCAAAGACACATCAACATATGACATCCAAAGCTGGGCTTGAACTTTCGACCCTCAGATTGATGGTAGAGTGTACTACCAGACTAAGCCATCGACACCACCACTGTTGGTAATTTTCTGAGGCATCTTACACAATAAAATGTCCAATCTTTGTCATTGCAGCCTAACTGAAACAGTCTTTTCTGTTCTAGTTCAGTCATTTACGGTGCCCTGATCAACGTGTGCACCCAATTTACAAACAAGATCTTATGCAGATGGCAAGCACTTTGTACATTTTCTACTCTGTAATATTCTATAATAGTCTAAGTTTGCAGCATTGTCTCTCCCTCAGTCTATCTGTCATATTTCCCCCAAATTCTTCCTCATAAGGATAAAAAGCAGAATTCTGCTGCAGACTGTATTCCCCACGTTTCCTGCATTCCCAGAACATCAAAGAATCTTGTACTGGCCTTCACATTCTCATTGCATTTCTTCTTTTCTGTTTCTCCTTCAACCACCATCCCCTCCCACCGCGACTGCTCTCCCCTCGGCTCTCACCATATCTGTCTCTCCTTTGCTTCATCATCCCTTTCTTTCATTTGAGAGCCACAGGCCCTCTCTCCATCCCGAGCTGTCTCTCCTCATCTCTCTGCTCCCTCCTCACATCAATATCCCTCAATCTCTCCTCCTCTCGGTAAACAGAGTGACCCTTCAGTCTGCTGTCGTCTCCGCGCCTGCAGACTCTCCCCCGTCCCCTCTCTCAGTCTCCCTCTCCTATGGGTAAACATGACCCATGCTTCGATCATCCTCTTGTCATTTTGTCATTATTGTGCCCCCTGAACCCTTCTCCATCTCTCTTAATGTCCCTCCTCCTCTCTCCGTCTCTCTGTCTCTCACTCTCCCATCCCTTTTCCCATCTTACTCCGCTCCTCCCATGTCCCTGCTGATGACAAATACTTCTATCTGTCTCGAGCCATCTCTCAAGAAAGCCGTCTCTCCTTTTCGCTCTTTCAATCTTCCATGTCATCTCTCTTTCACTCTCAAGTTGAGATGCCCCTCTCCAAACATCAATCCACTCTCTCTGTCCTTTTCTTTCTCCCAGAGCAGAATGACCAGCATATCAACACCACATGTCTTCAAAATGAGCCGTCATCCAAACTTTACACCAACAGTATGCGCTTTTTGAACTTTTACCGGCATGAATATGCTGCGGTAACAGCCTCCGCTCCACTGGGAGGGCCTTCCAATTTTGGAACCTGCCTGCAAAGATTTCCTCACATTCAACCACAGGAGGATTAGAGACTGAGGAGGAGATGCTGGGCAGAGATTGGAGTCGGTGCTTCAATTAATCCCAAAGGTTTTCAATAAGGTTGAGTTCTGTGCCTTAGTGTGCAGAGTAAAAAGCCTCCTGCACTCCAAAGAATAATTAAAAAGACACTTCTACATAAAATTCAATGTTATTTAATTCAAATAGGAAAGAGTTTCCCTCAGAGTGTTGGCATAAAGTTTCCCCACAACACAGTATTGTCTGAGTCAGAGTGCAGCAGAATTAAGGTTTCCTTTGGTTGTAAAGTTTAAGGCTTGCTGAAAAAAAAAAAAAACTTTGATGTCTTATTCAAATCAAGCAGAAATACTGCATGCACAGAAATTTACACAAATGACCTATTTTATAATAGCCCCATGTATTTAATTATTTATTTGTAACTATTGGTGCATCACTGTGTTAAAAGCTACTACGACAGCTGGCCCGAATGTTTTCCAAAGTATCAGTTTGACTAAAAAGCAAGGGTGTCAGAAATTATCCTTTGATCGATGCACTGTAAGGCTGTCACCTTATATTCAATATTTTCGAAAATCCGAGCATGGGGGTAAAAATCTGTACTTGAACAGTGAGCAAAAATGTGAATATAATGTAAATAGCTGAACAGCACATTAAGGTGCCTGGAGCAGTGAACCACCTTTTCCAGCAGAGGGCGCTCTCGGTGCAACCCAATGCGTCAGTGCTCTTTTGACCTCAACAACAGCTGCATCTAGTCTCCAGGAAACCAACATAAAAAGAAGACACCTTAAAAAATGAAGGACTGGCAAAACCACTCTGAGCAGAAAACAACAACATTTGAGGAGCACCATGTGGAAGCACTTTGGGCTCCACTTTGTTTCAATTATGTGCAAAGTAACTGGCCCACTATGGTAATACTACGGGCCAGTTTATGGATCTTTCACCCACAGCAGTCCAGGGGTGCCTTGTCATGTGCTTAGTCCAGTACTAAAGGGTCCTCCTCAGCAGCCCACTGCAAGAGATGTGGAAAAAAGCCATCACGGACAAGATTCATATGCTAGGACATGTGGGGGGCTTGTTAAGACAGTTTTCATCAAAAATACTGCATCTTTTCATATGCAAATTTTACAGCGCCTATATTATGCTTTGAGTTTTATATGCTTTCCCAGCAAGACAAAATATTCTGCAGCGTCGTGACTTCTACCTCTCCCTCTCCCTCTCTTACAGCCTCAGTCGCTGCCTTAATATATCAACCAGTGTGACATCCTACCATTGTTTCATCTGCAGTTTAAGTCCATCATCTCAGACTGTAAAAAGAATGCAGAGTCATTGACAATACAAAGCACCGAGCATTGCTGAACAGACCAAATACGACAGAACAGACCAGTCAACCAATCAGAGTGGACTGGGCCCATGTGGGGATGAGAGCCTTAAAGGGGCAGGGGCTCTGACAGAGCATCTCAGGCACACTGAGACTACAACTAGATCAGGAGAACACTGAGTATGAAAATTAAATGTATTTTTTAAATTAGTGATCGTAAATATACTCTAGCAGTCATCAAAGATGAACACATAAAACTCAGTTGAGGAAAATCACTGGCTGTATAAAAACATCTTCATCCTGGTCTTAGTGATATGCACACAAAGTCATACAGAAGGGAGAAAGTGTCATGTTTCTTTATATACCTTACAAATAAGCACGTGGCATTCAGTTACATCTCTTGTAGCCTAAGTTTTTAACCATCTCCGATACTTAAAGCAACATCTCCATGAGCAGCCATGTGTCTTTAACTTCTGAGAGCTAAACTTGCTGGGCTACTAAGCATTTATGAATATCACAGCTGAGACCGATTTTAAAGATGGAACGTAGGGCTGAACGACTTATTGTTTTCGGATTGAAATCGCAATTTCAGACAAGGCAATTTTGTGATCGCCAAAGCTGCAACTTTTTGCAGCACTCATGACTGACACAGGATCTGTTGTGTCAACTATTTTACACATACTGTTTTACAAATTTGCAGGCAATTTGTATTTACGGAAGTGCTGATAAGCAGGTCAACAATGCAAAGACTCTGTTTAGGAGTACAAGTAATAATAATAACAATAATAATAATAAGAAGAAGAAGAAGAAGAAGAAGAAGAAGAAGAAGAAGAATGATAATAATAATAATAATGATACATTTTATTTAAGGGTGCCTTTCATGACACTCAAGGTCACTTGAAAAAAGTACAAAAAGTGCATAAAAACAGGTATAAAAACAAACAATATAGTACAAAGACAGTGCAAAAGATCAGAGGAAGTGGACTAGTTTTAACAGATGAGTATCCCTTAAATAATGATAACACAATATTCATCATCAATATTAGATGATGAATAGTGTTGTGTGCTTTTCATCACTGATTTCCTTAATGTTTTCTATACTGTAAACAGAGTGAATATTGCACAAAAGCTTGATTTGAAGAAAATCATGAATCGAATTGAAATCACAATACCTGCCAGAAAAATCGCAATTAGATCTTTTCCTGAAATCGTTCAGCCCTAATGGAAAGTGTCCTAACAAATGTCTCTTCGTTAAGATTTTATCAAAAACATATAAATGACTGTTCAAATATGATTATAGAAAGCTGAGAAAGGGAAAAAAGCATCTGAAAACCTACATTCAATGGTCTCTCTTTGATATACTACACCACTGTACCAGTGAGCAATGTCGTCTGTAGCTTGTACATTTTATGATCAGGAAACACACAAACTCTGCATGTACCAGTGTCCATTCTTTAACTGATAATGCTCTGATGTGGACTTTTATTGAAGATAATCAAGGAAACAAAAAAAGACAGATTTAGTTTCCCCTGACCAACACAAAATTGCAGCATTATGTTTTCAGTCATGGACTAACGTTGCACATATGATGTGATGTGGGTATTTTATATGTGTGTCATGAGTATGCCTTTGTTTTATGTTAGTGTTAGATTATATCATTCACCTTGCTGTGTTTCCATTCACCTTCTTAAGTTTATTCCTTGAGGATTTATTTTGTAGTGTGTCCACTGTGTGTCATTTCTTGTTTTACTTCCTGTTTTGTCTGCCCTGATTAGTTCACCTGTGTAATTCATCACACCTGTGCCTGGTTTGTCTCACCTGTGTCTCAGTATCCCCCAGTGTATACAGACTCTGTTCCCTCTTGTCTTTGTCCATATGTCTTCTGTGCCACATCCCTCGTGTAAGTTTCATGTACATTCCCAGCGTTTTTCCTTGTTCACAATTTTGTTGAGTATGAATTTTTGTGAGAAGACTTTGTTTAGTATTTCAGGCCGTTTTTAGTTTAAATACATTTTTGGTGGAATTTTTGGCTGGAAATCTGAATCTGGGTCCTATTCCTTTTCTTCTTAGTTTAGTTTTTGCAAAACTTGCACATTGTAATGTTAAAACGATATACATTCACGATGTACAGCATTACTAAGGAGTCAGTCACATTTTAATGTCAAGCTGCACCAATTGACAGTCACTGAAATTAACTTGTGCCCATACACTGTGTATTGGTTCTTATTTGAAAATCTGTGCAGATCTCATCTTATTCCTGCAACGTCTGATTCATACAACATGGGCATCTGGCCCATCGTGGTAAGAAAATTACTGGATGTTGATAAATGTAGCAGCTTCACACACAGGTCATTTAAATGACACACCTCTGTATATTTACAGGTCATCTGGCCTTGCCCCAAAAATTAAAGACATGGAGGTATAATACAGCAAAGAAGAGTAATGTTTCTGGGCTGGGACTGTCACAAATGATGGATGATGTTGACATGGATTCATGATGCAGTCATAAAAACTGCAAACATCTGTTACAGTCTAAAATCAAGGGTCCTCTTTTGACACCATGAAGTGCATTGTCTAGATTGCAGAAAAAAGGATGAATGATGTACCTTGATTTTACAGCTATGTTTGTGGTATGGAATGAATCAAACTAGCGAGTGTCCACTCTCATTCCTTTAAAAACAAGTGTGCACTTTCTAGCTGGTGCTTTGTTATGTACAGTGCAGATTTCTTAGTTTGGTAAAAACTCCAGTCAGGTAATTTAATCTCTTCTCTTTTAAAGTGTCCTTAAATACACACAGATCACCATGTGAGAAAAACGATGCTCAGATTAAAGCTTTAATTCAATGAAGCATTTCCACAACATCAGAAATCATCAAAAGATGATTCAAACACTTTCATACTATGCAAAATCTAACCTTATTATTTATCAAAATTACCAGACACTAAGGTTGCAAAACTCTGGTTTAGGGAAATTAAACAGAATTTATGGGAATATGTGGGAATAATTTCCCACAAATTTCAGCATAATCTTGTCTAAAATAACCAGATTTCATGCAAGTATACTTAAGAATATCTATGCTAGTTCTTTTTACAAATAAATCTATTGAAATGTAATATTTTTAATAGTATTATTTAACATGAATGTGAAAACAGAATGTTTATATTTATGTTTGGATATGATACAGTTATATTAAATTACCCCAAATTTCAGTTAATTCCCATAAATTCCCATATTAAGCTTACCTCAGTGTGTGTTTTGATCTGATGAATGTCCATCTTTCCAACAGGTCCTGTGGATGTCCTGTGGAAACACACCAAACCACATTCTTTAAACCAGATTTCAAGTAAATTAGTCATTTTCTCTAACCACAAGAAAGTACACCCAGTCTCTGTTCCTGACCTTTCCTCATTTAGACAAACAAATCCCTGGGAACTTATTGAGTGCATGTTCATTTGCTGTTTGAACATGAGGAATCACAGACACTGTTATGATACAACTGACAAACGGATATAAATGAATAAAGCTGTGACAATGGCGCTGCTGAGGAAAAGTAAACAGAAATTGGCTTTTTAGCCACTCGAAGCAGTTCATGTCACAATCACCTAATTCCACACTGATGTCACAGGATCCAGACGGTTCTAGTTAGTGCAGATCATTCATTCATCCACTACTTGCTACTATTTGGCATTTTAGGGTTCACTACTTAAACCAAGGAGGCATCAACATGTGGACTGCAGGGGCTGATTGATGCGTTTGATTGACAGGAATTGCACACTCTCATTGAAATCACAGCTGCAAGATATTTCACACTGCTCTAAGTCTGGAGTATAAGACTGAAATATATAAAAAAAATGTTTTCTTTTTATTCAAGCCACAAGACTTTCTTCTGTCTCTTTCCTCTTTCTAACTCTTTCCTTGTGCTGGGCTATAGTACTAAAGCTTCTTTTAGGGAGATCAACTCTCTCAAAAAAGTCTCTTTCTCCTGAAGCTTTTTCCTTTCCCTGCCACAGTGGTGTTTTTTTATCATAACTTTTAATCCTACATCCCTGGACCGGAGACTGAAAATGTTTTAATCTGCACCTTGAAATGATTCTCTTTCTCTCATCCATATTTCAGCCTGTCTCCTCCTATTTTCTGCTTGAAACATAACATGCATGTTCCCCACACCTGTTCATCTCTGTCAGTCCTGCTTCCCTTCCTCTAAAGTACGCTCACGTATTATCCTCCTATGAGCCATAAAAAGTTTCTCTTCAATTTGTCATCAGCCAGTCTGTATCATGTTGGTCACACCTCGAGCACTTCTCCCATTGTTATGCCTCCGCTCCCTGTCCTCTATTCCCGCTGTCATTCGTTCCATCAGACATCAGCCCCCCCTCCTCCACTGACCATCACACCGTTTTTCCATTATTCATCCCAGCTCCGTGTCCTATCCCCCTGCTCTCTACTGGCCGAGACCCTGTCAGGATGACTTATGGAGAGAATATATGCCTTTATAGCCATAAATCCTTCGAACCGGTTTCAGCTGGATTATCATGATATTAATTTATATCTTCAATATTTTGTGAGAAATTGTCTGCTTTTAGTTTAATACTATTTCTGATTCAGTTTTTCTTTTGTTGAGGCACTACAATGATATACAGATATTTTCTGCCACTGTTTCATATATTGCAAAAGAAAAGTGGCAGAGTTAGTTATCCGTCAACCAAGAGGTAAAGGGTTTTTTAAATGCTCTTGATGTCACATGACAACTTTGCTTGGACAAGACTGTACTCTCAAAAAGGAGCTCTTTACATATCTATTAATACAAACATGTCTACAGTTTGGTATAAAATTATCTTTCTTTTATTTTTTCTTGGTAATTGTTCAAAGCACCATATACAATACAGGGTTAGTACAGGGGCTATAAATTCTTGAAATGCCTGAATTTTAGATGTTATATTTCAGGGTTTTAAAGTGCGTGAACTTTCATAATGTGCTTGAATGTGCTTGAAATTGTAAATACATTGGCTGCTTCATTTGGCTGCTGTGTCACATAGAGCAAGTGAGATAGAAACTTAACAAGTGACCCATTTTGAAATGTAAAACTTTTTGTTTTTCTGTGTTTTTGCATCCTTAGTAGACAGCACAATTTATGTGTTACATAATATAACATCATCTGCTTTAGTATGGGAAGTATGAGAAGAATGAGAGAAAAGAGAATTATCAGTTCCTTAAACATCTAAATATCCTGTAACCCTTCATTTGAAGCTCTAATGCTCCTCATGCTGTGGTCTGATTACTGCAAGAGCTCACCCCCCAGCCTCTCATTGTCACAGGAGCATGTCTTGACGCTTTGGAGGGAATCTGAATGTGAACATTGTGAATGCTGTGGAAATTATGCTGGCAAATCCTGATTCAGAGACAATATTTTGTTAAATTAAACCATGCTTTAATGTTTGGACTTACATGGGAACCTCTTTGGCCTGATAATCTACCCACTCTCCATCAGCTCTGCAAGTATGAAGCACTGATGTTGCTTTTGACCTAAACATGAGACATTTAAGGCTGTGGAGATTTATTTACAAAGAAGAAGAAGAATTTTCTTTGCCAGTGTCTCGGTTGTGGTGAGACTGACTTAGCAAACCTTTTTGTGTTCGTATGTGCAACACAAACGGAGAAACTGCAACTGCACTGTAGTTACAAGATTTACAAATACGCTGCCGTACTGTTAGAAACAGCATTCATTCATTGTCAAGAGTCTGCGTGTTTGTGAAAAGAAGCAAGTTTGTGAGTATGAGTAGCTATCTGAGAGAGGGGGGAGGGGAGGGAGAGAAAAAGTCCAGCCAAGTCAGAGACTGCGCATCTGTGTCCGTGCGTCTTTGTCTTATGTAGGCATGAGAAGATGTCAGTGAACGTTCAGTATTGCCCGCAGTAAAGTAATTTATTGTGTGGCCATTGTGTGTATCAAGAGGTACGGGGTCAGTTCCCAGGTCTAGTGTACGCAGGTCTGGGCAGGTGTGGATTTGACTTTAGGAAGTTTGTGGGTAGAGGGTCGGGTTGCTGTTTTAGACGTGTGGGTATAGACTGGTGCAAATTGGAAAAAATTGGACCCGGGCAGGACTCAATATAGAACTCATCACTGCAGTAGGCCATCAACCTGTCTCCCAAGATGTCTCCATTAATAACTTTCCCAGTGGGGAATATTATTTACAGAAACAAGTTTCAATTGTAGGATATTTCTGGATGTGAACTGTAAATGCATTGTGCACACACAGAGTCATCTTGAGATTTGAATGCCCAGAACATTTTAACTTGAGTATATGCTCTGTAAAACAGGCTTATAGGCAAATAAGGTACTCAATCTTGTCACACCTCACACACCAGATGGACCATTCAATATACTTCACCAGTCCATCAGGGAAAGATCCCATAGAAAGTGTTTGGGAATGGGCAGAACTTTTCAAAGCACATCTGCCAGGTGATTGGACAATCGTACTATCAATCACATTCATTACGGGCAAATTAGAAAATGTAGTAGGTAGGCGGTATTGCTGCGGCATAAAGGACAGAATGTAAACAAACTCTTGCCAAAACATGTTGGAAGTGGAGCAAAAATGTCCTTCCTGTAGAGTAGAGAAGTTTGTACTGTTGTTATTTGTTTTCATCCAATAATGAAATGTGGTCTAGAACCGATAAAACTGCCACTGAAGCTGTTAGCATCTATGCTAATCTCTGTACAAGCAGTCACTTCCTGCTGTCCTGCTGTCATAGCTCCCACTTCTTTGTGCACCAAAGGATGCTGTTAGGGCTGTGCCACTTCGAACCACTCACAGTGGTTGTAGATTGAAGTTTGGCAGATTCATCTGTCTGATTAGATATTAAATCAGGCAGATCCATCTGCACTGTAAGGTTGACATCTCACAGTATCAATGGATTAAGAAACAAATTATTTAGACCAATTTTGCTTGTTTTGACCAGGTTTCAAAAATGTGTACTTTTTTTTATTATTTTGTAAAACTGGACATTAAGTTAGACCAAAAGTAGATTCCTTGACTTAGTGACTGCCTCAAGTAGACACTTGAAGTACAGCAGTTATTCTTCCAAAAAGGCCTTTGCTCTATTTTTCAACACTACAGGTTGCCACTTGAACAAAATCTTCAAGGTACAAAGATTTAAGTACCTTCAGGCACAAGCCAATGTCCTTTTTTCTTCTCTTGAAGCAAACATAAATTATGTATTCTTCAGGAAGCAAGTGTGTCTTGAGTTAAGGGAGTCAGCCAAACAAAATTTATCTGAGTTTACCAGCCTCTATTATCTTTATTGAATTTATGGTCAATTATGTCATGTAGCTGGTAGATAATTTTGTACTTCTTCTCTTGCTTTGCCTCATTTCCAGCGGTAAACCCCTGACAGCCACATGGCTTTGTTTGTGTCTATTCAAACAATAAGAAGCAATGATCATTGTTAGGACCTTTGCAGGATTTGTGGATTCCATTTGGAAACCTAGAAGGCCTTAGAAATTGATGATTGCACCCAGAGTCTGTTCGAGCTCCAGCACCCATGGGGTGTTATTGTGACCTAATTTAAGTCAGACTAAACTGAGTTTTTTGCCTCAACAAAGGAAGTCATGGACAATAAAACACAAACCCTGTAAACTATTTTGTCCTACTTAGTGGATTTTTAGCACCAAACAGGATGAGTAAGCAGGTCATACATGTAGTTTTCAGGAAGCAGCACAAACATGGAGGCTGACATGACTGTGACATTAGTTGTCTGTTTTGTAAAAGGTTCATACAGGATGTGTAAGTGTGTTTGTGTGTGCTGCTTATGTAGGTCGGGGTGTCAGACAAAGGACTGGGTCTCTCTTTAAAAACCTGTAATTCTCCTAAATAACCCTCACCGCTCAGTAACTGGGAGTCATTTAGCATTTTGCTGCAGTAGTTCCTTTCTTCATCCTGAATCAAAGCGTGCCTCGGCAACAAAAAGCCGAGAGCTGCTGCTGTCAAGAGCTGCACTGAGAAACAGATGAGAGCGTTCGAGCCAAATTCTGAGGCGTAAACCCAGCTCTTGTGTGTATCAGTGAGTGTGTATGTGATAGCTTACAATTGCCCCATTAGCCTAGTTAATTTAGCTATCTGTTCTTCATCAAACCCCACCTCACTAAACACTTCCTGTCATGAGGGAGGGGCCTCATGGTAAAAAAGTGCAAGCAGCTGTGTCCTGCTTTGTGATTCAGAGAACCATATTTGAAGGCAGTGACGACTAAATGTGTTGATTTTCTATAGAATATGCATGTGTGTGCGCTAACATTGTGGTTCGATGTGCTGAGGGATCAGGTGAATGAATGTGTGTTTGTGCCAACTCTAAATCCACTCTCCCGCCTAAAGCCATACCCTCTTAGCGCAGTAATCTTGAACACAAGGTACACAACAAAACACACACTGAAACCACATAAATTGCAAAACACATGAACACAAAAACACATTGGTTATGATGCAGTACAACTCCCCGCAGGTCTCAGGGATCAGAGTAAGATTTACATTTAGATATAAGAGCAAAGTGACATGCAGAGATTTTTAAAGGCTTAAGACTCTTAGCGTGTGTCTGTATGTGTGTGTTGTACAAGTTCCCGAGCAGAGACTTTTCATCCCCTGCAGCCTATATCCCATACTGTAACAATTTGGCCCAGATATGCTGCAAACACGCACACTTATAATCTCCCAAACTAACACAGAGTATACTCAAACATGTGCTAAATCTGCATCTGCTGCACTGACACCTCTGATATAAGTAAGGGTGCAGTAGGACTAGCAAATACAAACTGTACATTTCCGTCTGCTGTGTCATCTTTTGCACAAAAATAAAGACTTCTTGCAAAAGCATATTCAATTGGCAGAAAGAACAAAGTTGGGTAACAAAAAGTAGTATTTTTTTTGGTACAAGGGCAGAATTGGTCTATGATAAAAGCACTACAACCCATTAATCTTTAAGGCATGATATTTCTACTACTGACCATTTTTAGATAAATGACAAAAAAAGTTTTGTTAAAATATTCCACTACACAGCAGTAGATAATTCTTGTTGGATATGTAGTAGGTCTAAGTTCACCACAGGGACAATTATATTTATTTAGCATGAATGCCTATTAAGTTACATGCTGGGCATGTCCATTTAAAATGGAGCAGAATGTTACCTCATGTGCAAGTAATCAATGGGCTTGGCTCCAAGACTTAACTTTGGATGTGCATGTTTATATTTAAGATTATAATCTGTTTACCCCTCTTCTATAGGCTACAATATCCTATGAGATATTTTTTCAAAAGCTTGCTAATGCAGTGCATACCCTCTGTTCTGTTGTTTTATTGATGGCAGTGTCAAATTAGGAGAAGCAAAAGGTCAACAAGAGACAACATAGTCATCTGTTAGTTTTGAAAGGTGTAAAAGTGGAAACATGAGCAACATGGCATTTGATGCAAAACTGCTTCTAAGTATGGTACAAATAACCGTAGAGGAAAAACCTCAGAATAAGTGTGAATATGTAAATTGTTTACATAGTGACATTGTTTGAATGTTTGTTTACCCCTAATATCCAGGTCTTGTCTGACCCATATTCTGATGTGAATAGGCCTGGTTGGTATGTATGTCATTTGTATTAAGTTATTTCAAATTGTTCAAAATTCACATTTTGCCTCTACTGTCATACGTCTTATATGTTTGAAAGGGTTGAGGTTTCTTTAAACATTATATCTTAAAAAGAAATTTTTTGTGGACCCAAAAGTAACAAAAAATGGCTTTATGGAGTTACAACCTGAGATTTTTTTTAAAGTGTTAAATAGTAATAAAATACTATGTACCTATAAACATACAAAAAAGGATGAGCTATTATCTCTCAGGAAATTACGGTGGGGCTAGCTGAACCAAGTAGGTGGGCCCAAGCCCCTTAGGTCCACTGATAGTGCTGCAGTGGGAATTCAATCAATAAACAAACTGTAGAAAGCTTTCTTTCTGACAATTCATTGTAATAGTACAAAAAACTGAGGACCTTATTGATAGAAGCAGCACTCTCTGTGCTAAACAATAACCAACCATTTTCAGTTTCATTAATGATTTTCACATAGTGAAGGTAAAGCTGTTCAAAGTTGCCTTCATGGTTTGTGCTGTGAGAAAATCCCAAATGATTCTGTGAGACCTTGCTGCATGAGATACAAAACCAGAATGACAGCTACTAGCAGTTCCCTTTGGGTGTATAGCAGGCTTGGATGTAAAGAAAAGTTCTCTCATTGCAACCACATGCATTTGAATCCTGTCATGGTAGTCATCAAAAATTTTGACTGTAACATCTTAATCCTCTTAACCACTGGATGGACAGATACTTAAAATGACAACCTCCATCATCAACTTTTGTGAATGGGTATGACCTGAAATTTAAAATGGGTAAAAAAAAAAAACAATGAACAAGCTGTTGTCTGCACACACTGACATTTAATGACTCCTAGTACAACAAAGTTGTAACATGGTGTACAAGTGATCTACCACAGCAGTATGTGGTGGGTTTGATCATCATGTAATAGTTTGACGTTAGGGAATTCAAGATGGAAAGGGGAAGAATTTTAGCGGAATTCTCACATCTGTGGTATTTTCTCACATTATGCATAAGCCTTTAAAAGAATTGTATATTTTTTCTTTTATTATGCAGCACTGGTTTTTGTGGTTGCGGGCACTTCAACTCACTGCACTTAAATGCATTTTGAGACAACAATAAAACGGCGTATGAGGGCAAAGAGTGCACGCCGCTTTGGGCATGTAGTAAAGATTTCAGTGGTATGTGATGGTTTTACCACCAAGGTCAGCAGTGAGTAAAACAAAACTTCGCCTTGGTAGGATTGTAATACAACCACTGACTGACCACAAAACACTCTGCCCTCATTTTTATGTATATAAATAGATTTTTCTATTTTCTTGCCTCCTGCACTTCCACAGCCAACAAACAGCTATTGTGTTTAAAGAATCCAATTATCTTGTAAATCTCCTCACAGTGACTGAGAATACAGAAGGTAAGAGGGCTGGTGTAGAGAGTTTACTGTGAGTAAATCAGTTTGGAGGAGAGCATTGTTATTCCCTTGTCATAAAACTCCATCATTTTATTTATTCAAATGAATTAGGATCTAGTTACCTGTCAGACCTCTAAGTGAAATGTGAACCACCTCAGCCTCTCAGGCCTCTGACTGGCTGTTATCAAAGAATAGGATCCAGCATGGTGAAGTAGCTTTAAGTGTCTTTGCGTCTTAATTGTGAAACAAATAGCCGGGGAGTTAAGGCTAAAGACATTGCTCACTTTTAAATGCGAGTTTAAAAGATTCACATGTTTAGCATAACCTTTAAGTCAATATCCTCTTACACTACATTCTTAAATTTTAATTTATACTGTTTGGTGTAATGATTTTTTTCTTCCATGTTTTAACTACATTTCCCATAATTATTTTAATGTTGTGTACTTCGATTGTCCCACTTGATGTATATAAATTTGTCTTGATTTGCTGTAAATTTTTTCACCCCTTCGATCCTTCAGTTTATTGGGGGCAAATTTAACATCTTAAAGGCACTTTTGAGATGAAGTACTGAATAAAAATCCTGAACATATTTGTTCTTTATTACTACTGAATTCTTTCATTTGACATCCTGCTCTTATGGGACGCTCTCCTGGGGGGGAAGACATGCTTTTCTCTGTTTTATAATTTGGAAAACATTTTGATCTTCCTTCCCAAATATGTAAATTTAACAAGCTGTATTTCTGGTTTACAAATGAAAGACAGTTATTTATCAACTGTTTGTGCTGACCCATGATTAGACAAGAACTAAATGTACTACTGGGCGGCACGGTGGCGCAGCAGGTAGTGCACGTGCCTCACAACAAGAAGGTCGCCGGTTCGATTCCCGGGTCGGGCAGGGCCTTTCTGTGTGAAGTTTGCATGTTCTTCCCTTGCATGCGTGGGTTCTCTCCGGGTACTCCAGCTTCCTCCCACAGACTAAAAACATGCTCATTAGGTTAATTGGTCACTCTAAATTGCCCTTAGGTATGAGTGTGAGCTTAAATGGTTGTCTGTCTCTATATGTTGCCCTGCAATCGACTGGCGACCGGTTCAGGGTGTACCCCGCCTCTCGCCCACTGACAGCTGGGATAGGCTCCAGCACCCCCCCCCCCCCCACAACCCCGAAAGGGATAGTCGGTATAGAAAATGAATGAATAAATGTACTACTAGAAGAAGAGGAGAGAAGAATAATGGGGAAATTAAAAAATTAAAAAGTGCTCACCAACATGACAGGTGACCAATAGCACTGTTTTATGAAAAAAAAAAAAAAAAAGAAAATCATAAAAAAATGGAGAAGGGAGGTTTGTGCCAGACAGCCATACAAACAGGTCCTGTGATCATGCACTTATGGAAAGTTGTCAGGGTAATGGCTGCTGCCTCTGGAGAAACATACCAAACAGTTTTGGGGTTTGCTCAAGGGCACTTAAGTGGTGCCCAGGAAGTCAGCTGGTACCTCTCCAGCCACCAAAGCAGCATCCAAACATGGATCAGCTGAAATGAGACCCATCTAAATGAGATAACCCAGAGAAAGGTTAAATAGCAGATTCATGCTGCTTAGTTGCTCTCCCTGAAAACCCTCAATCTTAATGCTGTGAGACACAACATTTAGATTGTTGATCTGATCCCCGTATCGGGGCAGGGCCTTTTTGTTTCGAGTTTGCATGTTCTCCCTGTGTATTCATGGGTTCTCTCACAGCGCTCCAGCTTCCTCCCACAGACTAAAAACATTTGAATGGTGAAATTGCCCTTAGGTATAAGTGTGAGCATAAATGGTTGTCTGTCTCTCTATGTGGCCCTGCGATCGGTTGGTTTCCGATTCATGGTGTACCCCGCCTCTTGCCTAATGTCAGCTGGGACAAGCTTCAGCCCCTGGAACCCTGAAAGGGAAAAGCGGGATAGATAATGGATGGATGGATGGATGGTATATTGCAAAACATCAATCCCTCCATTATCTGTACAGCTTATCCCTTAACCTTTTGAGCATGTTCTTGGTCTGTGGGAGAAAACCAGAGTACCAGGGGGGAAACCCATGCATGCACAGGGACATGGGAAGTCCACACAGAAAAGCCTGACTGACTCGGGGAGTTGAACCAGCAACGTATGGGCACAAACCTGCAGTGCCACCATGCAGCCAAGATGTCATCTTTCACTGGTATTAGTCTTTAGGATATGTATCTGCTGTGTCAGTGTTTTAATGCCACATATTATATAGATTAGGTAGTTTCCTCTTTTCTTGAAAATACATTTCCTGACCTCCCTAAAGCTACTGCAGGTTATTGTGAGGCTTGGTTGTCTGGATGTGTGACATTTAAATGGACTGTTTTGAATTGTTTTGTATAATTTACTTCTCAAGTGCTGAACTGAGGCATTTTCAAGGACAGCCTCTCTCAGTGGCTTTAAATGACAACAAAAAATTGCCATGATGGTCTTGGTTAGAGAATTTCCAGAGCAGGGATATTTTGCTACAGCTGAATGACAAACTTAATTTATAAAAAACAGCCTTTCTATTCCTGGCTCTACTCAAAAGAAAGGCGCTAACCCACAACTAAATATGAAAACAATGCAGAGAGCGCCTTAGCAGTAACATGTCTGATAGACAGAGGGGGGTTCCAGCTGCCAGGCTTTATTCTTGTCTTTTCAAGCTGTGTTTATGCGTGCACACAGAGGGTTATAAAAATGCTTTATGGCATCTCCTGAAACACTGACCTTTACAGAAAAGCAGTGATGTGTTCAAAACAACATGATATACTGTGTGCATGTTAGAGAGGGAGCGCTGTGTGTGCACACGGTCACATGTGCGTGTGACATGATATACAGTTGGCGATGTTCTACCCCACCAGCTATCATTAACTTTGATGCAGAGCCAAATGTGCTTATGTACGGTCGACTGCATGATTTACTGTTTACACAGACATAATGGACTCGCTGTTTGTGTTTAATATTGTGGGTTCTGCTGGAGGGGTGAGAATTAAATATGATGGAAACAATTACAGCTGTGATTATAAGTGATAACTTTGGCAGCTAATTTAGATTTAGTCTAAGTTTTATCTAGCCAGTGGTCTTCTAAATTTTGTTGTAAATATGTTGGATAATGCAGCAACAATAAATTCCATCTAAGCAGTTTTATTTTTAGTAAATAAAACCTTAATGTCAATCCCAAAATCCACACAAAACAAAAGTACAACATGTAAGTTAACTTCATGTAGCATGCACATCAACTAGCTTAACTTGCCCTTCACAGCTATGTTAGCATCTAAGCTGCCAAATGACTTTGTATACAGGAAATTTAAATCATACCAACCTACTAACACCTAAAACACATTCAAATTTAGTGGGGAATAAAACTTGGACAAAACAATGGACAATCACCTCTTCTATAGGCCACTTGCTGACCCACATTATCATGGTATAATTCATTAGCAGAGGTCAAAACATTGCTATTCCAGAGACAAGTATTAATGGCTACCATAAGCTATCAGGCAGCTCAGGGACCTAACAGTGCTCACGTATTAGGACAGATAAACCTATCTGGTCAGTCAGTACTTTTTGTAGCAGTCCACCCTAAATATAAAGTAAGCAAAATAAAGTGTTTTATGTTTGTCCAGCCTCGATCGAGGGGATAAAAATTTCAGCTATTTTTGGTAATCTTGGTTATTTGGATCAGCTTAGTGATCTGTACTGGTCTAAACTGCTCTTCACTTGGACTGTTTTTTTCTTTTTTTCAATGCCTTTTACCCAATGATAGGGATGGGAGTGTCAATGTCAAATTTCAAAGTATCAAGACTTTCACAAGTATTCTTTTGGTATCAATTACTCCCCTAAAATATCAATATTAAACGAGTGCTTTAACCCAGTGTTTCTCAACCAGGGGTCTGTGGACCATTAGTGGTCCATGGTGTAATTGCAAGGGGTCCTTAAAAATAAAATATTTTTTCAAAAAGATCCTATAACATTCTAGACCACTTTGGTCATATAAATGTGATTACTTTACTCAAATATGACTGAAACCTTTATCTATCTAAACTACAGAGGGTAACAGCACTTTTTTTTCTAATTAAATCTGTTTCACAAGTGTAGTTTATTTGTCTAATTTTGTAGAATGCAAACTTAACACGATCTGCATCCTCCTGATTTTAGGTTAGCACTTGAGATAAAGCCAGTGTTACAAACAAACAAAAAAGAAGATAATCACAGTTACACAGAGAAGAAGAGGAAGTGAAAGAAGATCAGGTGGGGGTGGGGGGGTCTCAGGGTAGATCAAAAATATGCAGGGGGTCCAGGACCCCAAAAAGGTTGAGAACCACTTCTTTAACCAAATGTTGATCTGTGAAGTTCTATGGACTGTTTTAAATCCTTCTCTCTTCATGCCAAGACAGAACCACTTTTCATGTTATGTGACTGTGGAAAGAAGATGGATGGAGGAAAGGACTTCCTACAGCTCCCCGCCAACAAGTGGGGTCAGACAGACATCGAAAAGCATTGCTAAATATTCAAAATTATTACTAAAGATGTATGTGCAATGAACAATGTGACATCTAAATGCCTATAAAACGTTGATTTATGTTAATGCATAAACAGGGTCAAAGGGGTAACGTCTTAAAGCTGAAATTCAACCAGTCTGCTCGTCCTAATCTTCTTTTTATATGTGATAATATTCTTGATCTCAGAGAGTAGGGGACCTCACATGTGAAGAGGAACCAATGTTATATTCCAAAGTGGTCAAGAATGAGCTAAAAGCAACTTGCAATCACTGAGTAGTGTGCCTTGGGGATTTTATTTTTCTCTTACTGAGACCCACCCTCTAAAAACCATTTACCATTATAAGACAGGTCTATGGGAATCATGCAAGAAGAGATGAGGAGGCAGAAGAAATATAATAGAACCAAAAAGTAACAAAGGAAGGAGGGTTTTCAAACTTCAAAACACATGCATTGTGGACTAAACAAGTTCTCAAAGACTGTCATAGAACAGGAAATTGTATGGTAATTTTGTGGAACTGTGCAGGTGCACCATTGACCCTGTACATTAAGCCTGTGACAAAAATAATAATAGATTTAGTCATATTTTAGTCATATTTGTCCTCTAATATCTGGTCTTTTCAGTGGGGGACAGGCATGGGACCCTCTACATCCATTGTTCTTCACCTTCTCCAATACTTTACTCATAATTACATGTATTATGATGACATAATTGCACCTATATTTTTCTTAACATTCATAACCAATGAAGATTTAAAAAGCCAATTTTTGTTTGTGTTGTTTTAACAGTGAAGTCTCTTTAAACTTAATTATGATTATTACATGATGGCACTATTTGTGCATGCACACAAACTGTCATGCCACCTCTGGATAATTCAGGCCAGGGCCCCAGGCCTCCCAACCAAAATTTCTGGATTCACCCCTGCTGCTAAACTAACTAATTTAGCCCATATTGCTCTGTTACTTGTAAACAGGACAAGGGACTTTGATGATGCTACCGTATGGACAGTTCAGTTCATGGATTAGGTGGGCAACAAGAGAAGGAAAGGTATTTAACTTTCAACCAGGTAAATATAAACAAACTTGTCTTCCCTTCATCGACTGGATCCCTCTGATGTGGCCATTACTGATAGAGCCACTGTATGGTATCATAGTTAAGCACTTCATATTGGGACTGAAAAATACTGGAAGCAAACATCAGACAAATAGGAGGAAGTGCTGAAATTTCTAGCAGTCACTTAATTGTTGAAGTTTTTTTTGTTGTAGCTGTTGTCATCTTTTCTTTTTAATGGAAAAAGGTAGAAGGACATTTCTGGCTTTATTTTTCATCACTGTAGTTATCACTGAGAGGCAGCAGTTACAGCAGAGGAGTAACAGTGAAATCCATTTCTTTTTGGCAAATTCATACTTCTAGAGAGAAAACAGTTGGAAAAAGATGAAAGGGGGTGAGGAGAAGGAGGAAGAGGAAAGACATAGGAAGGGAAGGAAAGGAAAAATGGGACCAATTACAGTGTGCCAGCATCTTTGATGCAGTGACAGACTGCTACTGCAGGCAGAGAGCGCAAGTGTTGATGATGATGATGATCAATGATGATGACACTGATGATGGAGAAGTCTTCAGAGCCTTTTATTATTAAAGAGCTTTGAAGCCTTGTGGTCAAACTAGAACACCCTGCCAGACAACATCCACACTGCCCTTGTGTCCTTGAGCAGAATTTTTAAAGGTTAATGACTGTGAGGAATACTGTTTTCATTAAAATTATCTTGCATTATTTGGGCAATTAAGATGATGTGGTTAATTACAGTGGAGAACTGAAAATAGGAGGGAGGAAGGTGATGAATACAGCGGAAGGAAAAGAGACTGTAGCATTGGGTACATTTTCTGTCCTTTTGAGTTAAAAACGAAAAAAAAGAGTATTTCAGTACTTCAGAAAATCCCTTTTGATGCAATAATATGTATAATGACAAAGCAATGTCAAATTGTCAGATGCTTTTCATGTATAGGCACATTCTCTCTCTCCTGCACACACACAGTTTACTTTCGTCTAAACGCGGTGCTACTCTGCCCTCCAATGGCAAAAAGGTGGAAGTGCCTCTTTAAGAAACAATCAACTCATCAAAAATTATTAGTCATAGTAACTAATAATTGTTGAAATGACACCTCAGTATTTAGTCTATAATATCATACTTGAGTTAAATTTTCACCATCATTATGTTTGCTCATGGTTGTTTAGTAATTTCAGGTAACCATCATTTATATTTCTCCCTCTAACACTTGACTTCAGCATTACAACTGTCTGTGACAGCCGGCTGCTATGGACCCTGGACATGCCTGACTACAAGCTGCTACAGCTATACACATTAAGTATTTTATTTATCACTGTTTTATTATCATTATTTGCTGATACTGCATGTTAATATTTTAATGACCAACGTAATAACATACAAGGTTGTTACTGCAAATATTTGAAGTAATGTTACCATGTTTAACCTAACGGATGGCCTGCTGCTGTGGACCCACCTAAATCCAACTTCTACAACTACTGATATTTACATTTTCTTTTTTTAGAACTGATTTTTTATTCATTTTTCTCATCAGCAACAATGTGTTATGGAAAAATATTTCTTTTTTTCCAGCTGTATAGTTACATTTGGGCATTAAGCCTGCAGAAATAGATTACAAAAGCAAGATATAAACCAAAATGTCCACTCCAAAGAATATACATATACAGAAAATACAAGGGCAAACAAGTGCAAAAATAGGTATTCATAAAGGTTGAGAGAAAGTGAAAGTCATAAATAAAAGCTGCAATCATAAAGACATAAGTTCTAATCCACTCAAAGATATCACATGTCAAAATACAGGTGCCAAGTCAACCCCAGGAAACAATGGCGCATGATCTTGGTCTGAGCCCAAATTAAACATCACTCTCTATTGTGTTAATAAAGCCATTACAGGTTTCCATATGGTGTGAAAGTTTCTTTTTGGAGTCTTAATTGGTATGTAATTTGTTCCATTTGATAAATGTCCCAAACCCTCTGGATCCATATGCTGTAAGTGGGAGAATCTGGTTTCAACCAGCGTATGGTGATGCACTTTAGAGCAGCTGTGAATAAGACATTAAACATGTACTTTTTGACCCTCACATTCAGACCAGCAGGCGTCATTCCAAGTATCGCCACCAAGGGATCTCGTCGAATGTCCCTTTGGAGGACCTCTTTCAGTGCGTCAAATACTTCTCACCAGAACAAGCTTAGTTTTGGACATGACCAGAAAATAGGGGTATGATTAGCCACATGGGCTCCACAATTCCTCCAACAGGAGCTGGGATGTGCCTGGCACATTTTGGATGTTATTTCTGGAGTTCTAAAAAATGTAGTAACAATTTTCCACTTAAACTCCCTCCACATGTTGGATATTTACATTTTCATTATCAATATATGTGCAAAAAATGTTAATATTAGAACAAAATGTACATAGTTTTACCTCCAAATATTACACATTGTTGCTGTCAGGTTCAAACCTCCTATCACATTTTGTAATGATTTTGTTTTATTTTCCATCAAACCATTTGGTCATGTTCCATGTTGGTGAGTTGGTTTTACAAACTTTTAACTAAGTACTTAGACATAATATCTCAGGACAATACAATATTCATTATTTCAGTAGTAGAGCATTTTATTCACTCCCTGAAAAAGTACCATTTTTGGAGATTGGCTGTTTGTGCCCGACAGTGACAATTTTGTTACCATTGATGTCAGGACATCCAATTCATTCATTGATATTCAGATTTGTTATTTACTTAAGAACGATCCATCTATTAACATACATGGTCAGTCCCACAAATATTCTCATACCATTGAAATCATGAGCCAGGATTGATATAATCATAATAATATAACAACTTTTATTTGCATAGCTCTTTAAAACTTAGGGTTTACAAAGTGCTTTGAAAAACAGGAACATACAGAAGACAAAACACAAGAGCTTTGCACAAAAAGAACTACTGTAAATCGCAAAGAGCACAGCTTAAAACAAAGAATCATTACATACATGCACAGCATAAAAAACAAAGCACACTAGGAAGCTAAGAAGAAAAGAGCATTAGCAATTCTGTTGTCCATTAGACCAACTGTGCCCATGGGAGAGAAAAATTCAAGGAAAGTGAGAAAACGCAAGGCTTGTATTGATTGTTTCCATTCCTTCCATCATTACATTAAACTAATTGTCTTGTTTTCACAAACCAAAGAGATGCTCATCTTCAAATGCTGTCATTACAGATATCTGTCTTCTCTTATTTTCTCCATTTCATGATCATTACGGTTTTATCTTTATAGTTATCTCTGCCAAAGAAGTCATGTTTTTCCGGGTGTTTGTGTCTGTTTGCCTGTTAAGATGATTGGAGAAGTTATAAATAAACATGGATGGCACAGTGGTAGAGCAGGTAGTGCCTGTAACTCACAGCAGTAAGATTGCTGGTTTGATCCCCATATTAGTCAGGGCCTTTCTGTGTGGAGTTTGCATGTTCTCCCCGTGCATGCGTGGATTCTCTCCAGGCACCCCAGCGTCCCCCCACAGACCAAAAACATGCTCATTAGGTTAGTTGGCCACCCCATATTGCTCTTAGGTATGAGTGTGATGAAGTGGTCGTCTGTCTCTTTATGTGGCCCTGTGATGGTAACACAGCTGGCAGCTGGTTCACGGTGTACCCTGTCTCTCACCCCATGTCAGCTGGGATAGGCTCCAGTACCGTGACCCTGAAGGGTGTACGCGGTGCAGATAATGGATGGAGGGATGAATGGATTTTGATGACATTTTCAGGGAATATTGGTCATGGTACAAGGATGTACTGATTAGATTAAGGCGGTGATCTGACTGTGGATGCAGACCTAGGATTTTTTTTAAGGATTTGTTTAAATTGCTTGACAGGGCAAATAGATTCAGAAATACCTTTGCAGAGGCATGTGCACTTCTAGTTGTTTATGTCAATATTACAATGATACGACTATTACCGTGGATGGTTCTAATAAGACAAACTTTTTCGATTGGAGCCAATTATTGTACTTTTTTTTTAATCAAAACATAGTGCAGTGATTGTTGCCATACAGCAATGGTTCTCATATACTTTCTGTTGTGCCTTCCCTCTGAGATTACTATCTTTTCATGCCTCCCTCATCCCCAACCACCACCATCACTCACAAGTTACAGCCAAGAATTTGAATACTAAATTATTGATTGAATATTACTGTGCAGGCACAGAAACCAATAGTATTTATTTGCCCCTGTTACATCAACAAATAACTACAATGCTGAGCAAACAGATCAAACACAAAGTTTTTCTGGTTTACTTATTCAAAGTGTGTTGGGCTAAATTAGAGAAAAGTCTATAAAAAAGTCAAAATGTTTAAAAATACATAGAAATAGGTCAATAAAATTCAGGTTAGAAAAGGAAGGACTAACTTCTCTCAGAATGAGACAGAAATGCACTTTCTTTTAAATACAAATCTTATTTTAATTTTATTTTAAATCTAACTTCATGGTAGAAAAGCACAAAAGTCAAGTTCAAACTATTAACAGTGTTAATGAAAACAAGGAACTTCCCCTTCATGTGAGTACAAATGCATCTTTGTTTGGCCCTGAGGCAACCATTTCAGTGTAATAAATTCATTAAGAATGACTAAAACATCAGATCTATCTACTGGAAGTGCATTGCTTAGCTTATGGTTTTTTTTTTAGAAACTTAAAAAACACTGTACGCACATTTTAGTAGGAAAAAACAAAAATTGATTTCAGTTTGAAGTTAGTTGGTTCTGTTTTTATTTATAAAATGTAAAAAAATATTAAACTGTAATTTTAGACTACTTGAACTAGTGTTGAGCTATAATACACTTGTACGATTAAGACAGTCTTCAAATTCTGCAAGTGACTTTAAGTTAAGACATCAAAAAGCACAGCTGGACACACAGACAGCATTCACACCAACTCTTCCAAACCATGGCATGATAAATCTTAAAAACACTGAGAGCTCTTGAATGCACTGGACCACAAAAACGATAACAGTACATTATTTATGAAAATGAGATAACCTTGCTGTATATTCCAATGGAGTTTCTCTGGGCCTCTGATGTTTTATCAACCTTTTCAGACCATCTGGCGGCTTCTTTCATTAATATTTGTTGCGTTCTCTTTGCAGCCACAGAATGGGAAAGTCCCACAGCAGGGCTGCAGCCAGGGTCTCCAAAGGATCTTCTCCCACGTCATCTGACTGTAAACACTGTGTGCATCTGTGCCAGACTTCACAGAAGGATCCTGTGACTGTTGCTCATTTGTGAAGGTATTTTTATGTCTCTCTACAGCTCCGGCAGTCTGCTCAAGGACTTCAGTGTATCGTGGCTCTGTTTCAGGGGTCAGAGGGCGGGATTCTGACGGGTCATGGAGAAGGTTGTACATCAGTGGTGGGTTGTGATGCGTCACATGTTCCCCATGACACAGACAGACCTTGGTGTCATAGCAACCAACGGCTCCCGGGGGGGAAAAATTGGGGGTAAAAAAGTGCAACTTAAAGATGGAGTCACCTGGACAGAAAATCATACTAGTGTAAGTCAACAGAAGATAAGACGCAGTACAAAAATCTTTAAGAAATAAGAGATATGGTCTGCACTGTATTTAGCTTCCAGAAGGTAATTTCATTCAAACATGGCAACATTTCCATCCATGAGATCTTCCTCTGGCAAATGTGGGTTTGCTACTGTTAATCCTTCGCACGGCACCAGTGCACGTTACCTGGATTTGTGCACAATAGCTACCACATTTCTTCTGAGCATAAGAATTTTTTAAGCCTTTGACATTCAGGTTTGGGAAACACTTGTCACTATGAAGGCCAAATTAGTGTTATTCTTATTTTCTGGGGGTCAGATTTCTAAATTTAAAGGATACTCTTAATAAGACAGTCATACTACATGTAATTCAATAAAAAGAAAAAAATATAAAGCTTCCATAAGACTTTGTGATGCAAACACTCAGATTTTTAGGCTTAAAGGAAATGGTGAAGTTTAATTTAATGTGATGAACACAGAACTGAAGACATTTGGAGGCACTTTTTCAATGTAATAAACCAGGTGTTCACAAACCTTTTTTGGCTTGGGACCCAAATTAGAGGTTTGTACTCTCTCTGGTACCCAAACTTACCAACATATATTAGATAATCTAAGTCTGAAGCCATAATTTTAAATTGTAACTGATTTTGTAAATCATTGTTGACTTGAACAAAATATCCAAAGACAGGTATCAGAAGGAGGGAAGGAACATTTTATAACAAGTGTTTTGTTTTGTTTTAATGATAGATGATTTTCATATGTGGTAGTATTGGATGGAGGTGGTTGGAGGCATACATTTCATATATAGATATATAATAGCCATATATAATAGGTGTGTTTTCAACTGCAAAATAATGACTTTTTAAATTACACAAAAACTAAGTATGAGATTTTTAATGTGTTAACCCTTGGACTTTCACATTAAAAAATATATTTGCAAAAATTAATTGTTGGCAAAATTCTCTTCATTTAGCAATATTTCAGGTTTTACTTTTCAGATTACCCAATTAGGGAGCAGATATGCAGGTCAACCACCAGGTTGACTTGCCTGTTTAGGGTTATTTCGGTATAAATGGATTTCTTTCATTTCTGCTACAAATGTTATGTTTGTATATAACATCACCTAGCATATAATTTGTTAAAATAGCCTATTCATTTAACAAATATATTTCTTTATATTTACCCATCTGGCTATCTTTGAGTTGCATGTGTGTGTTTTATGTGTGTATTTGCATGTGTGCGAGTGAGATCGGGGGAGAGAGAGTAGATCTGTGTGTGTATAGTTGTAATGATTCATGAAAATAAATATCAAAGCTGTATGATACACTGTGTTTTTTGAGCTGTTACAAATGGTTCAAAAACACACTAGTCTGTTTTCCAGATCTGCATGGGTGGCTTCTGACAGTGCTATCTCAAAAGGTATAAAAGCCAGCGCTTAGATATTTACACATTATGAATCCTGATAACTAGACAGTCTTTTTGATATTTAATAAGTCCCAGCAGCTGACAATGTGAATAAGTGGCAATGGTTAGAAAATGTGCACAAAATGAGTTGCCAGTCTGTGTAAACAGATTATCTGTTTACACAGACTGGCAAATCAATCCAGTGGTTGACTCAGTTTTCCGAGGAATCATAAATATTTTTCTTTGTCAAATGTATTTCCTTAAATGAAATTAAAATGGATAAAGACTCTAGAAATGAAACGTGAAAAAAATATTACTTGGACATTTGCTATTTTTTCCCCAGAGTTTTCAGACAATGACATTTATTCACAGCAGCACCACCCAGTAAATATAATCAGTGTTATATACACTATTGAATGAGGTGAATGAGGATTAACAGCAAAAAAAGGTTTTCAGGGTTTTAAATATCGCAATATACCAGCAGAATAAAAGTCAACCGTGGTTACAATGTCAGTCAAAGGGTAAAAATATATGAATATATAATATATCATAAATATTAGCCATACATGTTCTCTTTATACATTTTGTATCATAAAAGCTAAAAATGGTCTCCTGTAAAATATGCTTTTGACCCAATTGAACTTATTTGAGGATATGGTTACATCTGAGAAGTTTTCCTGCTCTAAGCAGAAGCTAATGTCTTTTGGATTCATAAAGTACCAGGAATTTGACAGAATTGAAAAGAAAGACTGAAAGAAATCTAGTAGTATCCAAATCATGCAGGGTGTCGTCGAACTGAACAGATACCACAGATGGAAAAGCACCAATAGTTTGTTGTCAAAGATAGGCAGATAATGTAATACAATATTCTATAGTTTGTTTAGTATTTTTTTAATCTGTTTTTTTTTAATGCTTTCACTTTTTTAATGCTTGTACTCTTTACACCTGATAGGATTGCTCTCAAATTTTGTTGTACACATCCAGTGACAATAAAGACATTTTATTCTATTATATTCTGTTTAATTAGATTCTTCTTTATTCTGCTCATTACCATCTGAGAGGTAAGCTTTCATGTCTCCAATTAATTCAATTGCTTTCTTTGTCCAATTAATTCAATAAACATGTAAATTATTACATAAATGTGTCTTTGCATCTAAAATTGTACTTACTTCCAGGTGGATGCCAGCGTACTGCATTCAAGTACATGCCACAGTAATGGAACATGAACTCATGCTCTGATCGCTCAACTTTTCCCTCCAACAGTGGCATGAGGTTATGGCCATCCAAATGTCTGGAAGAAATTTACAATCCAGAGAAAGGAAGAGGGGAGAGCACATAGTTAGTCAGTCGAGCGCCTTAAAGTCAGAGTAAAAGAAATACTGCCATGATTTTAAATGCACACAAAATAGCTCGAGTTCGACCTTTGCTGTCTGTTTTTCAAACTCTTTAACATGTAAAATATACTGAACTCAAAAACATAATTAATGACTGCCACCCTACAGTGCTTTGTTATTTAGCTGAATTAGCGTCTTCAAAAAAAACGCAGTTTCTGCTTTTCATAGATAAAGAGGCAGTTTTGGGCTCTGAGTGTTTACATCTGGCTTCAAAACACTTTATTAACTTTGCTCAACATAGTAATTTGTCCTCTCTCATCCACTCCTCTACTGAGCAAATTACTGCGATCAACAAATACAGAAGATCTTCAAACCTTTCTGGGAATGAAAAGTCTGCACACAAAATGGAAACACAAACAAACATGTGATCCAGCGTTTACCTGTCAGGCTGTGTATCTCCGGCCAGATATTTCAAAGTTGGATAAAGGTCCATGAGGCTTGTAGGCGTGTCCACGAGTCTCCCAGCTGGCAACCTGCCCGGCCAGCGGAAAATACCGGGCACCCTGATCCCACCCTCCCAGCCACCCATAGATTTCCCACCTACAGGTGAAAAATTACACAACACAAAGACCTCTATTATTGCTGTCAGAGCAGTAAAAACATAAACACCTCTTATGGTGGTCATTTTATCAAGGCATGGACTTTCTTGCCATCTTTTTCAATGACTTCCTGTCAATAAATGGTACGGAGAATAATTTTACCCCCCAAAAATAGTTCCTACAGACTTATTGATGAATCAGAATCATTCATGGCAATTTGTTACCTGTTATTCATGCCTAATAAAGTGTGTATATTTTTTGGGGGGATTAAATCCTAAAATGCCTTACCTTTTTTTAAACTGGATCTTTCAGTTATGATGTGTACCTTTATAGATGCCGTTCCAGCCTCCTTTCTGACCGATTTTCAAATCCGAGTCCTCGAGGTGTCCACCGTGGTCAGATGTAAAGTACATCAAAGTGTTGTTAGCCAAGCCAAGGGAGTCTACAGTCTCTGTTATTTGACCTGAAAAACAAATTAATATAGCTTTAGAGACAGACATGGAGATAACAGTTTAACAACTGCAGACAAATTGGCTTTCTATCCAGGTGTTTAAACGTTAATCTTCTTTTCAACAAATTAAAAAAGGTCCCAGAGGTCTCTTGAACATGTGTCTAAAGCTCACTCACATATTGGTTTTTTCCATGTCTATAAACACTTTGATTCAGAGCAGGTCGTTTAGTGTAAATTCTCATGAGCTGTGTCTGAGCACTGTGGTTACACAGACTTACATGCTAAGATATATATTTCTTTCACTGCTGGCTGTGGGCTGAATTGAGAAAGTAAATTGCAAATAGCAAAGTGGTGAGACAAACAAAAACAAAAAAGCCCTTTTTTATTTACGCAATGCACTCCAACAAAGCTCTGATGTATTTAACCCTTAGGACATTCACACTGATTCAGCAAGGACATGATATTTGAGTCAATTCACAGTGTGGCAAGACTTGAAGGGAATGCAACTGAGAAATTCACAGTGCATGTATAATAATTACTGTGGCAGACATACACAGCATTGCCCTCCACAGCTACCTCCATGTGCTGCCATCTCACCTGTAACCAATTACCTCCAACCACCTCCATCCAATACTACCACAGAAGATTGAACACATGGGAGTAAATGTGTCACCTGAGACAGTACTGGCAAATCAGGGTGTAAATATTGCAGCTTGACATGGCTTTGTACATGAGGCTAATGTTTCTTAAGATGTGTTACCCCATTACTTATTGTAACAAGTCCTAAACACTCCAACTAAAATAATTAATATAGTAATAGTAATTAATGGATTTCTATGTATAGCTAACAGCTTTTAGCCTGTTGTCAAATAAGCAATTGGTGTTAAAAAAAAATCCCAAACAGGTTTGACAATAATTGGTACTTAAATCTAACAATGCCAAAACCCTGCAACTAAATTCAACATAATTGCTGAGATGCTTACACTCTGCAAAGCCCTGATGGTTAACTGTGTCCCATGCAGAATTTACTTTACAGACAAGAAAAAGAGGACTCTTTTTTCAAAGCAGTTGGCACTTTAAAAAGTCACCAATAGCCAAGAATGACTTATTTATCTGTTACAAAATATTTCAATTGTTCTCACCAATCATCCAGTCCATTTCCTCTAAGTTGTCACCATAGCGTCCATGTCGACTTTTGTTTGCAAATTCAGGAGTTTTAAAGAGCGGAGTGTGGATATGGACCATTGAGAAGAAGAGGAGGAATGGACGATCAGCATTCCTGAGATCAGAGGAGAAAACAGATCAAGATAGGAAAATAACAGCAACAATGCAGTCCTCCCCCAAGGCCTTTCTGACATTGTTAAAAAAATGTATTATTGAAAATGTGGAGAACTGTCTTGTTGCACACTGTTAATAAATCCTTTTAAAAAAAATCTACATTTGGATTCAGATTATCACCAAAACATTATCACATCTTCCTTGTGCCATGACCTACATTCCCTAAAAAATTTCAACAAAAGGTCACAAACCATCAAACACATGACTCTCTGCCTAAAGTACAAATGTGAGAAACTGTAAAGTTTCATTTTCTAGATAAAGCAATGCTGTTTATTTCAAGTCTAATAAAATAGATGAGGTGACAAATATTCCTTTTTAAACTTATTTCCTTTTTCATGCTCTTTTAATGATTTTATTTTTTTGAGGTTGCTGAATTGAAAGAACTGGGTGTATTAATGGTAGGGATAGCTCAGAGTAGATAAAAACTCCCTCAAAGATTCAACATCATTAGTCTTTTCGTCAAACACTCCCCTTCTCAACTCCTTTCACTTTATTCTGCATGCCCTGCAAATCAAGGATGTCACGCTCTCGTCAGAGGCAGTCAGTAGAAATGATAACAAAGACAGCCCCAAATATCAGGCGTGTCATGCTTTGGACATGCCACTGAAAACCTGTGTAGGCCAACTTTTGCATGGAAAATCCACAGGAATCAATGAGGGAATCATTAAAGAATCTATTGATGAGCTAAACTGGTAATGGTATTGGTATAAATAAAATCTTTCCATCCCTAGACAAAGGGTATGAGCATGGGAGTTGAAAAGATGTTCATGACATGGATTTATATGTTATTGTCAGTGCTGAAAATTAGTAAAAATACTCCAAGAAGCTCCAGTCTGATGAAAACATATAGTTGCTCTTTGTAGAAGAATCTTTATCTGAACTATTTTTCTGCCACATTCTTACCTCTTAATAAAATTCTGTGCTTCATCCACCAGCCTCTCGGGCACCGTCTCCACTGTCAGCGGCTGCTCAATCACTTCGTGGTCCCTCATGAGGATGCAGTTCCAGGTTTGTACAAATTTTAAGGGGACAAACCACACGGCTGTTGCTAGGAAACTGAGCAAAAACAGTGTAACCAGGAGACCCAGTTTGATCTCGAAGAGGCCAAACACACGAACACACACCTGTCAACAAAAGAAAAGATGATAGACTTGTGACATGTACCATCCAACACAAATTAAATACTCACTAAGACCTTATTTACACAACATGATATCAACTCCACAATCTGAAAGATTTGATTAGGGACCTTTTTGTCATGCAATGCAGTGCAATGACAGCATAGTGCCACTAGATGGCATCCCAAACCATGACTGAGGAGGTTATGTACTTGGTGAAACAAGAAGCACATTGTGTGTATTTATTTTACAAACTGTCCTCCATTTAAATTTAGATCTGAATGTGAAGACTTCTCTCTTCCTGCTGAACACTTTTAGTACTTCTGGGAAGTTCTAATCTAAACTTCCTCTTTTCCAGGAAATGACTGATTTCTAAAGAAAAAAATACTGCCCTACAAAGTTTCCACTGCCATCCCCTGGATTCAATGATTTCATGGATGACTCCTTGTTAGGAGGAATAAAACGTGGACAAAGGACATATAAAGAGTAAAACATGTCAAGGAGGGACTATAATAAATAAAACGGAAATCAAAACGGTTTGCTAAGATAAGAAAGCATTATCGAAAAGTCAAGGTTCATCGAATTCATCCATAAAACTTATATAAATACACTTACACCAGAGTTTAAGGAAATATGAACAAAATCATAGTTATTTTATTTCTGTCATTTGCTTGACCAGCGCATGTTGGAGGTGAAGGCAGTCTTTTTTCAAACGGGATACCATGACACCCATGGGTTTTGTTCAAAATATACAAAAATCCAAACAAGAGTTATCATGGTTTAGATAGTAAGCATATGATCAAATCACCCTAAACAAAATTTACCATATATGCCTTTTTTCCCTGAAATCACGAATCAACATTGGGTTGACAAATAATACAGCTTTCATCTCACAATACTCACAATACTCGCAATGCCTTCATCCATTATGTCTCGTATGTGTCATGAAACCATCAAATTAAGCTCTAGTTATAAGTAAGGTAAAACTAAAAAAAGGGCAAAAATTCACCTGGAACTGGCCAGGGAGGATGTAAATATTTTATATGTTTGAAAAGTCAACACCATCAACAAGAGTAAGTGATGAAGAAGTGTTAAGAAGAGTAAAAAAGTGTTGGAGAAAGCCCTGGAGCTAGCCACAAAGTGGCTGGAATAAGAGCAGGGCTGTGTGCACTGTCCTCTGGATTCACACTAACAGTGAATGACAGTGCTGAATTTTTTTCATAATGTCACATAACAACCCTGTTTGCTTTGATTGGTGGTCAGAAGCAACTTGAAATTTTGTGCATCTTTTTCAGGGTGTCTTGAACACTGGGTCAAGGAACAAACAGGTACCTCAAGATGGATTTCACAAGCAACAATTAATATGTAAAATGTTTGTAGCAAACACCTTAACAAACTGTAATATTTGAAGAATTCTTATCATCTTATGTCTTATCATGCTAAAATGTCATACTTTAGCAAATGAAACTATCTGATTTCCTGTAAGAGATACTTAATTCAACTTGACATTAGCTTCATTTACCCCACAAGTAGGGAAAAAAAAACATATTTTAAGATGTCAGAGGATAAAATAGGCTTAGATTTCTCAATATTTGTAAAATATGGGCCAAATTTCACTAAGTTTCTCCAAATGAGATGAACGGTCTGATTTAGGAGAAGTCACTATTGTTACATTAGAGAATAAAAATTAACACTTGTGTTTTGAATGCCTCAGTGCAATAAATAATTCAATATGTTTTTATTAAACTTTACACAAATGTCCAATCTGATTAACGGATGATTTGAGGAGATTTTCAAGGTCACCGCTCAAAGGTAAAGTACAGCGAGTCTCTTGATTATTCTTTGCTTGTAGAGCAAACTCTTATGAATGATTTAAAAGGACTTTCATCAAACAGAACACAAAATTCCACTTTTAATTAGGGATGGGAATTGCTAAGATTTCATTGATACCAATGCCATTAAAGATTCTACTTATCAATCCAATTCTTCAACGACTCCCTTATTGTTTTCTGATGATTTTCTGTGGGTAAATAAAGTTGTCTTATACAGGTTTCAGTGGCAACAATGTCAAATACATGGCACTCCTGATATTTAACACTGTGCTGCATACGCTTATAAAGGTTTGTGGTGTTTCCACCTCCTGAAAGTTGTGCAACATCTTTTTGTTGGAAACTAAGCTGCAATTTTGACCACTTCTGCCCCCTGTTTGCCATGATTTTTGACTTCTTTGTTATCATTTCTGACTGCCTCTGACGAGAGCGTGACCTCCTTGATTTGCAAGAACTAAGTGGAAAAGAAAAACTACAGTGGCAGACAAGGGCAAACGGCCCACAATGGCTCAATGCAGTTCAATAAGAGGAAGACACCTGCAAGGGCAGGTACACGCAGCAAGTTAGAAACGAAACAAAGCTCAAAACGATCCAAACCAAGAAACTCCTACAAGAGCAAAAACTGGAGCAGGGAGAGCATGTAAACGAGACATACGAGAGAGACTAGGGTCAAGCCAGCCACTCTGTTTTCCGTGAGCAAATTTATTGCAATACATATTATCACAATGATCATCATATTGAAAAATATTAAGAACTGCAATAAAAACACCTTCCTATGACCTGAGTTTTTGCATTCTGTGAAACCCTACCCAAATGGTGTAAGCCCATTGGACACTCCCAAAATGTACACCAGGGGTTTGATTTTCTTAAGTACTCTCTGCCTCTAATTTTCAAAATGGGCAAACCCTTCTGCAAAATGTGCTCCTGCTCTTGAAAAACAAAAACAAATGCAACGCTTCCACCCATGTTCACATCATATTTGAGATACTGAATCTTACACTTGTTCAGCCAACCATCAATCCTATCTTTCTCTTAAAACTTATTACTTAACTTTTCTGCTTCTTTGTTAGCTTAACCTGTTGCACAGCTGGTTTTCATTCATCTTTTCTTCACCAAGTCCTCACTGTATTCCAGTTTCGACATTTCTCTACTACCCTTTAAAACAGGTTTCAGGCTGACAGAACCGAGTTTCACAATCGCTGTTTCCAATCGTTTTTCAAGCCCATGGTTCATGTCAGAGTGATTACGCATTAGTTATTCTGCTTTGGGGTGAACGGCACAGACACTCTTTGTTTTCAAGTTTCTATGTTTTTTTTTGACTAGCAGAATACAAATCCCTCTGTCTTGTTTAAGTTTCAACATTTAGTTGTTAGTTTTTTTTCCAACAGAAGCTGCTTGCAGATGTCTCTTTGGGTGTGGTTTTATATAACATTACCCTTACCAGCGTAAAAAGTCCTGCTCCAAGGACCCAGAGGAAATTTTGGAGTGTGTCCATGAGATCTGCCAGGACGTCATTCCCCTCACCGGGCACACAGTCATTGAAGAGGGTGAAGGGCAGGCCGTAGTAGTAGGTGAAGCCATGCTGGTTTGGATGGTGGCAGTGGTCCCCTCTGCGCTCACAGTTCACTCCTAAATGCCACTTACCTGCAGAAAGAAATGCAGAAAACAAACAAAGAGAGGGGAATGTGAATACAAGCATACCTTTGAACACTCCTGATCTTTGCATAAGTCACCCAATTCTAACTCTTTCTCTTGCTCTACTCCAGTTTGACAGCTTTTACAATGATCTCCCTAATTTTTACATTAACATATAAATAAGAATGGTGTTATTTGGTTTCTATATTGGATATGTGCCATAGGACCAAATAACACAACTCAAAGCATGTGCCAACCACACTTCTGTGAAAGCCTCTCCACTCACCCAGTCTGCTTCGACTCTCTGCTACTGTTTGCTTGATACACACAGACAAGTAAACACTCCAGAGGAGAAGAAGAAGAAGCAAAGTAAGTCAGGAAAAAGAAGAGACGGCATGGTCGTAAATAAGAAAGAGGACAATTTTTAATCAAGGACAGGCAGCGATATTGTGGTATAGTATGCCATAGAAAATGTTGATTTTGAAAGGAAACTAAAGGTTTTCTGACAAATCTGAAGGGGTGTACACATTTATGCTGAGTACTGTAGGTTTTCAGAGGCAACACGACCAAACACTTGACAGTCCTGATATTCAATTCCATGCTGCACAGATAAATGCTTATGTCAGTTGTTGGTGTTTCTATCCACTAAACGTGCAGTAAGATTCATTTTGTAGAAATTTACTTCTGTCCCCTGTTTGCCATGATACAGTTTTGACTTTTTTTTTATCACTTCTGCAGACTCCATCAGGTAAGACTGTGATGTCCTTGATCTGTAAGGCAAGCATAATAAAGTGGAAGGAATTGATAAGGGAATTATTAAGTAAAAAGACTAATGCTATCAATTCTCAACTGGAATTGGTTTTTGATTCCCATCTCTACATTAAAGGGGATGAAACTTACTTTGATATTTGTATACACTGCATCCTGTTTCACATTTATGTAGTACAATTCATTCCACCAAGCAGCGTGTGTGTGTCTATATATAAATTACATAAATATATCCTAAATCCTGTACAGTAAATCCTGAATGCCTCTAAAAATGTGTCTTTGGGTGGAAGAACTTAAAAGAAAGCCTCGCTCACATTTCATAAGCTGACACCCACCTATGTGTAAATATTCATGTTCTGTTCAGCGCAGCTTACCCAGCTTCAAGCCAAGCATTAGAGGGATTATAGATTGCTGATGACTTACTGTGTTTTGATCATATTGCATTTTCTAACCTATAAGACCAGTCGTGTATCCTTGCTGCTGCAGCCTCTTTGCAAAGGTGGTCTCAGTGGGTAGCAGCCCCCCTGAACCACCCAGGAACAGCAGAACCTGCACACGGCCGGTGCTCCCCAGTCCTAAACAGCACACACATACAGATAAATAAGTATGTAAATCAGTGTCAATCATCTCTGACCAAATGTGACAAGGACTCTTCTCTCTGTACCAGCTGAATAAGTTGGATATTATCTGTCACCTGAGCGGACCGCATAGCGCCCAGTCATGAAAGCGGCTCGGCTTGGTGTGCAGAGAGGAGCCGCTGCGATATGCTGTGTCAGCTTAACTCCTTCAGAGGCCAGTCTGTCTACATTAGGAGTCCTACAGAGAATAAACAGGTGTAAATAGGAACAACAGAGACACTAAGGTAGTCAACTAAATAAACATTATATCTGAAAATGAAAAGCAGAGATTATGTAACAAAAAATAACAAGCCTAGCAGTCTTAGAAGTATGACGGAGGATTAGGGCCACGTAAAAAAAAAAAAAAAAGAAGTACGTTAAAAATATATTAAGTAAAGTTATGAGAATAAAGTCGTAAAGTTATGAGAATCCTCTCATAAAGTCACGAGAATAAAGTCAAAAAGTTACGAGAACAATCTCATAAAGTTACAAAAATAAAGTCATACAGTTACAAGAGTAAAATTAATTGATCTAAAGTTTCTGACAAATAGCCTTCTTAATGACTTTCTCATAACTTTACGCCTTTATTCTTGTAACTGTATGAGATTATTCTCGTAACTTTACGACTTAATTTGTGTAACTTTACTAGTTTATTCTCCTAACTCTATGAGATTATTCTTGCAACTTTTCTACTTTATTCTTGTAACTTTATGAGATTATTCTCGTAACTTTTCGACTTTATTCTCGTAACTTTGAGATTATTCTTGTAACTTCTTGATTTTATTCTCGTAACTTTGAGATTATTCTTGTAACTTTTTTATTTTATTCTCGTAACTTTACTTTTATTTTATTTTAACATGGCCCTAATCCTCCATTGTATAGAGGTGAAGAATGGGCTCTTTAAGTAATAAAAAATGTAATAGAAATAATTCAGGAACAAACACAGAAACTGAATAAATGCATTTTTGTTTTTGTTTGTTTTTTCATCGGTATTGTTGGGTCCAGAGGGATGCATCATAAAGCAAGGTTAAAGGGAAAGCCATGTCTATTGAGTCTTATGTCTCAGGTTTCTTCTCACATAGCTGTCTCCCTTTAACTCAGCTCGATCACCATGGTAGTCAAGTTAAGCTTATTTATAAAGCACCTGAAGACAGCAGTCGATCAATGTGCTTTACACAGGATACATACTAAGAAGTAAATAAAAAGGTAGATTACGATAAAGACAATAAAATTTAAATAGTGAAATAGAAACAGTAAAAACTACAGTGCCTGTGATTTGCATGTGCTTTTTTATGAAACGCCAGGGAGAAGAGGTGGGTCTTTAGGGGAGGTTTAAAAGTCTCTACGGTCTGGGAGGTTCTAATATAGACGGGGAGACTGTTCCAGAGTCTAGGGGCAACCGCTGTGAAGGCCCTGTCACGTCTAGACTTCAGTCTAGTTTTGGGGACCTCAGAGGACCTTAAGGCTCTGGATGGGGAGTGGTAAAGCAATGGTGGCTTTTTTCAAACTCAGGACTGGTCAAGAGCATTTTTTAAAGTTTACAGCTTAAAGGCCACAGAGCATAAAAGAAAAGTTTCTCGTCAAAATATCAACTCAAGCATTAGACAGGCCTATAAACCTCTCTGTTTTAGCCCTGCTCAGAACAGTCTGTTTTTTGTGTGAAAACAGGCTTGAGTGAAGTTACTGAGAATCAACAATCAGCATAGTTGTCCATCTCTATCAGTCAGTCTGGTGCCATCTTCAGGACAATCATGGCGAACGCTGAGCCGACCCGATAACTGAAGGATTTCAGGACCCATCAGCCACAAAAATCAGTTGTTTCACCTTGTGTACAGTAACCTAGTGACCAACAACAACAGACCAGTCTAGGATGCCTCACGACTCCATGACAGAAATATCTAAGGGCAATTTGGAGTAACCAGTTTATCAAAAGAGAATGTTTTTGGTCTGGGGGAGGAAGCCCAGAGAAGCCCTGAGCTAATGTGCTCTCACAAGAGGTAGTCAGCACCAATGACAAAGAGGTACTCGAAGTAATGATGGCTGACAGAGGCAGTTACAAACTATGGCTTTATTTTTTACAGTATGACGTCAGCAGCTTAATGGGCAATGTCTGTGGATATGCAATTTCAAGCAAGAGTTAAAACACTGGCAGCATGCAGAAACATTAACCAGCACGGCACAGCACTGAATATCAGGCGTGTCTGTTCTATTCATGTCGTTGATGCATAAAACCAAACTAGGCCTCCTTTTCCCACACACAAAAACCCACAGGCATTGGTCAATGAATTGCTCAGAAGGGTTGAATCAACAAGCAGAACCATCAGTAGCATGAGACAAGAGACCCTCATACATTGTCAAAGTAATGTGTACTAGTTTTGAGTTTTGGTGACCAAGAAATGTACTGTGTGAAGTCCTCACTAAAGATAAAAATAGAGGAACCCACAAGTTATCAAATGGTAAAAGCCAGTCAGGGACTATTATTTTTGTAAATCTGCCATGTTTCTCTCCATTAGTATTGATTATTGCTTTCTTTTTCCTAAATCTACCACTGTTAAATAATTGGCAATTACAATTTTTTTGTGTGGGTGAAGCATCAAATGATGCACTGGACACTAGGGAATGGAAATTAATTGAGTTTTATTTCATCAATTATGGCTTCCAACAATTAAGAAAACAAGATAATCCAGATAAAACATAACTGTGTAATATACTATGTTGAGCTTGTGTCCATGTTTTGTCACATGTGGTTAATGTTTCAGAGGTAGTTATTATATACAGGTCTTCACCACTTCCTCAAACACAACTTTCATTTTTTTTTTATTCATAAACTGATAGTTTGTTTAAGTGTTTAGTGTGTTTAATAACAATAATAACAATAATAATAATGATAATAATAATACGTTTTATTTGTACTGCACTTCACATTTTTCACAATCTCAAAGTGCTACAGGGTAGGATAAAAACAATTAAAATAAATGCAATTAAAAACTATTTAAAAAAAGAGTCAAGTTAAATAGATACTTAAAAATGAGAACCTATAAAAGATATTTTACAAAAAGGTAGGTTTTAAGGTTTCGTTTAAAAGCATCTGTAGACTGTGGGGCCTTCAGGTGGTCGTTCCACAGCTCTATTGATCAAGTTTATCCTTTCATAAGTGTGCAAATATTTTGTGTTAATTCCATAAAACAGCACTTACCTGATGGTGTCATTACCATAGCATCCTATGTCACCGATGCCCAGGTCGTCCACCATCATGAGGACAATGTTGGGCTTCCTCTCCACTGCCCCTCCACAGACACTGGTCCCTAGAGCCAGGAGGAGGGGGGGGAGGAACTGCGCCAACTGGGGGGCCCTGTGGGTACAAGCCATCAAGAAGTCATGTGAATTCCATTCGATCTGGAAGAGAAATAAGCCACCAACTGTATTCATTATGAGGGGGATTATTCCACTGTCAGAACAAAAAGCTTCAAAATCTTAGAGAGCTGATAACTCTCCCTTTGAAGCTAAATATCAAATATTCCCCTGTTGTAGATTCTTAAATTTGATACCATTTTTGGACCTCATATGATTCAAGAATGTTTACTTGAGGGAAAAATTAGTTGATACTCCAGTACATTGTAACACGCTGTTTCCTGGACAGATTTTGTAAAGACTAATTAAAAATGATTTGATATAAAAAACAAAATAATCATTCACCAAAAAATACAGTTTTTGTTGTTTTAATCTAGAGGATTTAAAGGGTGGATCCATATATAAGAAAAATGTTTTTGATTTTACCTTGGGATCATATTTTTATCATGATTTGGACAAGTAACACATGGCACATTTCTGAATTGTGAGGTGTCTATAGTCTATATGTGAATAAAAGTGTGTGATTTAAAAAGGAAAAAAAAGTGTGGCTCCATCTTTTGGCACTATCCACAAAAAGACTTATTTTTCAGTGAAATGTTTATAATGATGGGCAGCATGTTAAGCATGTAATTTTGGAAACAGATTTGTTTTTACTATAAATCCTTGATTTAATGCTTGCTGACACGTTTTAAATACCATGTTGACAAATTATTCTTATCTTGCATACGTTTTAAGATGATGATCTAAAAACATATTACTTGTAAAGGTCTCTTAATGGATAATTACAGATATGTCATGATGGTACAGCTTTTATTTAAGAGTTTGGTCATTAAAGTACACAAAATTGTTTCCTGGGTTTGGATGGGAGTTTCAGTTGAAAATCATTTTGAGGCATTAACAGCACTTGCCTTAAAGCAGAACAGTTTGCTCATAAATGCCCTCAATGTAGTTTTGCATGCCTTGCTTAACAGTTACACCAGACTTTCACAAGAGGCAGTCAGCACAAATTTCAATTTGTGTGGCTTGAATTTACATTAACATGAAACTACAACTGCCACAATCAGTAATGTCTGTGGCAGTATAATCTCAAGCAAGAGTGGAAGCTCTTGCAACAAGCTGAAGCTTTTGTTGACACAGCACAGCTTTAAGGATTATTAGTGCCATGTGCTTGAAGTAGTTGACACAGAAAGCTTGTGTAGACCTACTGTTTTTCACACTTAAAATCCAGAGGATTTAATGGAGGAATTGATATAGAATGGGCTGAGGCAGAATTGATCAATTCACATTCTTTTCTGTATTGGAATAAAATTTGAATAGGTGTTTAACTCTGGCTGAGACAAAGTCTATTATGAGATGTACAAGTAAAACAGGCACAAATGTATATCAACCCAAACATTACCTACCATTTTACAAGACTTTCAAATGACGTCCAGTCTCCAATTACTTGGAATTTATAAGATTAAAATAAAAATATATTAATATGTGTATATGTATATTAACTACAGTCTGCATCTTTGTGGTTCTCGGCTGATATAATCCCCATTCACACTTTTGTTTCAAGCTATAATACATGCGCCCCTAGAACATTTTGCATTTGTTGTACGTGGAATAAATGAGAATGTTTGACGGACCTTCATTGCAGCTCATTAAGTTAAATGCACTGTGAAAAGGGCTGTTGATGTTAGGTCCCTCTGTATAACAAAGTTGAATAAAAACACAAGTGTTAGACGTGGTTACAGTCACACTTCAGCACAGCTCTAAGTACAACTGAAACATCCATCATCTATACAGCTTATACCTTTCAGGATCATGGGGGGTTTGAAGCCTATCCCTGCTGACACTGGATGAGGCATGTTTTTTTTTTTTTCTGTGGGACAAAACCCACAGAAGAAAAAACCTGCTGCACCACACTGTACCGCCCACAACTGAAACACGCTGTCCCAGTTTACCAAAACTGGTAATTTGGGGCACTAAAATGATCCTTCTTTTAAAATGAAAAGCAGTGCGCCATCAAAATATCTTTATTTTGTAACACCATTACATAATCCTCATTAGATTGAATTCTCCTTTTCAATATACTATAGATTTACATTGAATATCCTTATATTAAAATGCAGCTGGAGCATGTCATTCCTCCTGTTGGGGCCACCCTCCCATGTGACGACACAAGCTTTGATGTGTGACATAGTTGTCAAGCTTCCAAAGAAAATGTCTCTGCACCAGTTTCATGGTCCTGTTTTTACTGGCAGAAATCATTTGTTGCTGTCTTAGGCTGTGCCAACAACCTAATGAGCTAATGTACCTGAATGCACCCTCCACTTTTTAACTTTCTCCAAACAACCACGAGTTTAAATTTGTCGGACCATCATATGTTTGTTAAACAGTAGCCTTTAAAGTATCGCCTATTTTTGCAGGAGTTATTGATTTTCTTAAAAAAAAAAAAAAAAACATACGTACAACCACTCTGTCAGGACGACATGCCACTCAGTGTTTACATACTTCAGCTCGACACACGTAAGAGGCTCAGGTAGAAGATTAATTAACTTTAAATGTAGAAAAGGTAAAGTATAACCAGTTTGCACAGCGTGCAATAGAAAAGAGGTCACTTCGTTTTGTTTTCTTCCTCGTCCTTCGTGTAATTGGCCTGGTTCACAGCACGATAAGCAAACGGCATGTACAGTTTAGAAAGACAACCCTCAAAACAAACTCACCTCATACCGATACAATGCACCAAGTCATTAAATCAACGTCACAGGACCTTCTCTCCTCTGCAGCACGCAGTCCCTCTGCCCCTTCCGGGTACAGGTTGGCCGCGCAATAGCAAAATTACCCTAAAGTCTGTGAAAAACGCGCGCAAGTATTTATAAGCAGGTTTTTCTTAATGATTTATTTTACATTACCAACAAATTAATACACACCAACCACAAAGTGCTGCAAGGAAATATACATCTTTATCAAGGCTGAGCGACAGATCGATTAATTCGAGTTATTTTTGGCATAAGACTTAAAATTATAAATCTATATTGTTTTTCCCTGACTTATACTTTTATTCCACTCGTAGGATGTGGAAACAGTTGACAGGTTTCAAAATGGGAGGCCCTGTCATGTTTTTTGCACAAGCTTTTTTCGGCTTGCATTTGTTTTTAGAGAGATTAAATACCGCTGAAAGAGCCCTATGCTAATATATAGACAAATTTGATAACTTATTACGGCATGCCCTTCATATATTAAGGGATATTCAGTTTAGTTTTGGGACATGTATGATAAAATTAAGGCATTTTTTCAATGTAATTTCTGTGTTATGCGGTGAAAAAAATCAAATAAAATTGTGAACTGAGTTTTGTGAGGGAAAAAAGGGGTTTTATTTTTAGGTAAAACACATGCCCACATTTGAAGGCACCATCCTCTCTATATGTATACACAGCATATACACAGGGGGTATGTAATCTATGAAGTTCATTGTTTCCAAAATGTCCATTGTCCTTCCATTTTTTTTGTCCCTCAGTCCATTTAAAGTTTGGATGTAATGCTCTAATTCTGTTTTGAATTTTTCTATTTTTGTGAGTTTTTCCTGCCATTTACATTTGTGAATAAATATTTTCCCGAAACACCTGAAATTCAATATGAAAACTGTTTTATTGTCTGTTCATTCCGTCTTGTAATAAAACACTCAGCAGTATCAAATAACATTTGTTTTGTTAACTGTGACTTCAAACCAGTAAATAAATAGAAAAAGTACTTAACATCAAATCAAAAATTGCAAGTCATGTGGCACTCAAACAAATGACAGATACTTTCTGTTCCCATATGTTAAAAGGAGCAACTAAGATCAGTGTCTCTAAATGTAGTTTTGATCTGGCTATATGTATAGCATGTATATTTATAAGACACTTAAGCTGGAGGGCCACACTCCAAACTGCAAGATAATCTTTTTTTTTTTTTTTTTTTAACAAAAGGAACACTTAGCTTCTCTAAAAATGATCAACACAAACACTCACATCAAGGTTAAAATGCAAACAATAAGACATTCTGGAATGAACTAAACATAGAACTCAAGTCAGTGCAAACTAAAATTTCAGTTCAATAGATATAATATTTATTATATTTTATAATTCATTTTACTGACAGGTGTTTTGCACAACACAAATACATTTAGTAATGTATAAAAAGATAAAAATAAATAATTAAGAAGTCAAATACACAGCTAAGTTCTTGCAAATAATGAACCCAATTTAACAGAATGAATCTGGTTTATATATACACAGTAAACATAGATGGTTTGGTAATTTGGGACAGCATGCTCCGGGTAAAAGATAGAGAGGCAGAGATGAAGAATTAGCTAATACATTAGATTAGACCAGACCTCAAATTGAAGTTGGTCTCCTATATTTATTGTAATGCTAGACCAAAAAGCTAATAACCAGTCTGTTTTATGTACATATAGTGGTATTACAAGACACAGAGTCATACTTAACTGTAAGAACCAATAAGGTTTTTCTTGGGTTATCCAAGTCATGATGAATTAAAGACAACATTAAGTTACCCAAAAGGCATATTTCTGAAAATATATCAATAGAGACTATTGCAAAGATTAACACTAGAAAACTGTGTCCCAAATAACCAAACATGTCAGGAAAGAACAAATTAGTGACAGATGAGATAAAATATTGAGCCATCCTTTTTTTTTCCACAAAAAGAGGACACACTAAAGAGTTCAGAAGTGTTGATTTCATATGTTGAGGATTGTCTAATTCATGGTAATTGTAACACCTTGAGGTATTATTGTAAAAATGCCTGGATCTACACGAATTTACCTTAATATAGATATTATTGAGTCATTGAACAGAGAAAGTTCCATTTAATGGAAATGAAAAAGTAACAAGGGGAAATTCATCAACTATTAAAGCTAATAACATTTATTTTCTCATACATTTGCTTTAAAGTTAAAAATTGCTTAACATCAAAATTTTATCACACACTTCATGGAAATGAGGCAGCTGGTCTTGTTTTAAAAGCAAGCTAGGAACGTAGGTAAGGACCAAATTCTGACTGTCAGGGACATCAGTGTTGTTCATCATTGTGGTTTACCGTGCTCACCATCCTTGACACGTGAACTTGAGAAGTCGTGCTGTGGAGTCATGTACACAAATGCCTCGCTGTTCAAGTGTGAACAAGAAGAATTGGCATAAAACACCAGCACTTGTGGCAACAACAACATGGATACCAAAAGATCAGCTGTTTTCTTCGTGGCATGATATATTTAAACGAGGGTATTACATCATTTCTCTTTGTGTTTAAACTCACATCTATTTTTTTTTTATATTGCCAATATTTTCACAAAATATATTAAATAATTAAGAAGAAAATGTCTAAATTCAAATGATTAACTAACTAAAAAAAACCTACTGTCTGGGCTTTGTTGTTGAAGTTTTAAGATGTCATCAAACACTTCACATGTCTTGACCTCATGCTTTGGGAGATTTTTGGCTTATGATGTCATAACATGACATGAGGGGCAGTTCAGTTGGATTCATCTTGTAAAGGGTAAACAGTGCTGTGTTTGAAGGCACCATTCACCAACACTGGAAAGTATTACTTATTGTTGATTTCAAGAGTTGATTTCATGCACTCGTTGGATTTTTGCCAATTTATTGATCAAATGACATTTGAATAGCTTTACCAGTCAACTGGTGAGTAATCTTTTTTTACTTCTCTACTTGTAAGACAATATATGTTCATTAGTCAACTTGTGTCATGATTAATCAATCAATCAACCAAACTTAATTTAGAAAGCATTTTTCATATAAAAAATGTAGCACAAAGTGCTGTACATTCAAAAACATGAGCAGATAAGTGTCAGGGGATATAAAATAAAAATCAAAACCCCATCCACCCACCAGACCCACATTCAACACATGCCCACACACACACACACACACACAAGAACATGAAGTAAGAAATAAGAAACAGCCACAAATGAGGAAACATTTGAAACAAAGCGTCAAAAGATATCAAGGATAAATGCTAAAGGAGCTCTATATAAGGCTGCACACATGGAGAGACTGGGAACCACTTCTTTTGAGCCACATACAAAACCATTTTCTTATTTAAGATTGATACATTAATTCACATTTCAAGCCTTTTTTAGCACTGTCCTATTTAATCAGTGTGTGTTTATGTGGATAAGACAGTATTAAAACAATCAAATTTAGCCAAAAATGAATACAAAAAAATGACCATCCCTCATGGTTTTGCTGCAGTTGTTCACGACATTCAAATCAACATCAAAAGCTTGAACAGTTTAGTAGCTTTGCAGTTTCGAAACCTTTTAACAAAAACTATCAAAAGCTGATGTGATTCTACACACCAGGTAGTGACTATTCCAGGGTCAGCCTGCTGTTAGGAGCTTGACACAACTACATGATGTCCCACCAATAAGAGCAAGTTTTTTTATGCTCTATCTCAGTTTGAGCTTAGGGAAAAGTTCATATCTCCAATAATTCAGTAGAAAAACATACCCTATTTGTTTAGCTTTCACATTCAACCCAAACCTGACACATCAGGTGGACCATTTAATATTTTTCACAAGTCGATCTGGGAGACAGTCCATGGAAAGTGTTTGGGAATGGGCAGAGCCTTTCAAAAGCATATCCAGCAGGTGAATGGATGATTTTTCCATCAGTCACATTCATTATGGGCCAATCAGTTGATGTAGTAGGTGGACACTACGGCAGGGGTGTAAAGTACAAGACATGAGCCTTTTGAAGAACAAACTCTGACACAACATGTAGATTTCTATCAAAAAATGCTTTCACTGTTGTTTGTTTTTCATTTAATTAGAGAATCTGGTCCAGATCTGGTGTAGCTGCTACTGAGACATGCAATGAGCAAAATTTATTTTAGTCAAAATTTCAGTGAAGTAATGTGTAACCTTAACTCTCTGAAAAGTGAAACTGCTCTCTGAGAACTGTGTGAACCTTACAGGCTGTGACAAGAGGGTACCAGAGGATTTGTCAGCTTTATTCCAAACACTGGTTAAAACAACGGTAGGGATCTAACACCAAGTCAATCCCTGTTCCAAACTTGACAACATCAGTTTGATGAAATGATGAAAACTTGCATTGTAATCCTGCTGCATAAAAACAACCAACTGGTTTTATAAAGGCTCACATGAAAAGTGTTTCATTAAATGTTCCAGGATTCAGTCCAAGGACTGGTTTTCCTATGACAGAAGTCCAGAAAATTAGGCTCCTCAAACACAGTTGTGAATGTTTTTATACCCTTACTCACTATTTCAGGATAAACCACCAGCCTAGACATTTGGTACTTTTATTCACTGTACTGATAACTATGTTGATCTTGTTTTAACTAGGCCTTCTCTCCCACTTTCTTGTATGATATGCTGGAAAAAAGTTGTTTCTGTTTCTGAAAGTGTGCTGCTTTTAGGCTCCAATATTGTACAAAATTAACTTGACAGTGTTTTATACATATATGTGCCCCTAACCTGTCTACAAACCCTTTCAATTAAAGAAAAATCCCCCTCACCCCTCTTCTGCTTGCTCCACCCAAATTAGTCATTTGAAAATTCCCCCAAATGATATGCCATCTCCACAGGAGGAGACACCGTTTCAGAGTTCCAAGTAAACATTAGAGCTCAGAGTGGGAAAACCAAAGCCACATACACTTTTTGAGAGGGTTTTGGTCAGGTAACTTTTCATTTTGAGTAATTTCAATCACTTTTTAGCCAATCAAACCAAACTTAAATGCTGTTAGAAAGAAATGTTTTGTCTTTTTATTTATCTTCTCCTTCTTGCAAGACAGGATAATACAAGAGTAAAAAGAAGCATCAGTAAAGGAGCTTCTCTGGTCAGAACTGAACTGACCAGTTCAGTGCCATGTTGTCAGCAAACCTGCATTCAGTCTGTAGCAGCTCAAAGTAAAATTGATATAAAATTATCCCAGATTTGAAATCTCATCAGGCTAAAAGTGAACTGTCTGTATTTATTTTAAATGGTTACATCGAAAACATATTTTATACAAGTTTACTGAATTAAAGATTTGTCAGGGTGTATGTTTTTTATTGTATGTTCCTAACTTTGGGCTTGCTCTGATGAGCTCAGGCCAAGAGAAGCTGGCAGTGTTTCTGGGTGTTGTTGATATATGAATCTCACTTTGCAGGGTAGAGTTTTAACTTGCACTTGTAGCAATGCACAGGTGAAGTGGTTTTCCACTTGAGACCAAGTGGTAATATCCTTTAAGGAATGATGTCAGATTTATGCAGTACCGCCTGAGGGACTGAAGGTCAAAGGCATTCAATGTTGGTTTTTGGCCTTGCAGCTCATGTGAAGATATATCTCTGGATTCTCTGAATCTTTTTGTGATATTATGGACTGTACATGGTTGAATCCCTAAATTCCCCCATTGTAAAAATGTAGTTCTTAAAGTTAAGCAGACTATTCACAAAGTGATGTACCGATCTCTCAATCCTTGCTTGTGAACGACTGAGCCTGTTGGGGATGCTCCTTTTATTCTGAATCATGACTTTCACCTTTTTACCAATGAACCTGTTCATCTGCTAAATATTCCAAACAGGTAATTTTTAGAGTCTCAAATTTTCCGGTCTTTTGTTATCACGTGTCCCAGCTTTTTTGTAACATGTTGCAGGCCTCAAATCAAAATGGGTCAGTATTGACCCATTTTGATTTATCAGTTTAAGAATTAAATATCTTGTCTTCGTAGTTTATCCAACTGAACATAAAGTATGTTGAAAAGTATTTGCAAATCATTGTATTATGTTTTTATTTACATCTAAACAACGTCCGAACTTCATAGAAATTGAGGTTTGTACATTCTGGAGAAATCTGGGATCAGTGGGACCTTGATGAAAAAGACTATTATATAGAAGTCTGGGACCAGCAGCATTGATACTTTTATTCAGCCCAGTTATATTTAAAAAACAATATGACAAAAGCTCAAAATGGTGATCATGGCCCCTTTATTAGTGGGTTCATCTACCGTTTATGTAACTGAATGTTGTGTGGTTGATGTGCTACACACTTGAAGGCTCCAACTGGAAATGGTAAATGAACTTGAGCTTGTATACACACTTCTCTAGTTTTTATGACTACTCAAAGTGCTTTTTCACGCAGGACACATGTATCCATTTACACGCATTTACTTTCACTCTCACACAATGATGGTTCTGTGTTTTCATGTTAGGGCCCATTAACACAACATCGTTGTCACCAGAAACGGAAAGGTTTTCCGTTACGTTTTCAAAGTGCACAAGGAGACAGTGTGATTACGATACGCGTTCACACGGATCTGCGAGAACGACTGAAAACGTGGTAGGGTGCATGCCAGGCCAGTAGTTGGCGATGTAAATTTGTTGTGTCCTTGGCGAGTATAACAAATGCGTCTCCACTGGTCAGAGTATTGACGCAGCAAATCCACATTTCATTGGAGGAGCGATAACAAACCTAGCACAGTTAGCAGCACACATGTTGGTAGGAAGAGGACCATACAGTAGCTGTCATTGTTGTTCCTCTGTGCGAACGCTACCTTTATTTGTAGAATACTGCACATGCGTCGCGCTGCCCTGTTTTCCCTGACAACGGTGATTCCTATTTACATGGAGATGACATCTAAAATGTTTTCAAAACTTTTCACTCTGGACCCCAGTTTCAAAAGTTTGTGGATATAGGCACTCCGAGCACTGTCCTCATGTAAACAAGAAATGAAAGTGCAATGAAAACTCTCCATTTTCGGCCATTTTAGTGAAAACAGGGTCGAAGTGGCTTGTCCAATGAATTGACATGTGACAACAACCACCGGGGTTGAACTTGCAACCTTCTGATTACTTGTAGAGTGCACAATCAGACTGAGCCACTAACACCCTAACTGGGGACAAGAGTCAGAAATGGGCATTAGAAACTGTATAAACACTCTTTATAGCACATCAGTTTGATTGCGTCCCCTGATCTCGCGGTTTGAGCTCAGTAATCACTCCCGAAGAGCTACTTCAAAATAGATTCCACTTGGACCTGCTGCTAAAAGCATGATAAAACACAACAGTTAATCAGTAATTTTGTCCTATGGAAAAGCTCTTTATCATTTTACCTCTTGCTTTTAATGCACATTTATGGCACTGCAGCAAAAGGAACTCTCATCTGATAACATTATCTGAGAGCATCTTTCATCTCTGGGACTTTTATGGTTGTGTTTGTCAGGCAGACACTGACACAGATGACGTTTATTGTTTAAGCAATTGAAGAAAATTTACCCTGATTAAATTTGAACTTGAGTATGGAGCGTGTATCAAAGTCATCACAGCCGCCGTCTGTGCTGTGGTTTAATTAAGCTGTTTGTAGTTCATGTGGGCGCAATGACTTACAGGTAAGAAATGAATCTGAATGAATAAAATGTGTGTACAGGTTCTCACATTTTACCACTGAGGCCTCAGGTGTGTCTTTATGAATCTGTCAGTCATAAATCAACAATCCTGCTGTGACCGAGTGTGTGAGTTCTCTTCTATAAATACCTGAAATATCAGACGTTTCAGGTCATGCCTTGCAGAGCCTGTTTCTTGATTTTATTACAGAGGGAAACAACTGCAGTCAGGTGACATGTGCTTCTTTTTCACTCGTGATAACATAAAATTTACACTCCCATACTGTAGGGTGAATTCAGGTATTGGGACTGCTTTTTTCTTTGAACTTTCTTAACATAGAAATGTTAAGAAAAGTCCAGCACATGATGCATTTCTTTATTCCTGAGGATGTTTCCTATCCATATTGGGGCGGAGTTACTTGATGTTCCCCGATCCTGTTTGGATGACATTAGAAAATGGTGGCAAGACATCACAGGGGTGTGACTATTATAGTTTGAAGCAGCAGCATAGATGGGGCTATACACTCCTTTTTTGAAAAGCATATTTCAAAGGCAATATAAAAAATATCTACTGCCTGACACAATTTTTTGGTAGGAATAGTGGATGTTTTTATGTCCTCTAATTTTATTAAATGTTATTTATTTTAAACCTTGCCAGCCAAAATAAATACATTTACTACTTTACTACAAAAATGGCTTTGGAGTGAAATGTTGATGGGCCTCATTCTAAAATGTTTTTCTGTGAAGCGTAGATGTCTGCCCTAATTTCCATCTGACAAAGGTCTTGTTTATACTCTGAGCACTCAAGCTGTGAAAACCCCCACATGATCATGTGCTCCCAGTTGTGCCCAGGGTGTACTTGTCTGAAAATGAGGAGTGGCCAAGTAGAAAAATAAGTTTAAAGTTTATAACAGGGCAAAAAACTGAGAGACAGTGTGGTATTTTTGCAGTGCTCCAGAGTGTGATATTCCCATGCGCTCTAGCTAGTGTAATACTCCCAGAAACACACAGGAACACTTAGGATTAAAGATTTTCTAAAATCTCAGAGCGCCATTTACAATATTTGTATACATACAAATGAATCTCACTGATAATTATGCTCACAGATGATAAAACAGACTATCCAGTGTATTATAAACAGAGCCTTGGATTCCTGGATTTATAAAAAAAAAAGAGAAATAAATTGCTTTAAGCCTATAGGTATTTGATGTACAGTGAACAGGCCTATTGTAAACATACAGTTATGTTCATAATAATAGCAGTGTGTTTAAAAAGGTGAGTAAACCTCTAAATTCTTCAAATAAATTTCATTTTAATGCACACAAATGCATTGGGGACACTGCACAGTCTATTTCAAAGCAAGAAAACTGGAAAAGTAATTGAATTTGATAATATTTTACAGAAAGTCAAGAAATATAATGTTCAAAAAAATAGCAGTGTTGACATCTTTATTTACAAACTCAAAAATGCAGTGTATAAACTAAGAATTGCTTGATGATTCAACTTTCCTGAGAATCATAAATTAATAACTTCTTCAGGTATTGAAGCCCAGGACAATTGTACTACGTTCCACAATTGCTCTGCATTTCTTGGTTTTGCTTCATGAACAGCATTTTTTATGTCAGCTCACAAGTTTTCAATGGGATTAAGGTCCGGGGATTGTGCTGGCCACTCCATTACTTTAATTTTGTTGAACCATGAACCATGATTTGCTCGCTTGCTGGTGTGTTTGGGGTCATTGTCTAGTTGAAACACCCATTTCAAGGGCATTTCCTCTTCAGCATACGGCAACATGACTTCTTCCAGTATTCTCAAACTGATCCATGATCCCTGGTATGCCATAAATAGGACCAACACCATCGTACGAGAAACATCCCCATATCATGATGCTTGCACCACCATGCTTCACTGTCCTTCACTGTGTACTGTGGCTTCAATTCAGTGTCTTCAGATCGTCTTACAAACTGTCTGTGGCCCTTAGACCCAAAAAGAACAATCTTACTCTCATCAGTCCACAAAATATTGTGCCGTCTCTTTTTAGGCAAGTCAATGTGCTCTTTGGCAAATTGTAACCGCTTCAGCACGTCTTTTTTTTAACAATGGGACTTTGCGGGGGTTTCTTGCTGGTAGCTTGGCTTCACATAGACGTGGTCTGATTGTTACAGCACTCACAGGCAACCTTAGATCTTCTCTGATCCTCCTGGAGCTGATCATTGGCTGAGCCTTTGCCATTTTGGTTATTCTCAGATCCATTCAAATAGTAGTTTTCCTTTGTCTTCCTCACCTTTCTGGTTTTGGCTGCCACTTTAAAGCATTTGATATCATTTTAGCTGAACAGCCTATCATTTTCTGAACTTCTTTATAGGTTTTCCCCTCTTTTATTAACTTCTTAATCAAAGAACGCTCTTCTTCTGAACAATGTCTTGAACGACCCATTTTACTCTGTTTTTCAAGGACAAATGCACAGCCAGCATATGCAGCGACAGTTGCCTTGATCCTTAAATAAGGGCCACCTGTTTAACACCTATTTTTTTCACACAATCAATTACCTCACTAACTGAACTCAGCACTGCTATTTTTTTTAACACGCCCCTTTCAGTTAATGATTCAGTTTCACAGAATCAGCAGCATGCACGTCATGCCTGTTGGGTCTGTTGGTTTTCTATACCTTTACTAAACCTTCTAGAAACTTACTTGCAGTGTAGAATTTAAAATTCTAACAAAAACAGTGATTTATCTTGCTAGTGATGTGGGACTGCTATTATTTTGAACACAACTGTCAGCCTGTCTAATCCTGTCAGTTTTAGGTGAAATTTTTTATGACTGATCAGCTACATACTGCTAAGAAGTTTCTTTTTTTTGTTTGTTCACAGATTGCCCAACCATAAGATGACTTTATTTAATTCCCTTTAACCAAGTCCTAGCAAGTAACTAGCATTATGGTAAACCTTATAATAAATATATTGATTTAGAATGGTAGATATATACTCAGAGTGGCCGTTAGATTCTTATTGCTGTGTATACTTAAGTATTTCAGCACAAATAGCATGTCAGGGCTGCTACTGCTGCATCACTCAAACATTATCTGCCTGCTGTAAAGTGTGCTCAATTTACAGACACTGACAGAATATAATCTGGGTGAGAAGATCAGTATTAAATCCGATCCCCAATCAGTTAAAAAGAGTTCATATCACCCTGATCTGATACTTTTACAGATACCAATACAGTAACGGGAAAACCTTAGGAAGGATTTGTTAAGTGAATTCTTAAAAGCATGAGGGCAAATAGAGTAATATCTATACCTCAAACTGGGTGAAACTGATAATCAGCTGAAACCTGTTCTTGATATATAGCATTAAAAACAAGACACCAACTCCCACGAAAACTGTTTAATTGACTCCTCAAACATTATTTACACAATTCCAGAAGAACAACACAAGTGCCAGATGACAAAATAATGAAGAAGACGCACAAAAATAACACAGAACATTTAAATAAAAAGAAGAATCACTAATCTAAATCAAACACGAATGGTCTAAATATGTTTAATGAATCAAGGATGTATACAGGATAGAAAAGTGCTTCTCCTGTTGACACTGGATTATTTAAATGCTTGTTTTCTGACCATGACATTTATTTGTTCCCTCTCTTGTGTATTTAAGACGCAGTATAAGGCAGGACTGGTTTAGAGCCATTATTGATGCCTCAGAATTATTCAGAAGTGCACTTCAGAACCCTGTGAGTCTTCAATTTCCTTGTTTTTACATTCTGTTTTGGATGCTATGCAGCAAGTATTGTGTTCACAAGGAATCTGACTCTTAGGTACTACAATGCACAAAATAGGTCCTTATTACACCCTTTTCTTTGAGTTTGTAGTTTCAGTCTAATTTGCCTTGAACCTATCCTTGAACGAGCACTACTGGAAAGCTTATTTTTGTGTGTCTTAAAGGCAATGGCGGCACTTTCTGTAAGGTTAAACTAGGGTTGTCACAAGAACAGATTTTAAACTTTAAAGAAAAGCTATTAATCAGTACCTGTTTCACTACAAAAGTAGAAGTCCATCGTCCCAAAATGTCAGGTGATTTATTATTTTCTATGACAAAAAAAATTAAAGCAAACAGCTACTATCTGCCCAAACTGCACTAAGACATTGGAAATATTTTGTGCAATCTAGAAAATGCCTTCTTTTTCTGTTGTAGCGGTTTTTAGTCAGAGATGTGAAATAAAGACCTTCAGGTTGTTTCTTGTTCAAGTTTAGGTACTTTTTTTTTAATACTATGAATAAGGGATGGACAATCTTGGTCACAAAGTGAGCCACAGTCATTTTATTCTCATGTAGGAATGAAGGAAAATTTTGATCAGACATTTTTACTTGTTTATACTTGAACAAAAATTTGAAATAAACATGTACCTTTCATCAAAATGTGTGTATTAGACTGACTTCAAAAAAAATAACATTAGTACCACTTAACTGAATGAGCTAACACTGATTTAAAGCAAATATAAGCTAATTTTTCCAATGACTGTAATGACCATGACATTCAAAAGTGGTTAAACTATATTTTACTTTGATTATTTTCTTTAAAATTATTTTTCGTAACACTTTGTGAGAGGGTTTTATGGACTGTTGAAACCTATCACATGTGTACTTTCTATACCAGTAAGATACATGTACAATTAATCAAAGGCCCTGTAAATACAATACATTAACAATGATCAACATCCATCATTATCAATACATCTTCAGTGACGGCCTGTAGTCAGAACCAATGTCCTGCCTCCTTGAAGTAGTTTTGAGCTACAAGGTTAGCTGCACTCTTTAACAGTTTTCCTCCTTAATTTTTTCACAAAACGTGCCAAAAACACATCAGTTATTTACTATTTAACAAACCATGTGGTGTCTTTGGTAGATTGAAATGACATCTATGAGGTCAAAAAAAGGGTGAGTGAAAAGTAACATATTGTTTTCAATGTGTTGTTTACAAACAAGCACTTTCCAGAACTGACAATGTCAACAATAGAAGCAAACCTCTGTTTAGAAGAAAGTTTGTATCTGGTTGTAACCGTTCAATGGGACAGTTACTTGCTACTCATTGAGTCTAAACGACCAACCCGATGGGGATGAGGGCATCCCTGACCAGTCTAGGATATAGCCTGAGGTACCAGGTCTCACTGTTCTCAGTTCTCAAGAAAGCGGGGCACACAAAGCCTTAAGGATCATCCCTTTGTACCTGAATACCTAAAATTGATAATGCATTGTACAAGCAGGGCCAGAGGTTTATATAGAAATATCTTTGTATCTCCTGTTTAGCGGCATATTTTTGCTTTATTTTCTTCATGTTTACTTTTTTATAGTTAAAAGTGACTTGGGGCCACATGCTGGGCCACCACTTGCCCACCCCTGGTAAAACTCATGACAACAACAGAAACTGGATCATTTTAAAACACATGGTATTAGAAATTTTGACAACCTTTGCTTGTACTTTTGAGTAACAGATATTTGTGCATTATAACCCCATGCCACAGTCGAGCATTTAAGATAATTCAGACACACTTGGTCCTGATAAGTCTATGACGGATTATAGCGTAAGTAAGCAGAGCTCTGATCCAGTGACCAGCCCACAGTTTGTACAGTAGGTTGAGTTGATATGTGACATCACAGACCATTAATATTTCTCAGCTTGAGGCTAGGCTGTTAGCAACAGTCTCTGTCCTGTATTGCAGCTATATGGTGCTTTTACAAGTAACACACTTGACACGATGTGCAGCGCTATGCGACACTCTATGACCCTATTTGGAAAGTTTAAAGGGAGCAGAGCGAGTACAAAAACTGCAAGGCAACAAAAAGACATTCAGAAGTTTATATTTTTGTGCTACAGCTGCATAAAAATAAAAAAATGGGCTTTTTATAGTCTTAATGCATGAGCTCTGCTTCTGAGGCATTTCACAATAATATTCACAAAATACCACAGCTAACAATTTGACTTGAGACTATCTGTGTCAGCTGAGGCACCACTGCTAAATGTAAAAGTCCTATAAAAAATCACAGGAGAATTGAAATACAAACGATACAAAAATGCTGTGACAGCAACTGGCTTGCTCAAAAAAAGAGACACACAATGAGGAGAGCCTTTAGCGCTGATAGAAATGGAGTTTGGAATGCATTATTATTGGTTAATATAAAAGTACTAAAAAAAAAAAAACACAGCAAACTGGCCCACTGTGAACACATATACAGCAGCTGTCACATGAATGCAACAGTTTCACATACATGAGCTGTACAATGTAAGGCTTTCTCACTACCTACATGATTGTTTTCATGAATGATTTAGGATCTTACATTCCTCAGTTTTCTCACTAAAATGTTCGATTACATTCATCTACTATTTTGCCTGTTTTCACTTCCATTGTCCCAGCTCTCTTTGTGTCTGTAGATTGTTCAAGCCAGGCTGTGTCAGTGAAAGGCACTAGAGAGGAGAAATTACTGCATCACAACTAGACTGACACACACTACATCAGAACATTGTCTAATACATTATTACATGATCGCTTTTTGAGCTTTTCCACACCAGGTTGACTTTAAAACAAGGCTGGACTTCACATCGGCTCAACTCAGCACATTCAACATTACGCTTTAAGTCTTTATTGGGTATGTTTTGGCAAAAATTATTAGCTATTTTCATCACTTTACAATGCTGAAAGTGCCTGTCTTACTGTGATTTCTGTAACTAATTATAGCAAATTTCATCAAACTGACTGAGGAGAAGTGTTGATTGCCCAACAGGATTGAAAATTAAGCCCCTTCACCGATTAAAAAGGTCACATACAAGAACACAAACACATACAGTGACATCAGTGGCCATCTAAAACCACATTGGACCATGTAACTGCATTACCGTAAATCTTGGATCATAATCCTATACATTTTTCCAAGAATCCAGGAAAAACAGTGGTAGTTATTGAAGCCCCCTGTTATCCTTTTACCCTGCATTTGTGCTGCAGATAGTTACAATGAAAGAGAAAATATGCTTGATGATTCCTTTAGGTTTTCAGGAGGTTTTTAAATCATAAAGGCGGCTCAAATAATGACAGAATAAGAGGAAAAAGTCACTTAAAAGCTCCTGTGGGGAGATTTCATTTGGTTATAAAGAAGACTGGGAATGATACTGATGTCTCACTAAGGACTAGAAAAGCAATAGAGACAGTCAGGCACAAAAACGATGATTTCTGAATAGGTATATAAAAGGGATTTTTCAGTATTTTTGAGGTTACGTTGTATGAGGCACTTAACAGCTCTTGACAGAAGAATGAGCTGAGACTACTGGTAAGGTAAACTGCTGTTGATGGGTATAGTTATTTCACATAATTGTGTAAAGTTTTACATAAAAAAATGAGCCACAAAACTATGTAGGTCGAGTATAGGATTTAGTAAAAATCCGAAGCCTTTTATTTTTCCTCCAGGAAGTCTCTGTGTTTGGCACTATTTCACGAAGCAGCAGATGGCTGCGTGTTCTTCCACCTGTGCACAGTGATTCAACAATCAATGTTCAATTAAGTTGATCCCCTTTATCTTTTTGCCTGCTGAATCTCTTTCTTCAAAACGTCATTGTTCCTTGAGTCAAAATCACTCAGATTTGGTTTAGTATTATTTTCCTCTGCTATTGTTGTGTCTTCCTGAGTCCACAGAGTGAAACAGCAGATCGGCTGAATCAATGCGCACAGGCAAAAGAACACCTCACCTTTTGCTGCATTGTTAAATCGTGCCAAACACAGTCTTCATGGAGAAAAATAGAGCACCCTGAATTTATTTTACCCTATTACACATTTGACCCAGCATAGTTTCAGGGCTCATTTTTACGAAAACTCATACACTTACACAAATCAACTGCAACCCTTAACAGCACTGTAACTTACTGGTAGTGTCAGCTCATTCTCCTCAAAGAAGCATCTCTGCTGAGAGCCCTTTCACACACTTCACTGACTGTCATCAAGTACATGATACAACCCAACTTCAAAAATACTGAAATATCCCTTTAATGACTGCAAATGGCTGCCATAAGGTAGGTGCCAGGAGAATCATGCTAAAGAAGCCAGCCTTAATTTACATTTTTGACTGCAAACAGATAAAAATAAGCTATGTTTGTAAGAATAACGCAAGAATACTCTCGTATGTAAAGGGCAAGACTGGCAGAAAATACACACAATACCATTTGGTCCACAGGGGGCGCCAAATCAACATAACCATATTTTCCTCACAGGAGCATTAAGTAATTATTACAAAGGATTTATCACTAGTATATATTCACACTTAATCACTAAAGCTCTATAGTAGCAATACAAAAAAGTAGATCATAATTTAGCCATCTCATGGTTATACTAAATTTGAGATTAAATCTCATTAATGTCCCCTATTAAAAAATGATTTGGTTTAAAGTTGACCAATTCTTTTCATAAATTCCTATTTTTTAGCAATCATAAAATCCCTAAGGTTCACATATTTCTACCTACTTTTCTTACTTTCCCCCCAAACACACACACAAGAGAACAAACACAAGCTCACCCATTCACACACAGACACACACACACTCATTCAGACACACATTAAAAACAGACGGACATGCACACACACACACACTCACAGCCCTACTGTGGGGCCTCACAGTAATTTAGCTCAACACACAATAGAGCCGAACAGTGAGATTGCCACTCTGCTTGCCGGTGGTTGTTCCAGGCGTTCATGCGTTGGTCTCTGCTCTAGGAGGAGTTCAGCAGGTTGCTAAGGACTGCAGAGAGGAGGGCACATACAATGCAAAGGTCATACCACTGCTCCGTGCTGGATTTGTGAGTCTAAATGCATTGAGTGTTTGTGTTTCTGTGTCCTACCCTGGGGATCCGACTGGGCCTCGGCTGCATCGGCTTTGCGTGCGGCCTCTGGATCTGCTTCTGATCACAGACGTCGAGAAAGTCACACAGATACACAAGCAAAGAGAAGGAAAAATAAGCAGACACGTCAGTTTGGATTTCATGAGCATGAAATTAACAGATCATAAATTAAAAGTGTGACATCATTTAGTTCGACAGTGATAGCACCCTGGGGGATTTTCTGATAGCGGGAGTGCTTCTCGGCTTTAATTGCTCATTAACACCCCCCATGAGGACGTGTTAGATTTTTTTTTGTGTTAAAGATAAAAAGTAGTTCTTTGGAGCCCTCATTTATAGTCAATTGAGCTGCATGGGGCTGCCAAGCTCATTAATTGCCTTTTAGTCATTTGTATTCATGAACCTGACTAGGCAGTCTAACAAACAGTCCAAGGGGATCAGATAACTACATTTCTAAAAGTAATATTAATATATGCAGAGTTCAGAGTTTATTTTCTCAGCAAAAATAATCACCTGATAAAAATGGTACCAATCAGCAACTTATTTAGGCTGCAAGACTGTCTATTTTTACTGCTTCGTCTTTGCCAGCTTTGCCCTGCATGAGTACAACACTCTTGCTGTCAACCCTCCACCCCCCAAAAATGTGTTTGGAAGCTCAGACAGGGAATCAAGGTACTTTGACACCTAGAAGCCTAGAGACCAGCTGATAGTCTCTGCTGATAGCTTTATTTCCAGTTTGACTATTCATGTTTTCCTTTTTTAATCTACTTCAATGTTGTTTTGTCTGAGTCGGTGTGACTTTTTTTCAATGTTTTTATTATCTGGCTGTGAAGCAACTTTCCCCGAGGTGACGATGAAGTTGAAGTTGAAGACTCAAACTATGTCCTGTAATTGCAAAAAAATGTTTTTGCCCCTAACTACAGGACCGTGGGCCAGAACCGGGCCTTAGATCATTTGGTACAGAGCCACAAAAATGATTGTCATTACCTTTTTGGGTGTATAATTTTGAGAGATGACTGTATACTTGCTCTGAACTTAGCTGTAGATATATCTGACTCTGCATGTTACTGATGGGTGATAATTGGGTTTCATTTACAATTGCAACCATGGCCTCAAACCATCACAAAATCTGTTGCTAAATCAATGTTTAGTTGTGCGCAATGAAACAGAATGAAACAAAAATATTAGGGGTGGGCTGTTGGACATTTAAAATCCACAATGTTTTATTTTGATGAGAAATATTTTTGTTTTCCCACCAATGAAAAAAGGTTCTATTCAAGGCACATTTTGTCATCTGTTTTTCATTATTTGATTAAAAAAAATCAAAATGTAATCAAATTCAATTCACTTTAATTTTGACATGGTATGGATAAAAACAGACCTTTTGATAAAATACTAATTCTGTACTAACATGAGAGAATTAAGTTTATAATCTTTTGAATTTTGGCTTCATGAGTACTGTTAAGATCTTGACCAAAAGTCATGCATAAGATATATGATTTTTTAACTGACTGAAACACTACTAAAATGTTTTTGAGTTCATATCCACTGAAACTGGACTCAAACTTTATGGGGCATAAATCTCCAAAGTGTGACAAACGACTAATATAAAATCTATAAAAGCAGTTCAAACTGTACGAGTTTTATTTACCATTAAAACCAATAGCCATCACCTTAAATATTCAGAGTGTTCGCTGGATCTGATGTTTGGCCTGCATTGCTCAGGCTGAGTGGTTGATGTTGACTGTAAATGGAAAATTGCTGAGTGGATATTATAGGTATGAGGGGTGTGTGTGTTTGAGTTAACTGTAATCGACCACACTCTCAAAGAAGAAAGCTGAGTTTGCTGAGTGTCAAAGGGACATTGCAGACCTCCAAAACAAATCAAAAATAAAATAAATAAAGCTAAGTGATAACAAAAGGCATGCTGATCAGTTTAATTAAATTCTATTCCCGGTGTTGAAAAAAAGGACATGCAGGTTCAAACTGTGATAACAACTGCTGCTGTCCAGTCCATTATCCAGGGGTGTGTCTGTTTTTGTTTTCATAACAGAGATTAAAAAAAGATCAACAACGTGGCACCTCCCCAAAATGAAGCCAAAATTTGTAGAGTTACCACTGCTGAATGGCTGTAGTGTGGGTCAAGGGTGCTACCTCCTCCATTTTGAGTGATAAGGAATTAGTCAAACTATAAAATCAAAATGCACGTCAAATGTATTTGTCTCATCATGGTTTCTATCTTTAAAGATAGTTTCCATTATGCTGTTTTATGCACAAAGGACTAAAGCTAAAGAAAACATGTCTAATCCATACAATTTATGAGATTCAATTTTTTTCTGACTAGAAAATTAAACAAAAGAAAAAAATTGAGTTCTGTAGTTTACCATGTGTGACTTTTTGATGGCCCCTTTCAAAGCTTTAATGCCTGTAAAGACAGCCTACAATAAAATACATTACACGTAAACAAAGCTAGCAGCCGTCTGTTGCAGTTATTACTAAATAAAGATCTTTGCACACCGAGTCATTTTTATTTGTCTTAGATCAAATGAACAGTGAAAAAAACAGGTTCCAAGTGATTTTTGACATTTCAGAGCAGCAGCTGTTTATTCCTCTCTGCCTCTTACTGAAATTTTACTTATCTGTGCCCTTCCTGTGGATTTCAACCATGGAGCATAATAACAAAACAAAACATGTTTGGTGACTCTGTGATATGTTGTCTCATTCTGTAAATTTTTGCAGTGAATGGAAAAGCTAGCGCATCTTGCAATCAGAGGGCGAGGCTCAGGTCCCTAACGCTTTTCTGAAAACAACAGACTCGCTGTTAAAAGACCTTCAACCAAAGCTTCAGTAAGTTGTGAAAATCACATTTAAAATGCTGAAAGGCCACCAGACTTTTGTTATTATTACTGTTGTTATCATTATCATCATTAATGTACTCAAATAAAGCTCCTGAAGCATTTTGAAAACAAACTTTGAAAAAACAGAAGGATGTGAAAAGCTGTCCAAAAGCTGCAGGACATGATACTTATCTTATGAAGCAGACTGAAATTGGTGATACTACAGTCTAGGAATACCCTCTTGAATGCTGTGTATTGTAGCGAAAATGACTCTGGAAAAAGTTAAACACACTTTTGTGCTTTAAAGAAAAACAATAAGGCAGAACTGCACATTCTGTCCATCATATTGTACACCTTTAATTTTGATGTGTTAGTGTCACTGTCACTTCAGCCTTCCATTTGGTTAGCTGTAGTTTGATGAGATTGAGAAGCTTAAACAATATCACCATTTGTTGACTGTATTTAGCATTAGGGCTGAACGATAAGGACAAAATTTCATATCTCGATATTCATGCCAGATATCTCGATATCGATACGATATGGTATGTTCGGTGAAATCCAAGCATTTTTCAGAAATATGAAAACATCAACAACAGAAACAACATAATACAAAAGAATGCGGAAAGTGCAGTTTTAGCGCGGGGGAAATCTATATCGTTTATATTGTTGCTTTTCGATATTAATATCTTGAATGTTCATATCTCGATATCAATACGATAACGATATATTGTTCAGCCCTATTTAGCATCTGAACTAAGACTGTCATACATATACAGTGCAGTAAAGCACAGTACAAGTAGGCTACCATCAACTTACGCAGTAGCATACTTAGAATATTTGATCTATTACTTTCACACACTCTGTCACCTTGTCTATCACATTCATTATGAGCCAGGCATACACTACATTACACGAGCCAGTTTGTTATTAAAGCTCTTCTTAAAGAAGGTCAGTAGAGGAGCTAACAAATAATCATCCATCTAAATGTCTTACAGTCTCATTCTTGTCCCTCCTTTTCAGAGTCATTCTAGTCTTTCCAGTTTTGAACATTTTCAGCCCTAAAACTATCATTGCTCATCTCTTTGCAGGCCACCATTGTTTACAGGTTTTAAGTCACTGCTCCCCTTTGGCACAACTGAAACAAAGTAAAGCTACGACTCTTTTCTTCACAAAGGAAACTGTTAGGGCCAGATCCACAAAGACTGGATTGCTCCTGCTAATAGCGCCATCATTTGCGCAGAATTAGCTCACGCAATCTGCCCTGTTTTAGCACCTTATCCTCAAAAGAATTTGCTCTAATCAATAAGTCGCTTGGCATATAGGTGGCTTGTCCCTGCAAACTTCAAGGAGATTGACCGTCTTCTTTACACTGAGCAGCAAAAACAAAAAACGGCACAAGAACAATATGCAGTAAACAGCGAGGCACAAGACGCAAATTTGCAGCTATAGCGAGTAGTTCACGTCAGCTAGTAAGTGCTCTAGCAGGTCTAAACCAAAACATTTCAGGCTTGAGAGCACAAATGCAGGTGAGTCATGCAGAGATGATGGGGGCCAAAACTTTCAAATTATTTATAATGAACACAAAGTGGTTCAAAGTGGTCAAAGGACCATATGTCCATAGGTGTCGTTTTGTTTGTTTTTTTTTTTGTCTTTTTTGTTGTTGTTCATCCCTGTTTTTTTATTTTTTATTTTTATTTTTTGGCCTTTTTACTGAAACAGCCTAAACAAATGCAGAAAATACAACTCAAATGACCGAAAAGTGGTCAAGGGGGTCATAGGGGTTTTTAACAGACTGTATTTAGACAAATTATTCATGTTTACTTAAAAGTGGTGGAATGGTCGCAGAGACGAACACAGTAGGTTATATTACTGCCTGGCAACCGCTATCTGCAAATGATTCCACTGTCACTTAAATGAAAAAGTGAAACTCTCCTCCGATAAATCCTTTCTTGATATTAGAAACTGCACAGATTTAATACACGGGTCTCAATGGCATTAAATAGCACCGCTTTACTGCCTGTGGCAATTAGCGCTGGTCTTTGTGGATTAGGTGGTATTTGCAATGAGGCTAATTTGCGTAGGAAGGGGGCAATTTGCGCTGAATTTAAGAATATTCCCTAATTTACATGCATGCAAATTGGACCGGCGCAGCTAGGAGTGGCAGTGCAGTTTGTGTTCAGTTTGCGTGCATTTCACCCTTCGTGGATTGCACGCTATTTTTTTCTGTCATTTGCACACGTTTAGCGGCCGCAAAAAAAGTGCAATCCTTTTAAGGATCTGGCCCTTAGTCTTTTATTTTCTGACTGTGAATTAGCTTGAATCTGTATGGAGTGGCATGGAGTCTAGGACTGTGCAATTAATCGGTTTCAATAACAATGTTGGTTTGCTGGGATCACGAAAACAAGAAAACACTGATCGAACTCCAATGAGCATGTTTCATCAAGCTTTTTTTTGAGTCTTTCTTGTCTTTTTCTTTGGTGTAACAGTTCGGTCATATGTCTTTCAAAGAAAACAATCCTTGAATAAAATTGTTAAATGGTCCAGTTGTCTAATTGGTGAGCCACAACCATACCCATCTGCCCTGTACAGTAAACAGCTACAGCAGGTAGCTCACTAATTTAACTCTCACTCTCTGCATAGTCACTTTCAGCTTCTTCCCTCGTGACAGAGGTTTTTAGTCCATGGTGTCAAATGAAAAGATTTAAAAAAAAAAAAAAAAACAGTGTTGTTCCTGTCGCTGTAACTGAGCTAAACAAGCTCAGTCCTCATTTGTTTTTAGTCCGGCTTTATTGAAAAGGAAAAACGAGAGTGTCACTGCTTTGCAGGGTTAAGGTAAATGGGCAGGATGTCAAACCACAGCATTTCTGTAGTGAATTCTTGGCTCAAAATCATGTCACCAGTGCAAAACATAAGAGCTGGTTACAGTCAGGTATTTGGCTTTTGTTATATCAGGAGGGAGTGGAAATGTGCCAATGATCTTTACATACAGTGCATGTTAGTCACACACTTCAGACCTTTATTTAAAACATCTCCTTCCACTTAATACCTTCAGTTAAACTAGGGCAAGGTTTCCTTTTTAAGCTCTCTTCCTGCTGACAGGATGTTCAAATGGAAAATTACTAAACAAAGTGGTACCCTACAAATAACGAAGTATATGAATATGGGGTGGCCGACCAAAGCCCCTCCCTGAAGACACCCATGGTTTTATTAGTCCTTGTGAGTAGATGCATCTCTATTGAGTATATAAGGTGAGTGAATCAGTCAGCAGCATACTTACCCTGTCTGTTTTTGAAGCACAGTTTCTTCTTCTGATAAGCGAAGTAGCCAGCAGCTGCTCCCACCACAGCAACAACGATAGTACCCAGTATTGCTGCTAAAGAGCTGGAGCCACCTTCAATAGAAACAAACACAGAAAAAAAGATCATCGACACCTGAGCT